>CAXHJY010001477.1:150000-842314 GCA_964016885.1 Eledone cirrhosa | reverse complement strand
AATGTTTTCTTTGTTTAAAATTTACTGTTTTTGTTATATTTTGTGTTGATTTTTGTTTTGTTTTATGTGTCTGTCTCTTGGTATGTCACTACACTACAATAGCAGGGTATATATGTGACTGTGTACTGTACTGTACTGTACTGTCTCTTGGTATGTCACTACACTACAATAGCAGGGTATATATGTGACTGTGTACTGTACTGTACTGTCTCTTGGTATGTCACTACACTACAATAGCAGGGTATATATGTGACTGTACTGTACTGTACTGTCTCTTGGTATGTCACTACACTACAATAGCAGGGTATATATGTGACTGTGTACTGTACTAGTCTCTTGGTATGTCACTACACTACAATAGCAGGGTATATATGTGACTGTGTACTGTACTGTCTCTTGGTATGTCACTACACTACAATAGCAGGGTATATATGTGACTGTACTGTACTGTACTGTCTCTTGGTATGTCACTACATTACAATAGCAGGGGATATATGTGACTGTACTGTACTGTACTGTCTCTTGGTATGTCACTACACTACAATAGCAGGGTATATATGTGACTGTGTACTGTACTGTCTCTTGGTATGTCACTACATTACAATAGCAGGGTATATATGTGACTGTGTATTGTACTGTACTGTCTCTTGGTATGTCACTACACAACAATAGCAGGGTATATATGTGACTGTGTACTGTACTGTACTGTCTCTTGGTATGTCACTACACTACAATAGCAGGGTATATATGTGACTGTGTACTGTACTGTCTCTTGGTATGTCACTACACTACAATAGCAGGGTATATATGTGACTGTACTGTACTGTACTGTCTCTTGGTATGTCACTACACTACAATAGCAGGGTATGTATGTGACTGTACTGTACTGTACTGTCTCTTGGTATGTCACTACACTACAATAGCAGGGTATATATGTGACTGTGTACTGTACTGTACTGTACTGTCTCTTGGTATGTCACTACACTACAATAGCAGGGTATGTATGTGACTGTACTGTACTGTCTCTTGGTATGTCACTACACTACAATAGCAGGGTATATATGTGACTGTGTACTGTACTGTACTGTACTGTCTCTTGGTATGTCACTACACTACAATAGCAGGGTATATATGTGACTGTGTATTGTACGGTACTGTCTCTTGGTATGTCACTACACTACAATAGCAGGGTATATATGTGACTGTACTGTACTGTACTGTTTCTTGGTATGTCACTACACTACAATAGCAGGGTATATATGTGACTGTGTACTGTACTGTACTGTCTCTTGTATGTCACTACACTACAATAGCAGGGTATATATGTGACTGTGTACTGTACTGTCTGTTGGTATGTCACTACATTACAATAGCAGAGTATATATGTGACTGTGTACTGTACTGTCTCTTGGTATGTCACTATACTACAATAGCAGGGTATATATGTGACTGTGTACTGTACTGTACTGTCTCTTGGTATGTCACTACACTACAATAGCAGGGTATATATGTGACTGTGTACTGTACTGTCTCTTGGTATGTCACTACACTACAATAGCAGGGTATATATGTGACTACTGTACTGTACTGTACTGTCTCTTGGTATGTCACTACACTACAATAGCAGGGTATATATGTGACTGTCTACTGTACTGTCTCTTGGTATGTCACTATATTACAATAGCAGGGTATATATGTGACTGTGTACTGTACTGTACTGTACTGTCTCTTGGTATGTCACTACACTACACTACAATAGCAGGGTATATATGTGACTGTGTACTGTACTGTACTGTCTCTTGGTATGTCACTACACTACAATAGCAGGGTATATATATGACTGTGTACTGTACTGTACTGTCTCTTGGTATGTCACTACACTACAATAGCAGGGTATATATGTGACTGTGTACTGTACTGTCTCTTGGTATGTCACTACACTACAATAGCAGGGTATATTTGTGACTGTGTACTGTACTGTACTGTACTGTCTCTTGGTATGTCACTACACTACAATAGCAGGGTATATATGTCACTGTGTACTGTACTGTACTGTACTGTCTCTTGGTATGTCACTACACTACAATAGCAGGGTATATATGTGACTGTGTACTGTACTGTACTGTCTCTTGCTATGTCACTACACTACAATAGCAGGGTATATATGTGACTGTACTGTACTGTACTGTCTCTTGGTATGTCACTACATTACAATAGCAGGGTATATATGTGACTGTGTACTGTACTGTCTCTTGTATGTCACTACACTACAATAGCAGGGTATATATGTGACTGTGTACTGTACTGTACTGTACTGTCTCTTGGTATGTCACTACACTACAATAGCAGGGTATATATGTGACTGTGTACTGTACTGTACTGTCTCTTGGTATGTCACTACACTACAATAGCAGGGTATATATGTGACTGTGTACTGTACTGTACTGTCTCTTGGTATGTCACTACACTACAATAGCAGGGTATGTATGTGACTGTACTGTACTGTACTGTCTCTTGGTATGTCACTACACTACAATAGCAGGGTATATATGTGACTGTGTACTGTACTGTACTGTACTGTCTCTTGGTATGTCACTACACTACAATAGCAGGGTATATATGTGACTGTGTATTGTACGGTACTGTCTCTTGGTATGTCACTACACTACAATAGCAGGGTATATATGTGACTGTACTGTACTGTACTGTTTCTTGGTATGTCACTACACTACAATAGCAGGGTATATATGTGACTGTGTACTGTACTGTACTGTCTCTTGGTATGTCACTACACTACAATAGCAGGGTATATATGTGACTGTGTACTGTACTGTACTGTCTCTTGGTATGTCATTACATTACAATAGCAGAGTATATATGTGACTGTGTACTGTACTGTCTCTTGGTATGTCACTACACTACAATAGCAGGGTATATTTGTGACTGTGTACTGTACTGTACTGTACTGTCTCTTGGTATGTCACTACACTACAATAGCAGGGTATATATGTCACTGTGTACTGTACTGTACTGTACTGTCTCTTGGTATGTCACTACACTACAATAGCAGGGTATATATGTGACTGTGTACTGTACTGTACTGTCTCTTGCTATGTCACTACACTACAATAGCAGGGTATATATGTGACTGTACTGTACTGTACTGTCTCTTGGTATGTCACTACATTACAATAGCAGGGTATATATGTGACTGTGTACTGTACTGTCTCTTGGTATGTCACTACACTACAATAGCAGGGTATATATGTGACTGTGTACTGTACTGTACTGTACTGTCTCTTGGTATGTCACTACACTACAATAGCAGGGTATATATGTGACTGTGTACTGTACTGTACTGTCTCTTGGTATGTCACTACACTACAATAGCAGGGTATATATGTGACTGTACTGTACTGTACTGTTTCTTGGTATGTCACTACACTACAATAGCAGGGTATATATGTGACTGTGTACTGTACTGTACTGTCTCTTGGTATGTCACTACACTACAATAGCAGGGTATATATGTGACTGTGTACTGTACTGTACTGTCTCTTGGTATGTCATTACATTACAATAGCAGAGTATATATGTGACTGTGTACTGTACTGTCTCTTGGTATGTCACTATACTACAATAGCAGGGTATATATGTGACTGTGTACTGTACTGTACTGTCTCTTGGTATGTCACTACACTTACAATAGCAGGGTATATATGTGACTGTGTACTGTACTGTCTCTTGGTATGTCACTACACTACAATAGCAGGGTATATATGTGACTGTACTGTACTGTCTCTTGGTATGTCACTACACTACAATAGCAGGGTATATATGTGACTGTCTACTGTACTGTCTCTTGGTATGTCACTATATTACAATAGCAGGGTATATATGTGACTGTGTACTGTACTGTACTGTACTGTCTCTTGGTATGTCACTACACTACACTACAATAGCAGGGTATATATGTGACTGTGTACTGTACTGTACTGTCTCTTGGTATGTCACTACACTACAATAGCAGGGTATATATATGACTGTGTACTGTACTGTACTGTCTCTTGGTATGTCACTACACTACAATAGCAGGGTATATATGTGACTGTGTACTGTACTGTCTCTTGGTATGTCACTACAATAGCAGGGTATATTTGTGACTGTGTACTGTACTGTACTGTACTGTCTCTTGGTATGTCACTACACTACAATAGCAAGGTATATATGTCACTGTGTACTGTACTGTACTGTACTGTCTCTTGGTATGTCACTACACTACAATAGCAGGGTATATATGTGACTGTGTACTGTACTGTACTGTCTCTTGCTATGTCACTACACTACAATAGCAGGGTATATATGTGACTGTACTGTACTGTACTGTCTCTTGGTATGTCACTACATTACAATAGCAGGGTATATATGTGACTGTGTACTGTACTGTCTCTTGGTATGTCACTATACTACAATAGCAGGGTATGTATGTGACTGTGTACTGTACTGTACTGTACTGTCTCTTGGTATGTCACTACACTACAATAGCAGGGTATATATGTGACTGTGTACTGTACTGTACTGTCTCTTGGTATGTCACTACACTACAATAGCAGGGTATATATGTGACTGTGTACTGTACTGTACTGTCTCTTGGTATGTCACTACACTACAATAGCAGGGTATATATGTGACTGTGTACTGTACTGTCTCTTGGTATGTCACTACACTACAATAGCAGGGTATATTTGTGACTGTGTACTGTACTGTACTGTACTGTCTCTTGGTATGTCACTACACTACAATAGCAGGGTATATATGTCACTGTGTACTGTACTGTACTGTCTCTTGGTATGTCACTACACTACAATAGCAGGGTATATATGTGACTGTGTACTGTACTGTCTCTTGGTATGTCACTACACTACAATAGCAGGGTATATATGTGACTGTACTGTACTGTACTGTCTCTTGGTATGTCACTACATTACAATAGCAGGGTATATATGTGACTGTGTACTGTACTGTACTGTCTCTTGGTATGTCACTACACTACAATAGCAGGGTATATATGTGACTGTGTACTGTACTGTACTGTCTCTTGTTATGTCACTACACTACAATAGCAGGGTATATATGTGACTGTGTACTGTACTGTACTGTACTGTCTCTTGTTATGTCACTACACTACAATAGCAGGGTATATATGTGACTGTACTGTACTGTCTCTTGGTATGTCACTACACTACAATAGCAGGGTATATATGTGACTGTGTACTATACTGTACTGTACTGTCTCTTGGTATGTCACTACACTACAATAGCAGGGTATATATGTGACTGTGTACTGTACTGTACTGTACTGTCTCTTGGTATGTCACTACACTACAATAGCAGGGTATATATGTGACTGTACTGTACTGTACTGTCTCTTGGTATGTCACTACACTACAATAGCAGGGTATATATGTGACTGTACTGTACTGTACTGTCTCTTGGTATGTCACTACACTACAATAGCAGGGTATATATGTGACTGTGTACTGTACTGTCTCTTGGTATGTCACTACACTACAATAGCAGGGTATATTTGTGACTGTGTACTGTACTGTACTGTACTGTCTCTTGGTATGTCACTACACTACAATAGCAGGGTATATATGTGACTGTGTACTGTACTGTACTGTCTCTTGGTATGTCACTACACTACAATAGCAGGGTATATATGTGACTGTGTACTGTACTGTACTGTCTCTTGGTATGTCACTACACTACAATAGCAGGGTATATATGTGACTGTGTACTGTACTGTACTGTACTGTTTCTTGGTATGTCACTACACTACAATAGCAGGGTATATATGTGACTGTACTGTACTGTACTGTCTCTTGGTATGTCACTACACTACAATAGCAGGGTATATATGTGACTGTGTACTGTACTGTCTCTTGGTATGTCACTATATTACAATAGCAGGGTATATATGTGACTGTGTACTGTACTGTACTGTACTGTCTCTTGGTATGTCACTACACTACACTACAATAGCAGGGTATATATGTGACTGTACTGTACTGTACTGTACTGTCTCTTGGTATGTCACTACACTACAATAGCAGGGTATATATATGACTGTGTACTGTACTGTACTGTCTCTTGGTATGTCACTACACTACAATAGCAGGGTATATATGTGACTGTGTACTGTACTGTCTCTTGGTATGTCACTACACTACAATAGCAGGGTATATTTGTGACTGTGTACTGTACTGTACTGTACTGTCTCTTGGTATGTCACTACACTACAATAGCAGGGTATATATGTCACTGTGTACTGTACTGTACTGTACTATCTCTTGGTATGTCACTACACTACAATAGCAGGGTATATATGTGACTGTACTGTACTGTACTGTCTCTTGGTATGTCACTACATTACAATAGCAGGGTATATATGTGACTGTGTACTGTACTGTCTGTTGGTATGTCACTATACTACAATAGCAGGGTATATATGTGACTGTGTACTGTACTGTACTGTACTGTCTCTTGGTATGTCACTACACTACAATAGCAGGGTATATATGTGACTGTGTACTGTACTGTACTGTCTCTTGGTATGTAACTACACTACAATAGCAGGGTATATATGTGACTGTGTACTGTACTGTACTGTCTCTTGGTATGTCACTACACTACAATAGCAGGGTATATATGTGACTGTGTACTGTACTGTCTCTTGGTATGTCACTACACTACAATAGCAGGGTATATTTGTGACTGTGTACTGTACTGTACTGTCTCTTGGTATGTCACTACACTACAATAGCAGGGTATATATGTCACTGTGTACTGTACTGTACTGTCTCTTGGTATGTCACTACACTACAATAGCAGGGTATATATGTGACTGTGTACTGTACTGTCTCTTGCTATGTCACTACACTACAATAGCAGGGTATATATGTGACTGTACTGTACTGTACTGTCTCTTGGTATGTCACTACATTACAATAGCAGGGTATATATGTGACTGTGTACTGTACTGTACTGTCTCTTGGTATGTCACTACACTACAATAGCAGGGTATATATGTGACTGTGTACTGTACTGTACTGTCTCTGGTTATGTCACTACACTACAATAGCAGGGTATATATGTGACTGTGTACTGTACTGTACTGTCTCTTGTTATGTCACTACACTACAATAGCAGGGTATATATGTGACTGTACTGTACTGTACTGTCTCTTGGTATGTCACTACACTACAATAGCAGGGTATATATGTGACTGTGTACTGTACTGTACTGTACTGTCTCTTGGTATGTCACTACACTACAATAGCAGGGTATATATGTGACTGTACTGTACTGTACTGTCTCTTGGTATGTCACTACACTACAATAGCAGGGTATATATGTGACTGTACTGTACTGTACTGTCTCTTGGTATGTCACTACACTACAATAGCAGGGTATATATGTGACTGTGTACTGTACTGTCTCTTGGTATGTCACTACACTACAATAGCAGGGTATATTTGTGACTGTGTACTGTACTGTACTGTACTGTCTCTTGGTATGTCACTACACTACAATAGCAGGGTATATATGTGACTGTGTACTGTACTGTACTGTCTCTTGGTATGTCACTACACTACAATAGCAGGGTATATATGTGACTGTGTACTGTACTGTACTGTCTCTTGGTATGTCACTACACTACAATAGCAGGGTATATATGTGACTGTGTACTGTACTGTACTGTCTCTTGGTATGTCACTACACTACAATAGCAGGGTATATATGTGACTGTGTACTGTACTGTACTGTCTCTTGGTATGTCACTACACTACAATAGCAGGGTATATATGTGACTGTGTACTGTACTGTACTATCTCTTGGTATGTCACTACACTACAATAGCAGGGTATATATGTGACTGTGTACAGTACTGTACTGTACTGTCTCTTGGTATGTCACTACACTACAATAGCAGGGTATATATGTGACTGTGTACTGTACTGTACTGTCTCTTGGTATGTCACTACACTACAATAGCAGGGTATATATGTGACTGTACTGTCTCTTGGTATGTCACTACACTACAATAGCAGGTGTATATGTGACTGTACTGTACTGTACTGTCTCTTGGTATGTCACTACATTACAATAGCAGGGTATATATGTGACTGTGTACTGTACTGTAGTGTACTGTCTCTTGGTATGTCACTACACTACAATAGCAGGGTATATATGTGACTGTGTACTGTACTGTACTGTACTGTACTGTTTCTTGGTATGTCACTACACTACAATAGCAGGGTATATATGTGACTGTACTGTACTGTACTGTCTCTTGGTATGTCACTACACTACAATAGCAGGGTATATATGTGACTGTGTACTGTACTGTCTCTTGGTATGTCACTACACTACAATAGCAGGGTATATATGTGACTGTACTGTACTGTACTGTCTCTTGGTATGTCACTACACTACAATAGCAGGGTATATATGTGACTGTGTACTGTACTGTACTGTCTCTTGGTATGTCACTACACTACAATAGCAGGGTATATATGTGACTGTGTACTGTACTGTACTGTACTATCTCTTGGTATGTCACTACATAACAATGGCAGGGTATATATGTGACTGTGTACTGTACTGTACTGTCTCTTGGTATGTCACTACACTACAATAGCAGGGTATATATGTGACTGTGTACTGTACTGTACTGTACTGTCTCTTGGTATGTCACTACACTACAATAGCAGGGTATATATGTGACTGTACTGTACTGTACTGTACTGTACTCTCTCTTGGTATGTCACTACACTACAATAGCAGGGTATATATGTGACTGTACTGTACTGTACTGTCTCTTGGTATGTCACTACACTACAATAGCAGGGTATATATGTGACTGTACTGTACTGTCTCTTGGTATGTCACTACACTACAATAGCAGGGTATATATGTGACTGTGTACTGTACTGTATCTTGGTATGTCACTACACTACAATAGCAGGGTATATTTGTGACTGTGTACTGTACTGTACTGTACTGTCTCTTGGTATGTCACTACACTACAATAGCAGGGTATATATGTCACTGTGTACTGTACTGTACTGTCTCTTGGTATGTCACTACACTACAATAGCAGGGTATATATGTGACTGTACTGTACTGTCTCTTGGTATGTCACTACACTACAATAGCAGGGTATATATGTGACTGTGTACTGTACTGTACTGTCTCTTGGTATGTCACTACACTACAATAGCAGGGTATATATGTGACTGTGTACTGTACTGTCTCTTGGTATGTCACTACACTACAATAGCAGGGTATATATGTGACTGTGTACTGTACTGTACTGTCTCTTGGTATGTCACTACTTTACAATAGCAGGGTATATATGTGACTGTGTACTGTACTGTCTCTTGGTATGTCACTACACTACAATAGCAGGGTATATATGTGACTGTACTGTACTGTACTGTCTCTTGGTATGTCACTACATTACAATAGCAGGGTATATATGTGACTGTGTACTGTACTGTAGTGTACTGTCTCTTGGTATGTCACTACACTACAATAGCAGGGTATATATGTGACTGTGTACTGTACTGTACTGTACTGTACTGTTTCTTGGTATGTCACTACACTACAATAGCAGGGTATATATGTGACTGTACTGTACTGTACTGTCTCTTGGTATGTCACTACACTACAATAGCAGGGTATATATGTGACTGTGTACTGTACTGTCTCTTGGTATGTCACTACACTACAATAGCAGGGTATATATGTGACTGTACTGTACTGTCTCTTGGTATGTCACTACACTACAATAGCAGGGTATATATGTGACTGTGTACTGTACTGTACTGTCTCTTGGTATGTCACTACACTACAATAGCAGGGTATATATGTGACTGTGTACTGTACTGTACTATCTCTTGGTATGTCACTACACTACAATGGCAGGGTATATATGTGACTGTGTACTGTACTGTACTGTCTCTTGGTATGTCACTACACTACAATAGCAGGGTATATATATGACTGTGTACTGTACTGTACTGTCTCTTGGTATGTCACTACACTACAATAGCAGGGTATATATGTGACTGTACTGTACTGTACTGTACTCTCTCTTGGTATGTCACTACACTACAATAGCAGGGTATATATGTGACTGTGTACTGTACTGTACTGTCTCTTGGTATGTCACTACACTACAATAGCAGGGTATATATGTGACTGTACTGTACTGTCTCTTGGTATGTCACTACACTACAATAGCAGGGTATATATGTGACTGTGTACTGTACTGTATCTTGGTATGTCACTACACTACAATAGCAGGGTATATTTGTGACTGTGTACTGTACTGTACTGTACTGTCTCTTGGTATGTCACTACACTACAATAGCAGGGTATATATGTCACTGTGTACTGTACTGTACTGTCTCTTGGTATGTCACTACACTACAATAGCAGGGTATATATGTGACTGTGTACTGTACTGTCTCTTGCTATGTCACTACACTACAATAGCAGGGTATATATGTGGCTGTACTGTACTGTACTGTCTCTTGGTATGTCACTACATTACAATAGCAGGGTATATATGTGACTGTGTACTGTACTGTACTGTCTCTTGGTATGTCACTACACTACAATAGCAGGGTATATATGTGACTGTGTACTGTACTGTTCTGTCTCTTGTTATGTCACTACACTACAATAGCAGGGTATATATGTGACTGTGTACTGTACTGTCTCTTGTTCTGTCACTACACTACAATAGCAGGGTATATATGTGACTGTACTGTACTGTCTCTTGCTATGTCACTACACTACAATAGCAGGGTATATATGTGACTGTGTACTGTACTGTACTGTCTCTTGGTATGTCACTACACTACAATAGCAGGGTATATATGTGACTGTGTACTGTACTGTACTGTACTGTCTCTTGGTATGTCACTACACTACAATAGCAGGGTATATATGTGACTGTACTGTACTGTACTGTCTCTTGGTATGTCACTACACTACAATAGCAGGGTACATATGTGACTGTACTGTACTGTACTGTCTCTTGGTGTGTCACTACACTACAATAGCAGGGTATATATGTGACTGTGTACTGTACTGTCTCTTGGTATGTCACTACACTACAATAGCAGGGTATATTTGTGACTGTGTACTGTACTGTACTGTACTGTCTCTTGGTATGTCACTACACTACAATAGCAGGGTATATATGTGACTGTGTACTGTACTGTACTGTCTCTTGGTATGTCACTACACTACAATAGCAGGGTATATATGTGACTGTACTGTTACTGTACTGTCTCTTGGTATGTCACTACACTACAATAGCAGGGTATATATGTGACTGTACTGTACTGTACTGTCTCTTGGTATGTCACTACACTACTATAGCAGGGTATATATGTGACTGTGTACTGTACTGTACTGTACTATATCTTGGTATGTCACTACACTACAATAGCAGGGTATATATGTGACTGTGTACTGTACTGTACTGTCTCTTGGTATGTCACTACACTACAATAGCAGGGTATATATGTGACTGTACTGTACTGTACTTTACTGTCTCTTGGTATGTCACTAAACTACAATAGCAGGGTATATATGTGACTGTGTACTGTACTGTCTCTTGGTATGTTACTACACTACAATAGCAGGGTATATATGTGACTGTGTACTTTACTGTCTCTTGGTATGTCACTACACTACAATAGCAGGGTATATATGTGACTGTGTACTGTACTGTACTGTACTGTCTCTTGGTATGTCACTACACTACAATAGCAGGGTATATATGTGACTGTACTGTACTGTACTGTCTCTTGATATGTCACTACACTACAATAGCAGGGTATATATGTGACTGTGTACTGTACTGTCTCTTGGTATATCACTACACTACAATAGCAGGGTATATATGTTACTGTGTACTGTACTGTACTATACTGTCTCTTGGTATGTCACTACACTACAATAGTAGGGTATACATGTGACTGTGTACTGTACTGTCTCCTGGTATGTCACTACACTAAAATAGCAGGGTATATATGTGACTGTGTACTGTACTCTCTCTTGGTATGTCACTACACTACAATAGCAGGGTATATATGTGACTGTACTGTACTGTACTGTCTCTTGGTATGTCACTACACTACAATAGCAGGGTATATATGTGACTGTGTACTGTACTGTACTGTACTATCTCTTGGTATGTCACTACACTACAATAGCAGGGTATATATGTGACTGTGTACTGTACTGTACTGTCTCTTGGTATGTCACTACACTACAATAGCAGGGTATATATGTCACTGTGTACTGTACTGTCTCTTGGTATGTCACTACACTACAATAGCAGGGTATATATGTGACTGTACTGTACTGTCTCTTGGTATGTCACTACACTACAATAGCAGGGTATATATGTGACTGTGTACTGTACTGTACTGTCTCTTGGTATGTCACTACACTACAATAGCAGGGTATATATGTGACTGTGTACTGTACTGTCTCTTGGTATGTCACTACACTACAATAGCAGGGTATATATGTGACTGTGTACTGTACTGTACTGTACTGTCTCTTGGTATGTCACTACACTACAATAGCAGGGTATATATGTGACTGTGTACTGTACTGTACTGTCTCTTGGTATGTCACTACACTACAATAGCAGGGTATATATGTGACTGTACTGTACTGTACTCTCTCTTGGTATGTCACTACACTACAATAGCAGGGTATATATGTGACTGTGTACTCTACTCTACTGTCTCTTGGTATGTCACTACACTACACTAGCAGGGTATATATGTGACTGTGTACTGTACTGTACTGTACTGTACTGTCTCTTGGTATGTCACTACACTACAATAGCAGGGTATATATGTGACTGTGTACTGTACTGTACTGTACTATCTCTTGGTATGACACTACACTACAATAGCAGGGTATATATGTGACTGTGTACTGTACTCTACTGTCTCTTGGTATGTCACTACACTACACTAGTAGGGTATATATGTGACTGTGTACTGTACTGTACTGTACTGTCTCTTGGTATGTCACTACACTACAATAGCATGGTATATATGTGACTGTGTACTGTACTGTACTGTCTCTTGGTATGTCACTACACTACAATAGCAGGGTATATATGTGACTGTACTGTCTCTTGGTATGTCACTACACTACAATAGCAGGGTATATATGTGACTGTGTACTGTACTGTACTGTCTCTTGGTATGTCACTACTTTACAATAGCAGAGTATATATGTGACTGTGTACTGTACTGTCTCTTGGTATGTCACTACACTACAATAGCAGGGTATATATGTGACTGTACTGTACTGTACTGTCTCTTGGTATGTCACTACATTACAATAGCAGGGTATATATGTGACTGTGTACTGTACTGTAGTGTACTGTCTCTTGGTATGTCACTACACTACAATAGCAGGGTATATATGTGACTGTGTACTGTACTGTACTGTACTGTACTGTTTCTTGGTATGTCACTACACTACAATAGCAGGGTATATATGTGACTGTACTGTACTGTACTGTCTCTTGGTATGTCACTACACTACAATAGCAGGGTATATATGTGACTGTGTACTGTACTGTCTCTTGGTATGTCACTACACTACAATAGCAGGGTATATATGTGACTGTACTGTACTGTACTGTCTCTTGGTATGTCACTACACTACAATAGCAGGGTATATATGTGACTGTGTACTGTACTGTACTGTCTCTTGGTATGTCACTACACTACAATAGCAGGGTATATATGTGACTGTGTACTGTACTGTACTGTACTATCTCTTGGTATGTCACTACATAACAATGGCAGGGTATATATGTGACTGTGTACTGTACTGTACTGTCTCTTGGTATGTCACTACACTACAATAGCAGGGTATATATGTGACTGTGTACTGTACTGTACTGTACTGTCTCTTGGTATGTCACTACACTACAATAGCAGGGTATATATGTGACTGTACTGTACTGTACTGTACTGTACTCTCTCTTGGTATGTCACTACACTACAATAGCAGGGTATATATGTGACTGTACTGTACTGTACTGTCTCTTGGTATGTCACTACACTACAATAGCAGGGTATATATGTGACTGTACTGTACTGTCTCTTGGTATGTCACTACACTACAATAGCAGGGTATATATGTGACTGTGTACTGTACTGTATCTTGGTATGTCACTACACTACAATAGCAGGGTATATTTGTGACTGTGTACTGTACTGTACTGTCTCTTGGTATGTCACTACACTACAATAGCAGGGTATATATGTCACTGTGTACTGTACTGTACTGTCTCTTGGTATGTCACTACACTACAATAGCAGGGTATATATGTGACTGTACTGTACTGTCTCTTGGTATGTCACTACACTACAATAGCAGGGTATATATGTGACTGTGTACTGTACTGTACTGTCTCTTGGTATGTCACTACACTACAATAGCAGGGTATATATGTGACTGTGTACTGTACTGTCTCTTGGTATGTCACTACACTACAATAGCAGGGTATATATGTGACTGTGTACTGTACTGTACTGTCTCTTGGTATGTCACTACACTACAATAGCAGGGTATATATGTGACTGTGTACTGTACTGTCTCTTGGTATGTCACTACTTTACAATAGCAGGGTATATATGTGACTGTGTACTGTACTGTCTCTTGGTATGTCACTACACTACAATAGCAGGGTATATATGTGACTGTACTGTACTGTACTGTCTCTTGGTATGTCACTACATTACAATAGCAGGGTATATATGTGACTGTGTACTGTACTGTAGTGTACTGTCTCTTGGTATGTCACTACACTACAATAGCAGGGTATATATGTGACTGTGTACTGTACTGTACTGTTTCTTGGTATGTCACTACACTACAATAGCAGGGTATATATGTGACTGTACTGTACTGTACTGTCTCTTGGTATGTCACTACACTACAATAGCAGGGTATATATGTGACTGTGTACTGTACTGTCTCTTGGTATGTCACTACACTACAATAGCAGGGTATATATGTGACTGTACTGTACTGTCTCTTGGTATGTCACTACACTACAATAGCAGGGTATATATGTGACTGTGTACTGTACTGTACTGTCTCTTGGTATGTCACTACACTACAATAGCAGGGTATATATGTGACTGTGTACTGTACTGTACTGTACTATCTCTTGGTATGTCACTACACTACAATGGCAGGGTATATATGTGACTGTGTACTGTACTGTACTGTCTCTTGGTATGTCACTACACTACAATAGCAGGGTATATATGTGACTGTGTTCTGTACTGTACTGTACTGTCTCTTGGTATGTCACTACACTACAATAGCAGGGTATATATGTGATTGTACTGTACTGTACTGTACTGTACTCTCTCTTGGTATGTCACTACACTACAATAGCAGGGTATATATGTGACTGTGTACTGTACTGTACTGTCTCTTGGTATGTCACTACACTACAATAGCAGGGTATATATGTGACTGTACTGTACTGTCTCTTGGTATGTCACTACACTACAATAGCAGGGTATATATGTGACTGTGTACTGTACTGTATCTTGGTATGTCACTACACTACAATAGCAGGGTATATTTGTGACTGTGTACTGTACTGTACTGTACTGTCTCTTGGTATGTCACTACACTACAATAGCAGGGTATATATGTCACTGTGTACTGTACTGTACTGTCTCTTGGTATGTCACTACACTACAATAGCAGGGTATATATGTCACTGTGTACTGTACTGTACTGTCTCTTGGTATGTCACTACACTACAATAGCAGGGTATATATGTGACTGTGTACTGTACTGTCTCTTGCTATGTCACTACACTACAATAGCAGGGTATATATGTGGCTGTACTGTACTGTACTGTCTCTTGGTATGTCACTACATTACAATAGCAGGGTATATATGTGACTGTGTACTGTACTGTACTGTCTCTTGGTATGTCACTACACTACAATAGCAGGGTATATATGTGACTGTGTACTGTACTGTACTGTCTCTTGTTATGTCACTACACTACAATAGCAGGGTATATATGTGACTGTGTACTGTACTGTCTCTTGTTCTGTCACTACACTACAATAGCAGGGTATATATGTGACTGTACTGTACTGTCTCTTGCTATGTCACTACACTACAATAGCAGGGTATATATGTGACTGTGTACTGTACTGTACTGTCTCTTGGTATGTCACTACACTACAATAGCAGGGTATATATGTGACTGTGTACTGTACTGTACTGTACTGTCTCTTGGTATGTCACTACACTACAATAGCAGGGTATATATGTGACTGTACTGTACTGTACTGTCTCTTGGTATGTCACTACACTACAATAGCAGGGTATATATGTGACTGTACTGTACTGTACTGTCTCTTGGTGTGTCACTACACTACAATAGCAGGGTATATATGTGACTGTGTACTGTACTGTCTCTTGGTATGTCACTACACTACAATAGCAGGGTATATTTGTGACTGTGTACTGTACTGTACTGTACTGTCTCTTGGTATGTCACTACACTACAATAGCAGGGTATATATGTGACTGTGTACTGTACTGTACTGTCTCTTGGTATGTCACTACACTACAATAGCAGGGTATATATGTGACTGTACTGTTACTGTACTGTCTCTTGGTATGTCACTACACTACAATAGAAGGGTATATATGTGACTGTACTGTACTGTACTGTCTCTTGGTATGTCACTACACTACTATAGCAGGGTATATATGTGACTGTGTACTGTACTGTACTGTACTATATCTTGGTATGTCACTACACTACAATAGCAGGGTATATATGTGACTGTGTACTGTACTGTACTGTCTCTTGGTATGTCACTACACTACAATAGCAGGGTATATATGTGACTGTACTGTACTGTACTTTACTGTCTCTTGGTATGTCACTAAACTACAATAGCAGGGTATATATGTGACTGTGTACTGTACTGTACTGTCTCTTGGTATGTCACTACACTACAATAGCAGGGTATATATGTGACTGTGTACTGTACTGTACTGTACTGTCTCTTGGTATGTCACTACACTACAATAGCAGGGTATATATGTGACTGTGTACTGTACTGTACTGTCTCTTGGTATGTCACTACACTACAATAGCAGGGTATATATGTGACTGTGTACTGTACTGTACTGTCTCTTGGTATGTCACTACACTACAATAGCAGGGTATATATGTGACTGTACTGTACTGTCTCTTGGTATGTCACTACACTACAATAGCAGGGTATATATGTGACTGTGTACTGTACTGTCTCTTGGTATGTCACTACACTACAATAGCAGGGTATATATGTGACTGTACTGTACTGTACTGTCTCTTGATATGTCACTACACTACAATAGCAGGGTATATATGTGACTGTGTACTGTACTGTCTCTTGGTATATCACTACACTACAATAGCAGGGTATATATGTGACTGTGTACTGTACTGTACTGTACTGTCTCTTGGTATGTCACTACACTACAATAGTAGGGTATACATGTGACTGTGTACTGTACTGTCTCCTGGTATGTCACTACACTAAAATAGCAGGGTATATATGTGACTGTACTGTACTGTACTGTCTCTTGGTATGTCACTACACTACAATAGCAGGGTATATATGTGACTGTGTACTGTACTGTACTATCTCTTGGTATGTCACTACACTACAATAGCAGGGTATATATGTGACTGTGTACTGTACTGTACTGTCTCTTGGTATGTCACTACACTACAATAGCAGGGTATATATGTGACTGTACTGTACTGTACTCTCTCTTGGTATGTCACTACACTACAATAGCAGGGTATATATGTGACTGTGTACTCTACTCTACTGTCTCTTGGTATGTCACTACACTACACTAGCAGGGTATATATGTGACTGTGTACTGTACTGTACTGTACTGTACTGTCTCTTGGTATGTCACTACACTACAATAGCAGGGTATATATGTGACTGTGTACTGTACTGTACTGTACTATCTCTTGGTATGACACTACACTACAATAGCAGGGTATATATGTGACTGTGTACTGTACTCTACTGTCTCTTGGTATGTCACTACACTACACTAGCAGGGTATATATGTGACTGTGTACTGTACTGTACTGTACTGTCTCTTGGTATGTCACTACACTACAATAGCAGGGTATATATGTGACTGTGTACTGTACTGTACTGTCTCTTGGTATGTCTCTACACTACAATAGCAGGGTATATATGTGACTGTACTGTCTCTTGGTATGTCACTACACTACAATAGCAGGGTATATATGTGACTGTGTACTGTACTGTACTGTCTCTTGGTATGTCACTACTTTACAATAGCAGGGTATATATGTGACTGTGTACTGTACTGTCTCTTGGTATGTCACTACACTACAATAGCAGGGTATATATGTGACTGTACTGTACTGTACTGTCTCTTGGTATGTCACTACATTACAATAGCAGGGTATATATGTGACTGTGTACTGTACTGTAGTGTACTGTCTCTTGGTATGTCACTACACTACAATAGCAGGGTATATATATGACTGTGTACTGTACTGTACTGTACTGTACTGTTTCTTGGTATGTCACTACACTACAATAGCAGGGTATATATGTGACTGTACTGTACTGTACTGTCTCTTGGTATGTCACTACACTACAATAGCAGGGTATATATGTGACTGTGTACTGTACTGTCTCTTGGTATGTCACTACACTACAATAGCAGGGTATATATGTGACTGTACTGTACTGTACTGTCTCTTGGTATGTCACTACACTACAATAGCAGGGTATATATGTGACTGTGTACTGTACTGTACTGTCTCTTGGTATGTCACTACACTACAATAGCAGGGTATATATGTGACTGTGTACTGTACTGTACTGTACTGTCTCTTGGTATGTCACTACACTACAATAGCAGGGTATATATGTGACTGTACTGTACTGTACTGTACTGTACTCTCTCTTGGTATGTCACTACACTACAATAGCAGGGTATATATGTGACTGTACTGTACTGTACTGTCTCTTGGTATGTCACTACACTACAATAGCAGGGTATATATGTGACTGTACTGTACTGTCTCTTGGTATGTCACTACACTACAATAGCAGGGTATATATGTGACTGTGTACTGTACTGTATCTTGGTATGTCACTACACTACAATAGCAGGGTATATTTGTGACTGTGTACTGTACTGTACTGTACTGTCTCTTGGTATGTCACTACACTACAATAGCAGGGTATATATGTCACTGTGTACTGTACTGTACTGTCTCTTGGTATGTCACTACACTACAATAGCAGGGTATATATGTGACTGTACTGTACTGTCTCTTGGTATGTCACTACACTACAATAGCAGGGTATATATGTGACTGTGTACTGTACTGTACTGTCTCTTGGTATGTCACTACACTACAATAGCAGGGTATATATGTGACTGTGTACTGTACTGTCTCTTGGTATGTCACTACACTACAATAGCAGGGTATATATGTGACTGTGTACTGTACTGTACTGTCTCTTGGTATGTCACTACTTTACAATAGCAGGGTATATATGTGACTGTGTACTGTACTGTCTCTTGGTATGTCACTACACTACAATAGCAGGGTATATATGTGACTGTACTGTACTGTACTGTCTCTTGGTATGTCACTACATTACAATAGCAGGGTATATATGTGACTGTGTACTGTACTGTAGTGTACTGTCTCTTTGTATGTCAATACACTACAATAGCAGGGTATATATGTGACTGTGTACTGTACTGTACTGTTTCTTGGTATGTCACTACACTACAATAGCAGGGTATATATGTGACTGTACTGTACTGTACTGTCTCTTGGTATGTCACTACACTACAATAGCAGGGTATATATGTGACTGTGTACTGTACTGTCTCTTGGTATGTCACTACACTACAATAGCAGGGTATATATGTGACTGTACTGTACTGTCTCTTGGTATGTCACTACACTACAATAGCAGGGTATATATGTGACTGTGTACTGTACTGTACTGTCTCTTGGTATGTCACTACACTACAATAGCAGGGTATATATGTGACTGTGTACTGTACTGTACTGTACTATCTCTTGGTATGTCACTACACTACAATGGCAGGGTATATATGTGACTGTGTACTGTACTGTACTGTCTCTTGGTATGTCACTACACTACAATAGCAGGGTATATATGTGACTGTGTACTGTACTGTACTGTACTGTCTCTTGGTATGTCACTACACTACAATAGCTGGGTATATATGTGACTGTACTGTACTGTACTCTCTCTTGGTATGTCACTACACTACAATAGCAGGGTATATATGTGACTGTGTACTGTACTGTACTGTCTCTTGGTATGTCACTACACTACAATAGCAGGGTATATATGTGACTGTACTGTACTGCCTCTTGGTATGTCACTACACTACAATAGCAGGGTATATATGTGACTGTGTACTGTACTGTATCTTGGTATGTCACTACACTACAATAGCAGGGTATATTTGTGACTGTGTACTGTACTGTACTGTACTGTCTCTTGGTATGTCACTACACTACAATAGCAGGGTATATATGTGACTGTGTACTGTACTGTCTCTTGCTATGTCACTACACTACAATAGCAGGGTATATATGTGGCTGTACTGTACTGTACTGTCTCTTGGTATGTCACTACATTACAATAGCAGGGTATATATGTGACTGTGTACTGTACTGTACTGTCTCTTGGTATGTCACTACACTACAATAGCAGGGTATATATGTCACTGTGTACTGTACTGTACTGTCTCTTGTTCTGTCACTACACTACAATAGCAGGGTATATATGTGACTGTACTGTACTGTCTCTTGCTATGTCACTACACTACAATAGCAGGGTATATATGTGACTGTGTACTGTACTGTACTGTCTCTTGGTATGTCACTACACTACAATAGCAGGGTATATATGTGACTGTGTACTGTACTGTACTGTCTCTTGGTATGTCACTACACTACAATAGCAGGGTATATATGTGACTGTACTGTACTGTACTGTCTCTTGGTATGTCACTACACTACAATAGCAGGGTATATATGTGACTGTACTGTACTGTCTCTTGGTGTGTCACTACACTACAATAGCAGGGTATATATGTGACTGTGTACTGTACTGTCTCTTGGTATGTCACTACACTACAATAGCAGGGTATATTTGTGACTGTGTACTGTACTGTACTGTACTGTCTCTTGGTATGTCACTACACTACAATAGCAGGGTATATATGTGACTGTGTACTGTACTGTACTGTCTCTTGGTATGTCACTACACTACAATAGCAGGGTATATATGTGACTGTACTGTTACTGTACTGTCTCTTGGTATGTCACTACACTACAATAGCAGGGTATATATGTGACTGTACTGTACTGTCTCTTGGTATGTCACTACACTACTATAGCAGGGTATATATGTGACTGTGTACTGTACTGTACTGTACTATATCTTGGTATGTCACTACACTAAAATAGCAGGGTATATATGTGACTGTGTACTGTACTGTACTGTCTCTTGGTATGTCACTACACTACAATAGCAGGGTATATATGTGACTGTACTGTACTGTACTTTACTGTCTCTTGGTATGTCACTAAACTACAATAGCAGGGTATATATGTGACTGTGTACTGTACTGTACTGTCTCTTGGTATGTCACTACACTACAATAGCAGGGTATATATGTGACTGTGTACTGTACTGTACTGTACTGTCTCTTGGTATGTCACTACACTACAATAGCACGGTATATATGTGACTGTGTACTGTACTGTACTGTCTCTTGGTATGTCACTACACTACAATAGCAGGGTATATATGTGACTGTGTACTGTACTGTACTGTCTCTTGGTATGTCACTACACTACAATAGCAGGGTATATATGTGACTGTACTGTACTGTCTCTTGGTATGTCACTACACTACAATAGCAGGGTATATATGTGACTGTGTACTGTACTGTCTCTTGGTATGTCACTACACTACAATAGCAGGGTATATATGTGACTGTGTACTGTACTGTACTGTCTCTTGGTATGTCACTACTTTACAATAGCAGGGTATATATGTGACTGTGTACTGTACTGTCTCTTGGTATGTCACTACACTACAATAGCAGGGTATATATGTGACTGTACTGTACTGTACTGTCTCTTGATATGTCACTACACTACAATAGCAGGGTATATATGTGACAGTGTACTCTACTGTCTCTTGGTATATCACTACACTACAATAGCAGGGTATATATGTGACTGTGTACTGTACTGTACTGTACTGTCTCTTGGTATGTCACTACACTACAATAGTAGGGTATACATGTGACTGTGTACTGTACTGTCTCCTGGTATGTCACTACACTAAAATAGCAGGGTATATATGTGACTGTACTGTACTGTACTGTCTCTTGGTATGTCACTACACTACAATTGCAGGGTATATATGTGACTGTGTACTGTACTGTACTGTACTATCTCTTGGTATGTCACTACATAACAATGGCAGGGTATATATGTGACTGTGTACTGTACTGTACTGTCTCTTGGTATGTCACTACACTACAATAGCAGGGTATATATGTGACTGTGTACTGTACTGTACTGTCTCTTGGTATGTCACTACACTACAATAGCAGGGTATATATGTGACTGTACTGTACTGTACTGTACTGTACTCTCTCTTGGTATGTCACTACACTACAATAGCAGGGTATATATGTGACTGTACTGTACTGTACTGTCTCTTGGTATGTCACTACACTACAATAGCAGGGTATATATGTGACTGTACTGTACTGTCTCTTGGTATGTCACTACACTACAATAGCAGGGTATATATGTGACTGTGTACTGTACTGTATCTTGGTATGTCACTACACTACAATAGCAGGGTATATTTGTGACTGTGTACTGTACTGTACTGTACTGTCTCTTGGTATGTCACTACACTACAATAGCAGGGTATATATGTCACTGTGTACTGTACTGTACTGTCTCTTGGTATGTCACTACACTACAATAGCAGGGTATATATGTGACTGTACTGTACTGTCTCTTGGTATGTCACTACACTACAATAGCAGGGTATATATGTGACTGTGTACTGTACTGTACTGTCTCTTGGTATGTCACTACACTACAATAGCAGGGTATATATGTGACTGTGTACTGTACTGTCTCTTGGTATGTCACTACACTACAATAGCAGGGTATATATGTGACTGTGTACTGTACTGTACTGTCTCTTGATATGTCACTACTTTACAATAGCAGGGTATATATGTGACTGTGTACTGTACTGTCTCTTGGTATGTCACTACACTACAATAGCAGGGTATATATGTGACTGTACTGTACTGTACTGTCTCTTGGTATGTCACTACATTACAATAGCAGGGTATATATGTGACTGTGTACTGTACTGTAGTGTACTGTCTCTTGGTATGTCACTACACTACAATAGCAGGGTATATATGTGACTGTGTACTGTACTGTACTGTACTGTACTGTTTCTTGGTATGTCACTACACTACAATAGCAGGGTATATATGTGACTGTACTGTACTGTACTGTCTCTTGGTATGTCACTACACTACAATAGCAGGGTATATATGTGACTGTGTACTGTACTGTCTCTTGGTATGTCACTACACTACAATAGCAGGGTATATATGTGACTGTACTGTACTGTCTCTTGGTATGTCACTACACTACAATAGCAGGGTATATATGTGACTGTGTACTGTACTGTACTGTCTCTTGGTATGTCACTACACTACAATAGCAGGGTATATATGTGACTGTGTACTGTACTGTACTATCTCTTGGTATGTCACTACACTACAATGGCAGGGTATATATGTGACTGTGTACTGTACTGTACTGTCTCTTGGTATGTCACTACACTACAATAGCAGGGTATATATGTGACTGTGTACTGTACTGTACTGTACTGTCTCTTGGTATGTCACTACACTACAATAGCAGGGTATATATGTGACTGTACTGTACTGTACTGTACTGTACTCTCTCTTGGTATGTCACTACACTACAATAGCAGGGTATATATGTGACTGTGTACTGTACTGTACTGTCTCTTGGTATGTCACTACACTACAATAGCAGGGTATATATGTGACTGTACTGTACTGTCTCTTGGTATGTCACTACACTACAATAGCAGGGTATATATGTGACTGTGTACTGTACTGTATCTTGGTATGTCACTACACTACAATAGCAGGGTATATTTGTGACTGTGTACTGTACTGTACTGTCTCTTGGTATGTCACTACACTACAATAGCAGGGTATATATGTCACTGTGTACTGTACTGTACTGTCTCTTGGTATGTCACTACACTACAATAGCAGGGTATATATGTGACTGTGTACTGTACTGTCTCTTGCTATGTCACTACACTACAATAGCAGGGTATATATGTGGCTGTACTGTACTGTACTGTCTCTTGGTATGTCACTACATTACAATAGCAGGGTATATATGTGACTGTGTACTGTACTGTACTGTCTCTTGGTATGTCACTACACTACAATAGCAGGGTATATATGTGACTGTGTACTGTACTGTACTGTCTCTTGTTATGTCACTACACTACAATAGCAGGGTATATATGTGACTGTGTACTGTACTGTCTCTTGTTCTGTCACTACACTACAATAGCAGGGTATATATGTGACTGTACTGTACTGTCTCTTGCTATGTCACTACACTACAATAGCAGGGTATATATGTGACTGTGTACTGTACTGTACTGTCTCTTGGTATGTCACTACACTACAATAGCAGGGTATATATGTGACTGTGTACTGTACTGTACTGTACTGTCTCTTGGTATGTCACTACACTACAATAGCAGGGTATATATGTGACTGTACTGTACTGTACTGTCTCTTGGTATGTCACTACACTACAATAGCAGGGTACATATGTGACTGTACTGTACTGTACTGTCTCTTGGTGTGTCACTACACTACAATAGCAGGGTATATATGTGACTGTGTACTGTACTGTCTCTTGGTATGTCACTACACTACAATAGCAGGGTATATTTGTGACTGTGTACTGTACTGTACTGTACTGTCTCTTGGTATGTCACTACACTACAATAGCAGGGTATATATGTGACTGTGTACTGTACTGTACTGTCTCTTGGTATGTCACTACACTACAATAGCAGGGTATATATGTGACTGTACTGTTACTGTACTGTCTCTTGGTATGTCACTACACTACAATAGCAGGGTATATATGTGACTGTACTGTACTGTACTGTCTCTTGGTATGTCACTACACTACTATAGCAGGGTATATACGTGACTGTGTACTGTACTGTACTGTACTATATCTTGGTATGTCACTACACTACAATAGCAGGGTATATATGTGACTGTGTACTGTACTGTACTGTCTCTTGGTATGTCACTACACTACAATAGAAGGGTATATATGTGACTGTACTGTACTGTACTTTACTGTCTCTTGGTATGTCACTAAACTACAATAGCAGGGTATATATGTGACTGTGTACTGTACTGTACTGTCTCTTGGTATGTTACTACACTACAATAGCAGGGTATATATGTGACTGTGTACTTTACTGTCTCTTGGTATGTCACTACACTACAATAGCAGGGTATATATGTGACTGTGTACTGTACTGTACTGTACTGTCTCTTGGTATGTCACTACACTACAATAGCAGGGTATATATGTGACTGTACTGTACTGTACTGTCTCTTGATATGTCACTACACTACAATAGCAGGGTATATATGTGACTGTGTACTGTACTGTCTCTTGGTATATCACTACACTACAATAGCAGGGTATATATGTTACTGTGTACTGTACTGTACTGTACTGTCTCTTGGTATGTCACTACACTACAATAGTAGGGTATACATGTGACTGTGTACTGTACTGTCTCCTGGTATGTCACTACACTAAAATAGCAGGGTATATATGTGACTGTGTACTGTACTCTCTCTTGGTATGTCACTACACTACAATAGCAGGGTATATATGTGACTGTACTGTACTGTACTGTCTCTTGGTATGTCACTACACTACAATAGCAGGGTATATATGTGACTGTGTACTGTACTGTACTGTACTATCTCTTGGTATGTCACTACACTACAATAGCAGGGTATATATGTGACTATGTACTGTACTGTACTGTCTCTTGGTATGTCACTACACTACAATAGCAGGGTATATATGTCACTGTGTACTGTACTGTACTGTCTCTTGGTATGTCACTACACTACAATAGCAGGGTATATATGTGACTGTACTGTACTGTCTCTTGGTATGTCACTACACTACAATAGCAGGGTATATATGTGACTGTGTACTGTACTGTACTGTCTCTTGGTATGTCACTACACTACAATAGCAGGGTATATATGTGACTGTGTACTGTACTGTCTCTTGGTATGTCACTACACTACAATAGCAGGGTATATATGTGACTGTGTACTGTACTGTACTGTACTGTCTCTTGGTATGTCACTACACTACAATAGCAGGGTATATATGTGACTGTGTACTGTACTGTACTGTCTCTTGGTATGTCACTACACTACAATAGCAGGGTATATATGTGACTGTACTGTACTGTACTCTCTCTTGGTATGTCACTACACTACAATAGCAGGGTATATATGTGACTGTGTACTCTACTCTACTGTCTCTTGGTATCTCACTACACTACACTAGCAGGGTATATATGTGACTGTGTACTGTACTGTACTGTACTGTCTCTTGGTATGTCACTACACTACAATAGCAGGGTATATATGTGACTGTGTACTGTACTGTACTGTCTCTTGGTATGTCACTACACTACAATAGCAGGGTATATATGTGACTGTACTGTCTCTTGGTATGTCACTACACTACAATAGCAGGGTATATATGTGACTGTGTACTGTACTGTACTGTCTCTTGGTATGTCACTACTTTACAATAGCAGGGTATATATGTGACTGTGTACTGTACTGTCTCTTGGTATGTCACTACACTACAATAGCAGGGTATATATGTGACTGTACTGTACTGTACTGTCTCTTGGTATGTCACTACATTACAATAGCAGGGTATATATGTGACTGTGTACTGTACTGTAGTGTACTGTCTCTTGGTATGTCACTACACTACAATAGCAGGGTATATATGTGACTGTGTACTGTACTGTACTGTACTGTACTGTTTCTTGGTATGTCACTACACTACAATAGCAGGGTATATATGTGACTGTACTGTACTGTACTGTCTCTTGGTATGTCACTACACTACAATAGCAGGGTATATATGTGACTGTGTACTGTACTGTCTCTTGGTATGTCACTACACTACAATAGCAGGGTATATATGTGACTGTACTGTACTGTACTGTCTCTTGGTATGTCACTACACTACAATAGCAGGGTATATATGTGACTGTGTACTGTACTGTACTGTCTCTTGGTATGTCACTACACTACAATAGCAGGGTATATATGTGACTGTGTACTGTACTGTACTGTACTATCTCTTGGTATGTCACTACATAACAATGGCAGGGTATATATGTGACTGTGTACTGTACTGTACTGTCTCTTGGTATGTCACTACACTACAATAGCAGGGTATATATGTGACTGTGTACTGTACTGTACTGTACTGTCTCTTGGTATGTCACTACACTACAATAGCAGGGTATATATGTGACTGTACTGTACTGTACTGTACTGTACTCTCTCTTGGTATGTCACTACACTACAATAGCAGGGTATATATGTGACTGTACTGTACTGTCTCTTGGTATGTCACTACACTACAATAGCAGGGTATATATGTGACTGTACTGTACTGTCTCTTGGTATGTCACTACACTACAATAGCAGGGTATATATGTGACTGTGTACTGTACTGTATCTTGGTATGTCACTACACTACAATAGCAGGGTATATTTGTGACTGTGTACTGTACTGTACTGTCTCTTGGTATGTCACTACACTACAATAGCAGGGTATATATGTCACTGTGTACTGTACTGTACTGTCTCTTGGTATGTCACTACACTACAATAGCAGGGTATATATGTGACTGTACTGTACTGTCTCTTGGTATGTCACTACACTACAATAGCAGGGTATATATGTGACTGTGTACTGTACTGTACTGTCTCTTGGTATGTCACTACACTACAATAGCAGGGTATATATGTGACTGTGTACTGTACTGTCTCTTGGTATGTCACTACACTACAATAGCAGGGTATATATGTGACTGTGTACTGTACTGTACTGTCTCTTGGTATGTCACTACACTACAATAGCAGGGTATATATGTGACTGTGTACTGTACTGTCTCTTGGTATGTCACTACTTTACAATAGCAGGGTATATATGTGACTGTGTACTGTACTGTCTCTTGGTATGTCACTACACTACAATAGCAGGGTATATATGTGACTGTACTGTACTGTCTCTTGGTATGTCACTACATTACAATAGCAGGGTATATATGTGACTGTGTACTGTACTGTAGTGTACTGTCTCTTGGTATGTCACTACACTACAATAGCAGGGTATATATGTGACTGTGTACTGTACTGTACTGTACTGTACTGTACTGTACTGTTTCTTGGTATGTCACTACACTACAATAGCAGGGTATATATGTGACTGTACTGTACTGTACTGTCTCTTGGTATGTCACTACACTACAATAGCAGGGTATATATGTGACTGTGTACTGTACTGTCTCTTGGTATGTCACTACACTACAATAGCAGGGTATATATGTGACTGTACTGTACTGTCTCTTGGTATGTCACTACACTACAATAGCAGGGTATATATGTGACTGTGTACTGTACTGTACTGTCTCTTGGTATGTCACTACACTACAATAGCAGGGTATATATGTGACTGTGTACTGTACTGTACTGTACTATCTCTTGGTATGTCACTACACTACAATGGCAGGGTATATATGTGACTGTGTACTGTACTGTACTGTCTCTTGGTATGTCACTACACTACAATAGCAGGGTATATATGTGACTGTGTACTGTACTGTACTGTACTGTCTCTTGGTGTGTCACTACACTACAATAGCAGGGTATATATGTGACTGTACTGTACTGTACTGTACTGTACTCTCTCTTGGTATGTCACTACACTACAATAGCAGGGTATATATGTGACTGTGTACTGTACTGTACTGTCTCTTGGTATGTCACTACACTACAATAGCAGGGTATATATGTGACTGTACTGTACTGTCTCTTGGTATGTCACTACACTACAATAGCAGGGTATATATGTGACTGTGTACTGTACTGTATCTTGGTATGTCACTACACTACAATAGCAGGGTATATTTGTGACTGTGTACTGTACTGTACTGTACTGTCTCTTGGTATGTCACTACACTACAATAGCAGGGTATATATGTCACTGTGTACTGTACTGTACTGTCTCTTGGTATGTCACTACACCACAATAGCAGGGTATATATGTGACTGTGTACTGTACTGTCTCTTGCTATGTCACTACACTACAATAGCAGGGTATATATGTGGCTGTACTGTACTGTACTGTCTCTTGGTATGTCACTACATTACAATAGCAGGGTATATATGTGACTGTGTACTGTACTGTACTGTCTCTTGGTATGTCACTACACTACAATAGCAGGGTATATATGTGACTGTGTACTGTACTGTACTGTCTCTTGTTATGTCACTACACTACAATAGCAGGGTATATATGTGACTGTGTACTGTACTGTCTCTTGTTCTGTCACTACACTACAATAGCAGGGTATATATGTGACTGTACTGTACTGTCTCTTGCTATGTCACTACACTACAATAGCAGGGTATATATGTGACTGTGTACTGTACTGTACTGTCTCTTGGTATGTCACTACACTACAATAGCAGGGTATATATGTGACTGTGTACTGTACTGTACTGTACTGTCTCTTGGTATGTCACTACACTACAATAGCAGGGTATATATGTGACTGTACTGTACTGTACTGTCTCTTGGTATGTCACTACACTACAATAGCAGGGTATATATGTGACTGTACTGTACTGTACTGTCTCTTGGTGTGTCACTACACTACAATAGCAGGGTATATATGTGACTGTGTACTGTACTGTCTCTTGGTATGTCACTACACTACAATAGCAGGGTATATTTGTGACTGTGTACTGTACTGTACTGTACTGTCTCTTGGTATGTCACTACACTACAATAGCAGGGTATATATGTGACTGTGTACTGTACTGTACTGTCTCTTGGTATGTCACTACACTACAATAGCAGGGTATATATGTGACTGTACTGTTACTGTACTGTCTCTTGGTATGTCACTACACTACAATAGCAGGGTATATATGTGACTGTACTGTACTGTACTGTCTCTTGGTATGTCACTACACTACTATAGCAGGGTATATATGTGACTGTGTACTGTACTGTACTGTACTATATCTTGGTATGTCACTACACTACAATAGCAGGGTATATATGTGACTGTGTACTGTACTGTACTGTCTCTTGGTATGTCACTACACTACAATAGCAGGGTATATATGTGACTGTACTGTACTGTACTTTACTGTCTCTTGGTATGTCACTAAACTACAATAGCAGGGTATATATGTGACTGTGTACTGTGCTGTACTGTCTCTTGGTATGTCACTACACTACAATAGCAGGGTATATATGTGACTGTGTACTGTACTGTACTGTACTGTCTCTTGGTATGTCACTACACTACAATAGCAGGGTATATATGTGACTGTGTACTGTACTGTACTGTCTCTTGGTATGTCACTACACTACAATAGCAGGGTATATATGTGACTGTGTACTGTACTGTACTGTCTGTTGGTATGTCACTACACTACAATAGCAGGGTATATATGTGACTGTACTGTACTGTCTCTTGGTATGTCACTACACTACAATAGCAGGGTATATATGTGACTGTGTACTGTACTGTCTCTTGGTATGTCACTACACTACAATAGCAGGGTATATATGTGACTGTACTGTACTGTCTCTTGATATGTCACTACACTACAATAGCAGGGTATATATGTGACTGTGTACTGTACTGTCTCTTGGTATATCACTACACTACAATAGCAGGGTATATATGTGACTGTGTACTGTACTGTACTGTACTGTCTCTTGGTATGTCACTACACTACAATAGTAGGGTATACATGTGACTGTGTACTGTACTGTCTCCTGGTATGTCACTACACTAAAATAGCAGGGTATATATGTGACTGTACTGTACTGTACTGTCTCTTGGTATGTCACTACACTACAATAGCAGGGTATATATGTGACTGTGTACTGTACTGTACTATCTCTTGGTATGTCACTACACTACAATAGCAGGGTATATATGTGACTGTGTACTGTACTGTACTGTCTCTTGGTATGTCACTACACTACAATAGCAGGGTATATATGTGACTGTACTGTACTGTACTCTCTCTTGGTATGTCACTACACTACAATAGCAGGGTATATATGTGACTGTGTACTCTACTCTACTGTCTCTTGGTATGTCACTACACTACACTAGCAGGGTATATATGTGACTGTGTACTGTACTGTACTGTACTGTACTGTCTCTTGGTATGTCACTACACTACACTAGCAGGGTATATATGTGACTGTGTACTGTACTGTACTGTACTGTACTGTCTCTTGGTATGTCACTACACTACAATAGCAGGGTATATATGTGACTGTGTACTGTACTGTACTGTCTCTTGGTATGTCACTACACTACAATAGCAGGGTATATATGGGACTGTACTGTCTCTTGGTATGTCACTACACTACAATAGCAGGGTATATATGTGACTGTGTACTGTACTGTACTGTCTCTTGGTATGTCACTACTTTACAATAGCAGGGTATATATGTGACTGTGTACTGTACTGTCTCTTGGTATGTCACTACACTACAATAGCAGGGTATATATGTGACTGTACTGTACTGTACTGTCTCTTGGTATGTCACTACATTACAATAGCAGGGTATATATGTGACTGTGTACTGTACTGTAGTGTACTGTCTCTTGGTATGTCACTACACTACAATAGCAGGGTATATATGTGACTGTGTACTGTACTGTACTGTACTGTACTGTTTCTTGGTATGTCACTACACTACAATAGCAGGGTATATATGTGACTGTACTGTACTGTACTGTCTATTGGTATGTCACTACACTACAATAGCAGGGTATATATGTGACTGTGTACTGTACTGTCTCTTGGTATGTCACTACACTACAATAGCAGGGTATATATGTGACTGTACTGTACTGTACTGTCTCTTGGTATGTCACTACACTACAATAGCAGGGTATATATGTGACTGTGTACTGTACTGTCTCTTGGTATGTCACTACACTACAATAGCAGGGTATATATGTGACTGTGTACTGTACTGTACTGTACTGTCTCTTGGTATGTCACTACACTACAATAGCAGGGTATATATGTGACTGTACTGTACTGTACTGTACTGTACTGTACTGTACTGTACTCTCTCTTGGTATGTCACTACACTACAATAGCAGGGTATATATGTGACTGTACTGTACTGTACTGTCTCTTGGTATGTCACTACACTACAATAGCAGGGTATATATGTGACTGTACTGTACTGTCTCTTGGTATGTCACTACACTACAATAGCAGGGTATATATGTGACTGTGTACTGTACTGTATCTTGGTATGTCACTACACTACAATAGCAGGGTATATTTGTGACTGTGTACTGTACTGTACTGTACTGTCTCTTGGTATGTCACTACACTACAATAGCAGGGTATATATGTCACTGTGTACTGTACTGTACTGTCTCTTGGTATGTCACTACACTACAATAGCAGGGTATATATGTGACTGTACTGTACTGTCTCTTGGTATGTCACTACACTACAATAGCAGGGTATATATGTGACTGTGTACTGTACTGTACTGTCTCTTGGTATGTCACTACACTACAATAGCAGGGTATATATGTGACTGTGTACTGTACTGTCTCTTGGTATGTCACTACACTACAATAGCAGGGTATATATGTGACTGTGTACTGTACTGTACTGTCTCTTGGTATGTCACTACTTTACAATAGCAGGGTATATATGTGACTGTGTACTGTACTGTCTCTTGGTATGTCACTACACTACAATAGCAGGGTATATATGTGACTGTACTGTACTGTACTGTCTCTTGGTATGTCACTACATTACAATAGCAGGGTATATATGTGACTGTGTACTGTACTGTAGTGTACTCTCTCTTGGTATGTCACTACACTACAATAGCAGGGTATATATGTGACTGTGTACTGTACTGTACTGTACTGTACTGTTTCTTGGTATGTCACTACACTACAATAGCAGGGTATATATGTGACTGTACTGTACTGTACTGTCTCTTGGTATGTCACTACACTACAATAGCAGGGTATATATGTGACTGTGTACTGTACTGTCTCTTGGTATGTCACTACACTACAATAGCAGGGTATATATGTGACTGTACTGTACTGTCTCTTGGTATGTCACTACACTACAATAGCAGGGTATATATGTGACTGTGTACTGTACTGTACTGTCTCTTGGTATGTCACTACACTACAATAGCAGGGTATATATGTGACTGTGTACTGTACTGTACTGTACTATCTCTTGGTATGTCACTACACTACAATGGCAGGGTATATATGTGACTGTGTACTGTACTGTACTGTCTCTTGGTATGTCACTACACTACAATAGCAGGGTATATATGTGACTGTGTACTGTACTGTACTGTACTGTCTCTTGGTATGTCACTACAATACAATAGCAGGGTATATATGTGACTGTACTGTACTGTACTGTACTCTCTCTTGGTATGTCACTACACTACAATAGCAGGGTATATATGTGACTGTGTACTGTACTGTACTGTCTCTTGGTATGTCACTACACTACAATAGCAGGGTATATATGTGACTGTACTGTACTGCCTCTTGGTATGTCACTACACTACAATAGCAGGGTATATATGTGACTGTGTACTGTACTGTATCTTGGTATGTCACTACACTACAATAGCAGGGTATATTTGTGACTGTGTACTGTACTGTACTGTACTGTCTCTTGGTATGTCACTACACTACAATAGCAGGGTATATATGTCACTGTGTACTGTACTGTACTGTCTCTTGGTATGTCACTACACTACAATAGCAGGGTATATATGTGACTGTGTACTGTACTGTCTCTTGCTATGTCACTACACTACAATAGCAGGGTATATATGTGGCTGTACTGTACTGTACTGTCTCTTGGTATGTCACTACATTACAATAGCAGGGTATATATGTGACTGTGTACTGTTCTGTACTGTCTCTTGGTATGTCACTACACTACAATAGCAGGGTATATATGTCACTGTGTACTGTACTGTACTGTCTCTTGTTCTGTCACTACACTACAATAGCAGGGTATATATGTGACTGTACTGTACTGTCTCTTGCTATGTCACTACACTACAATAGCAGGGTATATATGTGACTGTGTACTGTACTGTACTGTCTCTTGGTATGTCACTACACTACAATAGCAGGGTATATATGTGACTGTGTACTGTACTGTACTGTACTGTCTCTTGGTATGTCACTACACTACAATAGCAGGGTATATATGTGACTGTACTGTACTGTCTCTTGGTATGTCACTACACTACAATAGCAGGGTATATATGTGACTGTACTGTACTGTACTGTCTCTTGGTGTGTCACTACACTACAATAGCAGGGTATATATGTGACTGTGTACTGTACTGTCTCTTGGTATGTCACTACACTACAATAGCAGGGTATATTTGTGACTGTGTACTGTACTGTACTGTACTGTCTCTTGGTATGTCACTACACTACAATAGCAGGGTATATATGTGACTGTGTACTGTACTGTACTGTCTCTTGGTATGTCACTACACTACAATAGCAGGGTATATATGTGACTGTACTGTTACTGTACTGTCTCTTGGTATGTCACTACACTACAATAGCAGGGTATATATGTGACTGTACTGTACTGTACTGTCTCTTGGTATGTCACTACACTACTATAGCAGGGTATATATGTGACTGTGTACTGTACTGTACTGTACTATATCTTGGTATGTCACTACACTACAATAGCAGGGTATATATGTGACTGTGTACTGTACTGTACTGTCTCTTGGTATGTCACTACACTACAATAGCAGGGTATATATGTGACTGTACTGTACTGTACTTTACTGTCTCTTGGTATGTCACTAAACTACAATAGCAGGGTATATATGTGACTGTGTACTGTACTGTACTGTCTCTTGGTATGTCACTACACTACAATAGCAGGGTATATATGTGACTGTGTACTGTACTGTACTGTACTGTCTCTTGGTATGTCACTACACTACAATAGCAGGGTATATATGTGACTGTGTACTGTACTGTACTGTCTCTTGGTATGTCACTACACTACAATAGCAGGGTATATATGTGACTGTGTACTGTACTGTACTGTCTCTTGGTATGTCACTACACTACAATAGCAGGGTATATATGTGACTGTACTGTACTGTCTCTTGGTATGTCACTACACTACAATAGCAGGGTATATATGTGACTGTGTACTGTACTGTCTCTTGGTATGTCACTACACTACAATAGCAGGGTATATATGTGACTGTACTGTACTGTACTGTCTCTTGATATGTCACTACACTACAATAGCAGGGTATATATGTGACTGTGTACTGTACTGTCTCTTGGTATATCACTACACTACAATAGCAGGGTATATATGTGACTGTGTACTGTACTGTACTGTACTGTCTCTTGGTATGTCACTACACTACAATAGTAGGGTATACATGTGACTGTGTACTGTACTGTCTCCTGGTATGTCACTACACTAAAATAGCAGGGTATATATGTGACTGTACTGTACTGTACTGTCTCTTGGTATGTCACTACACTACAATAGCAGGGTATATATGTGACTGTGTACTGTACTGTACTATCTCTTGGTATGTCACTACACTACAATAGCAGGGTATATATGTGACTGTGTACTGTACTGTACTGTCTCTTGGTATGTCACTACACTACAATAGCAGGGTATATATGTGACTGTACTGTACTGTACTCTCTCTTGGTATGTCACTACACTACAATAGCAGGGTATATATGTGACTGTGTACTCTACTCTACTGTCTCTTGGTATGTCACTACACTACACTAGCAGGGTATATATGTGACTGTGTACTGTACTGTACTGTACTGTACTGTCTCTTGGTATGTCACTACACTACACTAGCAGGGTATATATGTGACTGTGTACTGTACTGTACTGTACTGTACTGTCTCTTGGTATGTCACTACACTACAATAGCAGGGTATATATGTGACTGTGTACTGTACTGTACTGTCTCTTGGTATGTCACTACACTACAATAGCAGGGTATATATGTGACTGTACTGTCTCTTGGTATGTCACTACACTACAATAGCAGGGTATATATGTGACTGTGTACTGTACTGTACTGTCTCTTGGTATGTCACTACTTTACAATAGCAGGGTATATATGTGACTGTGTACTGTACTGTCTCTTGGTATGTCACTACACTACAATAGCAGGGTATATATGTGACTGTACTGTACTGTACTGTCTCTTGGTATGTCACTACAATACAATAGCAGGGTATATATGTGACTGTGTACTGTACTGTAGTGTACTGTCTCTTGGTATGTCACTACACTACAATAGCAGGGTATATATGTGACTGTGTACTGTACTGTACTGTACTGTACTGTTTCTTGGTATGTCACTACACTACAATAGCAGGGTATATATGTGACTGTACTGTACTGTACTGTCTCTTGGTATGTCACTACACTACAATAGCAGGGTATATATGTGACTGTGTACTGTACTGTCTCTTGGTATGTCACTACACTACAATAGCAGGGTATATATGTGACTGTACTGTACTGTACTGTCTCTTGGTATGTCACTACACTACAATAGCAGGGTATATATGTGACTGTGTACTGTACTGTACTGTCTCTTGGTATGTCACTACACTACAATAGCAGGGTATATATGTGACTGTGTACTGTACTGTACTGTACTGTCTCTTGGTATGTCACTACACTACAATAGCAGGGTATATATGTGACTGTACTGTACTGTACTGTACTGTACTCTCTCTTGGTATGTCACTACACTACAATAGCAGGGTATATATGTGACTGTACTGTACTGTACTGTCTCTTGGTATGTCACTACACTACAATAGCAGGGTATATATGTGACTGTACTGTACTGTCTCTTGGTATGTCACTACACTACAATAGCAGGGTATATATGTGACTGTGTACTGTACTGTATCTTGGTATGTCACTACACTACAATAGCAGGGTATATTTGTGACTGTGTACTGTACTGTACTGTACTGTCTCTTGGTATGTCACTACACTACAATAGCAGGGTATATATGTCACTGTGTACTGTACTGTACTGTCTCTTGGTATGTCACTACACTACAATAGCAGGGTATATATGTGACTGTACTGTACTGTCTCTTGGTATGTCACTACACTACAATAGCAGGGTATATATGTGACTGTGTACTGTACTGTACTGTCTCTTGGTATGTCACTACACTACAATAGCAGGGTATATATGTGACTGTGTACTGTACTGTCTCTTGGTATGTCACTACACTACAATAGCAGGGTATATATGTGACTGTGGACTGTACTGTACTGTCTCTTGGTATGTCACTACTTTACAATAGCAGGGTATATATGTGACTGTGTACTGTACTGTCTCTTGGTATGTCACTACACTACAATAGCAGGGTATATATGTGACTGTACTGTACTGTACTGTCTCTTGGTATGTCACTACATTACAATAGCAGGGTATATATGTGACTGTGTACTGTACTGTAGTGTACTGTCTCTTGGTATGTCACTACACTACAATAGCAGGGTATATATGTGACTGTGTACTGTACTGTACTGTACTGTACTGTTTCTTGGTATGTCACTACACTACAATAGCAGGGTATATATGTGACTGTACTGTACTGTACTGTCTCTTGGTATGTCACTACACTACAATAGCAGGGTATATATGTGACTGTGTACTGTACTGTCTCTTGGTATGTCACTACACTACAATAGCAGGGTATATATGTGACTGTACTGTACTGTCTCTTGGTATGTCACTACACTACAATAGCAGGGTATATATGTGACTGTGTACTGTACTGTACTGTCTCTTGGTATGTCACTACACTACAATAGCAGGGTATATATGTGACTGTGTACTGTACTGTACTGTACTATCTCTTGGTATGTCACTACACTACAATGGCAGGGTATATATGTGACTGTGTACTGTACTGTACTGTCTCTTGGTATGTCACTACACTACAATAGCAGGGTATATATGTGACTGTGTACTGTACTGTACTGTACTGTCTCTTGGTATGTCACTACAATACAATAGCAGGGTATATATGTGACTGTACTGTACTGTACTGTACTCTCTCTTGGTATGTCACTACACTACAATAGCAGGGTATATATGTGACTGTGTACTGTACTGTACTGTCTCTTGGTATGTCACTACACTACAATAGCAGGGTATATATGTGACTGTACTGTACTGCCTCTTGGTATGTCACTACACTACAATAGCAGGGTATATATGTGACTGTGTACTGTACTGTATCTTGGTATGTCACTACACTACAATAGCAGGGTATATTTGTGACTGTGTACTGTACTGTACTGTACTGTCTCTTGGTATGTCACTACACTACAATAGCAGGGTATATATGTCACTGTGTACTGTACTGTACTGTCTCTTGGTATGTCACTACACTACAATAGCAGGGTATATATGTGACTGTGTACTGTACTGTCTCTTGCTATGTCACTACACTACAATAGCAGGGTATATATGTGGCTGTACTGTACTGTACTGTCTCTTGGTATGTCACTACATTACAATAGCAGGGTATATATGTGACTGTGTACTGTACTGTACTGTCTCTTGGTATGTCACTACACTACAATAGCAGGGTATATATGTCACTGTGTACTGTACTGTACTGTCTCTTGTTCTGTCACTACACTACAATAGCAGGGTATATATGTGACTGTACTGTACTGTCTCTTGCTATGTCACTACACTACAATAGCAGGGTATATATGTGACTGTGTACTGTACTGTACTGTCTCTTGGTATGTCACTACACTACAATAGCAGGGTATATATGTGACTGTGTACTGTACTGTACTGTCTCTTGGTATGTCACTACACTACAATAGCAGGGTATATATGTGACTGTACTGTACTGTACTGTCTCTTGGTATGTCACTACACTACAATAGCAGGGTATATATGTGACTGTACTGTACTGTACTGTCTCTTGGTGTGTCACTACACTACAATAGCAGGGTATATATGTGACTGTGTACTGTACTGTCTCTTGGTATGTCAATACACTACAATAGCAGGGTATATTTGTGACTGTGTACTGTACTGTACTGTACTGTCTCTTGGTATGTCACTACACTACAATAGCAGGGTATATATGGGACTGTGTACTGTACTGTACTGTCTCTTGGTATGTCACTACACTACATAAGCAGGGTATATATGTGACTGTACTGTTACTGTACTGTCTCTTGGTATGTCACTACACTACAATAGCAGGGTATATATGTGACTGTACTGTACTGTACTGTCTCTTGGTATGTCACTACACTACTATAGCAGGGTATATATGTGACTGTGTACTGTACTGTACTGTACTATATCTTGGTATGTCACTACACTAAAATAGCAGGGTATATATGTGACTGTGTACTGTACTGTACTGTCTCTTGGTATGTCACTACACTACAATAGCAGGGTATATATGTGACTGTACTGTACTGTACTTTACTGTCTCTTGGTATGTCACTAAACTACAATAGCAGGGTATATATGTGACTGTGTACTGTACTGTACTGTCTCTTGGTATGTCACTACACTACAATAGCAGGGTATATATGTGACTGTGTACTGTACTGTACTGTACTGTCTCTTGGTATGTCACTACACTACAATAGCACGGTATATATGTGACTGTGTACTGTACTGTACTGTCTCTTGGTATGTCACTACACTACAATAGCAGGGTATATATGTGACTGTGTACTGTACTGTACTGTCTCTTGGTATGTCACTACACTACAATAGCAGGGTATATATGTGACTGTACTGTACTGTCTCTTGGTATGTCACTACACTACAATAGCAGGGTATATATGTGACTGTGTACTGTACTGTCTCTTGGTATGTCACTACACTACAATAGCAGGGTATATATGTGACTGTACTGTACTGTACTGTCTCTTGATATGTCACTACACTACAATAGCAGGGTATATATGTGACTGTGTACTGTACTGTCTCTTGGTATATCACTACACTACAATAGCAGGGTATATATGTGACTGTGTACTGTACTGTACTGTCTCTTGGTATGTCACTACACTACAATAGTAGGGTATACATGTGACTGTGTACTGTACTGTCTCCTGGTATGTCACTACACTAAAATAGCAGGGTATATATGTGACTGTACTGTACTGTACTGTCTCTTGGTATGTCACTACACTACAATAGCAGGGTATATATGTGACTGTGTACTGTACTGTACTGTACTATCTCTTGGTATGTCACTACACTACAATAGCAGGGTATATATGTGACTGTGTACTGTACTGTACTGTCTCTTGGTATGTCACTACACTACAATAGCAGGGTATATATGTGACTGTGTACTGTACTGTACTGTCTCTTGGTATGTCACTACACTACAATAGCAGGGTATATATGTGACTGTACTGTACTGTACTCTCTCTTGGTATGTCACTACACTACAATAGCAGGGTATATATGTGACTGTGTACTCTACTCTACTGTCTCTTGGTATGTCACTACACTACACTAGCAGGGTATATATGTGACTGTGTACTGTACTGTACTGTACTGTACTGTACTGTCTCTTGGTATGTCACTACACTACAATAGCAGGGTATATATGTGACTGTGTACTGTACTGTACTGTACTATCTCTTGGTATGACACTACACTACAATAGCAGGGTATATATGTGACTGTGTACTGTACTCTACTGTCTCTTGGTATGTCACTACACTACACTAGCAGGGTATATATGTGACTGTGTACTGTACTGTACTGTACTGTACTGTCTCTTGGTATGTCACTACACTACAATAGCAGGGTATATATGTGTCTGTGTACTGTACTGTACTGTCTCTTGGTATGTCACTACACTACAATAGCAGGGTATATATGTGACTGTGTACTGTACTGTACTGTACTGTCTCTTGGTATGTCACTACACTACAACAGCAGGGTATATATGTGACTGTGTACTGTACTGCACTGTCTCTTGGTATGTCACTACACTACAATAGCAGGGTATATATGTGACTGTGTACTGTACTCTCTCTTGGTATGTCACTACACTACAATAGCAGAGTATATATGTGACTGTGTACTGTACTGTACTGTCTCTTGGTATGTCACTACACTACAATAGCAGGGTATATATGTGACTGTGTACTGTACTGTACTGTCTCTTGGTATGTGACTACACTACAATAGCAGGGTATATATGTGACTGTGTACTGTACTGTACTGTTTCTTGGTATGTCACTACATTACAATAGCAGGGTATATATGTGACTGTACTGTACTGTCTCTTGGTATGTCACTACACTACAATAGCAGGGTATATATGTGACTGTGTACTGTACTGTCTCTTGGTATGTTACTACACTACAATAGCAGGGTATATATGTGACTGTGTACAGTACTGTACTGTACTGTCTCTTGGTATGTCACTACACTACAATAGCAGGGTATATATGTGACTGTGTACTGTACTCTCTCTTGGTATGTCACTACACTACAATAGCAGGGTATATATGTGACTGTGTACTGTACTGTACTGTCTCTTGGTATGTCACTACACTACAATAGCAGGGTATATATGTGACTGTGTACTGTACTGTACTGTCTCTTGGTATGTCACTACACTACAATAGCAGGGTATATATGTGACTGTGTACTGTACTGTACTGTCTCTTGGTATGTCACTACACTACAATAGCAGGGTATATATGTGACTGTGTACTGTACTCTCTCTTGGTTTGTCACTACACTACGATAGCAGGGTATATATGTGACTGTACTGTACTGTACTCTCTCTTGGTATGTCACTACACTACAATAGCAGGGTATATATGTGACTGTGTACTGTAATGTACTGTACTGTCTCTTGGTATGTCACTACACTACAATAGCAGGGTATATATGTGACTGTGTACTGTACTGTACTGTACTGTCTCTTGGTATGTCACTACACAACAATAGCAGGGTATATATGTGACTGTGTACTGTACTGTACTGTACTGTCTCTTGGTATGTCACTACACTACAATAGCAGGGTATATATGTGACTGTGTACTGTACTCTATCTTGGTATGGCACTACACTACAATAGCAAGGTATATATGTGACTGTACTGTACTGTACTGTCTCTTGGTATGTCACTACAATAGCAGGGTATATATGTGGCTGTGTACTGTACTGTACTGTACTGTCTCTTGGTATGTCACTACACTACAATAGCAGGGAATATATGTGACTGTGTACTGTACTGTACTGTACTGTACTATCTCTTGGTATGTCACTACACTACAATAGCAGGGTATATATGTGACAGTGTACTGTACTGTACTGTACTGTCTCTTGGTATGTCACTACACTACAATAGCAGGGTATATATGTGACTGTACTGTACTGTACTGTCTCTTGGTGTGTCACTACACTACAATAGCAGGGTATATATGTGACTGTGTACTGTACTGTCTCTTGGTATGTCACTACACTACAATAGCAGGGTATATATGTGACTGTACTGTACTGTACTGTCTCTTGGTATGTCACTACACTACAATAGCAGGGTATATATGTGACTGTGTAGTGTACTGTACTGTCTCTTGGTATGTCACTACACTACAATAGCAGGGTATATATGTGACTGTGTACTGTACTGTACTGTCTCTTCGTATGTCACTACACTACAATAGCAGGGTATATATGTGACTGTGTACTGTACTGTCTCTTGGTATGTCACTACACTACAATAGCAGGGTATATATGTGACTGTGTAGTGTACTGTACTGTCTCTTGGTATGTCTCTACACTACAATAGCAGGGTATATATGTGACTGTGTACTGTACTGTCTCTTGGTATGTCACTACACTACAATAGCAGGGTATATATGTGACTGTACTCTACTGTACTGTCTCTTGGTATGTCACTACACTACAATAGCAGGGTATATATGTGACTGTGTACTGTACTGTCTCTTGGTATGTCACTACACTACAATAGCAGGGTATATATGTGACTGTACTGTTACTGTACTGTCTCTTGGTATGTCACTACACTACAATAGCAGGGTATATATGTGACTGTACTGTACTGTACTGTCTCTTGGTATGTCACTACATTACAATAGCAGGGTATATATGTGACTGTACTGTACTGTCTCTTGGTATGTCACTACACTACAATAGCAGGGTATATATGTGACTGTACTGTACTGTACTGTCTCTTGGTATGTCACTACACTACAATAGCAGGGTATATATGTGACCGTGTACTGTACTGTCTCTTGGTATGTCACTACACTACAATAGCAGGGTATATATGTGACTGTACTGTACTGTACTGTCTCTTGGTATGTCACTACACTACAATAGCAGGGTATATATGTGACTGTGTACTGTACTGTCTCTTGGTATGTCACTTCACTAAAATAGCAGGGTATATATGTGACTGTACTGTACTGTCTCTTGGTATGTAACTACACTACAATAGCAGGGTATATATGTGACTGTGTACTGTACTGTCTCTTGGTATGTCACTACACTACAATAGCAGGGTATATATGTGACTGTGTAGTGTACTGTACTGTCTCTTGGTATGTCACTACACTACAATAGCAGGGTATATATGTGACTGTCTACTCTACTGTCTCTTGGTATGTCACTACACTACAATAGCAGGGTATATATGTGACTGTACTGTACTGTCTCTTGGTATGTCACTACACTACAATAGCAGGGTATATATGTGACTGTGTACTGTACTGTCTCTTGGTATGTCACTACACTACAATAGCAGGGTATATATGTGACTGTACTGTACTGTACTGTCTCTTGGTATGTCACTACACTACAATAGCAGGGTATATATGTGACTGTCTACTCTACTGTCTCTTGGTATGTCACTACACTACAATAGCAGGGTATATATGTGACTGTACTGTACTGTCTCTTGGTATGTCACTACACTACAATAGCAGGGTATATATGTGACTGTGTACTGTACTGTCTCTTGGTATGTCACTACACTACAATAGCAGGGTATATATGTGACTGTAGTGTACTGTACTGTCTCTTGGTATGTCACTACACTACAATAGCAGGGTATATATGTGACTGTGTACTGTACTGTACTGTCTCTTGGTATGTCACTACACTACAATAGCAGGGTATATATGTGACTGTGTACTATACTGTACTGTCTCTTGGTATGTCACTACACTACAATAGCAGGGTGTATATGTGACTGTGTACTGTACTGTCTCTTGGTATGTCACTATACTACAATAGCAGGGTATATATGTGACTGTGTACTGTACTGTACTGTCTCTTGGTATGTCACTACACTACAATAGCAGGGTATATATGTGACTGTGTACTGTACTGTCTCTTGGTATGTCACTACACTACAATAGCAGGATATATATGTGACTGTGTACTGTACTGTCTCTTGGTATGTCACTACACTACAATAGCAGGGTATATATGTGACTGTGTACTGTACTGTACTGTCTCTTGGTATGTCACTACATTACAATAGCAGGGTATATATGTGACTGTGTACTGTACTGTCTCTTGGTATGTCACTCCACTACAATAGCAGGGTATATATGTGACTGTGTACTGTACTGTACTGTATCTTGGTATGTCACTACTTTACAATAGCAGGGTATATATGTGACTGTGTACTATTGTCTCTTGGTATGTCACTACACTACAATAGCAGGGTATATATGTGACTGTACTGTACTGTACTGTACTGTCTCTTGGTATGTCACTACATTACAATAGCAGGGTATATATGTGACTGTGTACTGTACTGTCTCGTGGTATGTCACTACACTACAGTAGCAGGGTATATATGTGACTGTACTGTACTGTACTGTCTCTTTGTATGTCACTACACTACAATAGCAGAGTATATATGTGACTGTGTACAGTACTGTACTGTACTCTCTCTTGGTATGTCACTACATTACAATAGCAGGGTATATATGTGACTGTGTACTGTACCGTCTCTTGGTATGTCACTACACTACAATAGCAGGGTATATATGTGACTGTGTACTGTACTGTTTCTTGGTATGTCACTACACTACAATAGCAGGGTATATATGTGACTGTGTACTGTACTGTACTGTCTCTTGGTATGTCACTACACTACAATAGCAGGGTATATATGTGACTGTGTACTGTACTGTACTGTCTCTTGGCATGTCACTACACTACAATAGCAGGGTATATATGTGACTGTACTGTACTGTACTGTCTCTTTGTATGTCACTACACTACAATAGCAGGGTATATATGTGACTGTGTACAGTACTGTACTGTACTCTCTCTTGGTATGTCACTACACTACAATAGCAGGGTATATATGTGACTGTGTACTGTACCGTACTGTCTCTTGGTATGTCACTACACTACAATAGCAGGGTATATATGTGACTGTGTACTGTACTGTACTGTTTCTTGGTATGTCACTACATTACAATAGCAGGGTATATATCTGACTGTACTGTCTCTTGGTATGTCACTACACTACAATAACAGGGTATATATGTGACTGTGTACTGTACTGTCTCTTGGTATGTTACTAAACTACAATAGCAGGGTATATATGTGACTGTGTACTGTACTCTCTCTTGGTATGTCACTACACTACAATAGCAGGTTATATATGTGACTGTGTACTGTACTGTACTGTCTCTTGGTATGTCACTACACTACAATAGCAGGGTATATATGTGACTACTGTACTGTCTCTTGGCATGTCACTACACTACAATAGCAGGGTATATATGTGACTGTGTACTGTACTGTACTGTACTGTCTCTTGGTATGTCACTACACTACAATAGCAGGGTATATATGTGACTGTACTGTACTGTACAGTCTCTTGGTATGTCACTACACTACAATAGCAGGGTATATATGTGACTGTGTACTGTACTGTACTGTCTCTTGGTATGTCACTACACTACAATAGCAGAGTATATATGTGACTGTACTGTACTGTCTCTTGGTATGTCACTACACTACAATAGCAGAGTATATATGTGACTGTGTACTCTACTGTACTGTCTCTTGGTATGTCAGTACCCTACAATAGCAGGGTATATATGTGACTGTACTGTACTGTACTGTCTCTTGGTATGTCACTACACTACAATAGCAGGGTATATATGTGACTGTGTACTGTACTGTACTGTACTATATCTTGGTATGTCACTACACTACAATAGCAGGGTATATATGTGGCTGTGGACTGTACTGTACTGTCTCTTGGTATGTCACTACACTACAATAGCAGGGTATATATGTGACTGTACTGTACTGTACTGTACTGTCTCTTGGTATGTCACTACACTACAATAGCAGGGCATATATGTGACTGTGTACTGTACTGTACTGTCTCTTGGTATGTCACTACACTACAATAGCAGGGTATATATGTGACTGTGTACTGTACTGTACTGTCTCTTGGTATGTCACTACACTACAATAGCAGGGTATATATGTGACTGTGTACTGTACTGTACTGTCTCTTGGTATGTCACTACACTACAATAGCAGGGTATATATGTGACTGTGTACTGTACTGTACTGTCTCTTGGTATGTCACTACACTGCAATAGCAGGGTATATATGTGACTGTGTACTGTACTGTACTGTCTCTTGGTATGTCACTACACTACAATAGCAGGGTATATATGTGACTGTACTGTACTGTCTCTTGGTATGTCACTACACTACAATAGCAGGGTATATATGTGACTGTACTGTACTGTCTCTTGGTATGTCACTACACTACAATAGCAGGGTATATATGTGACTGTGTATTGTACTGTCTCTTGGTATGTCACTTCACTACAATAGCAGGCTATATATGTGACTGTACTGTACTGTCTCTTGGTATGTAACTACACTACAATAGCAGGGTATATATGTGACTGTGTACTGTACTGTCTCTTGGTATGTCACTACACTACAATAGCAGGGTATATATGTGACTGTGTAGTGTACTGTACTGTCTCTTGGTATGTCACTACACTACAATAGCAGGGTATATATGTGACAGTGTACTGTAATGTCTCCTGGTATGTCACTACACTAAAATAGCAGGGTATATATGTGACTGTACTGTACTGTACTGTCTCTTGGTATGTCACTACACTACAATAGCAGGGTATATATGTGACTGTGTACTGTACTGTACTGTACTATCACTTGGTATGCCACTACACTACAATAGCAGGGTATATATGTGACTGTGTACTGTACTGTACTGTCTCTTGGTATGTCACTACACTACAATAGCAGGGTATATATGTGACTGTGTACTGTACTGTACTGTCTCTTGGTATGTCACTACACTACAATAGCAGGGTATATATGTGACTGTACTGTACTGTACTGTCTCTTGGTATGTCACTACACTACAATAGCAGGGTATATATGGGACTGTGTACTGTACTGTACTGTCTCTTGGTATGTCACTACACTACAATAGCAGGGTATATATGTGACTGTACTGTACTGTACTGTACTGTCTCTTGGTATGTCACTACACTACAATAGCAGGGTATATATGTGACTGTGTAATATACTCTACTGTCTCTTGGTATGTCACTACACTACACTAGCAGGGTATATATGTGACTGTGTACTGTACTGTACTGTACTGTACTGTCTCTTGGTATGTCACTACACTACAATAGCAGGGTATATATGTGACTGTGTACTGTACTGTACTGTACTATCTCTTGGTATGACACTACACTACAATAGCAGGGTATATATGTGACTGTGTACTGTACTCTACTGTCTCTTGGTATGTCACTACACTACACTAGCAGGGTATATATGTGACTGTGTACTGTACTGTACTGTACTGTACTGTCTCTTGGTATGTCACTACACTACAATAGCAGGGTATATATGTGTCTGTGTACTGTACTGTACTCTCTCTTGGTATGTCACTACACTACAATAGCAGGGTATATATGTGACTGTGTACTGTACTGTACTGTACTGTCTCTTGGTATGTCACTACACTACAACAGCAGGGTATATATGTGACTGTGTACTGTACTGTACTGTCTCTTGGTATGTTACTACACTACAATAGCAGGGTATATATGTGACTGTCTACTGTACTCTCTCTTGGTATGTCACTACACTACAATAGCAGGGTATATATGTGACTGTGTACTGTACTGTACTGTCTCTTGGTATGTCCCTACACTACAATAGCAGGGTATATATGTGACTGTGTACCGTACTGTACTGTCTCTTGGTATGTCACTACACTACAATAGCAGGGTATATATGTGACTGTGTACTGTACTGTACTGTACTGTCTCTTGGTATGTCACTACACTACAATAGCAGGGTATATATGTGACTGTGTACTGTACTGTACTGTCTCTTGGTATGTCACTACACTACAATAGCAGGGTATATATGTGACTGTGTACTGTACTGTACTGTCTCTTGGTATGTGACTACACTACAATAGCAGGGTATATGTGTGTACTGTACTGTACTGTTTCTTGGTATGTCACTACATTACAATAGCAGGATATATATGTGACTGTACTGTACTGTCTCTTGGTATGTCACTACACTACAATAGCAGGGTATATATGTGACTGTGTACTGTACTGTCTCTTGGTATGTTACTACACTACAATAGCAAGGTATATATGTGACTGTGTACAGTACTGTACTGTACTGTCTCTTGGTATGTCACTACACTACAATAGCAGGGTATATATGTGACTGTGTACTGTACTCTCTCTTGGTATGTCACTACACTACAATAGCAGGGTATATATGTGACTGTGTACTGTACTGTACTGTCTCTTGGTATGTCACTACACTACAATAGCAGGGTATATATGTGACTGTGTACTGTACTGTACTGTCTCTTGGTATGTCACTACACTACAATAGCAGGGTATATATGTGACTGTGTACTGTACTCTCTCTTGGTATGTCACTACACTACAATAGCAGGGTATATATGTGACTGTACTGTACTGTACTCTCTCTTGGTATGTCACTACACTACAATAGCAGGGTATATATGTGACTGTGTACTGTAATGTACTGTACTGTCTCTTGGTATGTCACTACACTACAATAGCAGGGTATATATGTGACTGTGTACTGTACTGTACTGTACTGTCTCTTGGTATGTCACTACACAACAATAGCAGGGTATATATGTGACTGTGTACTGTACTGTACTGTACTGTCTCTTGGTATGTCACTACACTACAATAGCAGGGTATATATGTGACTGTGTACTGTACTGTACTGTACTGTCTCTTGGTATGTCACTACACTACAATAGCAGGGTATATATGTGACTGTGTACTGTACTGTCTCTTGGTATGTCACTACACTACAATAGCAGGGTATATATGTGACTGTGTACTGTACTCTCTCTTGGTATGGCACTACACTACAATAGCAGGGTATATATGTGACTGTACTGTACTGTACTGTCTCTTGGTATGTCACTACACTACACTAGCAGGGTATATATGTGACTGTGTACCGTACTGTACTGTCTCTTGGTATGTCACTACACTACACTAGCAGGGTATATATGTGACTGTGTACTGTACTGTACTGTACTGTACTGTCTCTTGGTATGTCACTACACTACAATAGCAGGGTATATATGTGACTGTGTACTGTACTGTACTATCTCTTGGTATGACACTACACTACAATAGCAGGGTATATATGTGACTGTGTACTGTACTCTACTGTCTCTTGGTATGTCACTACACTACACTAGCAGGGTATATATGTGACTGTGTACTGTACTGTACTGTACTGTACTGTCTCTTGGTATGTCACTACACTACAATAGCAGGGTATATATGTGTCTGTGTACTGTACTGTCTCTTGGTATGTCACTACACTACAATAGCAGGGTATATATGTGACTGTGTACTGTACTGTACTGTACTGTCTCTTGGTATGTCACTACACAACAGCAGGGTATATATGTGACTGTGTACTGTACTGTACTGTCTCTTGGTATGTCACTACACTACAATAGCAGGGTATATATGTGACTGTGTACTGTACTCTCTCTTGGTATGTCACTACACTACAATAGCAGGGTATATATGTGACTGTGTACTGTACTGTACTGTCTCTTGGTATGTCCCTACACTACAATAGCAGGGTATATATGTGACTGTGTACCGTACTGTACTGTCTCTTGGTATGTCACTACACTACAATAGCAGGGTATATATGTGACTGTGTACTGTACTGTACTGTACTGTCTCTTGGTATGTCACTACACTACAATAGCAGGGTATATATGTGACTGTGTACTGTACTGTACTGTCTCTTGGTATGTCACTACACTACAATAGCAGGGTATATATGTGACTGTGTACTGTACTGTACTGTACTGTCTCTTGGTATGTGACTACACTACAATAGCAGGGTATATATGTGACTGTGTACTGTACTGTACTGTTTCTTGGTATGTCACTACATTACAATAGCAGGATATGTATGTGACTGTACTGTACTGTCTCTTGGTATGTCACTACACTACAATAGCAGGGTATATATGTGACTGTGTACTGTACTGTCTCTTGGTATGTTACTACACTACAATAGCAAGGTATATATGTGACTGTGTACAGTACTGTACTGTACTGTCTCTTGGTATGTCACTACACTACAATAGCAGGGTATATATGTGACTGTGTACTGTACTCTCTCTTGGTATGTCACTACACTACAATAGCAGGGTATATATGTGACTGTGTACTGTACTGTACTGTCTCTTGGTATGTCACTACACTACAATAGCAGGGTATATATGTGACTGTGTACTGTACTGTACTGTCTCTTGGTATGTCACTACACTACAATAGCAGGGTATATATGTGACTGTGTACTGTACTCTCTCTTGGTATGTCACTACACTACAATAGCAGGGTATATATGTGACTGTACTGTACTGTACTCTCTCTTGGTATGTCACTACACTACAATAGCAGGGTATATATGTGACTGTGTACTGTAATGTACTGTACTGTCTCTTGGTATGTCACTACACTACAATAGCAGGGTATATATGTGACTGTGTACTGTACTGTACTGTACTGTCTCTTGGTATGTCACTACACAACAATAGCAGGGTATATATGTGACTGTGTACTGTACTGTACTGTACTGTCTCTTGGTATGTCACTACACTACAATAGCAGGGTATATATGTGACTGTGTACTGTACTGTACTGTACTGTCTCTTGGTATGTCACTACACTACAATAGCAGGGTATATATGTGACTGTGTACTGTACTGTCTCTTGGTATGTCACTACACTACAATAGCAGGGTATATATGTGACTGTGTACTGTACTCTCTCTTGGTATGGCACTACACTACAATAGCAGGGTATATATGTGACTGTACTGTACTGTATCTTGGTATGTCACTACACTACAATAGCAGGGTATATATGTGGCTGTGTACTGTACTGTACTGTCTCTTGGTATGTCACTACACTACAATAGCAGGGTATATATGTGACTGTGTACTGTACTGTACTGTACTGTACTATCTCTTGGTATGTCACTACACTACAATAGCAGGGTATATATGTGACTGTGTACTGTACTGTACTGTACTGTCTCTTGGTATGTCACTACACTACAATAGCAGGGTATATATGTGACTGTACTGTACTGTACTGTCTCTTGGTATGTCACTACACTACAATAGCAGGGTATATATGTGACTGTGTACTGTACTGTCTCTTGGTATGTCACTACACTACAATAGCAGGGTATATATGTGACTGTGTAGTGTACTGTACTGTCTCTTGGTATGTCACTACACTACAATAGCAGGGTATATATGTGACTGTGTACTGTAATGTCTCCTGGTATGTCACTACACTAAAATAGCAGGGTATATATGTGACTGTACTGTACTGTACTGTCTCTTGGTATGTCACTACACTACAATAGCAGGGTATATATGTGACTGTGTACTGTACTGTACTGTACTATCACTTGGTATGTCACTACACTACAATAGCAGGGTATATATGTGACTGTGTACTGTACTGTACTGTCTCTTGGTATGTCACTACACTACAATAGCAGGGTATATATGTGACTGTGTACTGTACTGTACTGTCTCTTGGTATGTCACTACACTACAATAGCAGGGTATATATGTGACTGTACTGTACTGTCTCTTGGTATGTCACTACACTACAATAGCAGGGTATATATGGGACTGTGTACTGTACTGTACTGTCTCTTGGTATGTCACTACACTACAATAGCAGGGTATATATGTGACTGTACTGTACTGTACTGTCTCTTGGTATGTCACTACACTACAATAGCAGGGTATATATGTGACTGTGTACTATACTCTACTGTCTCTTGGTATGTCACTACACTACACTAGCAGGGTATATATGTGACTGTGTACTGTACTGTACTGTACTGTACTGTCTCTTGGTATGTCACTACACTACAATAGCAGGGTATATATGTGACTGTGTACTGTACTGTACTGTACTATCTCTTGGTATGACACTACACTACAATAGCAGGGTATATATGTGACTGTGTACTGTACTCTACTGTCTCTTGGTATGTCACTACACTACACTAGCAGGGTATATATGTGACTGTGTACTGTACTCTCTCTGGGTATGTCACTACACTACAATAGCAGGGTATATATGTGACTGTGTACTGTACCGTACTGTACTGTACTATCTCTTGGTATGTCACTACACTACAATAGCAGGGTATATATGTGACTGTGTACTGTACTGTACTGTACTGTCTCTTGGTATGTCACTACACTACAATAGCAGGGTATATATGTGACTGTACTGTACTGTCTCTTGGTATGTCACTACACTACAATAGCAGGGTATATATGTAACTGTGTACTGTACTGTCTCTTGGTATGTCACTACACTACAATAGCAGGGTATATATGTGACTGTACTATACTGTACTCTCTCTTGGTATGTCACTACACTACAATAGCAGGGTATATATGTGACTGTGTACTGTACTGTCTCTTGGTATGTCACTACATTACAATAGCAGAGGATATATGTGACTGTGTACTGTACTGTCTCTTGGTATGTCACTACGCTACAACAGCAGGGTATATATGTGACTGTGTATTGTACTGTACTGTCTCTTGGTATGTCACTACACTACAATAGCAGGGTATATATGTGACTGTGTACTGTACTGTACTGTCTCTTGGTATGTCACTACATTACAATAGCAGGGTATATATGTGACTGTGTACTGTACTGTCTCTTGGTATGTCACTACACTACAATAGCAGGGTTTATATGTGACTGTGTACTGTACTGTACTGTACTGTCTCTTGGTATGTCACTACTTTACAATAGCAGGGTATATATGTGACTGTGTACTGTACTGTCTCTTGGTATGTCACTACACTACAATAGCATGGTATATATGTGACTGTGTACTGTACTGTACTGTCTCTTGTTATGTCACTACACTACAATAGCAGGGTATATATGTGACTGTGTACTGTACTGTACTGTCTCTTGGTATGTCACTACACTACAATAGCAGGGTATATATGTGACTGTGTACTGTACTGTACTGTACTGTCTCTTGGTATGTCACTACACTACAATAGCAGGGTATATATGTGACTGTACTGTACTGTACTGTCTCTTGGTATGTCACTACATAACAAAAGCAGGGTATATATGTGACCGTGTACTGTACTGTCTCTTGGTATGTCACTACACTACAATAGCAGGGTATATATGTGACTGTACTGTACTGTACTGTCTCTTGGTATGTCACTACACTACAATAGCAGGGTATATATGTGACTGTGTAGTGTACTGTACTGTCTCTTGGTATGTCACTACACTACAATAGCAGGCTATATATGTGACTGTCTACTGTACTGTACTGTCTCTTGGTATGTCACTACACTACAATAGCAGGGTATATATGTGACTGTGTACTGTACTGTACTGTCTCTTCGTATGTCACTACACTACAATAGCAGGGTATATATGTGACTGTGTACTGTACTGTACTGTCTCTCAGTATGTCACTACACTACAATAGCAGGGTATATATGTGACTGTGTACTGTACTGTACTGTCTCTCAGTATGTCACTACACTACAATAGCAGGGTATATATGTGACTGTGTACTGTACTGTACTGTACTGTCTCTTGGTATGTCACTACACTACAATAGCAGGGTATATATGTGACTGTGTACTGTACTGTCTCTTGGTATGTCACTACACTACAATAGCAGGGTATATATGTGACTGTACTGTACTGTACTGTCTCTTGGTATGTCACTACACTACAATAGTAGGGTATATATGTGACTGTGTAGTGTACTGTACTGTCTCTTGGTATGTCACTACACTACAATAGCAGGGTATATATGTGACTGTGTACTGTACTGTACTGTCTCTTCGTATGTCACTACACTACAATAGCAGGGTATATATGTGACTGTGTAGTGTACTGTACTGTCTCTTGGTATGTCACTACACTACAAAAGCAGGGTATATATGTGACTGTACTGTACTGTACTGTCTCTTGGTATGTCACTACACTACAATAGCAGGGTATATATGTGACTGTGTACTGTACTGTCTCTTGGTATGTCACCACACTACAATAGCAGGGTATATATGTGACTGTGTACTGTACTGTCTCTTGGTATGTCACTACACTACAATAGCAGGGTATATATGTTACTGTACTGTACTGTCTCTTGGTATGTCACTACACTACAACAGCAGGGTATATATGTGACTGTGTACTGTACTGTACTGTCTCTTGGTATGTTACTACACTACAATAGCAGGGTATATATGTGACTGTCTACTGTACTCTCTCTTGGTATGTCACTACACTACAATAGCAGGGTATATATGTGACTGTGTACTGTACTGTACTGTCTCTTGGTATGTCCCTACACTACAATAGCAGGGTATATATGTGACTGTGTACCGTACTGTACTGTCTCTTGGTATGTCACTACACTACAATAGCAGGGTATATATGTGACTGTGTACTGTACTGTACTGTACTGTCTCTTGGTATGTCACTACACTACAATAGCAGGGTATATATGTGACTGTGTACTGTACTGTACTGTCTCTTGGTATGTCACTACACTACAATAGCAGGGTATATATGTGACTGTGTACTGTACTGTACTGTCTCTTGGTATGTGACTACACTACAATAGCAGGGTATATGTGTGTACTGTACTGTACTGTTTCTTGGTATGTCACTACATTACAATAGCAGGATATATATGTGACTGTACTGTACTGTCTCTTGGTATGTCACTACACTACAATAGCAGGGTATATATGTGACTGTGTACTGTACTGTCTCTTGGTATGTTACTACACTACAATAGCAAGGTATATATGTGACTGTGTACAGTACTGTACTGTACTGTCTCTTGGTATGTCACTACACTACAATAGCAGGGTATATATGTGACTGTGTACTGTACTCTCTCTTGGTATGTCACTACACTACAATAGCAGGGTATATATGTGACTGTGTACTGTACTGTACTGTCTCTTGGTATGTCACTACACTACAATAGCAGGGTATATATGTGACTGTGTACTGTACTGTACTGTCTCTTGGTATGTCACTACACTACAATAGCAGGGTATATATGTGACTGTGTACTGTACTCTCTCTTGGTATGTCACTACACTACAATAGCAGGGTATATATGTGACTGTACTGTACTGTACTCTCTCTTGGTATGTCACTACACTACAATAGCAGGGTATATATGTGACTGTGTACTGTAATGTACTGTACTGTCTCTTGGTATGTCACTACACTACAATAGCAGGGTATATATGTGACTGTGTACTGTACTGTACTGTACTGTCTCTTGGTATGTCACTACACAACAATAGCAGGGTATATATGTGACTGTGTACTGTACTGTACTGTACTGTCTCTTGGTATGTCACTACACTACAATAGCAGGGTATATATGTGACTGTGTACTGTACTGTACTGTACTGTCTCTTGGTATGTCACTACACTACAATAGCAGGGTATATATGTGACTGTGTACTGTACTGTCTCTTGGTATGTCACTACACTACAATAGCAGGGTATATATGTGACTGTGTACTGTACTCTCTCTTGGTATGGCACTACACTACAATAGCAGGGTATATATGTGACTGTACTGTACTGTACTGTCTCTTGGTATGTCACTACACTACACTAGCAGGGTATATATGTGACTGTGTACCGTACTGTACTGTCTCTTGGTATGTCACTACACTACACTAGCAGGGTATATATGTGACTGTGTACTGTACTGTACTGTACTGTACTGTCTCTTGGTATGTCACTACACTACAATAGCAGGGTATATATGTGACTGTGTACTGTACTGTACTATCTCTTGGTATGACACTACACTACAATAGCAGGGTATATATGTGACTGTGTACTGTACTCTACTGTCTCTTGGTATGTCACTACACTACACTAGCAGGGTATATATGTGACTGTGTACTGTACTGTACTGTACTGTACTGTCTCTTGGTATGTCACTACACTACAATAGCAGGGTATATATGTGTCTGTGTACTGTACTGTCTCTTGGTATGTCACTACACTACAATAGCAGGGTATATATGTGACTGTGTACTGTACTGTACTGTACTGTCTCTTGGTATGTCACTACACAACAGCAGGGTATATATGTGACTGTGTACTGTACTGTACTGTCTCTTGGTATGTCACTACACTACAATAGCAGGGTATATATGTGACTGTGTACTGTACTCTCTCTTGGTATGTCACTACACTACAATAGCAGGGTATATATGTGACTGTGTACTGTACTGTACTGTCTCTTGGTATGTCCCTACACTACAATAGCAGGGTATATATGTGACTGTGTACCGTACTGTACTGTCTCTTGGTATGTCACTACACTACAATAGCAGGGTATATATGTGACTGTGTACTGTACTGTACTGTACTGTCTCTTGGTATGTCACTACACTACAATAGCAGGGTATATATGTGACTGTGTACTGTACTGTACTGTCTCTTGGTATGTCACTACACTACAATAGCAGGGTATATATGTGACTGTGTACTGTACTGTACTGTACTGTCTCTTGGTATGTGACTACACTACAATAGCAGGGTATATATGTGACTGTGTACTGTACTGTACTGTTTCTTGGTATGTCACTACATTACAATAGCAGGATATGTATGTGACTGTACTGTACTGTCTCTTGGTATGTCACTACACTACAATAGCAGGGTATATATGTGACTGTGTACTGTACTGTCTCTTGGTATGTTACTACACTACAATAGCAAGGTATATATGTGACTGTGTACAGTACTGTACTGTACTGTCTCTTGGTATGTCACTACACTACAATAGCAGGGTATATATGTGACTGTGTACTGTACTCTCTCTTGGTATGTCACTACACTACAATAGCAGGGTATATATGTGACTGTGTACTGTACTGTACTGTCTCTTGGTATGTCACTACACTACAATAGCAGGGTATATATGTGACTGTGTACTGTACTGTACTGTCTCTTGGTATGTCACTACACTACAATAGCAGGGTATATATGTGACTGTGTACTGTACTCTCTCTTGGTATGTCACTACACTACAATAGCAGGGTATATATGTGACTGTACTGTACTGTACTCTCTCTTGGTATGTCACTACACTACAATAGCAGGGTATATATGTGACTGTGTACTGTAATGTACTGTACTGTCTCTTGGTATGTCACTACACTACAATAGCAGGGTATATATGTGACTGTGTACTGTACTGTACTGTACTGTCTCTTGGTATGTCACTACACAACAATAGCAGGGTATATATGTGACTGTGTACTGTACTGTACTGTACTGTCTCTTGGTATGTCACTACACTACAATAGCAGGGTATATATGTGACTGTGTACTGTACTGTACTGTACTGTCTCTTGGTATGTCACTACACTACAATAGCAGGGTATATATGTGACTGTGTACTGTACTGTCTCTTGGTATGTCACTACACTACAATAGCAGGGTATATATGTGACTGTGTACTGTACTCTCTCTTGGTATGGCACTACACTACAATAGCAGGGTATATATGTGACTGTACTGTACTGTATCTTGGTATGTCACTACACTACAATAGCAGGGTATATATGTGGCTGTGTACTGTACTGTACTGTCTCTTGGTATGTCACTACACTACAATAGCAGGGTATATATGTGACTGTGTACTGTACTGTACTGTACTGTACTATCTCTTGGTATGTCACTACACTACAATAGCAGGGTATATATGTGACTGTGTACTGTACTGTACTGTACTGTCTCTTGGTATGTCACTACACTACAATAGCAGGGTATATATGTGACTGTACTGTACTGTACTGTCTCTTGGTATGTCACTACACTACAATAGCAGGGTATATATGTGACTGTGTACTGTACTGTCTCTTGGTATGTCACTACACTACAATAGCAGGGTATATATGTGACTGTGTAGTGTACTGTACTGTCTCTTGGTATGTCACTACACTACAATAGCAGGGTATATATGTGACTGTGTACTGTAATGTCTCCTGGTATGTCACTACACTAAAATAGCAGGGTATATATGTGACTGTACTGTACTGTACTGTCTCTTGGTATGTCACTACACTACAATAGCAGGGTATATATGTGACTGTGTACTGTACTGTACTGTACTATCACTTGGTATGTCACTACACTACAATAGCAGGGTATATATGTGACTGTGTACTGTACTGTACTGTTTCTTGGTATATCACTACATTACAATAGCAGGATATGTATGTGACTGTACTGTACTGTCTCTTGGTATGTCACTACACTACAATAGCAGGGTATATATGTGACTGTGTACTGTACTGTCTCTTGGTATGTTACTACACTACAATAGCAAGGTATATATGTGACTGTGTACAGTACTGTACTGTACTGTCTCTTGGTATGTCACTACACTACAATAGCAGGGTATATATGTGACTGTGTACTGTACTCTCTCTTGGTATGTCACTACACTACAATAGCAGGGTATATATGTGACTGTGTACTGTACTGTACTGTCTCTTGGTATGTCACTACACTACAATAGCAGGGTATATATGTGACTGTGTACTGTACTGTACTGTCTCTTGGTATGTCACTACACTACAATAGCAGGGTATATATGTGACTGTGTACTGTACTCTCTCTTGGTATGTCACTACACTACAATAGCAGGGTATATATGTGACTGTACTGTACTGTACTCTCTCTTGGTATGTCACTACACTACAATAGCAGGGTATATATGTGACTGTGTACTGTAATGTACTGTACTGTCTCTTGGTATGTCACTACACTACAATAGCAGGGTATATATGTGACTGTGTACTGTACTGTACTGTACTGTCTCTTGGTATGTCACTACACAACAATAGCAGGGTATATATGTGACTGTGTACTGTACTGTACTGTACTGTCTCTTGGTATGTCACTACACTACAATAGCAGGGTATATATGTGACTGTGTACTGTACTGTACTGTACTGTCTCTTGGTATGTCACTACACTACAATAGCAGGGTATATATGTGACTGTGTACTGTACTGTCTCTTGGTATGTCACTACACTACAATAGCAGGGTATATATGTGACTGTGTACTGTACTCTCTCTTGGTATGGCACTACACTACAATAGCAGGGTATATATGTGACTGTACTGTACTGTATCTTGGTATGTCACTACACTACAATAGCAGGGTATATATGTGGCTGTGTACTGTACTGTACTGTCTCTTGGTATGTCACTACACTACAATAGCAGGGTATATATGTGACTGTGTACTGTACTGTACTGTACTGTACTATCTCTTGGTATGTCACTACACTACAATAGCAGGGTATATATGTGACTGTGTACTGTACTGTACTGTACTGTCTCTTGGTATGTCACTACACTACAATAGCAGGGTATATATGTGACTGTACTGTACTGTACTGTCTCTTGGTATGTCACTACACTACAATAGCAGGGTATATATGTGACTGTGTACTGTACTGTCTCTTGGTATGTCACTACACTACAATAGCAGGGTATATATGTGACTGTGTAGTGTACTGTACTGTCTCTTGGTATGTCACTACACTACAATAGCAGGGTATATATGTGACTGTGTACTGTAATGTCTCCTGGTATGTCACTACACTAAAATAGCAGGGTATATATGTGACTGTACTGTACTGTACTGTCTCTTGGTATGTCACTACACTACAATAGCAGGGTATATATGTGACTGTGTACTGTACTGTACTGTACTATCACTTGGTATGTCACTACACTACAATAGCAGGGTATATATGTGACTGTGTACTGTACTGTACTGTCTCTTGGTATGTCACTACACTACAATAGCAGGGTATATATGTGACTGTGTACTGTACTGTACTGTCTCTTGGTATGTCACTACACTACAATAGCAGGGTATATATGTGACTGTACTGTACTGTCTCTTGGTATGTCACTACACTACAATAGCAGGGTATATATGGGACTGTGTACTGTACTGTACTGTCTCTTGGTATGTCACTACACTACAATAGCAGGGTATATATGTGACTGTACTGTACTGTACTGTCTCTTGGTATGTCACTACACTACAATAGCAGGGTATATATGTGACTGTGTACTATACTCTACTGTCTCTTGGTATGTCACTACACTACACTAGCAGGGTATATATGTGACTGTGTACTGTACTGTACTGTACTGTACTGTCTCTTGGTATGTCACTACACTACAATAGCAGGGTATATATGTGACTGTGTACTGTACTGTACTGTACTATCTCTTGGTATGACACTACACTACAATAGCAGGGTATATATGTGACTGTGTACTGTACTCTACTGTCTCTTGGTATGTCACTACACTACACTAGCAGGGTATATATGTGACTGTGTACTGTACTCTCTCTGGGTATGTCACTACACTACAATAGCAGGGTATATATGTGACTGTGTACTGTACCGTACTGTACTGTACTATCTCTTGGTATGTCACTACACTACAATAGCAGGGTATATATGTGACTGTGTACTGTACTGTACTGTACTGTCTCTTGGTATGTCACTACACTACAATAGCAGGGTATATATGTGACTGTACTGTACTGTCTCTTGGTATGTCACTACACTACAATAGCAGGGTATATATGTAACTGTGTACTGTACTGTCTCTTGGTATGTCACTACACTACAATAGCAGGGTATATATGTGACTGTACTATACTGTACTCTCTCTTGGTATGTCACTACACTACAATAGCAGGGTATATATGTGACTGTGTACTGTACTGTCTCTTGGTATGTCACTACATTACAATAGCAGAGGATATATGTGACTGTGTACTGTACTGTCTCTTGGTATGTCACTACGCTACAACAGCAGGGTATATATGTGACTGTGTATTGTACTGTACTGTCTCTTGGTATGTCACTACACTACAATAGCAGGGTATATATGTGACTGTGTACTGTACTGTACTGTCTCTTGGTATGTCACTACATTACAATAGCAGGGTATATATGTGACTGTGTACTGTACTGTCTCTTGGTATGTCACTACACTACAATAGCAGGGTTTATATGTGACTGTGTACTGTACTGTACTGTACTGTCTCTTGGTATGTCACTACTTTACAATAGCAGGGTATATATGTGACTGTGTACTGTACTGTCTCTTGGTATGTCACTACACTACAATAGCATGGTATATATGTGACTGTGTACTGTACTGTACTGTCTCTTGTTATGTCACTACACTACAATAGCAGGGTATATATGTGACTGTGTACTGTACTGTACTGTCTCTTGGTATGTCACTACACTACAATAGCAGGGTATATATGTGACTGTGTACTGTACTGTACTGTACTGTCTCTTGGTATGTCACTACACTACAATAGCAGGGTATATATGTGACTGTACTGTACTGTACTGTCTCTTGGTATGTCACTACATAACAAAAGCAGGGTATATATGTGACCGTGTACTGTACTGTCTCTTGGTATGTCACTACACTACAATAGCAGGGTATATATGTGACTGTACTGTACTGTACTGTCTCTTGGTATGTCACTACACTACAATAGCAGGGTATATATGTGACTGTGTAGTGTACTGTACTGTCTCTTGGTATGTCACTACACTACAATAGCAGGCTATATATGTGACTGTCTACTGTACTGTACTGTCTCTTGGTATGTCACTACACTACAATAGCAGGGTATATATGTGACTGTGTACTGTACTGTACTGTCTCTTCGTATGTCACTACACTACAATAGCAGGGTATATATGTGACTGTGTACTGTACTGTACTGTCTCTCAGTATGTCACTACACTACAATAGCAGGGTATATATGTGACTGTGTACTGTACTGTACTGTCTCTCAGTATGTCACTACACTACAATAGCAGGGTATATATGTGACTGTGTACTGTACTGTACTGTACTGTCTCTTGGTATGTCACTACACTACAATAGCAGGGTATATATGTGACTGTGTACTGTACTGTCTCTTGGTATGTCACTACACTACAATAGCAGGGTATATATGTGACTGTACTGTACTGTACTGTCTCTTGGTATGTCACTACACTACAATAGTAGGGTATATATGTGACTGTGTAGTGTACTGTACTGTCTCTTGGTATGTCACTACACTACAATAGCAGGGTATATATGTGACTGTGTACTGTACTGTACTGTCTCTTCGTATGTCACTACACTACAATAGCAGGGTATATATGTGACTGTGTAGTGTACTGTACTGTCTCTTGGTATGTCACTACACTACAAAAGCAGGGTATATATGTGACTGTACTGTACTGTACTGTCTCTTGGTATGTCACTACACTACAATAGCAGGGTATATATGTGACTGTGTACTGTACTGTCTCTTGGTATGTCACCACACTACAATAGCAGGGTATATATGTGACTGTGTACTGTACTGTCTCTTGGTATGTCACTACACTACAATAGCAGGGTATATATGTTACTGTACTGTACTGTCTCTTGGTATGTCACTACACTACAATAGCAGGGTATATATGTGACTGTGTAGTGTACTGTACTGTCTCTTGGTATGTCACTACACTACAATAGCAGGGTATATATGTGACTGTGTACTGTACTGTACTGTCTCTTGGTATGTCACTACATTACAATAGCAGGGTATATATGTGACTGTGTACTGTACTGTCTCTTGGTATGTCACTACACTACAATAGCAGGGTTTATATGTGACTGTGTACTGTACTGTACTGTACTGTCTCTTGGTATGTCACTACTTTACAATAGCAGGGTATATATGTGACTGTGTACTCTACTGTCTCTTGGTATGTCACTACACTACAATAGCAGGGTATATATGTGACTGTGTACTGTACTGTACTGTCTCTTGTTATGTCACTACACTACAATAGCAGGGTATATATGTGACTGTGTACTGTACTGTACTGTCTCTTGGTATGTCACTACACTACAATAGCAGGGTATATATGTGACTGTGTACTGTACTGTACTGTACTGTACTGCACTGTCTCTTGGTATGTCACTACACTACAATAGCAGGGTATATATGTGACTGTACTGTACTGTACTGTCTCTTGGTATGTCACTACACTACAATAGCAGGCTATATATGTGACTGTGTACTGTACTGTACTGTCTCTTGGTATGTCACTACACTACAATAGCAGGGTATATATGTGACTGTGTACTGTACTGTACTGTCTCTTCGTATGTCACTACACTACAATAGCAGGGTATATATGTGACTGTGTACTGTACTGTACTGTCTCTCAGTATGTCACTACACTACAATAGCAGGGTATATATGTGACTGTACTGTACTGTCTCTTGGTATGTCACTACACTACAATAGCAGGCTATATATGTGACTGTGTACTGTACTGTACTGTCTCTTGGTATGTCACTACACTACAATAGCAGGGTATATATGTGACTGTGTACTGTACTGTCTCTTGGTATGTCACTACACTACAATAGCAGGGTATATATGTGACTGTACTGTACTGTACTGTCTCTTGGTATGTCACTACACTACAATAGCAGGGTATATATGTGACTGTACTGTACTGTACTGTCTCTTGGTATGTCACTACACTACAATAACAGGTTATATATGTGACTGTGTACTGTACTGTACTGTCTCTTCGTATGTCACTACACTACAATAGCATGGTATATATGTGACTGTGTACTGTACTGTACTGTCTCTTCGTATGTCACTACACTACAATAGCAGGGTATATATGTGACTGTGTACTGTACTGTACTGTCTCTTAGTATGTCACTACACTACAATAGCAGGGTATATATGTGACTGTGTACTGTACTGTACTGTACTGTCTCTTGGTATGTCACTACACTACAATAGCAGGGTATATATGTGACTGTACTGTACTGTACTGTCTCTTGGTATGTCACTACACTACAATAGCAGGGTATATATGTGACTGCGTACTGTACTGTCTCTTGGTATGTCACTACACTACAATAGCAGGATATATATGTGACTGTACTGTACTGTACTGTCTCTTGGTATGTCACTACACAACAATAGCAGGGTATATATGTGACTGTGTAGTGTACTGTACTGTCTCTTGGTATGTCACTACACTACAATAGCAGGGTATATATGTGACTGTACTGTACTGTCTCTTGGTATGTCACTACACTACAATAGCAGGGTATATATGTGACTGTGTACTGTACTGTCTCTTGGTATGTCACTACACTACAATAGCAGGGTATATATGTGACTGTACTGTACTGTACTGTCTCTTGGTATGTCACTACACTACAATAGCAGGGTATATATGTGACTGTGTACTGTACTGTCTCTTGGTATGTCACTTCACTACAATAGCAGGGTATATATGTGACTGTACTGTACTGTCTCTTGGTATGTAACTACACTACAATAGCAGGGTATATATGTGACTGTGTACTGTACTGTCTCTTGGTATGTCACTACACTACAATAGCAGGGTATATATGTGACTGTGTAGTGTACTGTACTGTCTCCTGGTATGTCACTACACTACAATAGCAGGGTATATATGTGACTGTGTACTGTACTGTCTCTTGGTATGTCACTACACTACAATAGCAGGGTATATATGTGACTGTACTGTACTGTACTGTCTCTTGGTATGTCACTACACTACAATAGCAGGGTATATATGTGACTGTGTACTGTACTGTCTCTTGGTATGTCACTACACTACAATAGCAGGGTATATATGTGACTGTACTGTACTGTACTGTCTCTTGGTATGTCACTACACTACAATAGCAGGGGATATATGTCACTGTCTACTCTACTGTCTCTTGGTATGTCACTACACTACAATAGCAGGGTATATATGTGACTGTACTGTACTGTCTCTTGGTATGTCACTACACTACAATAGCAGGGTATATATGTGACTGTGTACTGTACTGTCTCTTGGTATGTCACTACACTACAATAGCAGGGTATATATGTGACTGTAGTGTACTGTACTGTCTCTTGGTATGTCACTACACTACAATAGCAGGGTATATATGTGACTGTGTACTATACTGTACTGTCTCTTGGTATGTCACTACACTACAATAGCAGGGTATATATGTGACTGTGTACTGTACTGTACTGTACTGTCTCTTGGTATGTCACTACATTACAATAGCAGAGGATATATGTGACTGTGTACTGTACTGTACTGTCTCTTGGTATGTCACTACACTACAATAGCAGGGTATATATGTGACTGTGTACTGTACTGTACTGTCTCTTGGTATGTCACTACACTACAATAGCAGGGTATATATGTGACTGTGTACTGTACTGTACTGTCTCTGGGTATGTCACTATACTACAATAGCAGGGTATATATGTGACTGTGTACTGTACTGTACTGTCTCTTGGTATGTCACTACACTACAATAGCAGGGTATATATGTGACTCTGTACTGTACTGTCTCTTGGTATGTCACTACACTACAATAGCAGGGTATATATGTGACTGTGTACTGTACTGTCTCTTGGTATGTCACTACACTACAATAGCAGGGTATATATGTGACTGTGTACTGTACTGTCTCTTGGTATGTCACTACATTACAATAGCAGGGTATATATGTGACTGTGTACTGTACTGTCTCTTGGTATGTGACTCCACTACAATAGCAGGGTATATATGTGACTGTGTACTGTACTGTACTGTATCTTGGTATGTCACTACTTTACAATAGCAGGGTATATATGTGACTGTGTACTGTACTGTCTCTTGGTATGTCACTACACTACAATAGCAGGGTATATATGTGACTGTACTGTACTGTACTGTACTGTCTCTTGGTATGTCACTACATTACAATAGCAGGGTATATATGTGACTGTGTACTGTACTGTCTCTTGGTATGTCACTACACTACAATAGCAGGGTATATATGTGACTGTACTGTACTGTCTCTTGGCATGTCACTACACTACAATAGCAGGGTATATATGTGACTGTGTACAGTACTGTACTGTACTGTCTCTTGGTATGTCACTACATTACAATAGCAGGGTATATATGTGACTGTGTACTGTACCGTCTCTTGGTATGTCACTACACTACAATAGCAGGGTATATATGTGACTGTGTACTGTACTGTACTGTTTCTTGGTATGTCACTACACTACAATAGCAGGGTATATATGTGACTGTGTACTGTACTGTACTGTCTCTTGGTATGTCACTACACTACAATAGCAGGGTATATATTTGACTGTGTACTGTACTGTACTGTCTCTTGGTATGTCACTACATTACAATAGCAGGGTATATATGTGACTGTGTACTGTACTGTCTCTTGTTATGTCACTACACTACAATAGCAGGGTATATATGTGACTCTGTACTGTACTGTACTGTCTCTTGGTATGTCACTACACTACAATAGCGGGGTATATATGTGACTGTGTACTGTACTGTACTGTCTCTTGGTATGTCCCTACACTACAATAGCAGGGTATATATGTGACTGTGTACTGTACTGTCTCTTGATATGTCACTACACTACAATAGCAGGGTATATATGTGACTGTGTACTGTACTGTACTGTTTCTTGGTATGTCACTACATTACAATAGCAGGGTATATATCTGACTGTACTGTCTCTTTGTATGTCACTACACTACAATAACAGGGTATATATGTGACTGTGTACTGTACTGTCTCTTGGTATGTTACTACACTACAATAGCAGGGTATATATGTGACTGTGTACTGTACTCTCTCTTGGTATGTCACTACACTACAATAGCAGGGTATATATGTGACTGTGTACTGTACTGTACTGTACTGTCTCTTGGTATGTCACTACACTACAATAGCAGGGTATATATGTGACTGTACTGTACTGTCTCTTGGTATGTCACTACACTACAATAGCAGGGTATATATGTGACTGTGTACTGTACTGTACTGTCTCTTGGTATGTCACTACACTACAATAGCAGGGTATATATGTGACTGTGTACTGTACTGTACTGTACTGTCTCTTGGTATGTCACTACACTACAATAGCAGGGTATATATGTGACTGTACTGTACTGTACAGTCTCTTGGTATGTCACTACACTACAATAGCAGGGTATATATGTGACTGTGTACTGTACTGTACTGTCTCTTGGTATGTCACTACACTACAATAGCAGGGTATATATGTGACTGTACTGTACTGTACTGTCTCTTGGTATGTCACTACACTACAATAGCAGAGTATATATGTGACTGTGTACTCTACTGTACTGTCTCTTGGTATGTCACTACACTACAATAGCAGGGTATATATGTGACTGTGTACTGTACTGTACTGTCTCTTGGTATGTCACTACACTACAATAGCAGGGTATATATGTGACTGTACTGTACTGTACTGTCTCTTGGTATGTCACTACACTACAATAGCAGGGTATATATGTGACTGTGTACTGTACTGTACTATATCTTGGTATGTCACTACACTACAATAGCAGGGTATATATGTGACTGTGTACTGTACTGTACTGTCTCTTGGTATGTCTCTACAGTACAATAGCAGGGTATATATGTGACTGTACTGTACTGTACTGTCTCTTGGTATGTCACTACACTACAATAGCAGGGTATATATGTGACTGTGTACTGTACTGTCTCTTGGTATGTCACAACAGCAGGGTATATATGTGACTTTGTACTGTACTGTACTGTCTCTTGGTATGTCACTACACTACAATAGCAGGGTATATATGTGACTGTGTACTGTACTGTGCTGTACTGTCTCTTGGTATGTCACTACACTACAATAGCAGGGTATATATGTGACTGTACTGTACTGTCTCTTGGTATGTCACTACACTACAATAGCAGAGTATATATGTGACTGTGTACTCTACTGTACTGTCTCTTGGTATGTCACTACACTACAATAGCAGGGTATATATGTGACTGTGTACTGTACTGTACTGTCTCTGGGTATGTCACTATACTACAATAGCAGGGTATATATGTGACTGTGTACTGTACTGTACTGTCTCTTGGTATGTCACTACACTACAATAGCAGGGTATATATGTGACTGTGTACTGTACTGTCTCTTGGTATGTCACTACACTACAATAGCAGGGTATATATGTGACTGTGTACTGTACTGTCTCTTGGTATGTCACTACACTACAATAGCAGGGTATATATGTGACTGTGTACTGTACTGTCTCTTGGTATGTCACTACATTACAATAGCAGGGTATATATGTGACTGTGTACTGTACTGTCTCTTGGTATGTGACTCCACTACAATAGCAGGGTATATATGTGACTGTGTACTGTACTGTACTGTATCTTGGTATGTCACTACTTTACAATAGCAGGGTATATATGTGACTGTGTACTGTACTGTCTCTTGGTATGTCACTACACTACAATAGCAGGGTATATATGTGACTGTACTGTACTGTACTGTACTGTCTCTTGGTATGTCACTACATTACAATAGCAGGGTATATATGTGACTGTGTACTGTACTGTCTCTTGGTATGTCACTACACTACAATAGCAGGGTATATATGTGACTGTACTGTACTGTCTCTTGGCATGTCACTACACTACAATAGCAAGGTATATATGTGACTGTGTACAGTACTGTACTGTACTGTCTCTTGGTATGTCACTACATTACAATAGCAGGGTATATATGTGACTGTGTACTGTACCGTCTCTTGGTATGTCACTACACTACAATAGCAGGGTATATATGTGACTGTGTACTGTACTGTACTGTTTCTTGGTATGTCACTACACTACAATAGCAGGGTATATATGTGACTGTGTACTGTACTGTACTGTCTCTTGGTATGTCACTACACTACAATAGCAGGGTATATATTTGACTGTGTACTGTACTGTACTGTCTCTTGGTATGTCACTACATTACAATAGCAGGGTATATATGTGACTGTGTACTGTACTGTCTCTTGTTATGTCACTACACTACAATAGCAGGGTATATATGTGACTCTGTACTGTACTGTACTGTCTCTTGGTATGTCACTACACTACAATAGCGGGGTATATATGTGACTGTGTACTGTACTGTACTGTCTCTTGGTATGTCCCTACACTACAATAGCAGGGTATATATGTGACTGTGTACTGTACTGTCTCTTGATATGTCACTACACTACAATAGCAGGGTATATATGTGACTGTGTACTGTACTGTACTGTTTCTTGGTATGTCACTACATTACAATAGCAGGGTATATATCTGACTGTACTGTCTCTTTGTATGTCACTACACTACAATAACAGGGTATATATGTGACTGTGTACTGTACTGTCTCTTGGTATGTTACTACACTACAATAGCAGGGTATATATGTGACTGTGTACTGTACTCTCTCTTGGTATGTCACTACACTACAATAGCAGGGTATATATGTGACTGTGTACTGTACTGTACTGTACTGTCTCTTGGTATGTCACTACACTACAATAGCAGGGTATATATGTGACTGTACTGTACTGTCTCTTGGTATGTCACTACACTACAATAGCAGGGTATATATGTGACTGTGTACTGTACTGTACTGTCTCTTGGTATGTCACTACACTACAATAGCAGGGTATATATGTGACTGTGTACTGTACTGTACTGTACTGTCTCTTGGTATGTCACTACACTACAATAGCAGGGTATATATGTGACTGTACTGTACTGTACAGTCTCTTGGTATGTCACTACACTACAATAGCAGGGTATATATGTGACTGTGTACTGTACTGTACTGTCTCTTGGTATGTCACTACACTACAATAGCAGGGTATATATGTGACTGTACTGTACTGTCTCTTGGTATGTCACTACACTACAATAGCAGAGTATATATGTGACTGTGTACTCTACTGTACTGTCTCTTGGTATGTCACTACACTACAATAGCAGGGTATATATGTGACTGTGTACTGTACTGTACTGTCTCTTGGTATGTCACTACACTACAATAGCAGGGTATATATGTGACTGTACTGTACTGTACTGTCTCTTGGTATGTCACTACACTACAATAGCAGGGTATATATGTGACTGTGTACTGTACTGTACTATATCTTGGTATGTCACTACACTACAATAGCAGGGTATATATGTGACTGTGTACTGTACTGTACTGTCTCTTGGTATGTCTCTACAGTACAATAGCAGGGTATATATGTGACTGTACTGTACTGTACTGTCTCTTGGTATGTCACTACACTACAATAGCAGGGTATATATGTGACTGTGTACTGTACTGTCTCTTGGTATGTCACAATAGCAGGGTATATATGTGACTTTGTACTGTACTGTACTGTCTCTTGGTATGTCACTACACTACAATAGCAGGGTATATATGTGACTGTGTACTGTACTGTGCTGTACTGTCTCTTGGTATGTCACTACACTACAATAGCAGGGTATATATGTGACTGTGTACTGTATTGTCTCTTGGTATGTCACAACAGCAGGGTATATATGTGACTTTGTACTGTACTGTACTGTCTCTTGGTATGTCACTACACTACAATAGCAGGGTATATATGTGACTGTGTACTGTACTGTCTCTTGGTATGTCACAACAGCAGGGTATATATGTGACTTTGTACTGTACTGTACTGTCTCTTGGTATGTCACTACACTACAATAGCAGGGTATATATGTGACTGTACTGTACTGTACTGTCTCTTGGTATGTCACTACACTACAATAGCAGGGTATATATGTGACTGTGTACTGTACTGTACTGTCTCTTGGTATGTCACTACACTACAATAGCAGGGTATATATGTGACTGTGTACTGTACTGTCTCTTGGTATGTCACAACACTACAATAGCAGGGTATATATGTGACTGTACTGTACTGTACTGTCTCTTGGTATGTCACTACACTACAATAGCAGGGTATATATGTGACTGTACTGTACTGTACTGTACTGTCTCTTGGTATGTCACTACACTACAATAGCAGCGTATATATGTGACTGTGTACTGTACTGTCTCTTGGTATGTCACTACACTACAATAGCAGGGTATATATGTGACTGTGTACTGTACTGTCTCTTGGTATAACACTACACTACAATAGCAGGGTATATATGTGACTGTGTACTGTACTGTACTGTAGTGTCTCTTGGTATGTCACTACAATAGCAGGGTATATATGTGACTGTGTACTGTACTGTCTCTTGGTATGTCACTACACTACAATAGCAGGGTATATATGTGACTGTGTACTGTACTGTCTCTTGGTATGTCACTACACAACAATAGCAGGGTATTTATGTGACTGTGTACTGTACTGTCTCTTGGTATGTCACTACACTACAATAGCAGGGTATATATGTGACTGTGTACTGTACTGTACTGTCTCTTGGTATGTCACTACACTACAATAGCAGGGTATATATGTGACTGTGTACTGTACTGTACTGTCTGTTGGTATGTCACTACACTACAATAGCAGGGTATATATGTGACTGTGTACTGTACTGTACTGTACTGTCTGTTGGTATGTCACTACACTACAATAGCAGGGTATATATGTGACTGTGTACTGTACTGTACTGTACTGTCTCTTGGTATGTCACTACACTACAATAGCAGGGTATATATGTGACTGTGTACTGTACTGTACTGTCTCTTGGTATGTCACTACACTACAATAGCAGGGTATATATGTGACTGTGTACTGTACTGTACTCTCTCTTGGTATGTCACTACACTACAATAGCAGGGTATATATGTGACTGTGTACTGTACTGTCTCTTGGTATGTCACTACACTACAACAGCAGGGTATATATGTGACTGTGTACTGTACTGTACTGTCTCTTGGTATGTCACTACACTACAATAGCAGGGTATATATGTGACTGTACTGTACTGTACTGTCTCTTGGTATGTCACTACACTACAATAGCAGGGTATATATGTGACTGTGTACTGTACTGTACTGTCTCTTGGTATGTCACTACAATAGCAGGGTATATATGTGACTGTGTACTGTACTGTACTGTCTCTTGGTATGTCACTACACTACAACAGCAGGGTATATATGTGACTGTGTACTGTACTGTACTGTCTCTTGGTATGTCACTACACTACAATCGCAGGGTATATATGTGACTGTGTACTGTACTGTACTTTACTGTCTCTTGGTATGTCACTACACTACAATAGCAGGGTATATATGTAACTGTGTACTGTACTGTACTGTAGTGTCTCTTGGTATGTCACTACACTACAATAGCAGGGTATATATGTGACTGTGTACTGTACTGTCTCTTGGTATGTCACTACACTACAATAGCAGGGTATATATGTGACTGTGTACTGTACTGTACTGTACTCTCTCTTGGTATGTCACTACACTACAATAGCAGGGTATATATGTGAATGTGTACTGTCTCTTGGTATGTCACTACACTACAATAGCAGGGTATATATGTGACTGTACTGTACTGTACTGTCTCTTGGTATGTCACTACACTACAATAGCAGGGTATATATGTGACTCTGTACTGTCTCTTGGTATGTCACTACACAACAATATCAGGGTATATATGTGACTGTGTACTGTACTGTACTGTCTCTTGGTATGTCACTACACTACAATAGCAGGGTATATATGTGACTGTGTACTGTACTGTACTGTCTCTTGGTATGTCACTACACTACAATAGCAGGGTATATATGTGACTATACTGTACTGTACTGTCACTTGGTATGTCACTACACTACAATAGCAGGGTATATATGTGACTGTGTACTGTACTGTCTCTTGGTATGTCACTACACTACAATAGCAGGGTATATATGTGACTGTGTACTGTACTGTCTCTTGGTATGTCACTACACTACAATAGCAGGGTATATATGTGACTGTGTACTGTACTGTCTCTTGGTATGTCACTACACTACAATAGCAGGGTATATATGTGACTGTACTGTACTGTACTGTCTCTTGGTATGTCACTAGACTACAATAGCAGGGTATATATGTGACTGTGTACTGTACTGTCTCTTGGTATGTCTCTACACTACAATAGCAGGGTATATATGTGACTGTAGCTGTACTGTACTGTCTATTGCTATGTCACTACACTACAATAGCAGGGTATATATGTGACTGTGTACTGTACTGTACTGTACTGTCTTTTGGTATGTCACTACACTACAATAGCAGGGTATATATGTGACTGTGTACTGTACTGTACTATCTCTTGGTATGTCACTACACTACAATAGCAGGGTATATATGTGACTGTGTACTGTACTGTACTGTCTCTTGGTATGTCACTACACTACAATAGCAGGGTATATATGTGACTGTGTACTGTACTGTACTGTCTCTTGGTATGTCACTACACTACAATAGCAGGGTATATATGTGACTGTACTGTACTGTCTCTTGGTATGTCACTACACTACAATAGCAGGGTATATATGTGACTGTGTACTGTACTGTCTCTTGGTATGTCACTACACTACAATAGCAGGGTATATATGTGACTGTGTACTGTACTGTACTGTCTCTTGGTATGTCACTACACTACAATAGCAGGGTATATATGTGACTGTACTGTACTGTCTCTTGGTATGTCACTACACTACAATAGCAGGGTATATATGTGACTGTGTACTGTACTGTACTGTCTCTTGGTATGTCACTACATTACAATAGCAGGGTATATACGTGACTGTACTGTACTGTCTCTTGGTATGTCACTACACTACAATAGCAGGGTATATATGTCACTGTGTACTGTACTGTACTGTATTGTCTCTTGGTATGTCACTACACTACAATAGCAGGGTATATATGTGACTGTGTACTGTACTGTACAGTCTCTTGGTATGTCACTACACTACAATAGCAGGGTATATATGTGACTGTGTACTGTACTGTCTCTTGGTATGTCACTACACTACAATAGCAGGGTATATATGTGACTGTGTACTGTACTGTCTCTTGGTATGTCACTATACTACAATAGCAGGGTATATATGTAACTGTACTGTATGTACTGTGTTGTGTTTTATGTGTCTGTGTGAGCATGTATGTCAATGTACATGTGTGTATGTGTTGAAATGCGTCAGTATGTGTGTGTGTGTGTTGACGTGTATGTGTAATGCAACAGTGTGTGTCTGTGTGCCAGTGTGTGGATGTGTGTGTGCCAGCAAATGTTGCTGCCAGTGTGTGTGCGTGACTGCAAATGTTGCTACCTATGTGTGTGTGTGTGTGCCAGTGTGTGTGTGTGCCAGCAAATGTTGCTGCCAGTGTGTGTGTGTGTGTGTGTGACTAACCTGACAAAGAATATTCAAGTATTTCAACAATGAATAAACAGACTTACTGGACAGTACTATATAACACTAGTAAGGCTGACATAGTAGTGTATGGTGACATGGTGACACGGTGACAGATAGACATGGTGACAGATAGACATGGTGACATATAGTCACAGTGACATAGTGACATATAGACACAGTGACACAGTGACATATAGACACAGTGACATATAGACACAGTGACATATAGACATAGTGACATATAGACACAGTGACATAGTGACACACTGACATATAGACACTGACATAGTGACATAGTGACACTAACACAGTGACACAGACATAGTGACACTGACATAGTGACACTGACATAGTGACACTGACATAGTGACACTGACATAGTGACACACTGACATAGTGACACTGACATAGTGACACTGACATAGTGACACACTGACATAGTGACACTGACATTGTGACACTGACATAGTGACACACTGACATAGTGACACACTGACATAGTGACACTGACATAGTGACACTGACATAGTGACACTGACATAGTGACACACTGACATAGTGACACACTGACATAGTGACACACTGACATAGTGACACACTGACATAGTGACACTGACATAGTGACATAGTGACACACTGACATAGTGACACTGACATAGTGACACACTGACATAGTGACACACTGACATAGTGACAGTGACATAGTGACACTGACATAGTGACACTGACATAGTGACACACTGACATAGTGACATACTGACATAGTGACACTGACATAGTGACACTGACATAGTGACACTGACATAGTGACACACTGACATAGTGACACACTGACATAGTGACACTGACATAGTGGCACTGACATAGTGACACACTGACATAGTGACACACTGACATAGTGACACTGACATAGTGACATAGTGACACTGACATAGTGACACACTGACATAGTGACACTGACATAGTGACACACTGACATAGTGACACTGACATAGTGACACTGACATAGTGACACTGACATAGTGACACACTGACATAGTGACACTGACATAGTGACACTGACATAGTGACACTGACATAGTGACAGTGACATAGTGACACTGACATAGTGATAGTGACACACTGACATAGTGACACTGACATAGTGACACACTGACATAGTGACACTGACATAGTGACACTGACATAGTGACACTGACATAGTGACACTGACATAGTGACACTGACATAGTGACACACTGACATAGTGACACTGACATAGTGACACTGACATAGTGACACACTGACATAGTGACACTGACATAGTGACACTGACATAGTGACACTGACATAGTGACACACTGACATAGTGACACTGACATAGTGACACACTGACATAGTGACACTGACATAGTGACGCTGACATAGTGACACACTGACATAGTGACACACTGACATAGTGACACTGACATAGTGACACTGACATAGTGACACTGACAGAGTGACACTGACATAGTGACACTAACATAGTGACACACTGACATAGTGACACTGACATAGTGACACACTGACATAGTGACACTGACATAGTGATACTGACATAGTGACACTGACATAGTGACACTGACATAGTGACACTGACATAGTGACACTGACATAGTGACACTGACATAGTGACACTGACATAGTGACACTGACATAGTGACATAGTGACACACTGACATAGTGACACTGACATAGTGACACACTGACATAGTGACACTGACATAGTGACACTGACATAGTGACACTGACATAGTGACACTGACATAGTGACACTGACATAGTGACACACTGACATAGTGACACACTGACATAGTGACACACTGACATAGTGACACACTGACATAGTGACACACTGACATAGTGACACTGACATAGTGACACTGACATAGTGACACTGACATAGTGACACTGACATAGTGAGACTGACATAGTGACACACTGACATAGTGACACACTGACATAGTGACACACTGACATAGTGACAGTGACATAGTGACACTGACATAGTGACACACTGACATAGTGACACACTGACATAGTGACACTGACATAGTGACACTGACATAGTGACTCACTGACATAGTGACACACTGACATAATGACACTGACATAGTGACATACTTACATAGTGACACTGACATAGTGACACTGACATAGTGACACTGACATAGTGACACACTGACATAGTGACACACTGACATAGTGACACACTGACATAGTGACACTGACATAGTGACACTGACATAGTGACACTGACATAGTGACACACTGACATAGTGACACTGACATAGTGACACTGACATAGTGACACTGACATAGTGACACTGACATAGTGACACACTGACATAGTGACACTGACATAGTGACACTGACATAGTGACACTGACATAGTGACACTGACATAGTGACACACTGACATAGTGACACACTGACATAGTGACACTGACATAGTGACACTGACATAGTGACACACTGACATAGTGACACTGACATAGTGACACTGACATAGTGACACACTGACATAGTGACACTGACATAGTGACACTGACATAGTGACACTGACATAGTGACACTGACATAGTGACACACTGACATAGTGACACACTGACATAGTGTCACTGACATAGTGTCACTGACATAGTGACACTGACATAGTGACACACTGACATAGTGACACTGACATAGTGACACTGACATAGTGACACTGACATAGTGACACTGACATAGTGACACACTGACATAGTGACACACTGACATAGTGACACTGACATAGTGACATAGTGACACTGAAATAGTGACACTGACATAGTGACACACTGACATAGTGACACACTGACATAGTGACACTGACATAGTGACACACTGACATAGTGACACTGACATAGTGACACACTGACATAGTGACACTGACATAGTGACACACTGACATAGTGACACTGACATAGTGACACTGACATAGTGACACACTGACATAGTGACACACTGACATAGTGACACTGACATAGTGACACTGACATAGTGACACACTGACATAGTGACACTGACATAGTGACACTGACATAGTGACACACTGACATAGTGACATAGTGACACTGACATAGTGACACTGACATAGTGACACACTGACATAGTGACACACTGACATAGTGACACTGACATAGTGACACTGACATAGTGACACTGACATAGTGACACTGACATAGTGACACACTGACATAGTGACACACTGACATAGTGACACTGACATAGTGACACACTGACATAGTGACACTGACATAGTGACACTGACATAGTGACACTGACATAGTGACACACTGACATAGTGACACACTGACATAGTGACACTGACATAGTGACACACTGACATAGTGACACTCACATAGTGACACTGACATAGTGACACTGACATAGTGACACTGACATAGTGACACACTGACATAGTGACACTGACATAGTGACACACTGACATAGTGACACTGACATAGTGACACACTGACATAGTGACACACTGACATAGTGACACTGACATAGTGACACACTGACATAGTGACACACTGACATAGTGACATAGTGACACACTGACATAGTGACACTGACATAGTGACACACTGACATAGTGACATAGTGACACACTGACATAGTGACATAGTGACACTGACATAGTGACACTGACATAGTGACACTGACATAGTGACATAGTGACACTGACATAGTGACATAGTGACACTGACATAGTGACACACTGACATAGTGACACTGACATAGTGACACACTGACATAGTGACACTGACATAGTGACATAGTGACACTGACATAGTGACACACTGACATAGTGACACTGACATAGTGACACACTGACATAGTGACATAGTGACACTGACATAGTGACACTGACATAGTGACATAGTGACACTGACATAGTGACACTGACATAGTGACACTGACATAGTGACACACTGACATAGTGACACTGACATAGTGACACTGACATAGTGACACTGACATAGTGACACTGACATAGTGACACACTGACATAGTGACACTGACATAGTTTCACTGACATACTGACACACTGACATAGTGACACACTGACATAGTGACACTGACATAGTGACACTGACATAGTGACACTGACATAGTGACACTGACATAGTGACACACTGACATAGTGAGACTGACATAGTGACACTGACATAGTGACACTGACATAGTGACACACTGACATAGTGACACTGACATAGTGACACACTGACATAGTGACACACTGACATAGTGACACTGACATAGTGACACACTGACATAGTGACACACTGACTTAGTGACACACTGACATAGTGACACTGACATAGTGACACTGACATTGTGACACTGACATAGTGACACACTGACATAGTGACACTGACATAGTGACACTGACATAGTGACACACTGACATAGTGACACTGACATAGTGACACACTGACATAGTGACACTGACATAGTGACACACTGACATAGTGACACTGACATAGTGACACTGACATAGTGACACACTGACATAGTGACACTGACATAGTGATACTGACATAGTGACACACTGACATAGTGACACTGACATAGTGACACACTGACATAGTGACACTGACATAGTGACACTGACATAGTGACACACTGACATAGTGACACTGACATAGTGATACTGACATAGTGACACACTGACATAGTGACACTAACATAGTGACACTGACATAGTGACACACTGACATAGTGACACTGACATAGTGACACTGACATACTGACACACTGACATAGTGACACTGACATAGTGACACTGACATTGTGACATAGTGACACTGACATAGTGACACTGACATAGTGACACACTGACATAGTGACACTGACATAGTGACACTGACATAGTGACACTGACATAGTGACACACTGACATAGTGACACACTGACATAGTGACACTGACATAGTGACACTGACATAGTGACACTGACATAGTGACACACTGACATAGTGACACACTGACATAGTGACATAGTGACACTGACATGGTGACACACTGACATAGTGACACTGACATAGTGACACTGACATAGTGACACACTGACATAGTGACACACTGACATAGTGACACTGACATAGTGACATAGTGACATAGTGACACTGACATAGTGACACTGACATAGTGACACTGACATAGTGAGACTGACATAGTGACACTGACATAGTGACACTGACATAGTGACACTGACATAGTGACACACTGACATAGTGACACTGACATAGTGACACTGACATAGTGACACTGACATAGTGACACACTGACATAGTGACACTGACATAGTGACACACTGACATAGTGACACTGACATAGTGACACTGACATAGTGACACTGACATAGTGACACACTGATATTTGTGACACTGACATAGTGACACTGACATAGTGACACTGACATAGTGACACTGACATAGTGACACACTGACATAGTGACACTGACATAGTGACACACTGACATAGTGACACTGACATAGTGACACTGACATAGTGACACTGACATAGTGACACACTGACATAGTGACACACTGACATAGTGACACTGACATAGTGACACTGACATAGTGACACACTGACATAGTGACACACTGACATAGTGACACTGACATACTGACACTGACATAGTGCCACTGACATAGTGACACTGACATAGTGACACACTGACATAGTGACACACTGACATAGTGACACACTGACATAGTGACACTGACATAGTGACACACTGACATAGTGACACACTGACATAGTGACACTGACATAGTGACATAGTGACACACTGACATAGTGACACTGACATAGTGACACTGACATAGTGACACACTGACATAGTGACACTGACATAGTGACACACTGACATAGTGACACACTGACATAGTGACACTGACATAGTGACACACTGACATAGTGACACTGACATAGTGACACTGACATAGTCATAGGGACACACTGACATAGTGACACTGACATAGTGACACACTGACATAGTGACACACTGACATAGTGACACTGACATAGTGACACACTGACATAGTGACACTGACATAGTGACACTGACATAGTGACACTAACATAGTGACACTGACATAGTGACACTGACATAGTGACACACTGACATAGTGACACTGACATAGTGACACTGACATAGTGACACACTGACATAGTGACACACTGACATAGTGACTCTGACATAGTGACACTGACATAGTGACACACTGACATAGTGACACTGACATAGTGACACTGACATAGTAACACTGACATAGTGACACTGACATAGTGACACTGACATAGTGACACACTGACATAGTGACACTGACATAGTGACACTGACATAGTGACACACTGACATAGTGACACACTGACATAGTGACACTGACATAGTGACACTGACATAGTGACACTGACATAGTGACACACTGACATAGTGACACTGACATAGTGACACACTGACATAGTGACACTGACATAGTGACACTGACATAGTGACACACTGACATAGTGACACTGACATAGTGACACTGACATAGTGACACACTGACATAGTGACACTGACATAGTGACACACTGACATAGTGACACTGACATAGTGACACACTGACATAGTGACACTGACATAGTGACATAGTGACACACTGACATAGTGACACTGACATAGTGACACACTGACATAGTGACACTGACATAGTGACACACTGACATAGTGACACTGACATAGTGACACTGACATAGTGACACTGACATAGTGACACACTGGCATAGTGACACTGACATAGTGACACACTGACATAGTGACACACTGACATAGTGACATAGTGACACTGACATAGTGACACACTGACATAGTGACACTGACATAGTGACACTGACATAGTGACACACTGACATAGTGACACACTGACATAGTGACACTGACATAGTGACATAGTGACATAGTGACACTGACATAGTGACAGTGACATAGTGACACTGACATAGTGAGACTGACATAGTGACACTGACATAGTGACACTGACATAGTGACACTGACATAGTGACACACTGACATAGTGACACTGACATAGTGACACTGACATAGTGACACTGACATAGTGACACTGACATAGTGACACACTGACATAGTGACACTGACATAGTGACACACTGACATAGTGACACTGACATAGTGACACTGACATAGTGACACTGACATAGTGACACACTGACATTTGTGACACTGACATAGTGACACTGACATAGTGACACTGACATAGTGACACTGACATAGTGACACACTGACATAGTGACACTGACATAGTGACACACTGACATAGTGACACTGACATAGTGACACTGACATAGTGACACTGACATAGTGACACACTGACATAGTGACACACTGACATAGTGACACTGACATAGTGACACTGACATAGTGACACACTGACATAGTGACACACTGACATAGTGACACTGACATACTGACACTGACATAGTGCCACTGACATAGTGACACACTGACATAGTGACACACTGACATAGTGACACACTGACATAGTGACACTGACATAGTGACACACTGACATAGTGACACACTGACATAGTGACACTGACATAGTGACATAGTGACACACTGACATAGTGACACTGACATAGTGACACTGACATAGTGACACACTGACATAGTGACACTGACATAGTGACACACTGACATAGTGACACTGACATAGTGACACTGACATAGTCATAGGGACACACTGACATAGTGACACTGACATAGTGACACACTGACATAGTGACACACTGACATAGTGACACTGACATAGTGACACACTGACATAGTGACACTGACATAGTGACACTGACATAGTGACACTAACATAGTGACACTGACATAGTGACACTGACATAGTGACACACTGACATAGTGACACTGACATAGTGACACTGACATAGTGACACACTGACATAGTGACACACTGACATAGTGACTCTGACATAGTGACACTGACATAGTGACACACTGACATAGTGACACTGACATAGTGACACTGACATAGTAACACTGACATAGTGACACTGACATAGTGACACTGACATAGTGACACACTGACATAGTGACACTGACATAGTGACACTGACATAGTGACACACTGACATAGTGACACACTGACATAGTGACACTGACATAGTGACACTGACATAGTGACACTGACATAGTGACACACTGACATAGTGACACTGACATAGTGACACACTGACATAGTGACACTGACATAGTGACACTGACATAGTGACACACTGACATAGTGACACTGACATAGTGACACTGACATAGTGACACTGACATAGTGACACACTGACATAGTGACACTGACATAGTGACACTGACATAGTGACACACTGACATAGTGACACTGACATAGTGACACACTGACATAGTGACACTGACATAGTGACACTGACATAGTAACACTGACATAGTGACTCACTGACATAGTGACACTGACATAGTAACACTGACATAGTGACACTGACATAGTGACACTGACATAGTGACACACTGACATAGTGACACTGACATAGTGACACTGACATAGTGACACTGACATAGTGACACTGACATAGTGACACACTGACATAGTGACACACTGACATAGTGACACACTGACATAGTGACACTGACATAGTGACACTGACATAGTGACACACTGACATAGTGACACTGACATAGTGACACACTGACATAGTGACACTGACATAGTGACACTGACATAGTGACACACTGACATAGTGACACTGACATAGTGACACTGACATAGTGACACTGACACACTGACATAGTGACACTGACATAGTGACACTGACATAGTGACACTGACATAGTGACACTGACATAGTGACACACTGACATAGTGACACTGACATAGTGACACTGACATAGTGACACACTGACATAGTGACACTGACATAGTGACACACTGACATAGTGACACTGACATAGTGACATAGTGACACACTGACATAGTGACTCACTGACATAGTGACACACTGACATAGTGACACTGACATAGTGACACTGACATAGTGACTCACTGACATATTGACACTGACATAGTGACACTGACATAGTGACACTGACATAGTGACACACTGACACTGACATAGTGACACTGACATAGTGACACTGACATAGTGACACTGACATAGTGACACTAACATAGTGACACTGACATAGTGACACTGACATAGTGACACTGACATAGTGACACACTGACATAGTGACACACTGACATAGTGACACTGACATAGTGACACACTGACATAGTGACACTGACATAGTGACACTGACATAGTGACATAGTGACACACTGACATAGTGACACTGACATAGTGACACACTGACATAGTGACACACTGACATAGTGACACTGATATTGTGACACTGATATAGTGACACACTGACATAGTGACACACTGACATAGTGACACACTGACATAGTGACAGTGACATAGTGACACTGACATAGTGACACTGACATAGTGACACACTGACATAGTGACACACTGACATAGTGACACACTGACATAGTGACACTGACATAGTGACACTGACATAGTGACATAGTGACACACTGACATAGTGACACTGACATAGTGACACTGACATAGTGACACTGACATAGTGCCACTGACATAGTGACACTGACATAGTGACACTGACATAGTGACACTGACATAGTGACACTGACATAGTGACATAGTGACACACTGACATAGTGACACTGACATAGTGACACTGACATAGTGACACACTGACATAGTGACACTGACATAGTGACACTGACATAGTGACACACTGACATAGTGACACTGACATAGTGACACACTGACATAGTGACACTGACATAGTGACATAGTGACACACTGACATAGTGACACTGACATAGTGACACTGACATAGTGACTCACTGACATATTGACACTGACATAGTGACACTGATATAGTGACACTGACATAGTGACACACTGACATAGTGACACTGACATAGTGACACTGACATAGTGACACTGACATAGTGACACAGTGACACTGACATAGTGACACTGACATAGTGACACTGACATAGTGACACTGACATAGTGACACTAACATAGTGACACTGACATAGTGACACTGACATAGTGACACTGACATAGTGACACACTGACATAGTGACACTGACATAGTGACACACTGACATAGTGACACTGACATAGTGACACTGACATAGTGACACTGACATAGTGACACTGACATAGTGACACTGACATAGTGACACTGACATAGTGCCACTGACATAGTGACACACTGACATAGTGACACTGACATAGTGACACTGACATAGTGACACTGACATAGTGCCACTGACATAGTGACACTGACATAGTGACACTGACATAGTGACACTGACATAGTGACACTGACATAGTGACATAGTGACACACTGACATAGTGACACTGACATAGTGACACACTGACATAGTGACACTGACATAGTGACACTGACATAGTGACACTGACACACTGACATAGTGACACAGAAGTTTAGGGAACTACTACCACTGCTAGCTGCAAAAGGCTCCTCCCTCAGAATAAAAGGCAGACTGTTTTGATGCGTGTATCCGAACAGCGATGTTGCATGGTAGTGAGACCTGGGCGCTGAAGGTGGAAGACTTATGTAGATTAGAGAGAAACGAAGCCTTCATGCTCCGATGGATGTGTAACAGTAATATATGAGAACGACAAAGACTAAATGAATTGAGAGAGAGACTGAGCATAAGAGGAATCAAATGCTGTGTGCAGGAGAGGCGGTTGCGCTGGTATGGACATGTGATGCGTATCAAGGATGACAGCTGCATAAAAAGGTGCAGAGCACTAGAAGTCGATGGAAACCGCGCAGTGGGGAGACATAAGATGACCTGGGATGAGATAATAAAAGCCGACCTTACCCAATTACATCTCTCAAAGGCGATGACACACGACCGTGACCTCTGGCGTCATGCAGTAATACAGAGTACCCGACCTCCCATGGGTACAAGCTGAAGCATATAGACAATATGCCCCCACACCCTCCTAATGCAAGGTGGTCGTGGAGCTGCCACAGCAAAAAAAGCACCCAGCACTCACTGTAAATGAGGTTGGTGTTAGGAAGGGCATCCAGCTGTAGAGATCAAGCCAGAATCAGTTCCTGCATGAGCAAGGCATGGTCAGCTGACCAGACACTATCCACAACTGGACAACCCGTTTAACCCATGCTAGCTTGGAAGAACAGACGTAAAACGGTGATGATGATGATTGTTGTCAACAGTGGAAGTAGTTCTCTAAACTTCTTCCGTCCTATCCTTATTTTAACTATAATATTCTCACAGCAGTCTACTCCTCTGCTAATTATGTCTCCTAGATAGCAGAAGCTATCAACCATTTCTATGGGGTCTTCCTGTGATTGGAAAAGGTTTATATTATTGGCACTCTTCCTCTTGATTATTCTTGTGCGTCTTCTACATACAAAGTTTTACATTTCTTTTAGTCTACATCTCTTGTGTCCCCAAGATTAACATTGTGTACATTGTATAGAGTTTATACCTACTCCCTTTCTACATATTGAGCTGGGCCACTTCCCTGAGAGAATTAAGGTCCTATCTTCTTTCCTACTTACTGAAGTTTAGTTTTGACTAAGTTTACTTTCAGATCATTTGATTCCAAATTCTGTTTCCATAGTCAGAACTTATTTTCTAGGTCTTTTATAAGATTCAACTATAAGGACCAGATCATCCATATAGAGAAGTTCCCATGGCCAGCCAGTCTTAAACTCCTCTGTTATAGCCTAGAAAACTATGATGAACAGCAGTGAGCTAAGAACTGAACTTCGATGAACTCCTACATCTATCTTGAATTCCTCCCTAAACTCACTTCATACTCTCACTTTTATTCCTTTATAGTTGCTCCTTTGTATGACATCAGCTTTGGCTTTGCAGCAATATATGATTGTACTGTTACATCAGTCATTGGATATGACTCCAACCTGTATTTCCTAATTGACTATTGTGATTAATAGTTTCACTACTACATCTGATGCTTTTAGCATCTTAGCAATTATCTCTGATGGTCATGCAGCTTTACCATACTTCATCTCCTTGATTGCTTCTTTGAGTTTATAACTATCAACTTCAATAGCTGGTTCTTCTTTCATTTAAGTTGGAGGTAGTGTCTCTTCCTCACCTTCAATAGCAGATCCTTCTGTCATCTAAGTTGGAGGTAGTGTCTCTTCCTCAACTTCAATAGCAGGTCCTTCTGTCATCTAAGTTGGAGGTAGTGTCTCTTCCTCAACTTCAACAGCAGGTCCTTCTGTCATCTAAGTTAGCGGTAGTGTCTCTTCCTCAACTTCAATAGCAGGTCCTTCTGTCATCTAAGTTGGAGGTAGTGTCTCTTCCTCAACTTCAATAGCAGGTCCTTCTGTCATCTAAGTTGGAGGTAGTGTCTCTTCCTCACCTTATAAAAGGTCCTTCTGTCATCTAAGTTGGAGGTAGTGTCTCTTCCTCACCTTCAATAGTCCTTCTGTCATCTAAGTTGGAGGTAGTGTCTCTTCCTCACCTTCAATAAAAGGTCCTTCTGTCTTCTAAGTTGGAGGTAGTGTCTCTTCCTCAACTACAATAGTCCATCTGTCATCTAAGTTGGAGGTAGTACCTCTTGCTCAACTACAATAGCAGGTCCTTCTGTCATCTAAGTTGGAGGTAGTGTCTCTTCCTCAACTACAATAGCAGGTCATTCTGTCATCTAAGTTGGAGGTAGTGTCTCTTCCTCAACTTCAATAGCAGGTCCTTCTGTCATCTAAGTTGGAGGTAGTGTCTCTTCCTCAACTTCAATAGCAGGTCCTTCTGTCATCTAAGTTAGAGACAGTGTCTCTTCCTCAACTTTAATAGCAGGTCCTTCTGTCATCTAAGTTGGAGGTAGTGTCTCTTCCTCAACTACAATAGCAGGTCCTTCTGTCATCTAAGTTGGAGGTAGTGTCTCTTTCTCAACTACAATAGCAGGTCCTTCTGTCATCTAAGTTGGAGGTAGTGTCTCTTCCTCAACTTCAATAGCAGGTCCTTCTGTCATCTAAGTTGGAGGTAGTGTCTCTTCCTCAACTTCAATAGCAGGTCCTTCTGTCATCTAAGTTAGAGACAGTGTCTCTTCCTCAACTTCAATAGCAGGTCCTTCTGTCATCTAAGTTGGAGGTAGTGTCTCTTCCTCAACTACAATAGCAGGTCCTACTGTCATCTAAGTTGGAGGTAGTGTCTCTTCCTCAACTACAATAGCACGTCCTTCTGTCATCTAAGTTGGAGGTAGTGTCTCTTCCTCAACTACAATAGCAGGTCCTTCTGTCATCTAAGTTGGAGGTAGTCTCTCTTCCTCAACTACAATAACAGGTCCTTCTGTCATCTAAGTTGGAGGTAGTGTCTCTTCCTCAACTACAATAGCACGTCCTTCTGTCATCTAAGTTGGAGGTAGTGTCTCTTCCTCAACTACAATAGCAGGTCCTTCTGTCATCTAAGTTGGAGGTAGTGTCTCTTCCTTAAGTTCAATAGTCCTTCTGTCATCTAAGTTGGAGGTAGTGTCTCTTCCTCAACTACAATAGCAGGTCCTTCTGTCATCTAAGTGGGAGGTAGTGTCTCTTCCTCAACTTCAATAACAGGTCCTTCTGTCATCTAAGCTACAGGTAGTGTCTCTTCCTCAACTACAATAGCAGGTCCTTCTGTCATCTAAGTTGGAGGTAGTGTCTCTTCCTCAACTACAATAACAGGTCCTTCTGTCATCTAAGTTGGAGGTAGTGTCTCTTCCTCAACTTCAATAGCAGGTCCTTCTGTCATCTAAGTTGGAGGTAGTGTCTCTTCCTCAACTTCAATAGCAGGTCCTTCTGTCATCTAAGTTGGAGGTAGTGTCTCTTCCTCAACTTCAATAGCAGGTCCTTCTGTCATCTAAGTTGGAGGTAGTGTCTCTTCCTCAACTTCAATAGCAGGTCCTTCTGTCATCTAAGTTGGAGGTAGTGTCTCTTCCTCAACTTCAATAGCAGGTCCTTCTGTCATCTAAGTTGGAGGTAGTGTCTCTTCCTCAACTACAATAACAGGTCCTTCTGTCATCTAAGTTGGAGGTAGTGTCTCTTCCTCAACTTCAATAGCAGGTCCTTCTGTCATCTAAGTTGGAGGTAGTGTCTCTTCCTCAACTTCAATAGCAGGTCCTTCTGTCATCTAAGTTGGAGGTAGTGTCTCTTCCTCAACTACAATAACAGGTCCTTCTGTCATCTAAGTTGGAGGTAGTGTCTCTTCCTCAACTACAATATCACGTCCTTCTGTCATCTAAGTTGGAGGTAGTGTCTCTTCCTCAACTTCAATAGCAGGTCCTTCTGTCATCTAAGTTGGAGGTAGTGTCTCTTCCTTAAGTTCAATAGCAGGTCCTTCTGTCACCTAAGTTGGAGGTAGTGTCTCTTCCTCAACTTCAATAGTCCTTCTGTCATCTAAGTTCGAGGTAGTGTCTCTTCCTCAACTACAATAGCAGGTCCTTCTGTCATCTAAGGTGGAGGTAGTGTCTCTTCCTCAACTTCAATAGTCCTTCTGTCATCTAAGTTGGAGGTAGTGTCTCTTCCTCAACTACAATAGCAGGTCCTTCTGTCATCTAAGTTGGAGGTAGTGTCTCTTCCTCAACTACAATAGCAGGTCCTTATGTCATCTAAGTTGGAGGTAGTGTCTCTTCCTCAACTTCAATAGCAGGTCCTTCCGTCATCTGAGTTGGAGGTAGTGTCTCTTCCTCAACTTCAATAGCAGGTCCTTCTGTCATCTAAGTTGGAGGTAGTGTCTCTTCCTCAACTACAATAGCAGGTCCTGCTGTCATCTAAGTTGTAGGTAGTGTCTCTTCCTCAACTTCAATAGCAGGTCCTTCTGTCATCTAAGTTGGAGGTAGTGTCTCTTCCTCAACTTCAATAGCAGGTCCTTCTGTCATCTAAGTTGGAGGTAGTGTCTCTTCCTCAACTTCAATAGCAGGTCCTTCTGTCATCTAAGTTGGAGGTAGTGTCTCTTCCTCAACTTCAATAGTCCTTCTGTCATCTAAGTTGGAGGTAGTGTCTCTTCCTCAACTTCAATAGCAGGTCCTTCTGTCATCTAAGTTGGAGGTAGTGTCTCTTCCTCAACTTCAATAGCAGGTCCTTCTGTCATCTAAGTTGGAAGTAGTGTCTCTTTCTCAACTTCAATAGCAGGTCCTTCTGTCATCTAAGTTGGAGGTAGTGTCTCTTCCTCAACTACAATAGCAGGTCCTTCTGTCATCTAAGTTGGAGGTAGTGTCTCTTCCTCAACTTCAATAGCAGGTCCTTCTGTCATCTAAGTTGGAGGTAGTGTCTCTTCCTCAACTTCAATAGCAGGTCCTTCTGTCATCTAAGTTGGAGGTAGTGTCTCTTCCTCAACTTCAATAGCAGGTCCTTCTGTCATCTAAGTTGGAGGTAGTGTCTCTTCCTCAACTACAATAGCAGGTCCTTCTGTCATCTAAGTTGGAGGTAGTGTCTCTTCCTCAACTTCAATAGCAGGTCCTTCTGTCATCTAAGTTAGAGGTAGTGTCTCTTCCTCAACTTCAATAGCAGGTCCTTCTGTCATCTAAGTTGGAGGTAGTGTCTCTTCCTCATCTACAATAGCAGGTCCTTCTGTCATCTAAGTTGGAGGTAGTGTCTCTTCCTCAACTACAATAGCAGGTCCTTCTGTCATCTAGGTTGGAGGTAGTGTCTCATCCTCAACTACAATAGCAGGTCCTTCTGTCATCTAAGTTGGAGGTAGTGTCTCTTCCTCAACTACAATAGCAGGTACTTCTGTCATCTAAGTTGTAGGTAGTGTCTCTTCCTCACCTACAATAGCAGGTCCTTCTGTCATCTAAGTTGGAGGTAGTGTCTCTTCCTCACATACAATAGCAGGTCCTTCTGTCATCTAAGTTGGAGGTAGTTTCTCTTCCTCAACTTCAATAGCAGGTCTTTCTGTCATCTAAGTTGGAGGTAGTGTCTCTTCCTCACCTTCAATAGCAGGTCCTTCTGTCATCTAAGTTGGAGGTAGTGTCTCTTCCTCAACTACAATAGCAGGTCCTTCTGTCATCTAAGTTGGAGGTAGTGTCTCTTCCTCACCTTCAATAGCAGGTCCTTCTGTCATCTGAGTTGGAGGTAGTGTCTCTTCCTCACCTTCAATAGTAGGTCCTTCTGTCATCTAAGTTGGAGGTAGTGTCTCTTCCTCAACTACAATAGTCCTTCTGTCATCTAAGTTGGAGGTAGTGTCTCTTCCTCACCTACAATAGCACGTCCTTCTGTCATCTAAGTTGGAGGTAGTGTCTCTTCCTCAACTACAATAGCACGTCCTTCTGTCATCTAAGTTGGAGGTAGTGTCTCTTCCTCAACTACAATAGCAGGTCCTTCGGTCATCTAAGTTGGAGGTAGTGTCTCTTCCTCAACTTCAATAGCAGGTCCTTCTGTCATCTAAGTTAGAGACAGTGTCTCTTCCTCAACTTCAATAGCAGGTCCTTCTGTCATCTAAGTTGGAGGTAGTGTCTCTTCCTCAACTACAATAGCAGGTCCTTCTGTCATCTAAGTTGGAGGTAGTGTCTCTTCCTCAACTACAATAGCACGTCCTTCTGTCATCTAAGTTGGAGGTAGTGTCTCTTCCTCAACTACAATAGCAGGTCCTTCTGTCATCTAAGTTGGAGGTAGTCTCTCTTCCTCAACTACAATAACAGGTCCTTCTGTCATCTAAGTTGGAGGTAGTGTCTCTTCCTCAACTACAATAGCACGTCCTTCTGTCATCTAAGTTGGAGGTAGTGTCTCTTCCTCAACTACAATAGCAGGTCCTTCTGTCATCTAAGTTGGAGGTAGTGTCTCTTCCTTAAGTTCAATAGTCCTTCTGTCATCTAAGTTGGAGGTAGTGTCTCTTCCTCAACTACAATAGCAGGTCCTTCTGTCATCTAAGTGGGAGGTAGTGTCTCTTCCTCAACTTCAATAACAGGTCCTTCTGTCATCTAAGCTACAGGTAGTGTCTCTTCCTCAACTACAATAGCAGGTCCTTCTGTCATCTAAGTTGGAGGTAGTGTCTCTTCCTCAACTACAATAGCAGGTCCTTCTGTCATCTAAGGTGGAGGTAGTGTCTCTTCCTCAACTTCAATAGTCCTTCTGTCATCTAAGTTGGAGGTAGTGTCTCTTCCTCAACTACAATAGCAGGTCCTTCTGTCATCTAAGTTGGAGGTAGTGTCTCTTCCTCAACTACAATAGCAGGTCCTTATGTCATCTAAGTTGGAGGTAGTGTCTCTTCCTCAACTTCAATAGCAGGTCCTTCCGTCATCTGAGTTGGAGGTAGTGTCTCTTCCTCAACTTCAATAGCAGGTCCTTCTGTCATCTAAGTTGGAGGTAGTGTCTCTTCCTCAACTACAATAGCAGGTCCTGCTGTCATCTAAGTTGTAGGTAGTGTCTCTTCCTCAACTTCAATAGCAGGTCCTTCTGTCATCTAAGTTGGAGGTAGTGTCTCTTCCTCAACTTCAATAGCAGGTCCTTCTGTCATCTAAGTTGGAGGTAGTGTCTCTTCCTCAACTTCAATAGCAGGTCCTTCTGTCATCTAAGTTGGAGGTAGTGTCTCTTCCTCAACTTCAATAGTCCTTCTGTCATCTAAGTTGGAGGTAGTGTCTCTTCCTCAACTTCAATAGCAGGTCCTTCTGTCATCTAAGTTGGAGGTAGTGTCTCTTCCTCAACTTCAATAGCAGGTCCTTCTGTCATCTAAGTTGGAAGTAGTGTCTCTTTCTCAACTTCAATAGCAGGTCCTTCTGTCATCTAAGTTGGAGGTAGTGTCTCTTCCTCAACTACAATAGCAGGTCCTTCTGTCATCTAAGTTGGAGGTAGTGTCTCTTCCTCAACTTCAATAGCAGGTCCTTCTGTCATCTAAGTTGGAGGTAGTGTCTCTTCCTCAACTTCAATAGCAGGTCCTTCTGTCATCTAAGTTGGAGGTAGTGTCTCTTCCTCAACTTCAATAGCAGGTCCTTCTGTCATCTAAGTTGGAGGTAGTGTCTCTTCCTCAACTACAATAGCAGGTCCTTCTGTCATCTAAGTTGGAGGTAGTGTCTCTTCCTCAACTTCAATAGCAGGTCCTTCTGTCATCTAAGTTAGAGGTAGTGTCTCTTCCTCAACTTCAATAGCAGGTCCTTCTGTCATCTAAGTTGGAGGTAGTGTCTCTTCCTCATCTACAATAGCAGGTCCTTCTGTCATCTAAGTTGGAGGTAGTGTCTCTTCCTCAACTACAATAGCAGGTCCTTCTGTCATCTAGGTTGGAGGTAGTGTCTCATCCTCAACTACAATAGCAGGTCCTTCTGTCATCTAAGTTGGAGGTAGTGTCTCTTCCTCAACTACAATAGCAGGTACTTCTGTCATCTAAGTTGTAGGTAGTGTCTCTTCCTCACCTACAATAGCAGGTCCTTCTGTCATCTAAGTTGGAGGTAGTGTCTCTTCCTCACCTACAATAGCAGGTCCTTCTGTCATCTAAGTTGGAGGTAGTTTCTCTTCCTCAACTTCAATAGCAGGTCTTTCTGTCATCTAAGTTGGAGGTAGTGTCTCTTCCTCACCTTCAATAGCAGGTCCTTCTGTCATCTAAGTTGGAGGTAGTGTCTCTTCCTCAACTACAATAGCAGGTCCTTCTGTCATCTAAGTTGGAGGTAGTGTCTCTTCCTCACCTTCAATAGCAGGTCCTTCTGTCATCTGAGTTGGATGTAGTGTCTCTTCCTCACCTTCAATAGTAGGTCCTTCTGTCATCTGAGTTGGAGGTAGTGTCTCTTCCTCACCTTCAATAGCAGGTCCTTCTGTCATCTGAGTTGGAGGTAGTGTCTCTTCCTCACCTTCAATAGCAGGTCCTTCTGTCATCTGAGTTGGAGGTAGTGTCTCTTCCTCACCTTCAATAGTAGGTCCTTCTGTCATCTAAGTTGGAGGTAGTGTCTCTTCCTCACCTACAATAGCAGGTCCTTCTGTCATCTAAGTTGGAGGTAGTTTCTCTTCCTCAACTTCAATAGCAGGTCTTTCTGTCATCTAAGTTGGAGGTAGTGTCTCTTCCTCACCTTCAATAGCAGGTCCTTCTGTCATCTAAGTTGGAGGTAGTGTCTCTTCCTCAACTACAATAGCAGGTCCTTCTGTCATCTAAGTTGGAGGTAGTGTCTCTTCCTCACCTTCAATAGCAGGTCCTTCTGTCATCTGAGTTGGAGGTAGTGTCTCTTCCTCACCTTCAATAGTAGGTCCTTCTGTCATCTAAGTTGGAGGTAGTGTCTCTTCCTCACCTTCAATAGCAGGTCCTTCTGTCATCTAAGTTGGAGGTAGTGTCTCTTCCTCAACTACAATAGTCCTTCTGTCATCTAAGTTGGAGGTAGTGTCTCTTCCTCAACTACAATAGCACGTCCTTCTGTCATCTAAGTTGGAGGTAGTGTCTCTTCCTCAACTACAATAGCACGTCCTTCTGTCATCTAAGTTGGAGGTAGTGTCTCTTCCTCAACTACAATAGCAGGTCCTTCGGTCATCTAAGTTGGAGGTAGTGTCTCTTCCTCAACTTCAATAGCAGGTCCTTCTGTCATCTAAGTTAGAGGTAGTGTCTCTTCCTCAACTTCAATAGCAGGTCCTTCTGTCATCTAAGTTAGAGTTAGTCTCTCTTCCTCAACTTCAATAGCAGGTCCTTCTGCCATCTAAGTTGGAGGTAGTGTCTCTTCCGCAACTACAATAGCAGCTCCTTCTGTCATCTAAGTTGGAGGTAGTGTCTCTTCCTCAACTACAATAGTCCTTCTGTCATCTAAGTTGGAGGTAGTGTCTCTTCCTCAACTTCAATAGCAGGTCCTTCTGTCATCTAAGTTAGAGGTAGTCTCTCTTCCTCAACTTCAATAGCAGGTCCTTCTGTCATCTAAGTTGGAGGTAGTGTCTCTTCCTCAACTACAATAGCAGGTTCTTCTGTCATCTAAGTTGGAGGTAGTGTCTCTTCCTCACCTTCAATAGCAGGTCCTTCTGTCATCTAAGTTGGAGGTAGTGTCTCTTCCTCAACTACAATAGCAGGTCCTTCTGTCATCTAAGTTGGAGGTAGTGTCTCTTCCTCAACTACAATAGCACGTCCTTCTGTCATCTAAGTTGGAGGTAGTGTCTCTTCCTCAACTACAATAGCACGTCCTTCTGTCATCTAAGTTGGAGGTAGTGTCTCTTCCTCAACTTCAATAGCAGGTCCTTCTGTCATCTGAGTTGGAGGTAGTGTCTCTTCCTCAACTTCAATAGCAGCTCCTTCTGTCATCTAAGTTGGAGGTAGTGTCTCTTCCTCAACTTCAATAACAGGTCCTTCTGTCATCTAAGTTGGAGGTAGTGTCTCTTCCTCAACTACAATAGCAGGTCCTTCTGTCATCTAAGTTAGAAGTAGTGTCTCTTCCTCAACTACAATAGCAGGTCCTTCTGTCATCTAAGTTAGAAGTAGTGTCTCTTCCTCAACTACGATAGCAGGTCCTTCTGTCATCTAAGTTGGAGGTAGTCTCTCTTCCTCAACTACAATAGCAGCTCCTTCTGTCATCTAAGTTGGAGGTAGTGTCTCTTCCTCAACTACAATAGCAGGTCCTTCTGTCATCTAAGTTGGAGGTAGTGTCTCTTCCTCAACTTCAATAGCAGGTCCTTCTGTCATCTAAGTTGGAGGTAGTGTCTCTTCCTCAACTACAATAGCAGGTCCTTCTGTCATCTAAGTTGGAGGTAGTGTCTCTTCCTCAACTACAATAGCAGGTCCTTCTGTCATCTAAGTTGGAGGTAGTGTCTCTTCCTCAACTTCAATAGTCCTTCTGTCATCTAAGTTGGAGGTAGTGTCTCTTCCACAACTACAATAGCAGGTCCTTCTGTCATCTAAGTTGGAGGTAGTGTCTCTTCCTCAACTTCAATAGCAGGTCCTTCTGTCATCTAAGTTAGAGGTAGTGTCTCTTCCTCAACTTCAATAGCAGGTCCTTCTGTCATCTAAGTTGTAGGTAGTGTCTCTTCCTCAACTTCAATAGCAGGTCCTTCTGTCATCTAAGTTTGAGGTAGTGTCTCTTCCTCAACTTCAATAGCAGGTCCTTCTGTCATCTAAGTTAGAGGTAGTGTCTCTTCCTCACCTTCAATAGCAGGTCCTTCTGTCATCTAAGTTGGAGGTAGTGTCTCTTCCTCAACTACAATAGCAGGTCCTTCTGTCATCTAAGTTAGAGGTACTGTCTCTTTCTCAACTTCAATAGCAGGTCCTTCTATCATCTAAGCTGGAGGTAGTGTCTCTTCCTCACCTTCAATAGCAGGTCCTTCTGTGATCTAAGTTGGAGGCAGTGTCTCTTCCTCACCTTCAATAGTCCTTCTGTCATCTAAGTTGGAGGTAGTGTCTCTTTCTCAACTTCAATAGTCCTTCTGTCATCTAAGTTGGAGGTAGTGTCTCTTTCTCAACTTCAATAGCAGGTCCTTCTGTCATCTAAGTTGGAGGTAGTGTCTCTTCCTCAACTTCAATAGCAGGTCCTTCTGTCATCTAAGTTGGAGGTAGTGTCTCTTCCTCAACTTCGATAGAAGGTCCTTCTGTAAACTAAGTTGGAGGTAGTGTCTCTTCCTTAAGTTCAATAGTCCTTCTGTCCTCTAAGTTGGGGGTAGTGTCTCTTCCTCAAGTTCAATAGCAGGTCCTTCTGTCATCTAAGTTGGAGGTAGTGTCTCTTCCTCAACTTCAATAGCAGGTCCTTCTGTCATCTAAGTTGGAGGTAGTGTCTCTTCCTCATCTACAATAGCAGGTCCTTCTGTAATCTAAGTTGGAGGTAGTGTCTCTTCCTCAACTTCAATAGAAGGTCCTTCTGTAATCTAAGTTGGAGGTAGTGTCTCTTCCTTAAGTTCAATAGTCCTTCTGTCATCTAAGTTGGGGGTAGTGTCTCTTCCTCAAGTTCAATAGCAGGTCCTTCTGTCATCTAAGTTGGAGGTAGTGTCTCTTCCTCAACTTCAATAGCAGGTCCTTCTGTCATCTAAGTTGGAGGTAGTGTCTCTTCCTCAACTTCAATAGCAGGTCCTTCTGTCATCTAAGTTAGAGGTAGTGTCTCTTCCTCACCTTCAATAGCAGGTCCTTCTGTCATCTAAGTTGGAAGTAGTGTCTCTTCCTCAACTACAATAGCAGGTCCTTCTGTCATCTAAGTTAGAGGTAGTGTCTCTTTCTCAACTTCAATAGCAGGTCCTTCTATCATCTAAGTTGGAGGTAGTGTCTTTTCCTCACCTTCAATAGCAGGTCCTTCTCTCATCTAAGTTGGAGGTAGTGTCTCTTCCTCAACTTCAATAGCAGGTCCTTCTGTCATCTGAGTTGGAGGTAGTGTCTCTTCCTCAACTTCAATAGCAGGTCCTTCTTTCATCTAAGTTGGAGGTAGTGTCTCTTCCTCAACTTCAATAACAGGTCCTTCTGTCATCTAAGTTGGAGGTAGTGTCTCTTCCTCAACTTCAATAGCAGGTCCTTCTGTCATCTAAGTTGGAGGTAGTGTCTCTTCCTCACCTTCATTAGTCCTTCTGTCATCTAAGTTGGAGGTAGTGTCTCTTCCTCAACTTCAATAGTCCTTCTGTCATCTAAGTTGGAGGTAGTGTCTCTTCCTCGACTTCAATAGCAGGTCCTTCTGTCATGTAAGTTGGAGGTAGTGTCTCTTCCTCAACTACAATAGCAGGTCCTTCTGTCATCTAAGTTACAGGTAGTGTCTCTTCCTCAACTTCAATAGCAGGTCCTTCTGTCATCTAAGTTGGAGGTAGTGTCTCTTCCTCAACTTCAATAGCAGGTCCTTCTGTCATCTAAGTTGGAGGTAGTGTCTCTTCCTCACCTTCAATAGTCCTTCTGTCATCTAAGTTGGAGTTAGTATCTCTTCCTCAACTTCAATAGCAGGTCCTTCTGTCATCTAAGTTGGAGGTAGTGTCTCTTCCTCAACTTCAATAGCAGGTCCTTCTGTCATCTAAGTTGGAGGTAGTGTCTCTTCCTCAACTACAATAGCAGGTCCTTCTGTCATCTAAGTTGGAGGTAGTGTCTCTTCCTCAACTACAATAGCAGGTCCTTCTGTCATCTAAGTTGGAGGTAGTGTCTCTTCCTCAACTTCAATAGTCCTTCTGTCATCTAAGTTGGAGGTAGTGTCTCTTCCACAACTACAATAGCAGGTCCTTCTGTCATCTAAGTTGGAGGTAGTGTCTCTTCCTCAACTTCAATAGCAGGTCCTTCTGTCATCTAAGTTAGAGGTAGTGTCTCTTCCTCAACTTCAATAGCAGGTCCTTCTGTCATCTAAGTTGTAGGTAGTGTCTCTTCCTCAACTTCAATAGCAGGTCCTTCTGTCATCTAAGTTTGAGGTAGTGTCTCTTCCTCAACTTCAATAGCAGGTCCTTCTGTCATCTAAGTTAGAGGTAGTGTCTCTTCCTCACCTTCAATAGCAGGTCCTTCTGTCATCTAAGTTGGAGGTAGTGTCTCTTCCTCAACTACAATAGCAGGTCCTTCTGTCATCTAAGTTAGAGGTACTGTCTCTTTCTCAACTTCAATAGCAGGTCCTTCTATCATCTAAGCTGGAGGTAGTGTCTCTTCCTCACCTTCAATAGCAGGTCCTTCTGTGATCTAAGTTGGAGGCAGTGTCTCTTCCTCACCTTCAATAGTCCTTCTGTCATCTAAGTTGGAGGTAGTGTCTCTTTCTCAACTTCAATAGTCCTTCTGTCATCTAAGTTGGAGGTAGTGTCTCTTTCTCAACTTCAATAGCAGGTCCTTCTGTCATCTAAGTTGGAGGTAGTGTCTCTTCCTCAACTTCAATAGCAGGTCCTTCTGTCATCTAAGTTGGAGGTAGTGTCTCTTCCTCAACTTCGATAGAAGGTCCTTCTGTAAACTAAGTTGGAGGTAGTGTCTCTTCCTTAAGTTCAATAGTCCTTCTGTCCTCTAAGTTGGGGGTAGTGTCTCTTCCTCAAGTTCAATAGCAGGTCCTTCTGTCATCTAAGTTGGAGGTAGTGTCTCTTCCTCAACTTCAATAGCAGGTCCTTCTGTCATCTAAGTTGGAGGTAGTGTCTCTTCCTCATCTACAATAGCAGGTCCTTCTGTAATCTAAGTTGGAGGTAGTGTCTCTTCCTCAACTTCAATAGAAGGTCCTTCTGTAATCTAAGTTGGAGGTAGTGTCTCTTCCTTAAGTTCAATAGTCCTTCTGTCATCTAAGTTGGGGGTAGTGTCTCTTCCTCAAGTTCAATAGCAGGTCCTTCTGTCATCTAAGTTGGAGGTAGTGTCTCTTCCTCAACTTCAATAGCAGGTCCTTCTGTCATCTAAGTTGGAGGTAGTGTCTCTTCCTCAACTTCAATAGCAGGTCCTTCTGTCATCTAAGTTAGAGGTAGTGTCTCTTCCTCACCTTCAATAGCAGGTCCTTCTGTCATCTAAGTTGGAAGTAGTGTCTCTTCCTCAACTACAATAGCAGGTCCTTCTGTCATCTAAGTTAGAGGTAGTGTCTCTTTCTCAACTTCAATAGCAGGTCCTTCTATCATCTAAGTTGGAGGTAGTGTCTTTTCCTCACCTTCAATAGCAGGTCCTTCTCTCATCTAAGTTGGAGGTAGTGTCTCTTCCTCAACTTCAATAGCAGGTCCTTCTGTCATCTGAGTTGGAGGTAGTGTCTCTTCCTCAACTTCAATAGCAGGTCCTTCTTTCATCTAAGTTGGAGGTAGTGTCTCTTCCTCAACTTCAATAACAGGTCCTTCTGTCATCTAAGTTGGAGGTAGTGTCTCTTCCTCAACTTCAATAGCAGGTCCTTCTGTCATCTAAGTTGGAGGTAGTGTCTCTTCCTCACCTTCATTAGTCCTTCTGTCATCTAAGTTGGAGGTAGTGTCTCTTCCTCAACTTCAATAGTCCTTCTGTCATCTAAGTTGGAGGTAGTGTCTCTTCCTCGACTTCAATAGCAGGTCCTTCTGTCATGTAAGTTGGAGGTAGTGTCTCTTCCTCAACTACAATAGCAGGTCCTTCTGTCATCTAAGTTACAGGTAGTGTCTCTTCCTCAACTTCAATAGCAGGTCCTTCTGTCATCTAAGTTGGAGGTAGTGTCTCTTCCTCAACTTCAATAGCAGGTCCTTCTGTCATCTAAGTTGGAGGTAGTGTCTCTTCCTCACCTTCAATAGTCCTTCTGTCATCTAAGTTGGAGTTAGTATCTCTTCCTCAACTTCAATAGCAGGTCCTTCTGTCATCTAAGTTGGAGGTAGTGTCTCTTCCTCACCTTCAATAGTCCTTCTGTCATCTAAGTTGTAGGTAGTGTCTCTTCCTCAACTTCAATAGCAGGTCCTTCTGTCATCTAAGTTGGAGGTAGTGTCTCTTCCTCAACTACAATAGCAGGTCCTTCTGTCATCTAAGTTGGAGGTAGTGTCTCTTCCTCAACTTCAATAGCAGGTCCTTCTGTCATCTAAGTTAGAGGTAGTGTCTCTTCCTCAACTTCAATAGCAGGTCCTTCTGTCATCTAAGTTGGAGGTAGTGTCTCTTCCTCAACTTCAATAGCAGGTCCTTCTGTCATCTAAGTTGGAGGTAGTGTCTCTTCCTCACCTTCAATAGTCCTTCTGTCATCTAAGTTGGAGTTAGTATCTCTTCCTCAACTTCAATAGCAGGTCCTTCTGTCATCTAAGTTGGAGGTAGTGTCTCTTCCTCACCTTCAATAGTCCTTCTGTCATCTAAGTTGGAGGTAGTGTCTCTTTCTCAACTTCAATAGCAGGTCCTTCTGTCATCTAAGTTGGAGGTAGTGTCTCTTCCTCAACTTCAATAGTCCTTCTGTCATCTAAGTTGGAGGTAGTGTCTCTTTCTCAACTTCAATAGCAGGTCCTTCTGTCATCTAAGGTGGAGGTAGTGTCTCTTCCTCAACTTCAATAGCAGGTCCTTCTGTCATCTAAGTTGGAGGTAGTGTCTCTTTCTCAACTTCAATAGCAGGTCCTTCTGTCATCTAAGTTGGAGGTAGTGTCTCTTCCTCACCTACAATAGCAGGTCCTTCTGTCATCTAAGTTGGAGGTAGTGTCTCTTCCACAACTACAATAGCAGGTCCTTCTGTCATCTAAGTTGGAGGTAGTGTCTCTTCCTCAACTTCAATAGCAGGTCCTTCTGTCATCTAAGTTGTAGGTAGTGTCTCTTTCTCAACTTCAATAGCAGGTCCTTCTGTCATCTAAGTTGGAGGTAGTGTCTCTTCTTCAACTTCAATAGAAGGTCCTTCTATAATCTAAGTTGGAGGTAGTGTCTCTTCCTTAAGTTCAATAGTCCTTCTGTCATCTAAGTTTGAGGTAGTGTCTCTTCCTCAACTTCAATAGCAGGTCCTTCTGTCATCTAAGTTAGAGGTAGTGTCTCTTCCTCACCTTCAATAGCAGGTCCTTCTGTCATCTAAGTTGGAGGTAGTGTCTCTTCCTCAACTACAATAGCAGGTCCTTCTGTCATCTAAGTTAGAGGTACTGTCTCTTTCTCAACTTCAATAGCAGGTCCTTCTATCATCTAAGCTGGAGGTAGTGTCTCTTCCTCACCTTCAATAGCAGGTCCTTCTGTGATCTAAGTTGGAGGTAGTGTCTCTTCCTCACCTTCAATAGTCCTTCTGTCATCTAAGTTGGAGGTAGTGTCTCTTTCTCAACTTCAATAGTCCTTCTGTCATCTAAGTTGGAGGTAGTGTCTCTTTCTCAACTTCAATAGCAGGTCCTTCTGTCATCTAAGTTGGAGGTAGTGTCTCTTCCTCAACTTCAATAGCAGGTCCTTCTGTCATCTAAGTTGGAGGTAGTGTCTCTTCCTCAACTTCAATAGCAGGTCCTTCTGTCATCTAAGTTGGAGGTAGTGTCTCTTCCTCATCTACAATAGCAGGTCCTTCTGTCATCTAAGTTGGAGGTAGTGTCTCTTCCTCAACTTCGATAGAAGGTCCTTCTGTAAACTAAGTTGGAGGTAGTGTCTCTTCCTTAAGTTCAATAGTCCTTCTGTCCTCTAAGTTGGGGGTAGTGTCTCTTCCTCAAGTTCAATAGCAGGTCCTTCTGTCATCTAAGTTGGAGGTAGTGTCTCTTCCTCAACTTCAATAGCAGGTCCTTCTGTCATCTAAGTTGGAGGTAGTGTCTCTTCCTCATCTACAATAGCAGGTCCTTCTGTAATCTAAGTTGGAGGTAGTGTCTCTTCCTCAACTTCAATAGAAGGTCCTTCTGTAATCTAAGTTGGAGGTAGTGTCTCTTCCTTAAGTTCAATAGTCCTTCTGTCATCTAAGTTGGGGGTAGTGTCTCTTCCTCAAGTTCAATAGCAGGTCCTTCTGTCATCTAAGTTGGAGGTAGTGTCTCTTCCTCAACTTCAATAGCAGGTCCTTCTGTCATCTAAGTTGGAGGTAGTGTCTCTTCCTCAACTTCAATAGCAGGTCCTTCTGTCATCTAAGTTAGAGGTAGTGTCTCTTCCTCACCTTCAATAGCAGGTCCTTCTGTCATCTAATTTGGAAGTAGTGTCTCTTCCTCAACTACAATAGCAGGTCCTTCTGTCATCTAAGTTAGAGGTAGTGTCTCTTTCTCAACTTCAATAGCAGGTCCTTCTATCATCTAAGTTGGAGGTAGTGTCTTTTCCTCACCTTCAATAGCAGGTCCTTCTCTCATCTAAGTTGGAGGTAGTGTCTCTTTTTCAACTTCAATAGCAGGTCCTTCTGTCATCTGAGTTGGAGGTAGTGTCTCTTCCTCAACTTCAATAGCAGGTCCTTCTTTCATCTAAGTTGGAGGTAGTGTCTCTTCCTCAACTTCAATAACAGGTCCTTCTGTCATCTAAGTTGGAGGTAGTGTCTCTTCCTCAACTTCAATAGCAGGTCCTTCTGTCATCTAAGTTGGAGGTAGTGTCTCTTCCTCACCTTCATTAGTCTTTCTGTCATCTAAGTTGGAGGTAGTGTCTCTTCCTCAACTTCAATAGTCCTTCTGTCATCTAAGTTGGAGGTAGTGTCTCTTCCTCGACTTCAATAGCAGGTCCTTCTGTCATGTAAGTTGGAGGTAGTGTCTCTTCCTCAACTACAATAGCAGGTCCTTCTGTCATCTAAGTTGGAGGTAGTGTCTCTTCCTCAACTACAATAGCAGGTCCTTCTGTCATCTAAGTTGGAGGTAGTGTCTCTTCCTCATCTTCAATAGTCCTTCTGTCATCTAAGTTAGAGGTAGTGTCTCTTCCGCAACTTCAATAGTCCTTCTGTCATCTAAGTTGGAGGTAGTGTCTCTTCCTCAACTACAATAGCAGGTCCTTCTGTCATCTAAGTTACAGGTAGTGTCTCTTCCTCAACTTCAATAGCAGGTCCTTCTGTCATCTAAGTTATAGGTAGTGTCTCTTCCTCAACTTCAATAGCAGGTCCTTCTGTCATCTAAGTTGGAGGTAGTGTCTCTTCCTCAACTTCAATAGCAGGTCCTTCTGTCATCTAAGTTGGAGGTAGTGTCTCTTCCTCACCTTCAATAGTCCTTCTGTCATCTAAGTTGGAGTTAGTATCTCTTCCTCAACTTCAATAGCAGGTCCTTCTGTCATCTAAGTTGGAGGTAGTGTCTCTTCCTCACCTTCAATAGTCCTTCTGTCATCTAAGTTGTAGGTAGTGTCTCTTCCTCAACTTCAATAGCAGGTCCTTCTGTCATCTAAGTTGGAGGTAGTGTCTCTTCCTCAACTACAATAGCAGGTCCTTCTGTCATCTAAGTTGGAGGTAGTGTCTCTTCCTCAACTTCAATAGCAGGTCCTTCTGTCATCTAAGTTAGAGGTAGTCTCTCTTCCTCAACTTCAATAGCAGGTCCTTCTGTCATCTAAGTTGGAGGTAGTGTCTCTTCCTCAACTACAATAGCAGGTCCTTCTGTCATCTAAGTTGGAGGTAGTGTCTCTTCCTCACCTTCAATAGCAGGTCCTTCTGTCATCTAAGTTGGAGGTAGTGTCTCTTCCTCAACTACAATAGCACGTCCTTCTGTCATCTAAGTTGGAGGTAGTGTCTCTTCCTCAACTACAATAGCACGTCCTTCTGTCATCTAAGTTGGAGGTAGTGTCTCTTCCTCAACTTCAATAGCAGGTCCTTCTGTCATCTGAGTTGGAGGTAGTGTCTCTTCCTCAACTTCAATAGCAGGTCCTTCTGTCATCTAAGTTGGAGGTAGTGTCTCTTCCTCAACTACAATAGCACGTCCTTCTGTCATCTAAGTTGGAGGTAGTGTCTCTTCCTCAACTACAATAGCAGGTCCTTCTGTCATCTAAGTTGGAGGTAGTGTCTCTTCCTCAACTACAATAGCACGTCCTTCTGTCATCTAAGTTGGAGGTAGTGTCTCTTCCTCAACTACAATAGCAGGTCCTTCTGTCATCTAAGTTGGAGGTAGTGTCTCTTCCTCAACTACAATAGCACGTCCTTCTGTCATCTAAGTTGGAGGTAGTGTCTCTTCCTCAACTACAATAGCAGGTCCTTCTGTCATCTAAGTTGGAGGTAGTGTCTCTTCCTCAACTACAATAGCACGTCCTTCTGTCATCTAAGTTGGAGGTAGTGTCTCTTCCTCAACTACAATAGCAGGTCCTTCTGTCATCTAAGTTGGAGGTAGTGTCTCTTCCTCAACTACAATAGCACGTCCTTCTGTCATCTAAGTTGGAGGTAGTGTCTCTTCCTCAACTACAATAGCACGTCCTTCTGTCATCTAAGTTGGAGGTAGTGTCTCTTCCTCACCTTCAATAGCAGGTCCTTCTGTCATCTAAGTTGGAGGTAGTGTCTCTTCTTCAACTTCAATAGCAGGTCCTTCTGTCATCTAAGTTGGAGGTAGTGTCTCTTCTTCAACTTCAATAGCAGGTCCTTCTGTCATCTAAGTTGGAGGTAGTGTCTCTTCCTCGACTTCAATAGCAGGTCCTTCTGTCATCTAAGTTGGAGGTAGTGTCTCTTCCTCGACTTCAATAGCAGGTCCTTCTGTGATCTAAGTTGGAGGTAGTGTCTCTTCCTCAACTTCAATAGCAGGTCCTTCTGTCATCTAAGTTGGAGGTAGTGTCTCTTCCTCAACTTCAATAGCAGGTCCTTCTGTCATCTAAGTTGGAGGTAGTGTCTCTTCCTCACCTTCAATAGCAGGTCCTTCTGTCATCTAAGTTGGAGGTAGTGTCTCTTCCTCAACTACAATAGCACGTCCTTCTGTCATCTAAGTTGGAGGTAGTGTCTCTTCCTCACCTACAATAGCACGTCCTTCTGTCATCTGAGTTGGAGGTAGTGTCTCTTCCTCACCTACAATAGCAGGTCCTTCTGTCATCTAAGTTAGAGGTAGTGTCTCTTCCTCAACTTCAATAGCAGGTCCTTCTGTCATCTAAGTTGGAGGTAGTGTCTCTTCCTCACCTTCAATAGCAGGTCCTTCTGTCATCTAAGTTGGAGGTAGTGTCTCTTCCTCAACTACAATAGCACGTCCTTCTGTCATCTAAGTTGGAGGTAGTGTCTCTTCCTCAACTACAATAGCACGTCCTTCTGTCATCTGAGTTGGAGGTAGTGTCTCTTCCTCACCTACAATAGCAGGTCCTTCTGTCATCTAAGTTAGAGGTAGTGTCTCTTCCTCAACTTCAATAGCAGGTCCTTCTGTCATCTAAGTTAGAGGTAGTGTCTCTTCCTCAACTTCAATAGCAGGTCCTTCTGTCATCTAAGTTGGAGGTAGTGTCTCTTCCTCAACTTCAATAGCAGGTCCTTCTGTCATCTAAGTTGGAGGTAGTGTCTCTTCCTCACCTTCAATAGTCCTTCTGTCATCTAAGTTGGAGTTAGTATCTCTTCATCAACTTCAATAGCAGGTCCTTCTGTCATCTAAGTTGGAGGTAGTGTCTCTTCCTCACCTTCAATAGTCCTTCTGTCATCTAAGTTGGAGGTAGTGTCTCTTTCTCAACTTCAATAGCAGGTCCTTCTGTCATCTAAGTTGGAGGTAGTGTCTCTTCCTCAACTTCAATAGTCCTTCTGTCATCTAAGTTGGAGGTAGTGTCTCTTTCTCAACTTCAATAGCAGGTTCTTCTGTCATCTAAGGTGGAGGTAGTGTCTCTTCCTCAACTTCAATAGCAGGTCCTTCTGTCATCTAAGTTGGAGGTAGTGTCTCTTTCTCAACTTCAATAGCAGGTCCTTCTGTCATCTAAGTTGGAGGTAGTGTCTCTTCCTCAACTTCAATAGCAGGTCCTTCTGTCATCTAAGTTGGAGGTAGTGTCTCTTCCTCACCTTCAATAGTCCTTCTGTCATCTAAGTTGGAGTTAGTATCTCTTCCTCAACTTCAATAGCAGGTCCTTCTGTCATCTAAGTTGGAGGTAGTGTCTCTTCCTCACCTTCAATAGTCCTTCTGTCATCTAAGTTGTAGGTAGTGTCTCTTCCTCAACTTCAATAGCAGGTCCTTCTGTCATCTAAGTTGGAGGTAGTGTCTCTTCCTCAACTACAATAGCAGGTCCTTCTGTCATCTAAGTTGGAGGTAGTGTCTCTTCCTCAACTTCAATAGCAGGTCCTTCTGTCATCTAAGTTAGAGGTAGTCTCTCTTCCTCAACTTCAATAGCAGGTCCTTCTGTCATCTAAGTTGGAGGTAGTGTCTCTTCCTCAACTACAATAGCAGGTCCTTCTGTCATCTAAGTTAGAGGTACTGTCTCTTTCTCAACTTCAATAGCAGGTCCTTCTATCATCTAAGCTGGAGGTAGTGTCTCTTCCTCACCTTCAATAGCAGGTCCTTCTGTGATCTAAGTTGGAGGTAGTGTCTCTTCCTCACCTTCAATAGTCCTTCTGTCATCTAAGTTGTAGGTAGTGTCTCTTCCTCAACTTCAATAGCAGGTCCTTCTGTCATCTAAGTTGGAGGTAGTGTCTCTTCCTCAACTACAATAGCAGGTCCTTCTGTCATCTAAGTTGGAGGTAGTGTCTCTTCCTCAACTTCAATAGCAGGTCCTTCTGTCATCTAAGTTAGAGGTAGTCTCTCTTCCTCAACTTCAATAGCAGGTCCTTCTGTCATCTAAGTTGGAGGTAGTGTCTCTTCCTCACCTTCAATAGTCCTTCTGTCATCTAAGTTGTAGGTAGTGTCTCTTCCTCAACTTCAATAGCAGGTCCTTCTGTCATCTAAGTTGGAGGTAGTGTCTCTTCCTCACCTTCAATAGTCCTTCTGTCATCTAAGTTGTAGGTAGTGTCTCTTCCTCAACTTCAATAGCAGGTCCTTCTGTCATCTAAGTTGGAGGTAGTGTCTCTTCCTCAACTACAATAGCAGGTCCTTCTGTCATCTAAGTTGGAGGTAGTGTCTCTTCCTCAACTTCAATAGCAGGTCCTTCTGTCATCTAAGTTAGAGGTAGTCTCTCTTCCTCAACTTCAATAGCAGGTCCTTCTGTCATCTAAGTTGGAGGTAGTGTCTCTTCCTCAACTACAATAGCAGGTCCTTCTGTCATCTAAGTTGGAGGTAGTGTCTCTTCCTCACCTTCAATAGCAGGTCCTTCTGTCATCTAAGTTGGAGGTAGTGTCTCTTCCTCAACTACAATAGCACGTCCTTCTGTCATCTAAGTTGGAGGTAGTGTCTCTTCCTCAACTACAATAGCACGTCCTTCTGTCATCTAAGTTGGAGGTAGTGTCTCTTCCTCAACTACAATAGCACGTCCTTCTGTCATCTAAGTTGGAGGTAGTGTCTCTTCCTCAACTTCAATAGCAGGTCCTTCTGTCATCTAAGTTAGAGGTAGCGTCTCTTCCTCAACTTTATTAGCAGGTCCTTCTGTCATCTAAGTTGGAGGTAGTGTCTCTTCCTCAACTTCAATAGCAGGTCCTTCTGTCATCTAAGTTGGAGGTAGTGTCTCTTCCTCACCTTCAATAGTCCTTCTGTCATCTAAGTTGGAGTTAGTATCTCTTCCTCAACTTCAATAGCAGGTCCTTCTGTCATCTAAGTTGGAGGTAGTGTCTCTTCCTCACCTTCAATAGTCCTTCTGTCATCTAAGTTGGAGGTAGTGTCTCTTTCTCAACTTCAATAGCAGGTCCTTCTGTCATCTAAGTTGGAGGTAGTGTCTCTTCCTCAACTTCAATAGTCCTTCTGTCATCTAAGTTGGAGGTAGTGTCTCTTTCTCAACTTCAATAGCAGGTCCTTCTGTCATCTAAGGTGGAGGTAGTGTCTCTTCCTCAACTTCAATAGCAGGTCCTTCTGTCATCTAAGTTGGAGGTAGTGTCTCTTTCTCAACTTCAATAGCAGGTCCTTCTGTCATCTAAGTTGGAGGTAGTGTCTCTTCCTCACCTACAATAGCAGGTCCTTGTGTCATCTAAGTTGGAGGTAGTGTCTCTTCCTCAACTACAATAGCAGGTCCTTCTGTCATCTAAGTTGGAGGTAGTGTCTCTTCCTCATCTTCAATAGTCCTTCTGTCATCTAAGTTAGAGGTAGTGTCTCTTCCGCAACTTCAATAGTCCTTCTGTCATCTAAGTTGGAGGTAGTGTCTCTTCCTCAACTACAATAGCAGGTCCTTCTGTCATCTAAGTTACAGGTAGTGTCTCTTCCTCAACTTCAATAGCAGGTCCTTCTGTCATCTAAGTTATAGGTAGTGTCTCTTCCTCAACTTCAATAGCAGGTCCTTCTGTCATCTAAGTTGGAGGTAGTGTCTCTTCCTCAACTTCAATAGCAGGTCCTTCTGTCATCTAAGTTGGAGGTAGTGTCTCTTCCTCACCTTCAATAGTCCTTCTGTCATCTAAGTTGGAGTTAGTATCTCTTCCTCAACTTCAATAGCAGGTCCTTCTGTCATCTAAGTTGGAGGTAGTGTCTCTTCCTCACCTTCAATAGTCCTTCTGTCATCTAAGTTGTAGGTAGTGTCTCTTCCTCAACTTCAATAGCAGGTCCTTCTGTCATCTAAGTTGGAGGTAGTGTCTCTTCCTCAACTACAATAGCAGGTCCTTCTGTCATCTAAGTTGGAGGTAGTGTCTCTTCCTCAACTTCAATAGCAGGTCCTTCTGTCATCTAAGTTAGAGGTAGTCTCTCTTCCTCAACTTCAATAGCAGGTCCTTCTGTCATCTAAGTTGGAGGTAGTGTCTCTTCCTCAACTACAATAGCAGGTCCTTCTGTCATCTAAGTTGGAGGTAGTGTCTCTTCCTCACCTTCAATAGCAGGTCCTTCTGTCATCTAAGTTGGAGGTAGTGTCTCTTCCTCAACTACAATAGCACGTCCTTCTGTCATCTAAGTTGGAGGTAGTGTCTCTTCCTCAACTACAATAGCACGTCCTTCTGTCATCTAAGTTGGAGGTAGTGTCTCTTCCTCAACTTCAATAGCAGGTCCTTCTGTCATCTGAGTTGGAGGTAGTGTCTCTTCCTCAACTTCAATAGCAGGTCCTTCTGTCATCTAAGTTGGAGGTAGTGTCTCTTCCTCAACTACAATAGCACGTCCTTCTGTCATCTAAGTTGGAGGTAGTGTCTCTTCCTCAACTACAATAGCAGGTCCTTCTGTCATCTAAGTTGGAGGTAGTGTCTCTTCCTCAACTACAATAGCACGTCCTTCTGTCATCTAAGTTGGAGGTAGTGTCTCTTCCTCAACTACAATAGCAGGTCCTTCTGTCATCTAAGTTGGAGGTAGTGTCTCTTCCTCAACTACAATAGCACGTCCTTCTGTCATCTAAGTTGGAGGTAGTGTCTCTTCCTCAACTACAATAGCAGGTCCTTCTGTCATCTAAGTTGGAGGTAGTGTCTCTTCCTCAACTACAATAGCACGTCCTTCTGTCATCTAAGTTGGAGGTAGTGTCTCTTCCTCAACTACAATAGCAGGTCCTTCTGTCATCTAAGTTGGAGGTAGTGTCTCTTCCTCAACTACAATAGCACGTCCTTCTGTCATCTAAGTTGGAGGTAGTGTCTCTTCCTCAACTACAATAGCACGTCCTTCTGTCATCTAAGTTGGAGGTAGTGTCTCTTCCTCACCTTCAATAGCAGGTCCTTCTGTCATCTAAGTTGGAGGTAGTGTCTCTTCTTCAACTTCAATAGCAGGTCCTTCTGTCATCTAAGTTGGAGGTAGTGTCTCTTCTTCAACTTCAATAGCAGGTCCTTCTGTCATCTAAGTTGGAGGTAGTGTCTCTTCCTCGACTTCAATAGCAGGTCCTTCTGTCATCTAAGTTGGAGGTAGTGTCTCTTCCTCGACTTCAATAGCAGGTCCTTCTGTGATCTAAGTTGGAGGTAGTGTCTCTTCCTCAACTTCAATAGCAGGTCCTTCTGTCATCTAAGTTGGAGGTAGTGTCTCTTCCTCAACTTCAATAGCAGGTCCTTCTGTCATCTAAGTTGGAGGTAGTGTCTCTTCCTCACCTTCAATAGCAGGTCCTTCTGTCATCTAAGTTGGAGGTAGTGTCTCTTCCTCAACTACAATAGCACGTCCTTCTGTCATCTAAGTTGGAGGTAGTGTCTCTTCCTCACCTACAATAGCACGTCCTTCTGTCATCTGAGTTGGAGGTAGTGTCTCTTCCTCACCTACAATAGCAGGTCCTTCTGTCATCTAAGTTAGAGGTAGTGTCTCTTCCTCAACTTCAATAGCAGGTCCTTCTGTCATCTAAGTTGGAGGTAGTGTCTCTTCCTCACCTTCAATAGCAGGTCCTTCTGTCATCTAAGTTGGAGGTAGTGTCTCTTCCTCAACTACAATAGCACGTCCTTCTGTCATCTAAGTTGGAGGTAGTGTCTCTTCCTCAACTACAATAGCACGTCCTTCTGTCATCTGAGTTGGAGGTAGTGTCTCTTCCTCACCTACAATAGCAGGTCCTTCTGTCATCTAAGTTAGAGGTAGTGTCTCTTCCTCAACTTCAATAGCAGGTCCTTCTGTCATCTAAGTTAGAGGTAGTGTCTCTTCCTCAACTTCAATAGCAGGTCCTTCTGTCATCTAAGTTGGAGGTAGTGTCTCTTCCTCAACTTCAATAGCAGGTCCTTCTGTCATCTAAGTTGGAGGTAGTGTCTCTTCCTCACCTTCAATAGTCCTTCTGTCATCTAAGTTGGAGTTAGTATCTCTTCATCAACTTCAATAGCAGGTCCTTCTGTCATCTAAGTTGGAGGTAGTGTCTCTTCCTCACCTTCAATAGTCCTTCTGTCATCTAAGTTGGAGGTAGTGTCTCTTTCTCAACTTCAATAGCAGGTCCTTCTGTCATCTAAGTTGGAGGTAGTGTCTCTTCCTCAACTTCAATAGTCCTTCTGTCATCTAAGTTGGAGGTAGTGTCTCTTTCTCAACTTCAATAGCAGGTTCTTCTGTCATCTAAGGTGGAGGTAGTGTCTCTTCCTCAACTTCAATAGCAGGTCCTTCTGTCATCTAAGTTGGAGGTAGTGTCTCTTTCTCAACTTCAATAGCAGGTCCTTCTGTCATCTAAGTTGGAGGTAGTGTCTCTTCCTCAACTTCAATAGCAGGTCCTTCTGTCATCTAAGTTGGAGGTAGTGTCTCTTCCTCACCTTCAATAGTCCTTCTGTCATCTAAGTTGGAGTTAGTATCTCTTCCTCAACTTCAATAGCAGGTCCTTCTGTCATCTAAGTTGGAGGTAGTGTCTCTTCCTCACCTTCAATAGTCCTTCTGTCATCTAAGTTGTAGGTAGTGTCTCTTCCTCAACTTCAATAGCAGGTCCTTCTGTCATCTAAGTTGGAGGTAGTGTCTCTTCCTCAACTACAATAGCAGGTCCTTCTGTCATCTAAGTTGGAGGTAGTGTCTCTTCCTCAACTTCAATAGCAGGTCCTTCTGTCATCTAAGTTAGAGGTAGTCTCTCTTCCTCAACTTCAATAGCAGGTCCTTCTGTCATCTAAGTTGGAGGTAGTGTCTCTTCCTCAACTACAATAGCAGGTCCTTCTGTCATCTAAGTTAGAGGTACTGTCTCTTTCTCAACTTCAATAGCAGGTCCTTCTATCATCTAAGCTGGAGGTAGTGTCTCTTCCTCACCTTCAATAGCAGGTCCTTCTGTGATCTAAGTTGGAGGTAGTGTCTCTTCCTCACCTTCAATAGTCCTTCTGTCATCTAAGTTGTAGGTAGTGTCTCTTCCTCAACTTCAATAGCAGGTCCTTCTGTCATCTAAGTTGGAGGTAGTGTCTCTTCCTCAACTACAATAGCAGGTCCTTCTGTCATCTAAGTTGGAGGTAGTGTCTCTTCCTCAACTTCAATAGCAGGTCCTTCTGTCATCTAAGTTAGAGGTAGTCTCTCTTCCTCAACTTCAATAGCAGGTCCTTCTGTCATCTAAGTTGGAGGTAGTGTCTCTTCCTCACCTTCAATAGTCCTTCTGTCATCTAAGTTGTAGGTAGTGTCTCTTCCTCAACTTCAATAGCAGGTCCTTCTGTCATCTAAGTTGGAGGTAGTGTCTCTTCCTCACCTTCAATAGTCCTTCTGTCATCTAAGTTGTAGGTAGTGTCTCTTCCTCAACTTCAATAGCAGGTCCTTCTGTCATCTAAGTTGGAGGTAGTGTCTCTTCCTCAACTACAATAGCAGGTCCTTCTGTCATCTAAGTTGGAGGTAGTGTCTCTTCCTCAACTTCAATAGCAGGTCCTTCTGTCATCTAAGTTAGAGGTAGTCTCTCTTCCTCAACTTCAATAGCAGGTCCTTCTGTCATCTAAGTTGGAGGTAGTGTCTCTTCCTCAACTACAATAGCAGGTCCTTCTGTCATCTAAGTTGGAGGTAGTGTCTCTTCCTCACCTTCAATAGCAGGTCCTTCTGTCATCTAAGTTGGAGGTAGTGTCTCTTCCTCAACTACAATAGCACGTCCTTCTGTCATCTAAGTTGGAGGTAGTGTCTCTTCCTCAACTACAATAGCACGTCCTTCTGTCATCTAAGTTGGAGGTAGTGTCTCTTCCTCAACTACAATAGCACGTCCTTCTGTCATCTAAGTTGGAGGTAGTGTCTCTTCCTCAACTTCAATAGCAGGTCCTTCTGTCATCTAAGTTAGAGGTAGCGTCTCTTCCTCAACTTTATTAGCAGGTCCTTCTGTCATCTAAGTTGGAGGTAGTGTCTCTTCCTCAACTTCAATAGCAGGTCCTTCTGTCATCTAAGTTGGAGGTAGTGTCTCTTCCTCACCTTCAATAGTCCTTCTGTCATCTAAGTTGGAGTTAGTATCTCTTCCTCAACTTCAATAGCAGGTCCTTCTGTCATCTAAGTTGGAGGTAGTGTCTCTTCCTCACCTTCAATAGTCCTTCTGTCATCTAAGTTGGAGGTAGTGTCTCTTTCTCAACTTCAATAGCAGGTCCTTCTGTCATCTAAGTTGGAGGTAGTGTCTCTTCCTCAACTTCAATAGTCCTTCTGTCATCTAAGTTGGAGGTAGTGTCTCTTTCTCAACTTCAATAGCAGGTCCTTCTGTCATCTAAGGTGGAGGTAGTGTCTCTTCCTCAACTTCAATAGCAGGTCCTTCTGTCATCTAAGTTGGAGGTAGTGTCTCTTTCTCAACTTCAATAGCAGGTCCTTCTGTCATCTAAGTTGGAGGTAGTGTCTCTTCCTCACCTACAATAGCAGGTCCTTGTGTCATCTAAGTTGGAGGTAGTGTCTCTTCCACAACTACAATAGCAGGTCCTTCTGTCATCTAAGTTGGAGGTAGTGTCTCTTCCTCAACTTCAATAGCAGGTCCTTCTGTCATCTAAGTTGTAGGTAGTGTCTCTTCCTCAACTTCAATAGCAGGTCCTTCTGTCATCTAAGTTGGAGGTAGTGTCTCTTCTTCAACTTCAATAGAAGGTCCTTCTGTAATCTAAGTTGGAGGTAGTGTCTCTTCCTTAAGTTCAATAGTCCTTCTGTCATCTAAGTTTGAGGTAGTGTCTCTTCCTCAACTTCAATAGCAGGTCCTTCTGTCATCTAAGTTAGAGGTAGTGTCTCTTCCTCACCTTCAATAGCAGGTCCTTCTGTCATCTAAGTTGGAGGTAGTGTCTCTTCCTCAACTACAATAGCAGGTCCTTCTGTCATCTAAGTTAGAGGTACTGTCTCTTTCTCAACTTCAATAGCAGGTCCTTCTATCATCTAAGCTGGAGGTAGTGTCTCTTCCTCACCTTCAATAGCAGGTCCTTCTGTGATCTAAGTTGGAGGTAGTGTCTCTTCCTCACCTTCAATAGTCCTTCTGTCATCTAAGTTGGAGGTAGTGTCTCTTTCTCAACTTCAATAGTCCTTCTGTCATCTAAGTTGGAGGTAGTGTCTCTTTCTCAACTTCAATAGCAGGTCCTTCTGTCATCTAAGTTGGAGGTAGTGTCTCTTCCTCAACTTCAATAGCAGGTCCTTCTGTCATCTAAGTTGGAGGTAGTGTCTCTTCCTCAACTTCAATAGCAGGTCCTTCTGTCATCTAAGTTGGAGGTAGTGTCTCTTCCTCATCTACAATAGCAGGTCCTTCTGTCATCTAAGTTGGAGGTAGTGTCTCTTCCTCAACTTCGATAGAAGGTCCTTCTGTAAACTAAGTTGGAGGTAGTGTCTCTTCCTTAAGTTCAATAGTCCTTCTGTCCTCTAAGTTGGGGGTAGTGTCTCTTCCTCAAGTTCAATAGCAGGTCCTTCTGTCATCTAAGTTGGAGGTAGTGTCTCTTCCTCAACTTCAATAGCAGGTCCTTCTGTCATCTAAGTTGGAGGTAGTGTCTCTTCCTCAACTTCAATAGAAGGTCCTTCTGTAATCTAAGTTGGAGGTAGTGTCTCTTCCTTAAGTTCAATAGTCCTTCTGTCATCTAAGTTGGGGGTAGTGTCTCTTCCTCAAGTTCAATAGCAGGTCCTTCTGTCATCTAAGTTGGAGGTAGTGTCTCTTCCTCAACTTCAATAGCAGGTCCTTCTGTCATCTAAGTTGGAGGTAGTGTCTCTTCCTCAACTTCAATAGCAGGTCCTTCTGTCATCTAAGTTAGAGGTAGTGTCTCTTCCTCACCTTCAATAGCAGGTCCTTCTGTCATCTAAGTTGGAAGTAGTGTCTCTTCCTCAACTACAATAGCAGGTCCTTCTGTCATCTAAGTTAGAGGTAGTGTCTCTTTCTCAACTTCAATAGCAGGTCCTTCTATCATCTAAGTTGGAGGTAGTGTCTTTTCCTCACCTTCAATAGCATGTCCTTTTTTCATCTAAGTTGGAGGTAGTGTCTCTTCCTCAACTTCAATAGCAGGTCCTTCTGTCATCTGAGTTGGAGGTAGTGTCTCTTCCTCAACTTCAATAGCAGGTCCTTCTTTCATCTAAGTTGGAGGTAGTGTCTCTTCCTCAACTTCAATAACAGGTCCTTCTGTCATCTAAGTTGGAGGTAGTGTCTCTTCCTCAACTTCAATAGCAGGTCCTTCTGTCATCTAAGTTGGAGGTAGTGTCTCTTCCTCACCTTCATTAGTCTTTCTGTCATCTAAGTTGGAAGTAGTGTCTCTTCCTCAACTTCAATAGTCCTTCTGTCATCTAAGTTGGAGGTAGTGTCTCTTCCTCGACTTCAATAGCAGGTCCTTCTGTCATGTAAGTTGGAGGTAGTGTCTCTTCCTCAACTACAATAGCAGGTCCTTCTGTCATCTAAGTTGGAGGTAGTGTCTCTTCCTCAACTACAATAGCAGGTCCTTCTGTCATCTAAGTTGGAGGTAGTGTCTCTTCCTCATCTTCAATAGTCCTTCTGTCATCTAAGTTAGAGGTAGTGTCTCTTCCGCAACTTCAATAGTCCTTCTGTCATCTAAGTTGGAGGTAGTGTCTCTTCCTCAACTACAATAGCAGGTCCTTCTGTCATCTAAGTTACAGGTAGTGTCTCTTCCTCAACTTCAATAGCAGGTCCTTCTGTCATCTAAGTTAGAGGTAGTGTCTCTTCCTCAACTTCAATAGCAGGTCCTTCTGTCATCTAAGTTGGAGGTAGTGTCTCTTCCTCAACTTCAATAGCAGGTCCTTCTGTCATCTAAGTTGGAGGTAGTGTCTCTTCCTCACCTTCAATAGTCCTTCTGTCATCTAAGTTGGAGGTAGTGTCTCTTCCTCAACTACAATAGCACGTCCTTCTGTCATCTAAGTTGGAGGTAGTGTCTCTTCCTCAACTACAATAGCACGTCCTTCTGTCATCTGAGTTGGAGGTAGTGTCTCTTCCTCACCTACAATAGCAGGTCCTTCTGTCATCTAAGTTAGAGGTAGTGTCTCTTCCTCAACTTCAATAGCAGGTCCTTCTGTCATCTAAGTTAGAGGTAGTGTCTCTTCCTCAACTTCAATAGCAGGTCCTTCTGTCATCTAAGTTGGAGGTAGTGTCTCTTCCTCAACTTCAATAGCAGGTCCTTCTGTCATCTAAGTTGGAGGTAGTGTCTCTTCCTCACCTTCAATAGTCCTTCTGTCATCTAAGTTGGAGTTAGTATCTCTTCATCAACTTCAATAGCAGGTCCTTCTGTCATCTAAGTTGGAGGTAGTGTCTCTTCCTCACCTTCAATAGTCCTTCTGTCATCTAAGTTGGAGGTAGTGTCTCTTTCTCAACTTCAATAGCAGGTCCTTCTGTCATCTAAGTTGGAGGTAGTGTCTCTTCCTCAACTTCAATAGTCCTTCTGTCATCTAAGTTGGAGGTAGTGTCTCTTTCTCAACTTCAATAGCAGGTCCTTCTGTCATCTAAGGTGGAGGTAGTGTCTCTTCCTCAACTTCAATAGCAGGTCCTTCTGTCATCTAAGTTGGAGGTAGTGTCTCTTTCTCAACTTCAATAGCAGGTCCTTCTGTCATCTAAGTTGGAGGTAGTGTCTCTTCCTCAACTTCAATAGCAGGTCCTTCTGTCATCTAAGTTGGAGGTAGTGTCTCTTCCTCACCTTCAATAGTCCTTCTGTCATCTAAGTTGGAGTTAGTATCTCTTCCTCAACTTCAATAGCAGGTCCTTCTGTCATCTAAGTTGGAGGTAGTGTCTCTTCCTCACCTTCAATAGTCCTTCTGTCATCTAAGTTGTAGGTAGTGTCTCTTCCTCAACTTCAATAGCAGGTCCTTCTGTCATCTAAGTTGGAGGTAGTGTCTCTTCCTCAACTACAATAGCAGGTCCTTCTGTCATCTAAGTTGGAGGTAGTGTCTCTTCCTCAACTTCAATAGCAGGTCCTTCTGTCATCTAAGTTAGAGGTAGTCTCTCTTCCTCAACTTCAATAGCAGGTCCTTCTGTCATCTAAGTTGGAGGTAGTGTCTCTTCCTCAACTACAATAGCAGGTCCTTCTGTCATCTAAGTTAGAGGTACTGTCTCTTTCTCAACTTCAATAGCAGGTCCTTCTATCATCTAAGCTGGAGGTAGTGTCTCTTCCTCACCTTCAATAGCAGGTCCTTCTGTGATCTAAGTTGGAGGTAGTGTCTCTTCCTCACCTTCAATAGTCCTTCTGTCATCTAAGTTGTAGGTAGTGTCTCTTCCTCAACTTCAATAGCAGGTCCTTCTGTCATCTAAGTTGGAGGTAGTGTCTCTTCCTCAACTACAATAGCAGGTCCTTCTGTCATCTAAGTTGGAGGTAGTGTCTCTTCCTCAACTTCAATAGCAGGTCCTTCTGTCATCTAAGTTAGAGGTAGTCTCTCTTCCTCAACTTCAATAGCAGGTCCTTCTGTCATCTAAGTTGGAGGTAGTGTCTCTTCCTCACCTTCAATAGTCCTTCTGTCATCTAAGTTGTAGGTAGTGTCTCTTCCTCAACTTCAATAGCAGGTCCTTCTGTCATCTAAGTTGGAGGTAGTGTCTCTTCCTCACCTTCAATAGTCCTTCTGTCATCTAAGTTGTAGGTAGTGTCTCTTCCTCAACTTCAATAGCAGGTCCTTCTGTCATCTAAGTTGGAGGTAGTGTCTCTTCCTCAACTACAATAGCAGGTCCTTCTGTCATCTAAGTTGGAGGTAGTGTCTCTTCCTCAACTTCAATAGCAGGTCCTTCTGTCATCTAAGTTAGAGGTAGTCTCTCTTCCTCAACTTCAATAGCAGGTCCTTCTGTCATCTAAGTTGGAGGTAGTGTCTCTTCCTCAACTACAATAGCAGGTCCTTCTGTCATCTAAGTTGGAGGTAGTGTCTCTTCCTCACCTTCAATAGCAGGTCCTTCTGTCATCTAAGTTGGAGGTAGTGTCTCTTCCTCAACTACAATAGCACGTCCTTCTGTCATCTAAGTTGGAGGTAGTGTCTCTTCCTCAACTACAATAGCACGTCCTTCTGTCATCTAAGTTGGAGGTAGTGTCTCTTCCTCAACTACAATAGCACGTCCTTCTGTCATCTAAGTTGGAGGTAGTGTCTCTTCCTCAACTTCAATAGCAGGTCCTTCTGTCATCTAAGTTAGAGGTAGTGTCTCTTCCTCAACTTTATTAGCAGGTCCTTCTGTCATCTAAGTTGGAGGTAGTGTCTCTTCCTCAACTTCAATAGCAGGTCCTTCTGTCATCTAAGTTGGAGGTAGTGTCTCTTCCTCACCTTCAATAGTCCTTCTGTCATCTAAGTTGGAGTTAGTATCTCTTCCTCAACTTCAATAGCAGGTCCTTCTGTCATCTAAGTTGGAGGTAGTGTCTATTCCTCACCTTCAATAGTCCTTCTGTCATCTAAGTTGGAGGTAGTGTCTCTTTCTCAACTTCAATAGCAGGTCCTTCTGTCATCTAAGTTGGAGGTAGTGTCTCTTCCTCAACTTCAATAGTCCTTCTGTCATCTAAGTTGGAGGTAGTGTCTCTTTCTCAACTTCAATAGCAGGTCCTTCTGTCATCTAAGGTGGAGGTAGTGTCTCTTCCTCAACTTCAATAGCAGGTCCTTCTGTCATCTAAGTTGGAGGTAGTGTCTCTTTCTCAACTTCAATAGCAGGTCCTTCTGTCATCTAAGTTGGAGGTAGTGTCTCTTCCTCACCTACAATAGCAGGTCCTTGTGTCATCTAAGTTGGAGGTAGTGTCTCTTCCACAACTACAATAGCAGGTCCTTCTGTCATCTAAGTTGGAGGTAGTGTCTCTTCCTCAACTTCAATAGCAGGTCCTTCTGTCATCTAAGTTGTAGGTAGTGTCTCTTCCTCAACTTCAATAGCAGGTCCTTCTGTCATCTAAGTTGGAGGTAGTGTCTCTTCTTCAACTTCAATAGAAGGTCCTTCTGTAATCTAAGTTGGAGGTAGTGTCTCTTCCTTAAGTTCAATAGTCCTTCTGTCATCTAAGTTTGAGGTAGTGTCTCTTCCTCAACTTCAATAGCAGGTCCTTCTGTCATCTAAGTTAGAGGTAGTGTCTCTTCCTCACCTTCAATAGCAGGTCCTTCTGTCATCTAAGTTGGAGGTAGTGTCTCTTCCTCAACTACAATAGCAGGTCCTTCTGTCATCTAAGTTAGAGGTACTGTCTCTTTCTCAACTTCAATAGCAGGTCCTTCTATCATCTAAGCTGGAGGTAGTGTCTCTTCCTCACCTTCAATAGCAGGTCCTTCTGTGATCTAAGTTGGAGGTAGTGTCTCTTCCTCACCTTCAATAGTCCTTCTGTCATCTAAGTTGGAGGTAGTGTCTCTTTCTCAACTTCAATAGTCCTTCTGTCATCTAAGATGGAGGTAGTGTCTCTTTCTCAACTTCAATAGCAGGTCCTTCTGTCATCTAAGTTGGAGGTAGTGTCTCTTCCTCAACTTCAATAGCAGGTCCTTCTGTCATCTAAGTTGGAGGTAGTGTCTCTTCCTCAACTTCAATAGCAGGTCCTTCTGTCATCTAAGTTGGAGGTAGTGTCTCTTCCTCATCTACAATAGCAGGTCCTTCTGTCATCTAAGTTGGAGGTAGTGTCTCTTCCTCAACTTCGATAGAAGGTCCTTCTGTAAACTAAGTTGGAGGTAGTGTCTCTTCCTTAAGTTCAATAGTCCTTCTGTCCTCTAAGTTGGGGGTAGTGTCTCTTCCTCAAGTTCAATAGCAGGTCCTTCTGTCATCTAAGTTGGAGGTAGTGTCTCTTCCTCAACTTCAATAGCAGGTCCTTCTGTCATCTAAGTTGGAGGTAGTGTCTCTTCCTCAACTTCAATAGAAGGTCCTTCTGTAATCTAAGTTGGAGGTAGTGTCTCTTCCTTAAGTTCAATAGTCCTTCTGTCATCTAAGTTGGGGGTAGTGTCTCTTCCTCAAGTTCAATAGCAGGTCCTTCTGTCATCTAAGTTGGAGGTAGTGTCTCTTCCTCAACTTCAATAGCAGGTCCTTCTGTCATCTAAGTTGGAGGTAGTGTCTCTTCCTCAACTTCAATAGCAGGTCCTTCTGTCATCTAAGTTAGAGGTAGTGTCTCTTCCTCACCTTCAATAGCAGGTCCTTCTGTCATCTAAGTTGGAAGTAGTGTCTCTTCCTCAACTACAATAGCAGGTCCTTCTGTCATCTAAGTTAGAGGTAGTGTCTCTTTCTCAACTTCAATAGCAGGTCCTTCTATCATCTAAGTTGGAGGTAGTGTCTTTTCCTCACCTTCAATAGCATGTCCTTTTTTCATCTAAGTTGGAGGTAGTGTCTCTTCCTCAACTTCAATAGCAGGTCCTTCTGTCATCTGAGTTGGAGGTAGTGTCTCTTCCTCAACTTCAATAGCAGGTCCTTCTTTCATCTAAGTTGGAGGTAGTGTCTCTTCCTCAACTTCAATAACAGGTCCTTCTGTCATCTAAGTTGGAGGTAGTGTCTCTTCCTCAACTTCAATAGCAGGTCCTTCTGTCATCTAAGTTGGAGGTAGTGTCTCTTCCTCACCTTCATTAGTCTTTCTGTCATCTAAGTTGGAAGTAGTGTCTCTTCCTCAACTTCAATAGTCCTTCTGTCATCTAAGTTGGAGGTAGTGTCTCTTCCTCGACTTCAATAGCAGGTCCTTCTGTCATGTAAGTTGGAGGTAGTGTCTCTTCCTCAACTACAATAGCAGGTCCTTCTGTCATCTAAGTTGGAGGTAGTGTCTCTTCCTCAACTACAATAGCAGGTCCTTCTGTCATCTAAGTTGGAGGTAGTGTCTCTTCCTCATCTTCAATAGTCCTTCTGTCATCTAAGTTAGAGGTAGTGTCTCTTCCGCAACTTCAATAGTCCTTCTGTCATCTAAGTTGGAGGTAGTGTCTCTTCCTCAACTACAATAGCAGGTCCTTCTGTCATCTAAGTTACAGGTAGTGTCTCTTCCTCAACTTCAATAGCAGGTCCTTCTGTCATCTAAGTTAGAGGTAGTGTCTCTTCCTCAACTTCAATAGCAGGTCCTTCTGTCATCTAAGTTGGAGGTAGTGTCTCTTCCTCAACTTCAATAGCAGGTCCTTCTGTCATCTAAGTTGGAGGTAGTGTCTCTTCCTCACCTTCAATAGTCCTTCTGTCATCTAAGTTGGAGTTAGTATCTCTTCCTCAACTTCAATAGCAGGTCCTTCTGTCATCTAAGTTGGAGGTAGTGTCTCTTCCTCACCTTCAATAGTCCTTCTGTCATCTAAGTTGTAGGTAGTGTCTCTTCCTCAACTTCAATAGCAGGTCCTTCTGTCATCTAAGTTGGAGGTAGTGTCTCTTCCTCAACTACAATAGCAGGTCCTTCTGTCATCTAAGTTGGAGGTAGTGTCTCTTCCTCAACTTCAATAGCAGGTCCTTCTGTCATCTAAGTTAGAGGTAGTCTCTCTTCCTCAACTTCAATAGCAGGTCCTTCTGTCATCTAAGTTGGAGGTAGTGTCTCTTCCTCAACTACAATAGCAGGTCCTTCTGTCATCTAAGTTGGAGGTAGTGTCTCTTCCTCACCTTCAATAGCAGGTCCTTCTATCATCTAAGTTGGAGGTCGTGTCTCTTCCTCAACTACAATAGCACGTCCTTCTGTCATCTAAGTTGGAGGTAGTGTCTCTTCCTCAACTACAATAGCACGTCCTTCTGTCATCTAAGTTGGAGGTAGTGTCTCTTCCTCAACTACAATAGCACGTCCTTCTGTCATCTAAGTTGGAGGTAGTGTCTCTTCCTCAACTTCAATAGCAGGTCCTTCTGTCATCTGAGTTGGAGGTAGTGTCTCTTCCTCAACTTCAATAGCAGGTCCTTCTGTCATCTAAGTTAGAGGTAGTGTCTCTTCCTCAACTACAATAGCACGTCCTTCTGTCATCTAAGTTGGAGGTAGTGTCTCTTCCTCAACTACAATAGCACGTCCTTCTGTCATCTGAGTTGGAGGTAGTGTCTCTTCCTCAACTTCAATAGCAGGTCCTTCTGTCATCTAAGTTAGAGGTAGTGTCTCTTCCTCAACTACAATAGCACGTCCTTCTGTCATCTAAGTTGGAGGTAGTGTCTCTCCCTCAACTACAATAGCAGGTCCTTCTGTAATCTAAGTTGGAGGTAGTGTCTCTTCCTCACCTTCAATAGTCCTTCTGTCATCTAAGTTGGAGGTAGTGTCTCTTCCTCAACTTCAATAGCAGGTCCTTCTGTCATCTAAGTTGGAGGTAGTGTCTCTTCCTCACCTTCAATAGTCCTTCTGTCATCTAAGTTGGAGGTAGTGTCTCTTCCTCACCTTCAATAGTCCTTCTGTCATCTAAGTTGGAGTTAGTATCTCTTCCTCAACTTCAATAGCAGGTCCTTCTGTCATCTAAGTTGGAGGTAGTGTCTCTTCCTCACCTTCAATAGTCCTTCTGTCATCTAAGTTGGAGGTAGTGTCTCTTTCTCAACTTCAATAGCAGGTCCTTCTGTCATCTAAGTTGGAGGTAGTGTCTCTTCCTCAACTTCAATAGTCCTTCTGTCATCTAAGTTGGAGGTAGTGTCTCTTTCTCAACTTCAATAGCAGGTCCTTCTGTCATCTAAGTTGGAGGTAGTGTCTCTTCCTCAACTTCAATAGTCCTTCTGTCATCTAAGTTGGAGGTAGTGTCTCTTTCTCAACTTCAATAGCAGGTCCTTCTGTCATCTAAGTTGGAGGTAGTGTCTCTTCCTCACCTTCAATAGTCCTTCTGTCATCTAAGTTGGAGGTAGTGTCTCTTCCTCAACTACAATAGCAGGTCCTTCTGTCATCTAAGTTAGAGGTAGTGTCTCTTCCTCACCTACAATAGCAGGTCCTTCTGTCATCTAAGTTGGAGGTAGTGTCTCTTCCTCAACTACGATAGCAGGTCCTTCTATCATCTAAGTTGGAGGTAGTGTCTCTTCGTCAACTACAATAGCAGGTCCTTCTGTCATCTAAGTTGGAGGTAGTGTCTCTTCCTCAACTACGGTAGCAGGTCCTTCTATCATCTAAGTTGGAGGTAGTGTCTCTTCCTCAACTTCAATAGCAGGTCCTTCTGTCATCTAAGTTGGAGGTAGTGTCTCTTCCTCAACTACAATAGCAGGTCCTTCTATCATCTAAGTTGGAGGTAGTGTCTCTTCCTCAACTACAATAGCAGGTCCTTCTGTCATCTAAGTTGTAGGTAGTGTCTCTTCCTCACCTACAATAGCAGGTCCTTCTTTCATCTAAGTTAGAGATAGTGTCTCTTCCTCAACTTCAATAGCAAGTCCTTCTGTCATCTTAGTTAGAGGTAGTGTCTCTTCCTCAACTTCAATAGCAGGTCATTCTGTCATCTAAGTTGGAGGTAGTGTCTCTTCCTCAACTTCAATAGCAGGTCCTTCTGTCATCTAAGTTGGAGGTAGTGTCTCTTCCTCAACTTCAATAGCAGGTCCTTCTGTCATCTAAGTTGGAGGTAGTGTCTCTTCCTCAACTTCAATAGCAGGTCCTTCTGTCATCTAAGTTAGAGGTAGTGTCTCTTCCTCAAGTTCAATAGTCCTTCTTTCATCTAAGCTGGAGGTAGTCTCTCTTCCTCAACTTCAATAGCAGGTCCTTCTGTCATTTAAGTTAGAGGTAGTGTCTCTTCCTCAACTTCAATTGCAGGTCCTTCTGTCATCTAAGTTGGAGGTAGTGTCTCTTCCTCACCTACAATAGCAAGTCCTTCTGTCATCTAAGTTGGAGGTAGTGTCTCTTCCTCACCTTATAAAAGGTCCTTCTGTCATCTAAGTTGGAGGTAGTGTCTCTTCCTCACCTTCAATAGTCCTTCTGTCATCTAAGTTGGAGGTAGTGTCTCTTCCTCAACTTCAATAGCAGGTCCTTCTGTCATCTAAGTTGGAGGTAGTGTCTCTTCCTCAACTTCAATAGCAGGTCCTTCTGTCATCTAAGTTGGAGGTAGTGTCTCCTTCTCAACTTCAATAGCAGGTCCTTCTGTCATCTAAGTTGGAGGTAGTGTCTCTTCCTCACCTACAATAGCAGGTCCTTCTGTCATCTAAGTTGGAGGTAGTGTCTCTTCCTCACCTTCAATAGTCCTTCTGTCATGTAAGTTGGAGGTAGTGTCTCTTTCTCAACTTCAATAACAGGTCCTTCTGTCATCTAAGGTGGAGGTAGTGTCTCTTCCTCAACTTCAATAGCAGGTCCTTCTGTCATCTAAGTTGGAGGTAGTGTCTCTTTCTCAACTTCAATAGCAGGTCCTTCTGTCATCTAAGTTGGAGGTAGTGTCTCTTCCTCACCTACAATAGCAGGTCCTTCTGTCATCTAAGTTGGAGGTAGTGTCTCTTCCACAACTACAATAGCAGGTCCTTCTGTCATCTAAGTTGGAGGTAGTGTCTCTTCCTCAACTTCAATAGCAGGTCCTTCTGTCATCTAAGTTAGAGGTAGTGTCTCTTCCTCAACTTCAATAGCAGGTCCTTCTGTCATCTAAGTTGTAGGTAGTGTCTCTTCCTCAACTTCAATAGCAGGTCCTTCTGTCATCTAAGTTGGAGGTAGTGTCTCTTCCTCAACTTCAATAGAAGGTCCTTCTGTAATCTAAGTTGGAGGTAGTGTCTCTTCCTTAAGTTCAATAGTCCTTCTGTCATCTAAGTTTGAGGTAGTGTCTCTTCCTCAACTTCAATAGCAGGTCCTTCTGTCATCTAAGTTAGAGGTAGTGTCTCTTCCTCAACTTCAATAGCAGGTCCTTCTGTCATCTAAGTTAGAGGTAGTGTCTCTTCCTCACCTTCAATAGCAGGTCCTTCTGTCATCTAAGTTGGAGGTAGTGTCTCTTCCTCAACTACAATAGCAGGTCCTTCTGTCATCTAAGTTAGAGGTACTGTCTCTTTCTCAACTTCAATAGCAGGTCCTTCTATCATCTAAGCTGGAGGTAGTGTCTCTTCCTCACCTTCAATAGCAGGTCCTTCTGTGATCTAAGTTGGAGGTAGTGTCTCTTCCTCACCTTCAATAGTCCATCTGTCATCTAAGTTGGAGGTAGTGTCTCTTTCTCAACTTCAATTGCAGGTCCTTCTGTCATCTAAGTTGGAGGTAGTGTCTCTTCCTCAACTTCAATAGCAGGTCCTTCTGTCATCTAAGTTGGAGGTAGTGTCTCTTCCTCAACTTCAATAGCAGGTCCTTCTGTCATCTAAGTTGGAGGTAGTGTCTCTTCCTCATCTACAATAGCAGGTCCTTCTGTCATCTATGTTGGAGGTAGTGTCTCTTCCTCAACTTCGATAGAAGGTCCTTCTGTAAACTAAGTTGGAGGTAGTGTCTCTTCCTTAAGTTCAATAGTCCTTCTGTCCTCTAAGTTGGGGGTAGTGTCTCTTCCTCAAGTTCAATAGCAGGTCCTTCTGTCATCTAAGTTGGAGGTAGTGTCTCTTCCTCAACTTCAATAGCAGGTCCTTCTGTCATCTAAGTTGGAGGTAGTGTCTCTTCCTCATCTACAATAGCAGGTCCTTCTGTAATCTAAGTTGGAGGTAGTGTCTCTTCCTCAACTTCAATAGAAGGTCCTTCTGTAATCTAAGTTGGAGGTAGTGTCTCTTCCTTAAGTTCAATAGTCCTTCTGTCATCTAAGTTGGGGGTAGTGTCTCTTCCTCAAGTTCAATAGCAGGTCCTTCTGTCATCTAAGTTGGAGGTAGTGTCTCTTCCTCAACTTCAATAGCAGGTCCTTCTGTCATCTAAGTTGGAGGTAGTGTCTCTTCCTCAACTTCAATAGCAGGTCCTTCTGTCATCTAAGTTAGAGGTAGTGTCTCTTCCTCACCTTCAATAGCAGGTCCTTCTGTCATCTAAGTTGGAAGTAGTGTCTCTTCCTCAACTACAATAGCAGGTCCTTCTGTCATCTAAGTTAGAGGTAGTCTCTCTTTCTCAACTTCAATAGCAGGTCCTTCTATCATCTAAGTTGGAGGTAGTGTCTTTTCCTCACCTTCAATAGCAGGTCCTTCTCTCATCTAAGTTGGAGGTAGTGTCTCTTCCTCAACTTCAATAGCAGGTCCTTCTGTCATCTGAGTTGGAGGTAGTGTCTCTTCCTCAACTTCAATAGCAGGTCCTTCTTTCATCTAAGTTGGAGGTAGTGTCTCTTCATCAACTTCAATAACAGGTCCTTCTGTCATCTAAGTTGGAGGTAGTGTCTCTTCCTCAACTTCAATAGCAGGTCCTTCTGTCATCTAAGTTGGAGGTAGTGTCTCTTCCTCACCTTCATTAGTCCTTCTGTCATCTAAGTTGGAGGTAGTGTCTCTTCCTCAACTTCAATAGTCCTTCTGTCATCTAAGTTGGAGGTAGTGTCTCTTCCTCGACTTCAATAGCAGGTCCTTCTGTCATGTAAGTTGGAGGTAGTGTCTCTTCCTCAACTACAATAGCAGGTCCTTCTGTCATCTAAGTTGGAGGTAGTGTCTCTTCCTCAACTTCAATAGCAGGTCCTTCTGTCATCTAAGTTGGAGGTAGTGTCTCTTCCTCAACTACAATAGCAGGTCCTTCTGTCATCTAAGTTGGAGGTAGTGTCTCTTCCTCATCTTCAATAGTCCTTCTGTCATCTAAGTTAGAGGTAGTGTCTCTTCCGCAACTTCAATAGTCCTTCTGTCATCTAAGTTGGAGGTAGTGTCTCTTCCTCAACTACAATAGCAGGTCCTTCTGTGATCTAAGTTGGAGGTAGTGTCTCTTCCTCAACTACAATAGCAGATCCTTCTGTCATCTAAGTTGGAGGTAGTGTCTCTTCCTCAACTACAATAGCAGGTCCTTCTGTCATCTAAGTTGGAGGTAGTGTCTCTTCCTCACCTTCAATAGCAGGTCCTTCTGTCATCTAAGTTGGAGGTAGTGTCTCTTCCTCAACTACAATCGCAGGTCCTTCTGTCATCTAAGTTGTAGGTAGTGTCTCTTCCTCAACTACAATAGCAGGTCCTTCTGTCATCTAAGTTGGAGGTAGTGTCTCTTCATCAACTTCAATAGCAGGTCCTTCTGTCATCTAAGTTGGAGGTAGTGTCTCTTCCTCAACTTCAATAGCAGGTCCTTCTGTCATCTAAGTTGGAGGTAGTGTCTCTTCCTCATCTACAATAGAAGGTCCTTCTGTAATCTAAGTTGGAGGTAGTGTCTCTTCCTTAAGTTCAATAGTCCTTCTGTCATCTAAGTTGGAGGTAGTGTCTCTTCCTCAACTTCAATAGCATGTCCTTCTGTCATCTAAGTTAGAGGTAGTGTCTCTTCCTCACCTTCAATAGCAGGTCCTTCTGTCATCTAAGTTGGAGGTTGTTTCTCTTCCTCAACTTCAATAGCAGGTCCTTCTTTCAGCTAAGTTGGAGGTAGTGTCTCTTCCTCAACTTCAATAACAGGTCATTCTGTCATCTAAGTTGGAGGTAGTGTCTATTCCTCAACTTCAATAGCAGGTCCTTCTGTCATCTAAGTTGGAGGTAGTGTCTCTTCCTCATCTACAATAGCAGGTCCTTCTGTAATCTAAGTTGGAGGTAGTGTCTCTTCCTCAACTTCAATAGAAGGTCCTTCTGTAATCTAAGTTGGAGGTAGTGTCTCTTCCTTAAGTTCAATAGTCCTTCTGTCATCTAAGTTGGGGGTAGTGTCTCTTCCTCAAGTTCAATAGCAGGTCCTTCTGTCATCTAAGTTGGAGGTAGTGTCTCTTCCTCAACTTCAATAGCAGGTCCTTCTGTCATCTAAGTTGGAGGTAGTGTCTCTTCCTCAACTTCAATAGCAGGTCCTTCTGTCATCTAAGTTAGAGGTAGTGTCTCTTCCTCAACTACAATAGCACGTCCTTCCGTCATCTAAGTTGGAGGTAGTGTCTCTTCCTCAACTACAATAGCAGGTCCTTCTGTCATCTAAGTTGGAGGTAGTGTCTCTTCCTCAACTTCAATAGCACGTCCTTCTGTCATCTAAGTTGGAGGTAGTGTCTCTTCCTCAACTTCAATAGCACGTCCTTCTGTCATCTAAGTTGGAGGTAGTGTCTCTTCCTCAACTTCAATAGCACGTCCTTCTGTCATCTAAGTTGGAGGTAGTGTCTCTTCCTCAACTTCAATAGCACGTCCTTCTGTCATCTAAGTTGGGGGTAGTGTCTCTTCCTCAAGTTCAATAGCAGGTCCTTCTGTCATCTAAGTTGGAGGTAGTGTCTCTTCCTCAACTACAATAGCACGTCCTTCTGTCATCTAAGTTGGAGGTAGTGTCTCTTCCTCAACTACAATAGCAGGTCCTTCTGTCATCTAAGTTGGAGGTAGTGTCTCTTCCTCAACTTCAATAGCAGGTCCTTCTGTCATCTAAGTTGGAGGTAGTGTCTCTTCCTCAACTTCAATAGCAGCTCCTTCTGTCATCTAAGTTGGAGGTAGTGTCTCTTCCTCAACTTCAATAGCACGTCCTTCTGTCATCTAAGTTGGAGGTAGTGTCTCTTCCTCAACTACAATAGTCCATCTGTCATCTAAGTTGGAGGTAGTGTCTCTTCCTCAACTTCAATAGCAGGTCCTTCTGTCATCTAAGTTGGAGGTAGTGTCTCTTCCTCAACTTCAATAGCACGTCCTTCTGTCATCTAAGTTAGAGGTAGTGTCTCTTCCTTAAGTTCAATAGTCCTTCTGTCATCTAAGTTGGAGGTAGTGTCTCTTCCTCAACTACAATAGCACGTCCTTCTGTCATCTAAGTTAGAGGTAGTGTCTCTTCCTCAACTTCAATAGCAGGTCCTTCTGTCATCTAAGTTAGAGGTAGTGTCTCTTCCTCAACTTCAATAGCAGGTCCTTCTGTCATCTAAGTTGGAGGTAGTGTCTCTTCCTCAACTTCAATAGCAGGTCCTTCTGTCATTTAAGTTGGAGGTAGTGTCTCTTCCTCACCTTCAATAGTCCTTCTGTCATCTAAGTTGGAGTTAGTATCTCTTCCTCAACTTCAATAGCAGGTCCTTCTGTCATCTAAGTTGGAGGTAGTGTCTCTTCCTCACCTTCAATAGTCCTTCTGTCATCTAAGTTGGAGGTAGTGTCTCTTTCTCAACTTCAATAGCAGGTCCTTCTGTCATCTAAGTTGGAGGTAGTGTCTCTTCCTCAACTTCAATAGTCCTTCTGTCATCTAAGTTGGAGGTAGTGTCTCTTTCTCAACTTCAATAGCAGGTCCTTCTGTCATCTAAGGTGGAGGTAGTGTCTCTTCCTCAACTTCAATAGCAGGTCCTTCTGTCATCTAAGTTGGAGGTAGTGTCTCTTTCTCAACTTCAATAGCAGGTCCTTCTGTCATCTAAGTTGGAGGTAGTGTCTCTTCCTCACCTACAATAGCAGGTCCTTCTGTCATCTAAGTTGGAGGTAGTGTCTCTTCCACAACTACAATAGCAGGTCCTTCTGTCATCTAAGTTGGAGGTAGTGTCTCTTCCTCAACTTCAATAGCAGGTCCTTCTGTCATCTAAGTTGTAGGTAGTGTCTCTTCCTCAACTTCAATAGCAGGTCCTTCTGTCATCTAAGTTGGAGGTAGTGTCTCTTCTTCAACTTCAATAGAAGGTCCTTCTGTCATCTAAGTTGGAGGTAGTGTCTCTTTCTCAACTTCAATAGCAGGTCCTTCTGTCATCTAAGTTGGAGGTAGTGTCTCTTCCTCACCTACAATAGCAGGTCCTTCTGTCATCTAAGTTGGAGGTAGTGTCTCTTCCTCAACTTCAATAGCAGGTCCTTCTGTCATCTAAGTTGGAGGTAGTGTCTCTTCCTCACCTTCAATAGTCCTTCTGTCATCTAAGTTGGAGTTAGTATCTCTTCCTCAACTTCAATAGCAGGTCCTTCTGTCATCTAAGTTGGAGGTAGTGTCTCTTCCTCACCTTCAATAGTCCTTCTGTCATCTAAGTTGGAGGTAGTGTCTCTTTCTCAACTTCAATAGCAGGTCCTTCTGTCATCTAAGTTGGAGGTAGTGTCTCTTCCTCAACTTCAATAGTCCTTCTGTCATCTAAGTTGGAGGTAGTGTCTCTTTCTCAACTTCAATAGCAGGTCCTTCTGTCATCTAAGGTGGAGGTAGTGTCTCTTCCTCAACTTCAATAGCAGGTCCTTCTGTCATCTAAGTTGGAGGTAGTGTCTCTTTCTCAACTTCAATAGCAGGTCCTTCTGTCATCTAAGTTGGAGGTAGTGTCTCTTCCTCACCTACAATAGCAGGTCCTTCTGTCATCTAAGTTGGAGGTAGTGTCTCTTCCACAACTACAATAGCAGGTCCTTCTGTCATCTAAGTTGGAGGTAGTGTCTCTTCCTCAACTTCAATAGCAGGTCCTTCTGTCATCTAAGTTGTAGGTAGTGTCTCTTCCTCAACTTCAATAGCAGGTCCTTCTGTCATCTAAGTTGGAGGTAGTGTCTCTTCTTCAACTTCAATAGAAGGTCCTTCTGTCATCTAAGTTGGAGGTAGTGTCTCTTTCTCAACTTCAATAGCAGGTCCTTCTGTCATCTAAGTTGGAGGTAGTGTCTCTTCCTCAACTTCAATAGCAGGTCCTTCTGTCATCTAAGTTGGAGGTAGTGTCTCTTTCTCAACTTCAATAGCAGGTCCTTCTGTCATCTAAGGTGGAGGTAGTGTCTCTTCCTCAACTTCAATAGCAGGTCCTTCTGTCATCTAAGTTGGAGGTAGTGTCTCTTTCTCAACTTCAATAGCAGGTCCTTCTGTCATCTAAGTTGGAGGTAGTGTCTCTTCCTCACCTACAATAGCAGGTCCTTCTGTCATCTAAGTTGGAGGTAGTGTCTCTTCCACAACTACAATAGAAGGTCCTTCTGTCATCTAAGTTGGAGGTAGTGTCTCTTCCTCAACTTCAATAGCAGGTCCTTCTGTCATCTAAGTTGTAGGTAGTGTCTCTTCCTCAACTTCAATAGCAGGTCCTTCTGTCATCTAAGTTGGAGGTAGTGTCTCTTCTTCAACTTCAATAGAAGGTCCTTCTGTCATCTAAGTTGGAGGTAGTGTCTCTTTCTCAACTTCAATAGCAGGTCCTTCTGTCATCTAAGTTGGAGGTAGTGTCTCTTCCTCAACTTCAATAGCAGGTCCTTCTGTCATCTAAGTTGGAGGTAGTGTCTCTTTCTCAACTTCAATAGCAGGTCCTTCTGTCATCTAAGTTGGAGGTAGTGTCTCTTCCTCACCTACAATAGCAGGTCCTTCTGTCATCTAAGTTGGAGGTAGTGTCTCTTCCTCACCTTCAATAGTCCTTCTGTCATGTAAGTTGGAGGTAGTGTCTCTTTCTCAACTTCAATAACAGGTCCTTCTGTCATCTAAGGTGGAGGTAGTGTCTCTTCCTCAACTTCAATAGCAGGTCCTTCTGTCATCTAAGTTGGAGGTAGTGTCTCTTTCTCAACTTCAATAGCAGGTCCTTCTGTCATCTAAGTTGGAGGTAGTGTCTCTTCCTCACCTACAATAGCAGGTCCTTCTGTCATCTAAGTTGGAGGTAGTGTCTCTTCCACAACTACAATAGCAGGTCCTTCTGTCATCTAAGTTGGAGGTAGTGTCTCTTCCTCAACTTCAATAGCAGGTCCTTCTGTCATCTAAGTTAGAGGTAGTGTCTCTTCCTCAACTTCAATAGCAGGTCCTTCTGTCATCTAAGTTGTAGGTAGTGTCTCTTCCTCAACTTTAATAGCAGGTCCTTCTGTCATCTAAGTTGGAGGTAGTGTCTCTTCCTCAACTTCAATAGAAGGTCCTTCTGTAATCTAAGTTGGAGGTAGTGTCTCTTCCTTAAGTTCAATAGTCCTTCTGTCATCTAAGTTTGAGGTAGTGTCTCTTCCTCAACTTCAATAGCAGGTCCTTCTGTCATCTAAGTTAGAGGTAGTGTCTCTTCCTCACCTTCAATAGCAGGTCCTTCTGTCATCTAAGTTGGAGGTAGTGTCTCTTCCTCAACTACAATAGCAGGTCCTTCTGTCATCTAAGTTAGAGGTACTGTCTCTTTCTCAACTTCAATAGCAGGTCCTTCTATCATCTAAGCTGGAGGTAGTGTCTCTTCCTCACCTTCAATAGCAGGTCCTTCTGTGATCTAAGTTGGAGGTAGTGTCTCTTCCTCACCTTCAATAGTCCTTCTGTCATCTAAGTTGGAGGTAGTGTCTCTTTCTCAACTTCAATAGTCCTTCTGTCATCTAAGTTGGAGGTAGTGTCTCTTTCTCAACTTCAATAGCAGGTCCTTCTGTCATCTAAGTTGGAGGTAGTGTCTCTTCCTCAACTTCAATAGCAGGTCCTTCTGTCATCTAAGTTGGAGGTAGTGTCTCTTCCTCAACTTCAATAGCAGGTCCTTCTGTCATCTAAGTTGGAGGTAGTGTCTCTTCCTCATCTACAATAGCAGGTCCTTCTGTCATCTATGTTGGAGGTAGTGTCTCTTCCTCAACTTCGATAGAAGGTCCTTCTGTAAACTAAGTTGGAGGTAGTGTCTCTTCCTTAAGTTCAATAGTCCTTCTGTCCTCTAAGTTGGGGGTAGTGTCTCTTCCTCAAGTTCAATAGCAGGTCCTTCTGTCATCTAAGTTGGAGGTAGTGTCTCTTCCTCAACTTCAATAGCAGGTCCTTCTGTCATCTAAGTTGGAGGTAGTGTCTCTTCCTCATCTACAATAGCAGGTCCTTCTGTAATCTAAGTTGGAGGTAGTGTCTCTTCCTCAACTTCAATAGAAGGTCCTTCTGTAATCTAAGTTGGAGGTAGTGTCTCTTCCTTAAGTTCAATAGTCCTTCTGTCATCTAAGTTGGGGGTAGTGTCTCTTCCTCAAGTTCAATAGCAGGTCCTTCTGTCATCTAAGTTGGAGGTAGTGTCTCTTCCTCAACTTCAATAGCAGGTCCTTCTGTCATCTAAGTTGGAGGTAGTGTCTCTTCCTCAACTTCAATAGCAGGTCCTTCTGTCATCTAAGTTAGAGGTAGTGTCTCTTCCTCACCTTCAATAGCAGGTCCTTCTGTCATCTAAGTTGGAAGTAGTGTCTCTTCCTCAACTACAATAGCAGGTCCTTCTGTCATCTAAGTTAGAGGTAGTCTCTCTTTCTCAACTTCAATAGCAGGTCCTTCTATCATCTAAGTTGGAGGTAGTGTCTCTTCCTCACTTTCAATAGTCCTTCTGTCATCTAAGTTGGAGGTAGTGTCTCTTTCTCAACTTCAATAGCAGGTCCTTCTGTCATCTAAGTTGGAGGTAGTGTCTCTTCCTCAACTTCAATAGTCCTTCTGTCATCTAAGTTGGAGGTAGTGTCTCTTTCTCAACTTCAATAGCAGGTCCTTCTGTCATCTAAGGTGGAGGTAGTGTCTCTTCCTCAACTTCAATAGCAGGTCCTTCTGTCATCTAAGTTGGAGGTAGTGTCTCTTTCTCAACTTCAATAGCAGGTCCTTCTGTCATCTAAGTTGGAGGTAGTGTCTCTTCCTCACCTACAATAGCAGGTCCTTCTGTCATCTAAGTTGGAGGTAGTGTCTCTTCCACAACTACAATAGCAGGTCCTTCTGTCATCTAAGTTGGAGGTAGTGTCTCTTCCTCAACTTCAATAGCAGGTCCTTCTGTCATCTAAGTTGTAGGTAGTGTCTCTTCCTCAACTTCAATAGCAGGTCCTTCTGTCATCTAAGTTGGAGGTAGTGTCTCTTCTTCAACTTCAATAGAAGGTCCTTCTGTCATCTAAGTTGGAGGTAGTGTCTCTTTCTCAACTTCAATAGCAGGTCCTTCTGTCATCTAAGTTGGAGGTAGTGTCTCTTCCTCACCTACAATAGCAGGTCCTTCTGTCATCTAAGTTGGAGGTAGTGTCTCTTCCTCAACTTCAATAGCAGGTCCTTCTGTCATCTAAGTTGGAGGTAGTGTCTCTTCCTCACCTTCAATAGTCCTTCTGTCATCTAAGTTGGAGTTAGTATCTCTTCCTCAACTTCAATAGCAGGTCCTTCTGTCATCTAAGTTGGAGGTAGTGTCTCTTCCTCACCTTCAATAGTCCTTCTGTCATCTAAGTTGGAGGTAGTGTCTCTTTCTCAACTTCAATAGCAGGTCCTTCTGTCATCTAAGTTGGAGGTAGTGTCTCTTCCTCAACTTCAATAGTCCTTCTGTCATCTAAGTTGGAGGTAGTGTCTCTTTCTCAACTTCAATAGCAGGTCCTTCTGTCATCTAAGGTGGAGGTAGTGTCTCTTCCTCAACTTCAATAGCAGGTCCTTCTGTCATCTAAGTTGGAGGTAGTGTCTCTTTCTCAACTTCAATAGCAGGTCCTTCTGTCATCTAAGTTGGAGGTAGTGTCTCTTCCTCACCTACAATAGCAGGTCCTTCTGTCATCTAAGTTGGAGGTAGTGTCTCTTCCACAACTACAATAGCAGGTCCTTCTGTCATCTAAGTTGGAGGTAGTGTCTCTTCCTCAACTTCAATAGCAGGTCCTTCTGTCATCTAAGTTGTAGGTAGTGTCTCTTCCTCAACTTCAATAGCAGGTCCTTCTGTCATCTAAGTTGGAGGTAGTGTCTCTTCTTCAACTTCAATAGAAGGTCCTTCTGTCATCTAAGTTGGAGGTAGTGTCTCTTTCTCAACTTCAATAGCAGTTCCTTCTGTCATCTAAGTTGGAGGTAGTGTCTCTTCCTCAACTTCAATAGCAGGTCCTTCTGTCATCTAAGTTGTAGGTAGTGTCTCTTCCTCAACTTCAATAGCAGGTCCTTCTGTCATCTAAGTTGGAGGTAGTGTCTCTTCCTCAACTTCAATAGCAGGTCCTTCTGTCATCTAAGTTGGAGGTAGTGTCTCTTTCTCAACTTCAATAGCAGGTCCTTCTGTCATCTAAGTTGGAGGTAGTGTCTCTTCCTCACCTACAATAGCAGGTCCTTCTGTCATCTAAGTTGTAGGTAGTGTCTCTTCCTCACCTTCAATAGTCCTTCTGTCATGTAAGTTGGAGGTAGTGTCTCTTTCTCAACTTCAATAACAGGTCCTTCTGTCATCTAAGGTGGAGGTAGTGTCTCTTCCTCAACTTCAATAGCAGGTCCTTCTGTCATCTAAGTTGGAGGTAGTGTCTCTTTCTCAACTTCAATAGCAGGTCCTTCTGTCATATAAGTTGGAGGCAGTGTCTCTTCCTCACCTACAATAGCAGGTCCTTCTGTCATCTAAGTTGGAGGTAGTGTCTCTTCCACAACTACAATAGCAGGTCCTTCTGTCATCTAAGTTGGAGGTAGTGTCTCTTCCTCAACTTCAATAGCAGGTCCTTCTGTCATCTAAGTTAGAGGTAGTGTCTCTTCCTCAACTTCAATAGCAGGTCCTTCTGTCATCTAAGTTGTAGGTAGTGTCTCTTCCTCAACTTCAATAGCAGGTCCTTCTGTCATCTAAGTTGGAGGTAGTGTCTCTTCCTCAACTTCAATAGAAGGTCCTTCTGTAATCTAAGTTGGAGGTAGTGTCTCTTCCTTAAGTTCAATAGTCCTTCTGTCATCTAAGTTTGAGGTAGTGTCTCTTCCTCAACTTCAATAGCAGGTCCTTCTGTCATCTAAGTTAGAGGTAGTGTCTCTTCCTCACCTTCAATAGCAGGTCCTTCTGTCATCTAAGTTGGAGGTAGTGTCTCTTCCTCAACTACAATAGCAGGTCCTTCTGTCATCTAAGTTAGAGGTACTGTCTCTTTCTCAACTTCAATAGCAGGTCCTTCTATCATCTAAGCTGGAGGTAGTGTCTCTTCCTCACCTTCAATAGCAGGTCCTTCTGTGATCTAAGTTGGAGGTAGTGTCTCTTCCTCACCTTCAATAGTCCTTCTGTCATCTAAGTTGGAGGTAGTGTCTCTTTCTCAACTTCAATAGTCCTTCTGTCATCTAAGTTGGAGGTAGTGTCTCTTTCTCAACTTCAATAGCAGGTCCTTCTGTCATCTAAGTTGGAGGTAGTGTCTCTTCCTCAACTTCAATAGCAGGTCCTTCTGTCATCTAAGTTGGAGGTAGTGTCTCTTCCTCAACTTCAATAGCAGGTCCTTCTGTCATCTAAGTTGGAGGTAGTGTCTCTTCCTCATCTACGATAGCAGGTCCTTCTGTCAGCTATGTTGGAGGTAGTGTCTCTTCCTCAACTTCGATAGAAGGTCCTTCTGTAAACTAAGTTGGAGGTAGTGTCTCTTCCTTAAGTTCAATAGTCCTTCTGTCCTCTAAGTTGGGGGTAGTGTCTCTTCCTCAAGTTCAATAGCAGGTCCTTCTGTCATCTAAGTTGGAGGTAGTGTCTCTTCCTCAACTTCAATAGCAGGTCCTTCTGTCATCTAAGTTGGAGGTAGTGTCTCTTCCTCATCTACAATAGCAGGTCCTTCTGTAATCTAAGTTGGAGGTAGTGTCTCTTCCTCAACTTCAATAGAAGGTCCTTCTGTAATCTAAGTTGGAGGTAGTGTCTCTTCCTTAAGTTCAATAGTCCTTCTGTCATCTAAGTTGGGGGTAGTGTCTCTTCCTCAAGTTCAATAGCAGGTCCTTCTGTCATCTAAGTTGGAGGTAGTGTCTCTTCCTCAACTTCAATAGCAGGTCCTTCTGTCATCTAAGTTGGAGGTAGTGTCTCTTCCTCAACTTCAATAGCAGGTCCTTCTGTCATCTAAGTTAGAGGTAGTGTCTCTTCCTCACCTTCAATAGCAGGTCCTTCTGTCATCTAAGTTGGAAGTAGTGTCTCTTCCTCAACTTCAATAGCAGGTCCTTCTGTCATCTGAGTTGGAGGTAGTGTCTCTTCCTCAACTTCAATAGCAGGTCCTTCTTTCATCTAAGTTGGAGGTAGTGTCTCTTCCTCAACTTCAATAACAGGTCCTTCTGTCATCTAAGTTGGAGGTAGTGTCTCTTCCTCAACTTCAATAGCAGGTCCTTCTGTCATCTAAGTTGGAGGTAGTGTCTCTTCCTCACCTTCATTAGTCCTTCTGTCATCTAAGTTGGAGGTAGTGTCTCTTCCTCAACTTCAATAGTCCTTCTGTCATCTAAGTTGGAGGTAGTGTCTCTTCCTCGACTTCAATAGCAGGTCCTTCTGTCATGTAAGTTGGAGGTAGTGTCTCTTCCTCAACTACAATAGCAGGTCCTTCTGTCATCTAAGTTGGAGGTAGTGTCTCTTCCTCAACTTCAATAGCAGGTCCTTCTGTCATCTAAGTTGGAGGTAGTGTCTCTTCCTCAACTACAATAGCAGGTCCTTCTGTCATCTAAGTTGGAGGTAGTGTCTCTTCCTCATCTTCAATAGTCCTTCTGTCATCTAAGTTAGAGGTAGTGTCTCTTCCGCAACTTCAATAGTCCTTCTGTCATCTAAGTTGGAGGTAGTGTCTCTTCCTCAACTACAATAGCAGGTCCTTCTGTGATCTAAGTTGGAGGTAGTGTCTCTTCCTCAACTACAATAGCAGGTCCTTCTGTTATCTAAGTTGGAGGTAGTGTCTCTTCCTCAACTTCAATAGCAGATCCTTCTGTCATCTAAGTTGGAGGTAGTGTCTCTTCCTCAACTACAATAGCAGGTCCTTCTGTCATCTAAGTTGGAGGTAGTGTCTCTTCCTCACCTTCAATAGCAGGTCCTTCTGTCATCTAAGTTGGAGGTAGTGTCTCTTCGTCAACTACAATCGCAGGTCCTTCTGTCATCTAAGTTGTAGGTAGTGTCTCTTCCTCAACTACAATAGCAGGTCCTTCTGTCATCTAAGTTGGAGGTAGTGTCTCTTCATCAACTTCAATAGCAGGTCCTTCTGTCATCTAAGTTGGAGGTAGTGTCTCTTCCTCAACTTCAATAGCAGGTCCTTCTGTCATCTAAGTTGGAGGTAGTGTCTCTTCCTCATCTACAATAGAAGGTCCTTCTGTAATCTAAGTTGGAGGTAGTGTCTCTTCCTTAAGTTCAATAGTCCTTCTGTCATCTAAGTTGGAGGTAGTGTCTCTTCCTCAACTTCAATAGCATGTCCTTCTGTAATCTAAGTTAGAGGTAGTGTCTCTTCCTCACCTTCAATAGCAGGTCCTTCTGTCATCTAAGTTGGAGGTTGTTTCTCTTCCTCAACTTCAATAGCAGGTCCTTCTTTCATCTAAGTTGGAGGTAGTGTCTCTTCCTCAACTTCAATAACAGGTCATTCTGTCATCTAAGTTGGAGGTAGTGTCTATTCCTCAACTTCAATAGCAGGTCCTTCTGTCATCTAAGTTGGAGGTAGTGTCTCTTCCTCATCTACAATAGCAGGTCCTTCTGTCATCTAAGTTGGAGGTAGTGTCTCTTCCTCAACTTCAATAGAAGGTCCTTCTGTAATCTAAGTTGGAGGTAGTGTCTCTTCCTTAAGTTCAATAGTCCTTCTGTCATCTAAGTTGGAGGTAGTGTCTCTTCCTCATCTACAATAGAAGGTCCTTCTGTAATCTAAGTTGGAGGTAGTGTCTCTTCCTTAAGTTCAATAGTCCTTCTGTCATCTAAGTTGGAGGTAGTGTCTCTTCCTCAACTACAATAGCACGTCCTTCTGTCATCTAAGTTGGGGGTAGTGTCTCTTCCTCAAGTTCAATAGCAGGTCCTTCTGTCATCTAAGTTGGAGGTAGTGTCTCTTCCTCAACTACAATAGCAGGTCCTTCTGTCATCTAAGTTGGAGGTAGTGTCTCTGCCTCAACTTCAATAGCAGGTCCTTCTGTCATCTAAGTTGGAGGTAGTGTCTCTTCCTCAACTTCAATAGCAGGTCCTTCTGTCATCTAAGTTAGAGGTAGTGTCTCTTCCTCAACTACAATAGCACGTCCTTCTGTCATCTAAGTTGTAGGTAGTGTCTCTTCCTCAACTACAATAGCAGGTCCTTCTGTCATCTAAGTTGGAGGTAGTGTCTCTCCCTCAACTTCAATAGCAGGTCCTTCTGTCATCTAAGTTGGAGGTAGTGTCTCTTCCTCAACTTCAATAGCAGGTCCTTCTGTCATCTAAGTTGGAGGTAGTGTCTCTTCCTCAACTACAATAGCAGCTCCTTCTGTCATCTAAGTTGGAGGTAGTGTCTCTTCCTCACCTTCAATAGCAGGTCCTTCTGTGATCTAAGTTGGAGGTAGTGTCTCTTCCTCAACTACAATAGCAGGTCCTTCTGTCATCTAAGTTGGAGGTAGTGTCTCTTCCTCAACTACAATAGCAGGTCCTTCTGTCATCTAAGTTGGAGGTAGTGTCTCTTCCTCAACTACAATAGCAGGTCCTTCTGTCATCTAAGTTAGAGGTAGTGTCTCTTCCTCAACTTCAATAGCAGGTCCTTCTGTCATCTAAGTTGGAGGTAGTGTCTCTTCCTCAACTACAATAGCAGGTCCTTCTGTCATCTAAGTTGGAGGTAGTGTCTCTTCCTCAACTACAATAGCAGGTCCTTCTGTCATCTAAGTTAGAGGTAGTGTCTCTTCCTCAACTTCAATAGCAGGTCCTTCTGTCATCTAAGTTAGAGGTAGTGTCTCTTCCTCAACTACAATAGCAGGTCCTTCTGTCATCTAAGTTGGAGGTAGTGTCTCTTCCTCAACTACAATAGCAGGTCCTTCTGTCATCTAAGTTAGAGGTAGTGTCTCTTCCTCAACTTCAATAGCAGGTCCTTCTGTCATCTAAGTTGGAGGTAGTGTCTCTTCCTCAACTTCAATAGCAGGTCCTTCTGTCATCTAAGTTGGAGGTAGTGTCTCTTCCTCAACTTCAATAGCAGGTCCTTCTGTCATCTAAGTTGGAGGTAGTGTCTCTTCCTCACCTTCAATAGTCCTTCTGTCATCTAAGTTGGAGTTAGTATCTCTTCCTCAACTTCAATAGCAGGTCCTTCTGTCATCTAAGTTGGAGGTAGTGTCTCTTCCTCACCTTCAATAGTCCTTCTGTCATCTAAGTTGGAGGTAGTGTCTCTTTCTCAACTTCAATAGCAGGTCCTTCTGTCATCTAAGTTGGAGGTAGTGTCTCTTCCTCAACTTCAATAGTCCTTCTGTCATCTAAGTTGGAGGTAGTGTCTCTTTCTCAACTTCAATAGCAGGTCCTTCTGTCATCTAAGGTGGAGGTAGTGTCTCTTCCTCAACTTCAATAGCAGGTCCTTCTGTCATCTAAGTTGGAGGTAGTGTCTCTTTCTCAACTTCAATAGCAGGTCCTTCTGTCATCTAAGTTGGAGGTAGTGTCTCTTCCTCACCTACAATAGCAGGTCCTTCTGTCATCTAAGTTGGAGGTAGTGTCTCTTCCACAACTACAATAGCAGGTCCTTCTGTCATCTAAGTTGGAGGTAGTGTCTCTTCCTCAACTTCAATAGCAGGTCCTTCTGTCATCTAAGTTGTAGGTAGTGTCTCTTCCTCAACTTCAATAGCAGGTCCTTCTGTCATCTAAGTTGGAGGTAGTGTCTCTTCTTCAACTTCAATAGAAGGTCCTTCTGTAATCTAAGTTGGAGGTAGTGTCTCTTCCTTAAGTTCAATAGTCCTTCTGTCATCTAAGTTTGAGGTAGTGTCTCTTCCTCAACTTCAATAGCAGGTCCTTCTGTCATCTAAGTTAGAGGTAGTGTCTCTTCCTCACCTTCAATAGCAGGTCCTTCTGTCATCTAAGTTGGAGGTAGTGTCTCTTCCTCAACTACAATAGCAGGTCCTTCTGTCATCTAAGTTAGAGGTACTGTCTCTTTCTCAACTTCAATAGCAGGTCCTTCTATCATCTAAGCTGGAGGTAGTGTCTCTTCCTCACCTTCAATAGCAGGTCCTTCTGTGATCTAAGTTGGAGGTAGTGTCTCTTCCTCACCTTCAATAGTCCTTCTGTCATCTAAGTTGGAGGTAGTGTCTCTTTCTCAACTTCAATAGTCCTTCTGTCATCTAAGTTGGAGGTAGTGTCTCTTTCTCAACTTCAATAGCAGGTCCTTCTGTCATCTAAGTTGGAGGTAGTGTCTCTTCCTCAACTTCAATAGCAGGTCCTTCTGTCATCTAAGTTGGAGGTAGTGTCTCTTCCTCAACTTCAATAGCAGGTCCTTCTGTCATCTAAGTTGGAGGTAGTGTCTCTTCCTCATCTACAATAGCAGGTCCTTCTGTCATCTAAGTTGGAGGTAGTGTCTCTTCCTCAACTTCGATAGAAGGTCCTTCTGTAAACTAAGTTGGAGGTAGTGTCTCTTCCTTAAGTTCAATAGTCCTTCTGTCCTCTAAGTTGGGGGTAGTGTCTCATCCTCAAGTTCAATAGCAGGTCCTTCTGTCATCTAAGTTGGAGGTAGTGTCTCTTCCTCAACTTCAATAGCAGGTCCTTCTGTCATCTAAGTTGGAGGTAGTGTCTCTTCCTCATCTACAATAGCAGGTCCTTCTGTAATCTAAGTTGGAGGTAGTGTCTCTTCCTCAACTTCAATAGAAGGTCCTTCTGTAATCTAAGTTGGAGGTAGTGTCTCTTCCTTAAGTTCAATAGTCCTTCTGTCATCTAAGTTGGGGGTAGTGTCTCTTCCTCAAGTTCAATAGCAGGTCCTTCTGTCATCTAAGTTGGAGGTAGTGTCTCTTCCTCAACTTCAATAGCAGGTCCTTCTGTCATCTAAGTTGGAGGTAGTGTCTCTTCCTCAACTTCAATAGCAGGTCCTTCTGTCATCTAAGTTGGAGGTAGTGTCTCTTCCTCACCTACAATAGCAGGTCCTTCTGTCATCTAAGTTGGAGGTAGTGTCTCTTCCACAACTACAATAGCAGGTCCTTCTGTCATCTAAGTTGGAGGTAGTGTCTCTTCCTCAACTTCAATAGCAGGTCCTTCTGTCATCTAAGTTAGAGGTAGTGTCTCTTCCTCAACTTCAATAGCAGGTCCTTCTGTCATCTAAGTTGTAGGTAGTGTCTCTTCCTCAACTTCAATAGCAGGTCCTTCTGTCATCTAAGTTGGAGGTAGTGTCTCTTCCTCAACTTCAATAGAAGGTCCTTCTGTAATCTAAGTTGGAGGTAGTGTCTCTTCCTTAAGTTCAATAGTCCTTCTGTCATCTAAGTTTGAGGTAGTGTCTCTTCCTCAACTTCAATAGCAGGTCCTTCTGTCATCTAAGTTAGAGGTAGTGTCTCTTCCTCACCTTCAATAGCAGGTCCTTCTGTCATCTAAGTTGGAGGTAGTGTCTCTTCCTCAACTACAATAGCAGGTCCTTCTGTCATCTAAGTTAGAGGTACTGTCTCTTTCTCAACTTCAATAGCAGGTCCTTCTATCATCTAAGCTGGAGGTAGTGTCTCTTCCTCACCTTCAATAGCAGGTCCTTCTGTGATCTAAGTTGGAGGTAGTGTCTCTTCCTCACCTTCAATAGTCCTTCTGTCATCTAAGTTGGAGGTAGTGTCTCTTTCTCAACTTCAATAGTCCTTCTGTCATCTAAGTTGGAGGTAGTGTCTCTTTCTCAACTTCAATAGCAGGTCCTTCTGTCATCTAAGTTGGAGGTAGTGTCTCTTCCTCAACTTCAATAGCAGGTCCTTCTGTCATCTAAGTTGGAGGTAGTGTCTCTTCCTCAACTTCAATAGCAGGTCCTTCTGTCATCTAAGTTGGAGGTAGTGTCTCTTCCTCATCTACAATAGCAGGTCCTTCTGTCATCTATGTTGGAGGTAGTGTCTCTTCCTCAACTTCGATAGAAGGTCCTTCTGTAAACTAAGTTGGAGGTAGTGTCTCTTCCTTAAGTTCAATAGTACTTCTGTCCTCTAAGTTGGGGGTAGTGTCTCTTCCTCAAGTTCAATAGCAGGTCCTTCTGTCATCTAAGTTGGAGGTAGTGTCTCTTCCTCAACTTCAATAGCAGGTCCTTCTGTCATCTAAGTTGGAGGTAGTGTCTCTTCCTCATCTACAATAGCAGGTCCTTCTGTAATCTAAGTTGGAGGTAGTGTCTCTTCCTCAACTTCAATAGAAGGTCCTTCTGTAATCTAAGTTGGAGGTAGTGTCTCTTCCTTAAGTTCAATAGTCCTTCTGTCATCTAAGTTGGGGGTAGTGTCTCTTCCTCAAGTTCAATAGCAGGTCCTTCTGTCATCTAAGTTGGAGGTAGTGTCTCTTCCTCAACTTCAATAGCAGGTCCTTCTGTCATCTAAGTTGGAGGTAGTGTCTCTTCCTCAACTTCAATAGCAGGTCCTTCTGTCATCTAAGTTAGAGGTAGTGTCTCTTCCTCACCTTCAATAGCAGGTCCTTCTGTCATCTAAGTTGGAAGTAGTGTCTCTTCCTCAACTACAATAGCAGGTCCTTCTGTCATCTAAGTTAGAGGTAGTCTCTCTTTCTCAACTTCAATAGCAGGTCCTTCTATCATCTAAGTTGGAGGTAGTGTCTTTTCCTCACCTTCAATAGCAGGTCCTTCTCTCATCTAAGTTGGAGGTAGTGTCTCTTCCTCAACTTCAATAGCAGGTCCTTCTGTCATCTGAGTTGGAGGTAGTGTCTCTTCCTCAACTTCAATAGCAGGTCCTTCTTTCATCTAAGTTGGAGGTAGTGTCTCTTCCTCAACTTCAATAACAGGTCCTTCTGTCATCTAAGTTGGAGGTAGTGTCTCTTCCTCAACTTCAATAGCAGGTCCTTCTGTCATCTAAGTTGGAGGTAGTGTCTCTTCCTCACCTTCATTAGTCCTTCTGTCATCTAAGTTGGAGGTAGTGTCTCTTCCTCAACTTCAATAGTCCTTCTGTCATCTAAGTTGGAGGTAGTGTCTCTTCCTCGACTTCAATAGCAGGTCCTTCTGTCATGTAAGTTGGAGGTAGTGTCTCTTCCTCAACTACAATAGCAGGTCCTTCTGTCATCTAAGTTGGAGGTAGTGTCTCTTCCTCAACTTCAATAGCAGGTCCTTCTGTCATCTAAGTTGGAGGTAGTGTCTCTTCCTCAACTACAATAGCAGGTCCTTCTGTCATCTAAGTTGGAGGTAGTGTCTCTTCCTCATCTTCAATAGTCCTTCTGTCATCTAAGTTAGAGGTAGTGTCTCTTCCGCAACTTCAATAGTCCTTCTGTCATCTAAGTTGGAGGTAGTGTCTCTTCCTCAACTACAATAGCAGGTCCTTCTGTGATCTAAGTTGGAGGTAGTGTCTCTTCCTCAACTACAATAGCAGGTCCTTCTGTTATCTAAGTTGGAGGTAGTGTCTCTTCCTCAACTTCAATAGCAGATCCTTCTGTCATCTAAGTTGGAGGTAGTGTCTCTTCCTCAACTACAATAGCAGGTCCTTCTGTCATCTAAGTTGGAGGTAGTGTCTCTTCCTCACCTTCAATAGCAGGTCCTTCTGTCATCTAAGTTGGAGGTAGTGTCTCTTCCTCAACTACAATCGCAGGTCCTTCTGTCATCTAAGTTGTAGGTAGTGTCTCTTCCTCAACTACAATAGCAGGTCCTTCTGTCATCTAAGTTGGAGGTAGTGTCTCTTCATCAACTTCAATAGCAGGTCCTTCTGTCATCTAAGTTGGAGGTAGTGTCTCTTCCTCAACTTCAATAGCAGGTCCTTCTGTCATCTAAGTTGGAGGTAGTGTCTCTTCCTCATCTAAAATAGAAGGTCCTTCTGTAATCTAAGTTGGAGGTAGTGTCTCTTCCTTAAGTTCAATAGTCCTTCTGTCATCTAAGTTGGAGGTAGTGTCTCTTCCTCAACTTCAATAGCATGTCCTGCTGTCATCTAAGTTAGAGGTAGTGTCTCTTCCTCACCTTCAATAGCAGGTCCTTCTGTCATCTAAGTTGGAGGTTGTTTCTCTTCCTCAACTTCAATAGCAGGTCCTTCTTTCATCTAAGTTGGAGGTAGTGTCTCTTCCTCAACTTCAATAACAGGTCATTCTGTCATCTAAGTTGGAGGTAGTGTCTATTCCTCAACTTCAATAGCAGGTCCTTCTGTCATCTAAGTTGGAGGTAGTGTCTCTTCCTCATCTACAATAGCAGGTCCTTCTGTAATCTAAGTTGGAGGTAGTGTCTCTTCCTCAACTTCAATAGAAGGTCCTTCTGTAATCTAAGTTGGAGGTAGTGTCTCTTCCTTAAGTTCAATAGTCCTTCTGTCATCTAAGTTGGGGGTAGTGTCTCTTCCTCAAGTTCAATAGCAGGTCCTTCTGTCATCTAAGTTGGAGGTAGTGTCTCTTCCTCAACTTCAATAGCAGGTCCTTCTGTCATCTAAGTTGGAGGTAGTGTCTCTTCCTCAACTTCAATAGCAGGTCCTTCTGTCATCTAAGTTAGAGGTAGTGTCTCTTCCTCACCTTCAATAGCAGGTCCTTCTGTCATCTAAGTTGGAAGTAGTGTCTCTTCCTCAACTACAATAGCAGGTCCTTCTGTCATCTAAGTTAGAGGTAGTGTCTCTTTCTCAACTTCAATAGCAGGTCCTTCTATCATCTAAGTTGGTGGTAGTGTCTTTTCCTCACCTTCAATAGCAGGTCCTTCTCTCATCTAAGTTGGAGGTAGTGTCTCTTCCTCAACTTCAATAGCAGGTCCTTCTGTCATCTGAGTTGGAGGTAGTGTCTCTTCCTCAACTTCAATAGCAGGTCCTTCTTTCATCTAAGTTGGAGGTAGTGTCTCTTCCTCAACTTCAATAACAGGTCCTTCTGTCATCTAAGTTGGAGGTAGTGTCTCTTCCTCAACTTCAATAGCAGGTCCTTCTGTCATCTAAGTTGGAGGTAGTGTCTCTTCCTCACCTTCATTAGTCCTTCTGTCATCTAAGTTGGAGGTAGTGTCTCTTCCTCAACTTCAATAGTCCTTCTGTCATCTAAGTTGGAGGTAGTGTCTCTTCCTCGACTTCAATAGCAGGTCCTTCTGTCATGTAAGTTGGAGGTAGTGTCTCTTCCTCAACTACAATAGCAGGTCCTTCTGTCATCTAAGTTGGAGGTAGTGTCTCTTCCTCAACTTCAATAGCAGGTCCTTCTGTCATCTAAGTTGGAGGTAGTGTCTCTTCCTCAACTACAATAGCAGGTCCTTCTGTCATCTAAGTTGGAGGTAGTGTCTCTTCCTCATCTTCAATAGTCCTTCTGTCATCTAAGTTAGAGGTAGTGTCTCTTCCGCAACTTCAATAGTCCTTCTGTCATCTAAGTTGGAGGTAGTGTCTCTTCCTCAACTACAATAGCAGGTCCTTCTGTGATCTAAGTTGGAGGTAGTGTCTCTTCCTCAACTACAATAGCAGGTCCTTCTGTTATCTAAGTTGGAGGTAGTGTCTCTTCCTCAACTTCAATAGCAGATCCTTCTGTCATCTAAGTTGGAGGTAGTGTCTCTTCCTCAACTACAATAGCATGTCCTTCTGTCATCTAAGTTGGAGGTAGTGTCTCTTCCTCACCTTCAATAGCAGGTCCTTCTGTCATCTAAGTTGGAGGTAGTGTCTCTTCCTCAACTACAATCGCAGGTCCTTCTGTCATCTAAGTTGTAGGTAGTGTCTCTTCCTCAACTACAATAGCAGGTCCTTCTGTCATCTAAGTTGGAGGTAGTGTCTCTTCATCAATTTCAATAGCAGGTCCTTCTGTCATCTAAGTTGGAGGTAGTGTCTCTTCCTCAACTTCAATAGCAGGTCCTTCTGTCATCTAAGTTGGAGGTAGTGTCTCTTCCTCATCTACAATAGAAGGTCCTTCTGTAATCTAAGTTGGAGGTAGTGTCTCTTCCTTAAGTTCAATAGTCCTTCTGTCATCTAAGTTGGAGGTAGTGTCTCTTCCTCAACTTCAATAGCATGTCCTTCTGTCATCTAAGTTAGAGGTAGTGTCTCTTCCTCACCTTCAATAGCAGGTCTTTCTGTCATCTAAGTTGGAGGTTGTTTCTCTTCCTCAACTTCAATAGCAGGTCCTTCTTTCATCTAAGTTGGAGGTAGTGTCTCTTCCTCAACTTCAATAACAGGTCATTCTGTCATCTAAGTTGGAGGTAGTGTCTATTCCTCAACTTCAATAGCAGGTCCTTCTGTCATCTAAGCTGGAGGTAGTGTCTCTTCCTCACCTTCAATAGTCCTTCTGTCATCTAAGTTGGAGGTAGTGTCTCTTCCTCAACTTCAATAGTCCTTCTGTCATCTAAGTTGGAGGTAGTGTCTCTTCCTCAACTTCAATAGCAGGTCCTTCTGTCATCTAAGTTGGAGGTAGTGTCTCTTCCTCAACTTCAATAGCCGGTCCTTCTGTGATCTAAGTTGGAGGTAGTGTCTCTTCCTCAACTACAATAGCAGGTCCTTCTGTCATCTAAGTTGGAGGTAGTGTCTCTTCCTCAACTACGATAGCAGGTCCTTCTGTCATCTAAGTTGGAGGTAGTGTCTCTTCCTCAACTTCAATAGCAGGTCCTTCTGTTATCTAAGTTGGAGGTAGTGTCTCTTCCTCAACTTCAATAGCAGGTCCTTCTGTCATCTAAGTTCGAGGTAGTGTCTCTTCCTCAACTTCAATAGCAGGTCCTTCTGTCATCTAAGTTGGAGGTAGTGTCTCTTCCTCATCTTCAATAGCAGGTCCTTCTGTCATCTAAGTTGGAGGTAGTGTCTCTTCCTCAACTTCAATAGCAGGTCCTTCTGTCATGTAAGTTGGAGGTAGTGTCTCTTCCTCAACTTCAATAGCAGGTCCTGCTGTCATCTAAGTTGTAGGTAGTGTCTCTTCCTCAACTACAATAGCAGGTCCTTCTGTCATGTAAGTTGTAGGTAGTGTCTCTTCCTCAACTACAATAGCAGGTCCTTCTGTCATCTAAGTTGGAGGTAGTGTCTCTTCCTCAACTACAATAGCAGGTCCTTCTGTCATCTAAGTTGGAGGTAGTGTCTCTTCCTCATCTTCAATAGTCCTTCTGTCATCTAAGTTAGAGGTAGTGTCTCTTCCTCAACTTCAATAGCAGGTCCTTCTGTCATCTAAGTTGGAGGTAGTGTCTCTTCCTCAAGTTCAATAGCAGGTCCTTCTGTCATCTAAGTTGGAGGTAGTGTCTCTTCCTCACCTTCAATAGTCCTTCTGTCATCTAAGTTGGAGGTAGTGTCTCTTCCTCAACTTCAATAACAGGTCATTCTGTCATCTAAGTTGGAGGTAGTGTCTCTTCCTCAACTTCAATAGCAGGTCCTTCTGTCATCTAAGTTGGAGGTAGTGTCTCTTCCTCAACTTCAATAGCAGGTCCTTCTGTCATCTAAGTTAGAGGTAGTGTCTCTTCCTCAACTTCAATAGCAGGTCCTTCTGTCATCTAAGTTGGAGGTAGTGTCTCTTCCTCACCTACAATAGCAGGTCCTTCGGTCATCTAAGCTGGAGGTAGTGTCTCTTCCTCACCTTCAATAGTCCTTCTGTCATCTAAGTTGGAGGTAGTGTCTCTTCCTCAACTTCAATAGTCCTTCTGTCATCTAAGTTGGAGGTAGTGTCTCTTCCTCAACTTCAATAGCAGGTCCTTCTGTGATCTAAGTTGGAGGTAGTGTCTCTTCCTCAACTACAATAGCAGGTCCTTCTGTCATCTAAGTTGGAGGTAGTGTCTCTTCCTCAACTACGATAGCAGGTCGTTCTGTCATCTAAGTTGGAGGTAGTGTCTCTTCCTCAACTACAATAGCAGGTCCTTCTGTCATCTAAGTTGGAGGTAGTGTCTCATCCTCAACTTCAATAGCAGGTCCTTCTGTCATCTAAGTTGGAGGTAGTGTCTCTTCCTCAACTTCAATAGCAGGTCCTTCTGTCATCTAAGTTGGAGGTAGTGTCTCTTCCTCGACTACAATAGCACGTCCTTCTGTCATCTAAGTTGGAGGTAGTGTCTCTTCCTCAACTTCAATTGCAGGTCCTTCTGTCACCTAAGTTGGAGGTAGTGTCTCTTCCTCAACTTCAATAGCAGGTCCTTCTGTCATCTAAGTTGGAGGTAGTCTCTCTTCCTCAACTTCAATAGCAGGTCCTTCTGTCATCTAAGTTGGAGGTAGTGTCTCTTCCTTAAGTTCAATAGTCCTTCTGTCATCTAAGTTGGAGGTATTGTCTCTTCCTCAACTTCAATAGCAGATCCTTCTGTCATCTAAGTTGGAGGTAGTGTCTCTTCCTCAACTACAATAGCAGGTCCTTCTGTCATCTAAGTTGGAGGTAGTGTCTCTTCCTCACCTTCAATAGCAGGTCCTTCTGTCATCTAAGTTGGAGGTAGTGTCTCTTCCTCAACTACAATCGCAGGTCCTTCTGTCATCTAAGTTGTAGGTAGTGTCTCTTCCTCAACTACAATAGCAGGTCCTTCTGTCATCTAAGTTGGAGGTAGTGTCTCTTCATCAACTTCAATAGCAGGTCCTTCTGTCATCTAAGTTGGAGGTAGTGTCTCTTCCTCAACTTCAATAGCAGGTCCTTCTGTCATCTAAGTTGGAGGTAGTGTCTCTTCCTCATCTACAATAGAAGGTCCTTCTGTAATCTAAGTTGGAGGTAGTGTCTCTTCCTTAAGTTCAATAGTCCTTCTGTCATCTAAGTTGGAGGTAGTGTCTCTTCCTCAACTTCAATAGCAGGTCCTTCTGTCATCTAAGTTAGAGGTAGTGTCTCTTCCTCACCTTCAATAGCAGGTCCTTCTGTCATCTAAGTTGGAGGTTGTTTCTCTTCCTCAACTACAATAGCAGGTCCTTCTGTCATCTAAGTTAGAGGTAGTGTCTCTTTCTCAACTTCAATAGCAGGTCCTTCTATCATCTAAGCTGGAGGTAGTGTCTCTTCCTCACCTTCAATAGCAGGTCCTTCTGTCATCTAAGTTGGAGGTAGTGTCTCTTCCTCAACTTCAATAGCAGGTCCTTCTGTCATCTGAGTTGGAGGTAGTGTCTCTTCCTCAACTTCAATAGCAGGTCCTTCTTTCATCTAAGTTGGAGGTAGTGTCTCTTCCTCAACTTCAATAACAGGTCATTCTGTCATCTAAGTTGGAGGTAGTGTCTCTTCCTTAAGTTCAATAGTCCTTCTGTCATCTAAGTTGGAGGTAGTGTCTCTTCCTCAACTTCAATAGCATGTCCTTCTGTCATCTAAGTTAGAGGTAGTGTCTCTTCCTCACCTTCAATAGCAGGTCCTTCTGTCATCTAAGTTGGAGGTTGTTTCTCTTCCTCAACTTCAATAGCAGGTCCTTCTTTCATCTAAGTTGGAGGTAGTGTCTCTTCCTCAACTTCAATAACAGGTCATTCTGTCATCTAAGTTGGAGGTAGTGTCTATTCCTCAACTTCAATAGCAGGTCCTTCTGTCATCTAAGTTGGAGGTAGTGTCTCTTCCTCATCTACAATAGCAGGTCCTTCTGTAATCTAAGTTGGAGGTAGTGTCTCTTCCTCAACTTCAATAGAAGGTCCTTCTGTAATCTAAGTTGGAGGTAGTGTCTCTTCCTTAAGTTCAATAGTCCTTCTGTCATCTAAGTTGGGGGTAGTGTCTCTTCCTCAAGTTCAATAGCAGGTCGTTCTGTCATCTAAGTTGGAGGTAGTGTCTCTTCCTCAACTTCAATAGCAGGTCCTTCTGTCATCTAAGTTGGAGGTAGTGTCTCTTCCTCAACTTCAATAGTCCTTCTGTCATCTAAGTTGGAGGTAGTGTCTCTTCCTCAACTTCAATAGCCGGTCCTTCTGTCATCTAAGTTAGAGGTAGTGTCTCTTCCTCACCTTCAATAGCAGGTCCTTCTGTCATCTAAGTTAGAGGTAGTGTCTCTTTCTCAACTTCAATAGCAGGTCCTTCTATCATCTAAGTTGGAGGTAGTGTCTTTTCCTCACCTTCAATAGCAGGTCCTTCTCTCATCTAAGTTGGAGGTAGTGTCTCTTCCTCAACTTCAATAGCAGGTCCTTCTGTCATCTGAGTTGGAGGTAGTGTCTCTTCCTCAACTTCAATAGCAGGTCCTTCTTTCATCTAAGTTGGAGGTAGTGTCTCTTCCTCAACTTCAATAACAGGTCCTTCTGTCATCTAAGTTGGAGGTAGTGTCGCTTCCTCAACTTCAATAGCAGGTCCTTCTGTCATCTAAGTTGGAGGTAGTGTCTCTTCCTCACCTTCATTAGTCCTTCTGTCATCTAAGTTGGAGGTAGTGTCTCTTCCTCAACTTCAATAGTCCTTCTGTCATCTAAGTTGGAGGTAGTGTCTCTTCCTCGACTTCAATAGCAGGTCCTACTGTCATGTAAGTTGGAGGCAGTGTCTCTTCCTCGACTACAATAGCACGTCCTTCTGTCATCTAAGTTGGAGGTAGTGTCTCTTCCTCAACTTCAATTGCAGGTCCTACTGTCACCTAAGTTGGAGGTAGTGTCTCATCCTCAACTTCAATAGCAGGTCCTTCTGTCATCTAAGTTGGAGGTAGTGTCTCTTCCTCAACTTCAATAGCAGGTCCTTCTGTCATCTAAGTTGGAGGTAGTGTCTCTTCCTCGACTACAATAGCACGTCCTTCTGTCATCTAAGTTGGAGGTAGTGTCTCTTCCTCAACTTCAATTGCAGGTCCTTCTGTCACCTAAGTTGGAGGTAGTGTCTCTTCCTCAACTTCAATAGCAGGTCCTTCTGTCATCTAAGTTGGAGGTAGTCTCTCTTCCTCAACTTCAATAGCAGGTCCTTCTGTCATCTAAGTTGGAGGTAGTGTCTCTTCCTTAAGTTCAATAGTCCTTCTGTCATCTAAGTTGGAGGTATTGTCTCTTCCTCAACTTCAATAGCAGATCCTTCTGTCATCTAAGTTGGAGGTAGTGTCTCTTCCTCAACTACAATAGCAGGTCCTTCTGTCATCTAAGTTGGAGGTAGTGTCTCTTCCTCACCTTCAATAGCAGGTCCTTCTGTCATCTAAGTTGGAGGTAGTGTCTCTTCCTCAACTACAATCGCAGGTCCTTCTGTCATCTAAGTTGTAGGTAGTGTCTCTTCCTCAACTACAATAGCAGGTCCTTCTGTCATCTAAGTTGGAGGTAGTGTCTCTTCATCAACTTCAATAGCAGGTCCTTCTGTCATCTAAGTTGGAGGTAGTGTCTCTTCCTCAACTTCAATAGCAGGTCCTTCTGTCATCTAAGTTGGAGGTAGTGTCTCTTCCTCATCTACAATAGAAGGTCCTTCTGTAATCTAAGTTGGAGGTAGTGTCTCTTCCTTAAGTTCAATAGTCCTTCTGTCATCTAAGTTGGAGGTAGTGTCTCTTCCTCAACTTCAATAGCAGGTCCTTCTGTCATCTAAGTTAGAGGTAGTGTCTCTTCCTCACCTTCAATAGCAGGTCCTTCTGTCATCTAAGTTGGAGGTTATTTCTCTTCCTCAAGTACAATAGCAGGTCCTTCTGTCATCTAAGTTAGAGGTAGTGTCTCTTTCTCAACTTCAATAGCAGGTCCTTCTATCATCTAAGCTGGAGGTAGTGTCTCTTCCTCACCTTCAATAGCAGGTCCTTCTGTCATCTAAGTTGGAGGTAGTGTCTCTTCCTCAACTTCAATAGCAGGTCCTTCTGTCATCTGAGTTGGAGGTAGTGTCTCTTCCTCAACTTCAATAGCAGGTCCTTCTTTCATCTAAGTTGGAGGTAGTGTCTCTTCCTCAACTTCAATAACAGGTCCTTCTGTCATCTAAGTTGGAGGTAGTGTCTCTTCCTCAACTTCAATAGCAGGTCCTTCTGTCATCTAAGTTGGAGGTAGTGTCTCTTCCTCACCTTCATTAGTCCTTCTGTCATCTAAGTTGGAGGTAGTGTCTCTTCCTCAACTTCAATAGTCCTTCTGTCATCTAAGTTGGAGGTAGTGTCTCTTCCTCGACTTCAATAGCAGGTCCTTCTGTCATGTAAGTTGGAGGTAGTGTCTCTTCCTCAACTACAATAGCAGGTCCTTCTGTCATCTAAGTTGGAGGTAGTGTCTCTTCCTCAACTTCAATAGCAGGTCCTTCTGTCATCTAAGTTGGAGGTAGTGTCTCTTCCTCAACTACAATAGCAGGTCCTTCTGTCATCTAAGTTGGAGGTAGTGTCTCTTCCTCATCTTCAATAGTCCTTCTGTCATCTAAGTTAGAGGTAGTGTCTCTTCCGCAACTTCAATAGTCCTTCTGTCATCTAAGTTGGAGGTAGTGTCTCTTCCTCAACTACAATAGCAGGTCCTTCTGTGATCTAAGTTGGAGGTAGTGTCTCTTCCTCAACTACAATAGCAGGTCCTTCTGTTATCTAAGTTGGAGGTAGTGTCTCTTCCTCAACTTCAATAGCAGATCCTTCTGTCATCTAAGTTGGAGGTAGTGTCTCTTCCTCAACTACAATAGCATGTCCTTCTGTCATCTAAGTTGGAGGTAGTGTCTCTTCCTCACCTTCAATAGCAGGTCCTTCTGTCATCTAAGTTGGAGGTAGTGTCTCTTCCTCAACTACAATCGCAGGTCCTTCTGTCATCTAAGTTGTAGGTAGTGTCTCTTCCTCAACTACAATAGCAGGTCCTTCTGTCATCTAAGTTGGAGGTAGTGTCTCTTCATCAATTTCAATAGCAGGTCCTTCTGTCATCTAAGTTGGAGGTAGTGTCTCTTCCTCAACTTCAATAGCAGGTCCTTCTGTCATCTAAGTTGGAGGTAGTGTCTCTTCCTCATCTACAATAGAAGGTCCTTCTGTAATCTAAGTTGGAGGTAGTGTCTCTTCCTTAAGTTCAATAGTCCTTCTGTCATCTAAGTTGGAGGTAGTGTCTCTTCCTCAACTTCAATAGCATGTCCTTCTGTCATCTAAGTTAGAGGTAGTGTCTCTTCCTCACCTTCAATAGCAGGTCTTTCTGTCATCTAAGTTGGAGGTTGTTTCTCTTCCTCAACTTCAATAGCAGGTCCTTCTTTCATCTAAGTTGGAGGTAGTGTCTCTTCCTCAACTTCAATAACAGGTCATTCTGTCATCTAAGTTGGAGGTAGTGTCTATTCCTCAACTTCAATAGCAGGTCCTTCTGTCATCTAAGCTGGAGGTAGTGTCTCTTCCTCACCTTCAATAGTCCTTCTGTCATCTAAGTTGGAGGTAGTGTCTCTTCCTCAACTTCAATAGTCCTTCTGTCATCTAAGTTGGAGGTAGTGTCTCTTCCTCAACTTCAATAGCAGGTCCTTCTGTCATCTAAGTTGGAGGTAGTGTCTCTTCCTCAACTTCAATAGCCGGTCCTTCTGTGATCTAAGTTGGAGGTAGTGTCTCTTCCTCAACTACAATAGCAGGTCCTTCTGTCATCTAAGTTGGAGGTAGTGTCTCTTCCTCAACTACGATAGCAGGTCCTTCTGTCATCTAAGTTGGAGGTAGTGTCTCTTCCTCAACTTCAATAGCAGGTCCTTCTGTTATCTAAGTTGGAGGTAGTGTCTCTTCCTCAACTTCAATAGCAGGTCCTTCTGTCATCTAAGTTCGAGGTAGTGTCTCTTCCTCAACTTCAATAGCAGGTCCTTCTGTCATCTAAGTTGGAGGTAGTGTCTCTTCCTCATCTTCAATAGCAGGTCCTTCTGTCATCTAAGTTGGAGGTAGTGTCTCTTCCTCAACTTCAATAGCAGGTCCTTCTGTCATGTAAGTTGGAGGTAGTGTCTCTTCCTCAACTTCAATAGCAGGTCCTGCTGTCATCTAAGTTGTAGGTAGTGTCTCTTCCTCAACTACAATAGCAGGTCCTTCTGTCATGTAAGTTGTAGGTAGTGTCTCTTCCTCAACTACAATAGCAGGTCCTTCTGTCATCTAAGTTGGAGGTAGTGTCTCTTCCTCAACTACAATAGCAGGTCCTTCTGTCATCTAAGTTGGAGGTAGTGTCTCTTCCTCATCTTCAATAGTCCTTCTGTCATCTAAGTTAGAGGTAGTGTCTCTTCCTCAACTTCAATAGCAGGTCCTTCTGTCATCTAAGTTGGAGGTAGTGTCTCTTCCTCAAGTTCAATAGCAGGTCCTTCTGTCATCTAAGTTGGAGGTAGTGTCTCTTCCTCACCTTCAATAGTCCTTCTGTCATCTAAGTTGGAGGTAGTGTCTCTTCCTCAACTTCAATAACAGGTCATTCTGTCATCTAAGTTGGAGGTAGTGTCTCTTCCTCAACTTCAATAGCAGGTCCTTCTGTCATCTAAGTTGGAGGTAGTGTCTCTTCCTCAACTTCAATAGCAGGTCCTTCTGTCATCTAAGTTAGAGGTAGTGTCTCTTCCTCAACTTCAATAGCAGGTCCTTCTGTCATCTAAGTTGGAGGTAGTGTCTCTTCCTCACCTACAATAGCAGGTCCTTCGGTCATCTAAGCTGGAGGTAGTGTCTCTTCCTCACCTTCAATAGTCCTTCTGTCATCTAAGTTGGAGGTAGTGTCTCTTCCTCAACTTCAATAGTCCTTCTGTCATCTAAGTTGGAGGTAGTGTCTCTTCCTCAACTTCAATAGCAGGTCCTTCTGTGATCTAAGTTGGAGGTAGTGTCTCTTCCTCAACTACAATAGCAGGTCCTTCTGTCATCTAAGTTGGAGGTAGTGTCTCTTCCTCAACTACGATAGCAGGTCGTTCTGTCATCTAAGTTGGAGGTAGTGTCTCTTCCTCAACTACAATAGCAGGTCCTTCTGTCATCTAAGTTGGAGGTAGTGTCTCATCCTCAACTTCAATAGCAGGTCCTTCTGTCATCTAAGTTGGAGGTAGTGTCTCTTCCTCAACTTCAATAGCAGGTCCTTCTGTCATCTAAGTTGGAGGTAGTGTCTCTTCCTCGACTACAATAGCACGTCCTTCTGTCATCTAAGTTGGAGGTAGTGTCTCTTCCTCAACTTCAATTGCAGGTCCTTCTGTCACCTAAGTTGGAGGTAGTGTCTCTTCCTCAACTTCAATAGCAGGTCCTTCTGTCATCTAAGTTGGAGGTAGTCTCTCTTCCTCAACTTCAATAGCAGGTCCTTCTGTCATCTAAGTTGGAGGTAGTGTCTCTTCCTTAAGTTCAATAGTCCTTCTGTCATCTAAGTTGGAGGTATTGTCTCTTCCTCAACTTCAATAGCAGATCCTTCTGTCATCTAAGTTGGAGGTAGTGTCTCTTCCTCAACTACAATAGCAGGTCCTTCTGTCATCTAAGTTGGAGGTAGTGTCTCTTCCTCACCTTCAATAGCAGGTCCTTCTGTCATCTAAGTTGGAGGTAGTGTCTCTTCCTCAACTACAATCGCAGGTCCTTCTGTCATCTAAGTTGTAGGTAGTGTCTCTTCCTCAACTACAATAGCAGGTCCTTCTGTCATCTAAGTTGGAGGTAGTGTCTCTTCATCAACTTCAATAGCAGGTCCTTCTGTCATCTAAGTTGGAGGTAGTGTCTCTTCCTCAACTTCAATAGCAGGTCCTTCTGTCATCTAAGTTGGAGGTAGTGTCTCTTCCTCATCTACAATAGAAGGTCCTTCTGTAATCTAAGTTGGAGGTAGTGTCTCTTCCTTAAGTTCAATAGTCCTTCTGTCATCTAAGTTGGAGGTAGTGTCTCTTCCTCAACTTCAATAGCAGGTCCTTCTGTCATCTAAGTTAGAGGTAGTGTCTCTTCCTCACCTTCAATAGCAGGTCCTTCTGTCATCTAAGTTGGAGGTTGTTTCTCTTCCTCAACTACAATAGCAGGTCCTTCTGTCATCTAAGTTAGAGGTAGTGTCTCTTTCTCAACTTCAATAGCAGGTCCTTCTATCATCTAAGCTGGAGGTAGTGTCTCTTCCTCACCTTCAATAGCAGGTCCTTCTGTCATCTAAGTTGGAGGTAGTGTCTCTTCCTCAACTTCAATAGCAGGTCCTTCTGTCATCTGAGTTGGAGGTAGTGTCTCTTCCTCAACTTCAATAGCAGGTCCTTCTTTCATCTAAGTTGGAGGTAGTGTCTCTTCCTCAACTTCAATAACAGGTCATTCTGTCATCTAAGTTGGAGGTAGTGTCTCTTCCTTAAGTTCAATAGTCCTTCTGTCATCTAAGTTGGAGGTAGTGTCTCTTCCTCAACTTCAATAGCATGTCCTTCTGTCATCTAAGTTAGAGGTAGTGTCTCTTCCTCACCTTCAATAGCAGGTCCTTCTGTCATCTAAGTTGGAGGTTGTTTCTCTTCCTCAACTTCAATAGCAGGTCCTTCTTTCATCTAAGTTGGAGGTAGTGTCTCTTCCTCAACTTCAATAACAGGTCATTCTGTCATCTAAGTTGGAGGTAGTGTCTATTCCTCAACTTCAATAGCAGGTCCTTCTGTCATCTAAGTTGGAGGTAGTGTCTCTTCCTCATCTACAATAGCAGGTCCTTCTGTAATCTAAGTTGGAGGTAGTGTCTCTTCCTCAACTTCAATAGAAGGTCCTTCTGTAATCTAAGTTGGAGGTAGTGTCTCTTCCTTAAGTTCAATAGTCCTTCTGTCATCTAAGTTGGGGGTAGTGTCTCTTCCTCAAGTTCAATAGCAGGTCGTTCTGTCATCTAAGTTGGAGGTAGTGTCTCTTCCTCAACTTCAATAGCAGGTCCTTCTGTCATCTAAGTTGGAGGTAGTGTCTCTTCCTCAACTTCAATAGTCCTTCTGTCATCTAAGTTGGAGGTAGTGTCTCTTCCTCAACTTCAATAGCCGGTCCTTCTGTCATCTAAGTTAGAGGTAGTGTCTCTTCCTCACCTTCAATAGCAGGTCCTTCTGTCATCTAAGTTAGAGGTAGTGTCTCTTTCTCAACTTCAATAGCAGGTCCTTCTATCATCTAAGTTGGAGGTAGTGTCTTTTCCTCACCTTCAATAGCAGGTCCTTCTCTCATCTAAGTTGGAGGTAGTGTCTCTTCCTCAACTTCAATAGCAGGTCCTTCTGTCATCTGAGTTGGAGGTAGTGTCTCTTCCTCAACTTCAATAGCAGGTCCTTCTTTCATCTAAGTTGGAGGTAGTGTCTCTTCCTCAACTTCAATAACAGGTCCTTCTGTCATCTAAGTTGGAGGTAGTGTCGCTTCCTCAACTTCAATAGCAGGTCCTTCTGTCATCTAAGTTGGAGGTAGTGTCTCTTCCTCACCTTCATTAGTCCTTCTGTCATCTAAGTTGGAGGTAGTGTCTCTTCCTCAACTTCAATAGTCCTTCTGTCATCTAAGTTGGAGGTAGTGTCTCTTCCTCGACTTCAATAGCAGGTCCTACTGTCATGTAAGTTGGAGGCAGTGTCTCTTCCTCGACTACAATAGCACGTCCTTCTGTCATCTAAGTTGGAGGTAGTGTCTCTTCCTCAACTTCAATTGCAGGTCCTACTGTCACCTAAGTTGGAGGTAGTGTCTCATCCTCAACTTCAATAGCAGGTCCTTCTGTCATCTAAGTTGGAGGTAGTGTCTCTTCCTCAACTTCAATAGCAGGTCCTTCTGTCATCTAAGTTGGAGGTAGTGTCTCTTCCTCGACTACAATAGCACGTCCTTCTGTCATCTAAGTTGGAGGTAGTGTCTCTTCCTCAACTTCAATTGCAGGTCCTTCTGTCACCTAAGTTGGAGGTAGTGTCTCTTCCTCAACTTCAATAGCAGGTCCTTCTGTCATCTAAGTTGGAGGTAGTCTCTCTTCCTCAACTTCAATAGCAGGTCCTTCTGTCATCTAAGTTGGAGGTAGTGTCTCTTCCTTAAGTTCAATAGTCCTTCTGTCATCTAAGTTGGAGGTATTGTCTCTTCCTCAACTTCAATAGCAGATCCTTCTGTCATCTAAGTTGGAGGTAGTGTCTCTTCCTCAACTACAATAGCAGGTCCTTCTGTCATCTAAGTTGGAGGTAGTGTCTCTTCCTCACCTTCAATAGCAGGTCCTTCTGTCATCTAAGTTGGAGGTAGTGTCTCTTCCTCAACTACAATCGCAGGTCCTTCTGTCATCTAAGTTGTAGGTAGTGTCTCTTCCTCAACTACAATAGCAGGTCCTTCTGTCATCTAAGTTGGAGGTAGTGTCTCTTCATCAACTTCAATAGCAGGTCCTTCTGTCATCTAAGTTGGAGGTAGTGTCTCTTCCTCAACTTCAATAGCAGGTCCTTCTGTCATCTAAGTTGGAGGTAGTGTCTCTTCCTCATCTACAATAGAAGGTCCTTCTGTAATCTAAGTTGGAGGTAGTGTCTCTTCCTTAAGTTCAATAGTCCTTCTGTCATCTAAGTTGGAGGTAGTGTCTCTTCCTCAACTTCAATAGCAGGTCCTTCTGTCATCTAAGTTAGAGGTAGTGTCTCTTCCTCACCTTCAATAGCAGGTCCTTCTGTCATCTAAGTTGGAGGTTATTTCTCTTCCTCAAGTACAATAGCAGGTCCTTCTGTCATCTAAGTTAGAGGTAGTGTCTCTTTCTCAACTTCAATAGCAGGTCCTTCTATCATCTAAGCTGGAGGTAGTGTCTCTTCCTCACCTTCAATAGCAGGTCCTTCTGTCATCTAAGTTGGAGGTAGTGTCTCTTCCTCAACTTCAATAGCAGGTCCTTCTGTCATCTGAGTTGGAGGTAGTGTCTCTTCCTCAACTTCAATAGCAGGTCCTTCTTTCATCTAAGTTGGAGGTAGTGTCTCTTCCTCAACTTCAATAACAGGTCATTCTGTCATCTAAGTTGGAGGTAGTGTCTCTTCCTTGAGTTCAATAGTCCTTCTGTCATCTAAGTTGGAGGTAGTGTCTCTTCCTCAACTTCAATAGCATGTCCTTCTGTCATCTAAGTTAGAGGTAGTGTCTCTTCCTCACCTTCAATAGCAGGTCCTTCTGTCATCTAAGTTGGAGGTTGTTTCTCTTCCTCAACTTCAATAGCAGGTCCTTCTTTCATCTAAGTTGGAGGTAGTGTCTCTTCCTCAACTTCAATAACAGGTCATTCTGTCATCTAAGTTGGAGGTAGTGTCTATTCCTCAACTTCAATAGCAGGTCCTTCTGTCATCTAAGTTGGAGGTAGTGTCTCTTCCTCATCTACAATAGCAGGTCCTTCTGTAATCTAAGTTGGAGGTAGTGTCTCTTCCTCAACTTCAATAGAAGGTCCTTCTGTAATCTAAGTTGGAGGTAGTGTCTCTTCCTTAAGTTCAATAGTCCTTCTGTCATCTAAGTTGGGGGTAGTGTCTCTTCCTCAAGTTCAATAGCAGGTCCTTCTGTCATCTAAGTTGGAGGTAGTGTCTCTTCCTCAACTTCAATAGCAGGTCCTTCTGTCATCTAAGTTGGAGGTAGTGTCTCTTCCTCAACTTCAATAGCAGGTCCTTCTGTCATCTAAGTTAGAGGTAGTGTCTCTTCCTCACCTTCAATAGCAGGTCCTTCTGTCATCTAAGTTAGAGGTAGTGTCTCTTTCTCAACTTCAATAGCAGGTCCTTCTATCATCTAAGTTGGAGGTAGTGTCTTTTCCTCACCTTCAATATCAGGTCCTTCTCTCATCTAAGTTGGAGGTAGTGTCTCTTCCTCAACTTCAATAGCAGGTCCTTCTGTCATCTGAGTTGGAGGTAGTGTCTCTTCCTCAACTTCAATAGCAGGTCCTTCTTTCATCTAAGTTGGAGGTAGTGTCTCTTCCTCAACTTCAATAACAGGTCCTTCTGTCATCTAAGTTGGAGGTAGTGTCGCTTCCTCAACTTCAATAGCAGGTCCTTCTGTCATCTAAGTTGGAGGTAGTGTCTCTTCCTCACCTTCATTAGTCCTTCTGTCATCTAAGTTGGAGGTAGTGTCTCTTTCTCAACTTCAATAGTCCTTCTGTCATCTAAGTTGGAGGTAGTGTCTCTTCCTCGACTTCAATAGCAGGTCCTTCTGTCATGTAAGTTGGAGGTAGTGTCTCTTCCTCGACTACAATAGCACGTCCTTCTGTCATCTAAGTTGGAGGTAGTGTCTCTTCCTCAACTTCAATTGCAGGTCCTTCTGTCACCTAAGTTGGAGGTAGTGTCTCATCCTCAACTTCAATAGCAGGTCCTTCTGTCATCTAAGTTGGAGGTAGTGTCTCTTCCTCAACTTCAATAGCAGGTCCTTCTGTCATCTAAGTTGGAGGTAGTGTCTCTTCCTCGACTACAATAGCACGTCCTTCTGTCATCTAAGTTGGAGGTAGTGTCTCTTCCTCAACTTCAATTGCAGGTCCTTCTGTCACCTAAGTTGGAGGTAGTGTCTCTTCCTCAACTTCAATAGCAGGTCCTTCTGTCATCTAAGTTGGAGGTAGTCTCTCTTCCTCAACTTCAATAGCAGGTCCTTCTGTCATCTAAGTTGGAGGTAGTGTCTCTTCCTTAAGTTCAATAGTCCTTCTGTCATCTAAGTTGGAGGTATTGTCTCTTCCTCAACTTCAATAGCAGATCCTTCTGTCATCTAAGTTGGAGGTAGTGTCTCTTCCTCAACTACAATAGCAGGTCCTTCTGTCATCTAAGTTGGAGGTAGTGTCTCTTCCTCACCTTCAATAGCAGGTCCTTCTGTCATCTAAGTTGGAGGTAGTGTCTCTTCCTCAACTACAATCGCAGGTCCTTCTGTCATCTAAGTTGTAGGTAGTGTCTCTTCCTCAACTACAATAGCAGGTCCTTCTGTCATCTAAGTTGGAGGTAGTGTCTCTTCATCAACTTCAATAGCAGGTCCTTCTGTCATCTAAGTTGGAGGTAGTGTCTCTTCCTCAACTTCAATAGCAGGTCCTTCTGTCATCTAAGTTGGAGGTAGTGTCTCTTCCTCATCTACAATAGAAGGTCCTTCTGTAATCTAAGTTGGAGGTAGTGTCTCTTCCTTAAGTTCAATAGTCCTTCTGTCATCTAAGTTGGAGGTAGTGTCTCTTCCTCAACTTCAATAGCAGGTCCTTCTGTCATCTAAGTTAGAGGTAGTGTCTCTTCCTCACCTTCAATAGCAGGTCCTTCTGTCATCTAAGTTGGAGGTTGTTTCTCTTCCTCAACTACAATAGCAGGTCCTTCTGTCATCTAAGTTAGAGGTAGTGTCTCTTTCTCAACTTCAATAGCAGGTCCTTCTATCATCTAAGCTGGAGGTAGTGTCTCTTCCTCACCTTCAATAGCAGGTCCTTCTGTCATCTAAGTTGGAGGTAGTGTCTCTTCCTCAACTTCAATAGCAGGTCCTTCTGTCATCTAAGTTAGAGGTAGTGTCTCTTCCTCACCTTCAATAGCATGTCCTTCTGTCATCTAAGTTAGAGGTAGTGTCTCTTCCTCACCTTCAATAGCAGGTCCTTCTGTCATCTAAGTTGGAGGTTGTTTCTCTTCCTCAACTTCAATAGCAGGTCCTTCTTTCATCTAAGTTGGAGGTAGTGTCTCTTCCTCAACTTCAATAACAGGTCATTCTGTCATCTAAGTTGGAGGTAGTGTCTATTCCTCAACTTCAATAGCAGGTCCTTCTGTCATCTAAGTTGGAGGTAGTGTCTCTTCCTCATCTACAATAGCAGGTCCTTCTGTAATCTAAGTTGGAGGTAGTGTCTCTTCCTCAACTTCAATAGAAGGTCCTTCTGTAATCTAAGTTGGAGGTAGTGTCTCTTCCTTAAGTTCAATAGTCCTTCTGTCATCTAAGTTGGGGGTAGTGTCTCTTCCTCAAGTTCAATAGCAGGTCCTTCTGTCATCTAAGTTGGAGGTAGTGTCTCTTCCTCAACTTCAATAGCAGGTCCTTCTGTCATCTAAGTTGGAGGTAGTGTCTCTTCATCAACTTCAATAGTCCTTCTGTCATCTAAGTTGGAGGTAGTGTCTCTTCCTCAACTTCAATAGCCGGTCCTTCTGTCATCTAAGTTAGAGGTAGTGTCTCTTCCTCACCTTCAATAGCAGGTCCTTCTGTCATCTAAGTTAGAGGTAGTGTCTCTTTCTCAACTTCAATAGCAGGTCCTTCTATCATCTAAGTTGGAGGTAGTGTCTTTTCCTCACCTTCAATAGCAGGTCCTTCTCTCATCTAAGTTGGAGGTAGTGTCTCTTCCTCAACTTCAATAGCAGGTCCTTCTTTCATCTAAGTTGGAGGTAGTGTCTCTTCCTCAACTTCAATAACAGGTCCTTCTGTCATCTAAGTTGGAGGTAGTGTCGCTTCCTCAACTTCAATAGCAGGTCCTTCTGTCATCTAAGTTGGAGGTAGTGTCTCTTCCTCACCTTCATTAGTCCTTCTGTCATCTAAGTTGGAGGTAGTGTCTCTTCCTCAACTTCAATAGTCCTTCTGTCATCTAAGTTGGAGGTAGTGTCTCTTCCTCGACTTCAATAGCAGGTCCTTCTGTCATGTAAGTTGGAGGTAGTGTCTCTTCCTCGACTACAATAGCACGTCCTTCTGTCATCTAAGTTGGAGGTAGTGTCTCTTCCTCAACTTCAATTGCAGGTCCTTCTGTCACCTAAGTTGGAGGTAGTGTCTCATCCTCAACTTCAATAGCAGGTCCTTCTGTCATCTAAGTTGGAGGTAGTGTCTCTTCCTCAACTTCAATAGCAGGTCCTTCTGTCATCTAAGTTGGAGGTAGTGTCTCTTCCTCGACTACAATAGCACGTCCTTCTGTCATCTAAGTTGGAGGTAGTGTCTCTTCCTCAACTTCAATTGCAGGTCCTTCTGTCACCTAAGTTGGAGGTAGTGTCTCTTCCTCAACTTCAATAGCAGGTCCTTCTGTCATCTAAGTTGGAGGTAGTCTCTCTTCCTCAACTTCAATAGCAGGTCCTTCTGTCATCTAAGTTGGAGGTAGTGTCTCTTCCTTAAGTTCAATAGTCCTTCTGTCATCTAAGTTGGAGGTATTGTCTCTTCCTCAACTTCAATAGCAGATCCTTCTGTCATCTAAGTTGGAGGTAGTGTCTCTTCCTCAACTACAATAGCAGGTCCTTCTGTCATCTAAGTTGGAGGTAGTGTCTCTTCCTCACCTTCAATAGCAGGTCCTTCTGTCATCTAAGTTGGAGGTAGTGTCTCTTCCTCAACTACAATCGCAGGTCCTTCTGTCATCTAAGTTGTAGGTAGTGTCTCTTCCTCAACTACAATAGCAGGTCCTTCTGTCATCTAAGTTGGAGGTAGTGTCTCTTCATCAACTTCAATAGCAGGTCCTTCTGTCATCTAAGTTGGAGGTAGTGTCTCTTCCTCAACTTCAATAGCAGGTCCTTCTGTCATCTAAGTTGGAGGTAGTGTCTCTTCCTCATCTACAATAGAAGGTCCTTCTGTAATCTAAGTTGGAGGTAGTGTCTCTTCCTTAAGTTCAATAGTCCTTCTGTCATCTAAGTTGGAGGTAGTGTCTCTTCCTCAACTTCAATAGCAGGTCCTTCTGTCATCTAAGTTAGAGGTAGTGTCTCTTCCTCACCTTCAATAGCAGGTCCTTCTGTCATCTAAGTTGGAGGTTGTTTCTCTTCCTCAACTACAATAGCAGGTCCTTCTGTCATCTAAGTTAGAGGTAGTGTCTCTTTCTCAACTTCAATAGCAGGTCCTTCTATCATCTAAGCTGGAGGTAGTGTCTCTTCCTCACCTTCAATAGCAGGTCCTTCTGTCATCTAAGTTGGAGGTAGTGTCTCTTCCTCAACTTCAATAGCAGGTCCTTCTGTCATCTAAGTTAGAGGTAGTGTCTCTTCCTCACCTTCAATAGCATGTCCTTCTGTCATCTAAGTTAGAGGTAGTGTCTCTTCCTCACCTTCAATAGCAGGTCCTTCTGTCATCTAAGTTGGAGGTTGTTTCTCTTCCTCAACTTCAATAGCAGGTCCTTCTTTCATCTAAGTTGGAGGTAGTGTCTCTTCCTCAACTTCAATAACAGGTCATTCTGTCATCTAAGTTGGAGGTAGTGTCTATTCCTCAACTTCAATAGCAGGTCCTTCTGTCATCTAAGTTGGAGGTAGTGTCTCTTCCTCATCTACAATAGCAGGTCCTTCTGTAATCTAAGTTGGAGGTAGTGTCTCTTCCTCAACTTCAATAGAAGGTCCTTCTGTAATCTAAGTTGGAGGTAGTGTCTCTTCCTTAAGTTCAATAGTCCTTCTGTCATCTAAGTTGGGGGTAGTGTCTCTTCATCAACTTCAATAGTCCTTCTGTCATCTAAGTTGGAGGTAGTGTCTCTTCCTCAACTTCAATAGCCGGTCCTTCTGTCATCTAAGTTAGAGGTAGTGTCTCTTCCTCACCTTCAATAGCAGGTCCTTCTGTCATCTAAGTTAGAGGTAGTGTCTCTTTCTCAACTTCAATAGCAGGTCCTTCTATCATCTAAGTTGGAGGTAGTGTCTTTTCCTCACCTTCAATAGCAGGTCCTTCTCTCATCTAAGTTGGAGGTAGTGTCTCTTCCTCAACTTCAATAGCAGGTCCTTCTGTCATCTGAGTTGGAGGTAGTGTCTCTTCCTCAACTTCAATAGCAGGTCCTTCTTTCATCTAAGTTGGAGGTAGTGTCTCTTCCTCAACTTCAATAACAGGTCCTTCTGTCATCTAAGTTGGAGGTAGTGTCGCTTCCTCAACTTCAATAGCAGGTCCTTCTGTCATCTAAGTTGGAGGTAGTGTCTCTTCCTCACCTTCATTAGTCCTTCTGTCATCTAAGTTGGAGGTAGTGTCTCTTCCTCAACTTCAATAGTCCTTCTGTCATCTAAGTTGGAGGTAGTGTCTCTTCCTCGACTTCAATAGCAGGTCCTTCTGTCATGTAAGTTGGAGGTAGTGTCTCTTCCTCGACTACAATAGCACGTCCTTCTGTCATCTAAGTTGGAGGTAGTGTCTCTTCCTCAACTTCAATTGCAGGTCCTTCTGTCACCTAAGTTGGAGGTAGTGTCTCATCCTCAACTTCAATAGCAGGTCCTTCTGTCATCTAAGTTGGAGGTAGTGTCTCTTCCTCAACTTCAATAGCAGGTCCTTCTGTCATCTAAGTTGGAGGTAGTGTCTCTTCCTCGACTACAATAGCACGTCCTTCTGTCATCTAAGTTGGAGGTAGTGTCTCTTCCTCAACTTCAATTGCAGGTCCTTCTGTCACCTAAGTTGGAGGTAGTGTCTCTTCCTCAACTTCAATAGCAGGTCCTTCTGTCATCTAAGTTGGAGGTAGTCTCTCTTCCTCAACTTCAATAGCAGGTCCTTCTGTCATCTAAGTTGGAGGTAGTGTCTCTTCCTTAAGTTCAATAGTCCTTCTGTCATCTAAGTTGGAGGTATTGTCTCTTCCTCAACTTCAATAGCAGATCCTTCTGTCATCTAAGTTGGAGGTAGTGTCTCTTCCTCAACTACAATAGCAGGTCCTTCTGTCATCTAAGTTGGAGGTAGTGTCTCTTCCTCACCTTCAATAGCAGGTCCTTCTGTCATCTAAGTTGGAGGTAGTGTCTCTTCCTCAACTACAATCGCAGGTCCTTCTGTCATCTAAGTTGTAGGTAGTGTCTCTTCCTCAACTACAATAGCAGGTCCTTCTGTCATCTAAGTTGGAGGTAGTGTCTCTTCATCAACTTCAATAGCAGGTCCTTCTGTCATCTAAGTTGGAGGTAGTGTCTCTTCCTCAACTTCAATAGCAGGTCCTTCTGTCATCTAAGTTGGAGGTAGTGTCTCTTCCTCATCTACAATAGAAGGTCCTTCTGTAATCTAAGTTGGAGGTAGTGTCTCTTCCTTAAGTTCAATAGTCCTTCTGTCATCTAAGTTGGAGGTAGTGTCTCTTCCTCAACTTCAATAGCAGGTCCTTCTGTCATCTAAGTTAGAGGTAGTGTCTCTTCCTCACCTTCAATAGCAGGTCCTTCTGTCATCTAAGTTGGAGGTTGTTTCTCTTCCTCAAGTACAATAGCAGGTCCTTCTGTCATCTAAGTTAGAGGTAGTGTCTCTTTCTCAACTTCAATAGCAGGTCCTTCTATCATCTAAGCTGGAGGTAGTGTCTCTTCCTCACCTTCAATAGCAGGTCCTTCTGTCATCTAAGTTGGAGGTAGTGTCTCTTCCTCAACTTCAATAGCAGGTCCTTCTGTCATCTGAGTTGGAGGTAGTGTCTCTTCCTCAACTTCAATAGCAGGTCCTTCTTTCATCTAAGTTGGAGGTAGTGTCTCTTCCTCAACTTCAATAACAGGTCATTCTGTCATCTAAGTTGGAGGTAGTGTCTCTTCCTTAAGTTCAATAGTCCTTCTGTCATCTAAGTTGGAGGTAGTGTCTCTTCCTCAACTTCAATAGCATGTCCTTCTGTAATCTAAGTTAGAGGTAGTGTCTCTTCCTCACCTTCAATAGCAGGTCCTTCTGTCATCTAAGTTGGAGGTTGTTTCTCTTCCTCAACTTCAATAGCAGGTCCTTCTTTCATCTAAGTTGGAGGTAGTGTCTCTTCCTCAACTTCAATAACAGGTCATTCTGTCATCTAAGTTGGAGGTAGTGTCTATTCCTCAACTTCAATAGCAGGTCCTTCTGTCATCTAAGTTGGAGGTAGTGTCTCTTCCTCATCTACAATAGCAGGTCCTTCTGTAATCTAAGTTGGAGGTAGTGTCTCTTCCTCAACTTCAATAGAAGGTCCTTCTGTAATCTAAGTTGGAGGTAGTGTCTCTACCTTAAGTTCAATAGTCCTTCTGTCATCTAAGTTGGGGGTAGTGTCTCTTCCTCAAGTTCAATAGCAGGTCCTTCTGTCATCTAAGTTGGAGGTAGTGTCTCTTCCTCAACTTCAATAGCAGGTCCTTCTGTCATCTAAGTTGGAGGTAGTGTCTCTTCCTCAACTTCAATAGCAGGTCCTTCTGTCATCTAAGTTAGAGGTAGTGTCTCTTCCTCACCTTCAATAGCAGGTCCTTCTGTCATCTAAGTTAGAGGTAGTGTCTCTTTCTCAACTTCAATAGCAGGTCCTTCTATCATCTAAGTTGGAGGTAGTGTCTTTTCCTCACCTTCAATAGCAGGTCCTTCTCTCATCTAAGTTGGAGGTAGTGTCTCTTCCTCAACTTCAATAGCAGGTCCTTCTGTCATCTGAGTTGGAGGTAGTGTCTCTTCCTCAACTTCAATAGCAGGTCCTTCTTTCATCTAAGTTGGAGGTAGTGTCTCTTCCTCAACTTCAATAACAGGTCCTTCTGTCATCTAAGTTGGAGGTAGTGTCGCTTCCTCAACTTCAATAGCAGGTCCTTCTGTCATCTAAGTTGGAGGTAGTGTCTCTTCCTCACCTTCATTAGTCCTTCTGTCATCTAAGTTGGAGGTAGTGTCTCTTCCTCAACTTCAATAGTCCTTCTGTCATCTAAGTTGGAGGTAGTGTCTCTTCCTCGACTTCAATAGCAGGTCCTTCTGTCATGTAAGTTGGAGGTAGTGTCTCTTCCTCGACTACAATAGCACGTCCTTCTGTCATCTAAGTTGGAGGTAGTGTCTCTTCCTCAACTTCAATTGCAGGTCCTTCTGTCACCTAAGTTGGAGGTAGTGTCTCATCCTCAACTTCAATAGCAGGTCCTTCTGTCATCTAAGTTGGAGGTAGTGTCTCTTCCTCAACTTCAATAGCAGGTCCTTCTGTCATCTAAGTTGGAGGTAGTGTCTCTTCCTCGACTACAATAGCACGTCCTTCTGTCATCTAAGTTGGAGGTAGTGTCTCTTCCTCAACTTCAATTGCAGGTCCTTCTGTCACCTAAGTTGGAGGTAGTGTCTCTTCCTCAACTTCAATAGCAGGTCCTTCTGTCATCTAAGTTAGAGGTAGTCTCTCTTCCTCAACTTCAATAGCAGGTCCTTCTGTCATCTAAGTTGGAGGTAGTGTCTCTTCCTTAAGTTCAATAGTCCTTCTGTCATCTAAGTTGGAGGTATTGTCTCTTCCTCAACTTCAATAGCAGATCCTTCTGTCATCTAAGTTGGAGGTAGTGTCTCTTCCTCAACTACAATAGCAGGTCCTTCTGTCATCTAAGTTGGAGGTAGTGTCTCTTCATCAACTTCAATAGCAGGTCCTTCTGTCATCTAAGTTGGAGGTAGTGTCTCTTCCTCAACTTCAATAGCAGGTCCTTCTGTCATCTAAGTTGGAGGTAGTGTCTCTTCCTCATCTACAATAGAAGGTCCTTCTGTAATCTAAGTTGGAGGTAGTGTCTCTTCCTTAAGTTCAATAGTCCTTCTGTCATCTAAGTTGGAGGTAGTGTCTCTTCCTCAACTTCAATAGCAGGTCCTTCTGTCATCTAAGTTAGAGGTAGTGTCTCTTCCTCACCTTCAATAGCAGGTCCTTCTGTCATCTAAGTTGGAGGTTGTTTCTCTTCCTCAACTACAATAGCAGGTCCTTCTGTCATCTAAGTTAGAGGTAGTGTCTCTTTCTCAACTTCAATAGCAGGTCCTTCTATCATCTAAGCTGGAGGTAGTGTCTCTTCCTCACCTTCAATAGCAGGTCCTTCTGTCATCTAAGTTGGAGGTAGTGTCTCTTCCTCAACTTCAATAGCAGGTCCTTCTGTCATCTGAGTTGGAGGTAGTGTCTCTTCCTCAACTTCAATAGCAGGTCCTTCTTTCATCTAAGTTGGAGGTAGTGTCTCTTCCTCAACTTCAATAACAGGTCATTCTGTCATCTAAGTTGGAGGTAGTGTCTCTTCCTTAAGTTCAATAGTCCTTCTGTCATCTAAGTTGGAGGTAGTGTCTCTTCCTCAACTTCAATAGCATGTCCTTCTGTCATCTAAGTTAGAGGTAGTGTCTCTTCCTCACCTTCAATAGCAGGTCCTTCTGTCATCTAAGTTGGAGGTTGTTTCTCTTCCTCAACTTCAATAGCAGGTCCTTCTTACATCTAAGTTGGAGGTAGTGTCTCTTCCTCAACTTCAATAACAGGTCATTCTGTCATCTAAGTTGGAGGTAGTGTCTATTCCTCAACTTCAATAGCAGGTCCTTCTGTCATCTAAGTTGGAGGTAGTGTCTCTTCCTCATCTACAATAGCAGGTCCTTCTGTAATCTAAGTTGGAGGTAGTGTCTCTTCCTCAACTTCAATAGAAGGTCCTTCTGTAATCTAAGTTGGAGGTAGTGTCTCTTCCTTAAGTTCAATAGTCCTTCTGTCATCTAAGTTGGGGGTAGTGTCTCTTCCTCAAGTTCAATAGCAGGTCCTTCTGTCATCTAAGTTGGAGGTAGTGTCTCTTCCTCAACTTCAATAGCAGGTCCTTCTGTCATCTAAGTTGGAGGTAGTGTCTCTTCCTCAACTTCAATAGCAGGTCCTTCTGTCATCTAAGTTAGAGGTAGTGTCTCTTCCTCAACTTCAATAGCAGGTCCTTCTGTCATCTAAGTTAGAGGTAGTGTCTCTTTCTCAACTTCAATAGCAGGTCCTTCTATCATCTAAGTTGGAGGTAGTGTCTTTTCCTCACCTTCAATAGCAGGTCCTTCTCTCATCTAAGTTGGAGGTAGTGTCTCTTCCTCAACTTCAATAGCAGGTATTTCTGTCATCTGAGTTGGAGGTAGTGTCTCTTCCTCAACTTCAATAGCAGGTCCTTCTTTCATCTAAGTTGGAGGTAGTGTCTCTTCCTCAACTTCAATAACAGGTCCTTCTGTCATCTAAGTTGGAGGTAGTGTCGCTTCCTCAACTTCAATAGCAGGTCCTTCTGTCATCTAAGTTGGAGGTAGTGTCTCTTCCTCAACTTCAATAACAGGTCATTCTGTCATCTAAGTTGGAGGTAGTGTCTCTTCCTTAAGTTCAATAGTCCTTCTGTCATCTAAGTTGGAGGTAGTGTCTCTTCCTCAACTTCAATAGCATGTCCTTCTGTAATCTAAGTTAGAGGTAGTGTCTCTTCCTCACCTTCAATAGCAGGTCCTTCTGTCATCTAAGTTGGAGGTTGTTTCTCTTCCTCAACTTCAATAGCAGGTCCTTCTTTCATCTAAGTTGGAGGTAGTGTCTCTTCCTCAACTTCAATAACAGGTCATTCTGTCATCTAAGTTGGAGGTAGTGTCTATTCCTCAACTTCAATAGCAGGTCCTTCTGTCATCTAAGTTGGAGGTAGTGTCTCTTCCTCATCTACAATAGCAGGTCCTTCTGTAATCTAAGTTGGAGGTAGTGTCTCTTCCTCAACTTCAATAGAAGGTCCTTCTGTAATCTAAGTTGGAGGTAGTGTCTCTACCTTAAGTTCAATAGTCCTTCTGTCATCTAAGTTGGGGGTAGTGTCTCTTCCTCAAGTTCAATAGCAGGTCCTTCTGTCATCTAAGTTGGAGGTAGTGTCTCTTCCTCAACTTCAATAGCAGGTCCTTCTGTCATCTAAGTTGGAGGTAGTGTCTCTTCCTCAACTTCAATAGCAGGTCCTTCTGTCATCTAAGTTAGAGGTAGTGTCTCTTCCTCACCTTCAATAGCAGGTCCTTCTGTCATCTAAGTTAGAGGTAGTGTCTCTTTCTCAACTTCAATAGCAGGTCCTTCTATCATCTAAGTTGGAGGTAGTGTCTTTTCCTCACCTTCAATAGCAGGTCCTTCTCTCATCTAAGTTGGAGGTAGTGTCTCTTCCTCAACTTCAATAGCAGGTCCTTCTGTCATCTGAGTTGGAGGTAGTGTCTCTTCCTCAACTTCAATAGCAGGTCCTTCTTTCATCTAAGTTGGAGGTAGTGTCTCTTCCTCAACTTCAATAACAGGTCCTTCTGTCATCTAAGTTGGAGGTAGTGTCGCTTCCTCAACTTCAATAGCAGGTCCTTCTGTCATCTAAGTTGGAGGTAGTGTCTCTTCCTCACCTTCATTAGTCCTTCTGTCATCTAAGTTGGAGGTAGTGTCTCTTCCTCAACTTCAATAGTCCTTCTGTCATCTAAGTTGGAGGTAGTGTCTCTTCCTCGACTTCAATAGCAGGTCCTTCTGTCATGTAAGTTGGAGGTAGTGTCTCTTCCTCGACTACAATAGCACGTCCTTCTGTCATCTAAGTTGGAGGTAGTGTCTCTTCCTCAACTTCAATTGCAGGTCCTTCTGTCACCTAAGTTGGAGGTAGTGTCTCATCCTCAACTTCAATAGCAGGTCCTTCTGTCATCTAAGTTGGAGGTAGTGTCTCTTCCTCAACTTCAATAGCAGGTCCTTCTGTCATCTAAGTTGGAGGTAGTGTCTCTTCCTCGACTACAATAGCACGTCCTTCTGTCATCTAAGTTGGAGGTAGTGTCTCTTCCTCAACTTCAATTGCAGGTCCTTCTGTCACCTAAGTTGGAGGTAGTGTCTCTTCCTCAACTTCAATAGCAGGTCCTTCTGTCATCTAAGTTAGAGGTAGTCTCTCTTCCTCAACTTCAATAGCAGGTCCTTCTGTCATCTAAGTTGGAGGTAGTGTCTCTTCCTTAAGTTCAATAGTCCTTCTGTCATCTAAGTTGGAGGTATTGTCTCTTCCTCAACTTCAATAGCAGATCCTTCTGTCATCTAAGTTGGAGGTAGTGTCTCTTCCTCAACTACAATAGCAGGTCCTTCTGTCATCTAAGTTGGAGGTAGTGTCTCTTCATCAACTTCAATAGCAGGTCCTTCTGTCATCTAAGTTGGAGGTAGTGTCTCTTCCTCAACTTCAATAGCAGGTCCTTCTGTCATCTAAGTTGGAGGTAGTGTCTCTTCCTCATCTACAATAGAAGGTCCTTCTGTAATCTAAGTTGGAGGTAGTGTCTCTTCCTTAAGTTCAATAGTCCTTCTGTCATCTAAGTTGGAGGTAGTGTCTCTTCCTCAACTTCAATAGCAGGTCCTTCTGTCATCTAAGTTAGAGGTAGTGTCTCTTCCTCACCTTCAATAGCAGGTCCTTCTGTCATCTAAGTTGGAGGTTGTTTCTCTTCCTCAACTACAATAGCAGGTCCTTCTGTCATCTAAGTTAGAGGTAGTGTCTCTTTCTCAACTTCAATAGCAGGTCCTTCTATCATCTAAGCTGGAGGTAGTGTCTCTTCCTCACCTTCAATAGCAGGTCCTTCTGTCATCTAAGTTGGAGGTAGTGTCTCTTCCTCAACTTCAATAGCAGGTCCTTCTGTCATCTGAGTTGGAGGTAGTGTCTCTTCCTCAACTTCAATAGCAGGTCCTTCTTTCATCTAAGTTGGAGGTAGTGTCTCTTCCTCAACTTCAATAACAGGTCATTCTGTCATCTAAGTTGGAGGTAGTGTCTCTTCCTTAAGTTCAATAGTCCTTCTGTCATCTAAGTTGGAGGTAGTGTCTCTTCCTCAACTTCAATAGCATGTCCTTCTGTCATCTAAGTTAGAGGTAGTGTCTCTTCCTCACCTTCAATAGCAGGTCCTTCTGTCATCTAAGTTGGAGGTTGTTTCTCTTCCTCAACTTCAATAGCAGGTCCTTCTTTCATCTAAGTTGGAGGTAGTGTCTCTTCCTCAACTTCAATAACAGGTCATTCTGTCATCTAAGTTGGAGGTAGTGTCTATTCCTCAACTTCAATAGCAGGTCCTTCTGTCATCTAAGTTGGAGGTAGTGTCTCTTCCTCATCTACAATAGCAGGTCCTTCTGTAATCTAAGTTGGAGGTAGTGTCTCTTCCTCAACTTCAATAGAAGGTCCTTCTGTAATCTAAGTTGGAGGTAGTGTCTCTTCCTTAAGTTCAATAGTCCTTCTGTCATCTAAGTTGGGGGTAGTGTCTCTTCCTCAAGTTCAATAGCAGGTCCTTCTGTCATCTAAGTTGGAGGTAGTGTCTCTTCCTCAACTTCAATAGCAGGTCCTTCTGTCATCTAAGTTGGAGGTAGTGTCTCTTCCTCAACTTCAATAGCAGGTCCTTCTGTCATCTAAGTTAGAGGTAGTGTCTCTTCCTCAACTTCAATAGCAGGTCCTTCTGTCATCTAAGTTAGAGGTAGTGTCTCTTTCTCAACTTCAATAGCAGGTCCTTCTATCATCTAAGTTGGAGGTAGTGTCTTTTCCTCACCTTCAATAGCAGGTCCTTCTCTCATCTAAGTTGGAGGTAGTGTCTCTTCCTCAACTTCAATAGCAGGTATTTCTGTCATCTGAGTTGGAGGTAGTGTCTCTTCCTCAACTTCAATAGCAGGTCCTTCTTTCATCTAAGTTGGAGGTAGTGTCTCTTCCTCAACTTCAATAACAGGTCCTTCTGTCATCTAAGTTGGAGGTAGTGTCGCTTCCTCAACTTCAATAGCAGGTCCTTCTGTCATCTAAGTTGGAGGTAGTGTCTCTTCCTCACCTTCATTAGTCCTTCTGTCATCTAAGTTGGAGGTAGTGTCTCTTCCTCAACTTCAATAGTCCTTCTGTCATCTAAGTTGGAGGTAGTGTCTCTTCCTCGACTTCAATAGCAGGTCCTTCTGTCATGTAAGTTGGAGGTAGTGTCTCTTCCTCGACTACAATAGCACGTCCTTCTGTCATCTAAGTTGGAGGTAGTGTCTCTTCCTCAACTTCAATTGCAGGTCCTTCTGTCACCTAAGTTGGAGGTAGTGTCTCATCCTCAACTTCAATAGCAGGTCCTTCTGTCATCTAAGTTGGAGGTAGTCTCTCTTCCTCAACTTCAATAGCAGGTCCTTCTGTCATCTAAGTTGGAGGTAGTGTCTCTTCCTTAAGTTCAATAGTCCTTCTGTCATCTAAGTTGGAGGTATTGTCTCTTCCTCAACTTCAATAGCAGATCCTTCTGTCATCTAAGTTGGAGGTAGTGTCTCTTCCTCAACTACAATAGCAGGTCCTTCTGTCATCTAAGTTGGAGGTAGTGTCTCTTCCTCACCTTCAATAGCAGGTCCTTCTGTCATCTAAGTTGGAGGTAGTGTCTCTTCCTCAACTACAATCGCAGGTCCTTCTGTCATCTAAGTTGTAGGTAGTGTCTCTTCCTCAACTACAATAGCAGGTCCTTCTGTCATCTAAGTTGGAGGTAGTGTCTCTTCATCAACTTCAATAGCAGGTCCTTCTGTCATCTAAGTTGGAGGTAGTGTCTCTTCCTCAACTTCAATAGCAGGTCCTTCTGTCATCTAAGTAGGAGGTAGTGTCTCTTCCTCATCTACAATAGAAGGTCCTTCTGTAATCTAAGTTGGAGTAGTGTCTCTTCCTTAAGTTCAATAGTCCTTCTGTCATCTAAGTTGGAGGTAGTGTCTCTTCCTCAACTTCAATAGCAGGTCCTTCTGTCATCTAAGTTAGAGGTAGTGTCTCTTCCTCACCTTCAATAGCAGGTCCTTCTGTCATCTAAGTTGGAGGTTGTTTCTCTTCCTCAACTACAATAGCAGGTCCTTCTGTCATCTAAGTTAGAGGTAGTGTCTCTTTCTCAACTTCAATAGCAGGTCCTTCTATCATCTAAGCTGGAGGTAGTGTCTCTTCCTCACCTTCAATAGCAGGTCCTTCTGTCATCTAAGTTGGAGGTAGTGTCTCTTCCTCAACTTCAATAGCAGGTCCTTCTGTCATCTGAGTTGGAGGTAGTGTCTCTTCCTCAACTTCAATAGCAGGTCCTTCTTTCATCTAAGTTGGAGGTAGTGTCTCTTCCTCAACTTCAATAACAGGTCATTCTGTCATCTAAGTTGGAGGTAGTGTCTCTTCCTTAAGTTCAATAGTCCTTCTGTCATCTAAGTTGGAGGTAGTGTCTCTTCCTCAACTTCAATAGCATGTCCTTCTGTCATCTAAGTTAGAGGTAGTGTTTCTTCCTCACCTTCAATAGCAGGTCCTTCTTTCATCTAAGTTGGAGGTAGTGTCTCTTCCTCAACTTCAATAACAGGTCATTCTGTCATCTAAGTTGGAGGTAGTGTCTATTCCTCAACTTCAATAGCAGGTCCTTCTGTCATCTAAGTTGGAGGTAGTGTCTCTTCCTCATCTACAATAGCAGGTCCTTCTGTAATCTAAGTTGGAGGTAGTGTCTCTTCCTCAACTTCAATAGAAGGTCCTTCTGTAATCTAAGTTGGAGGTAGTGTCTCTTCCTTAAGTTCAATAGTCCTTCTGTCATCTAAGTTGGGGGTAGTGTCTCTTCCTCAAGTTCAATAGCAGGTCCTTCTGTCATCTAAGTTGGAGGTAGTGTCTCTTCCTCAACTTCAATAGCAGGTCCTTCTGTCATCTAAGTTGGAGGTAGTGTCTCTTCCTCAACTTCAATAGCAGGTCCTTCTGTCATCTAAGTTAGAGGTAGTGTCTCTTCCTCACCTTCAATAGCAGGTCCTTCTGTCATCTAAGTTAGAGGTAGTGTCTCTTTCTCAACTTCAATAGCAGGTCCTTCTATCATCTAAGTTGGAGGTAGTGTCTTTTCCTCACCTTCAATAGCAGGTCCTTCTCTCATCTAAGTTGGAGGTAGTGTCTCTTCCTCAACTTCAATAGCAGGTCCTTCTGTCATCTGAGTTGGAGGTAGTGTCTCTTCCTCAACTTCAATAGCAGGTCCTTCTTTCATCTAAGTTGGAGGTAGTGTCTCTTCCTCAACTTCAATAACAGGTCCTTCTGTCATCTAAGTTGGAGGTAGTGTCTCTTCCTCAACTTCAATAGCAGGTCCTTCTGTCATCTAAGTTGGAGGTAGTGTCTCTTCCTCACCTTCATTAGTCCTTCTGTCATCTAAGTTGGAGGTAGTGTCTCTTCCTCAACTTCAATAGTCCTTCTGTCATCTAAGTTGGAGGTAGTGTCTCTTCCTCGACTTCAATAGCAGGTCCTTCTGTCATGTAAGTTGGAGGTAGTGTCTCTTCCTCAACTACAATAGCAGGTCCTTCTGTCATCTAAGTTGGAGGTAGTGTCTCTTCCTCAACTTCAATAGCAGGTCCTTCTGTCATCTAAGTTGGAGGTAGTGTCTCTTCCTCAACTACAATATCAGGTCCTTCTGTCATCTAAGTTGGAGGTAGTGTCTCTTCCTCATCTTCAATAGTCCTTCTGTCATCTAAGTTAGAGGTAGTGTCTCTTCCGCAACTTCAATAGTCCTTCTGTCATCTAAGTTGGAGGTAGTGTCTCTTCCTCAACTACAATAGCAGGTCCTTCTGTGATCTAAGTTGGAGGTAGTGTCTCTTCCTCAACTACAATAGCAGGTCCTTCTGTTATCTAAGTTGGAGGTAGTGTCTCTTCCTCAACTTCAATAGCAGGTCCTTCTGTCATCTGAGTTGGAGGTAGTGTCTCTTCCTCAACTTCAATAGCAGGTCCTTCTTTCATCTAAGTTGGAGGTAGTGTCTCTTCCTCAACTTCAATAACAGGTCATTCTGTCATCTAAGTTGGAGGTAGTGTCTCTTCCTTAAGTTCAATAGTCCTTCTGTCATCTAAGTTGGAGGTAGTGTCTCTTCCTCAACTTCAATAGCATGTCCTTCTGTCATCTAAGTTAGAGGTAGTGTCTCTTCCTCACCTTCAATAGCAGGTCCTTCTGTCATCTAAGTTGGAGGTTGTTTCTCTTCCTCAACTTCAATAGCAGGTCCTTCTTTCATCTAAGTTGGAGGTAGTGTCTCTTCCTCAACTTCAATAACAGGTCATTCTGTCATCTAAGTTGGAGGTAGTGTCTATTCCTCAACTTCAATAGCAGGTCCTTCTGTTATCTAAGTTGGAGGTAGTGTCTCTTCCTCAACTTCAATAGCAGGTCCTTCTGTCATCTGAGTTGGAGGTAGTGTCTCTTCCTCAACTTCAATAGCAGGTCCTTCTTTCATCTAAGTTGGAGGTAGTGTCTCTTCCTCAACTTCAATAACAGGTCATTCTGTCATCTAAGTTGGAGGTAGTGTCTCTTCCTTAAGTTCAATAGTCCTTCTGTCATCTAAGTTGGAGGTAGTGTCTCTTCCTCAACTTCAATAGCATGTCCTTCTGTCATCTAAGTTAGAGGTAGTGTCTCTTCCTCACCTTCAATAGCAGGTCCTTCTGTCATCTAAGTTGGAGGTTGTTTCTCTTCCTCAACTTCAATAGCAGGTCCTTCTTTCATCTAAGTTGGAGGTAGTGTCTCTTCCTCAACTTCAATAACAGGTCATTCTGTCATCTAAGTTGGAGGTAGTGTCTATTCCTCAACTTCAATAGCAGGTCCTTCTGTCATCTAAGTTGGAGGTAGTGTCTCTTCCTCATCTACAATAGCAGGTCCTTCTGTAATCTAAGTTGGAGGTAGTGTCTCTTCCTCAACTTCAATAGCAGGTCCTTCTGTCATCTAAGTTGGAGGTAGTGTCTCTTCCTCAACTTCAATAGCAGGTCCTTCTGTCATCTAAGTTAGAGGTAGTGTCTCTTCCTCACCTTCAATAGCAGGTCCTTCTGTCATCTAAGTTAGAGGTAGTGTCTCTTTCTCAACTTCAATAGCAGGTCCTTCTATCATCTAAGTTGGAGGTAGTGTCTCTTCCTCAACTTCAATAGCAGATCCTTCTGTCATCTAAGTTGGAGGTAGTGTCTCTTCCTCAACTACAATAGCAGGTCCTTCTGTCATCTAAGTTGGAGGTAGTGTCTCTTCCTCACCTTCAATAGCAGGTCCTTCTGTCATCTAAGTTGGAGGTAGTGTCTCTTCCTCAACTACAATCGCAGGTCCTTCTGTCATCTAAGTTGGAGGTAGTGTCTCTTCCTTAAGTTCAATAGTCCTTCTGTCATCTAAGTTGGGGGTAGTGTCTCTTCCTCAAGTTCAATAGCAGGTCCTTCTGTCATCTAAGTTGGAGGTAGTGTCTCTTCCTCAACTTCAATAGCAGGTCCTTCTGTCATCTAAGTTGGAGGTAGTGTCTCTTCCTCAACTTCAATAGCAGGTCCTTCTGTCATCTAAGTTAGAGGTAGTGTCTCTTCCTCACCTTCAATAGCAGGTCCTTCTGTCATCTAAGTTAGAGGTAGTGTCTCTTTCTCAACTTCAATAGCAGGTCCTTCTATCATCTAAGTTGGAGGTAGTGTCTTTTCCTCACCTTCAATAGCAGGTCCTTCTCTCATCTAAGTTGGAGGTAGTGTCTCTTCCTCAACTTCAATAGCAGGTCCTTCTGTCATCTGAGTTGGAGGTAGTGTCTCTTCCTCAACTTCAATAGCAGGTCCTTCTTTCATCTAAGTTGGAGGTAGTGTCTCTTCCTCAACTTCAATAACAGGTCCTTCTGTCATCTAAGTTGGAGGTAGTGTCTCTTCCTCAACTTCAATAGCAGGTCCTTCTGTCATCTAAGTTGGAGGTAGTGTCTCTTCCTCACCTTCATTAGTCCTTCTGTCATCTAAGTTGGAGGTAGTGTCTCTTCCTCAACTTCAATAGTCCTTCTGTCATCTAAGTTGGAGGTAGTGTCTCTTCCTCGACTTCAATAGCAGGTCCTTCTGTCATCTAAGTTGGAGGTAGTGTCTCTTCCTCAACTACAATAGCAGGTCCTTCTGTCATCTAAGTTGGAGGTAGTGTCTCTTCCTCAACTTCAATAGCAGGTCCTTCTGTCATCTAAGTTGGAGGTAGTGTCTCTTCCTCAACTACAATATCAGGTCCTTCTGTCATCTAAGTTGGAGGTAGTGTCTCTTCCTCATCTTCAATAGTCCTTCTGTCATCTAAGTTAGAGGTAGTGTCTCTTCCGCAACTTCAATAGTCCTTCTGTCATCTAAGTTGGAGGTAGTGTCTCTTCCTCAACTACAATAGCAGGTCCTTCTGTGATCTAAGTTGGAGGTAGTGTCTCTTCCTCAACTACAATAGCAGGTCCTTCTGTTATCTAAGTTGGAGGTAGTGTCTCTTCCTCAACTACAATAGCAGGTCCTTCTGTCATCTAAGTTGGAGGTAGTGTCTCTTCCTCACCTTCAATAGCAGGTCCTTCTGTCATCTAAGTTGGAGGTAGTGTCTCTTCCTCAACTACAATCGCAGGTCCTTCTGTCATCTAAGTTGTAGGTAGTGTCTCTTCCTGAACTACAATAGCAGGTCCTTCTGTCATCTAAGTTGGAGGTAGTGTCTCTTCATCAACTTCAATAGCAGGTCCTTCTGTCATCTAAGTTGGAGGTAGTGTCTCTTCCTCAACTTCAATAGCAGGTCCTTCTGTCATCTAAGTTGGAGGTAGTGTCTCTTCCTCATCTACAATAGAAGGTCCTTCTGTAATCTAAGTTGGAGGTAGTGTCTCTTCCTTAAGTTCAATAGTCCTTCTGTCATCTAAGTTGGAGGTAGTGTCTCTTCCTCAACTTCAATAGCATGTCCTTCTGTCATCTAAGTTAGAGGTAGTGTCTCTTCCTCACCTTCAATAGCAGGTCCTTCTGTCATCTAAGTTGGAGGTTGTTTCTCTTCCTCAACTTCAATAGCAGGTCCTTCTTTCATCTAAGTTGGAGGTAGTGTCTCTTCCTCAACTTCAATAACAGGTCATTCTGTCATCTAAGTTGGAGGTAGTGTCTATTCCTCAACTTCAATAGCAGGTCCTTCTGTCATCTAAGCTGGAGGTAGTGTCTCTTCCTCACCTTCAATAGTCCTTCTGTCATCTAAGTTGGAGGTAGTGTCTCTTCCTCAACTTCAATAGTCCTTCTGTCATCTAAGTTGGAGGTAGTGTCTCTTCCTCAACTTCAATAGCAGGTCCTTCTGTCATCTAAGTTGGAGGTAGTGTCTCTTCCTCAACTTCAATAGCCGGTCCTTCTGTGATCTAAGTTGGAGGTAGTGTCTCTTCCTCAACTACAATAGCAGGTCCTTCTGTCATCTAAGTTGGAGGTAGTGTCTCTTCCTCAACTACAATAGCAGGTCCTTCTGTCATGTAAGTTGGAGGTAGTGTCTCTTCCTCACCTTCAAAGCAGGTCCTTCTGTCATCTAAGTTCGAGGTAGTGTCTCTTCCTCAACTTCAATAGCAGGTCCTTCTGTCATCTAAGTTGGAGGTAGTGTCTCTTCCTCATCTTCAATAGCAGGTCCTTCTGTCATCTAAGTTGGAGGTAGTGTCTCTTCCTCAACTTCAATAGCAGGTCCTTCTGTCATGTAAGTTGGAGGTAGTGTCTCTTCCTCAACTTCAATAGCAGGTCCTGCTGTCATCTAAGTTGTAGGTAGTGTCTCTTCCTCAACTACAATAGCAGGTCCTTCTGTCATGTAAGTTGTAGGTAGTGTCTCTTCCTCAACTACAATAGCAGGTCCTTCTGTCATCTAAGTTGGAGGTAGTGTCTCTTCCTCAACTACAATAGCAGGTCCTTCTGTCATCTAAGTTGGAGGTAGTGTCTCTTCCTCATCTTCAATAGTCCTTCTGTCATCTAAGTTAGAGGTAGTGTCTCTTCCTCAACTTCAATAGCCGGTCCTTCTGTCATCTAAGTTGGAGGTAGTGTCTCTTCCTCAAGTTCAATAGCAGGTCCTTCTGTCATCTAAGTTGGAGGTAGTGTCTCTTCCTCACCTTCAATAGTCCTTCTGTCATCTAAGTTGGAGGTAGTGTCTCTTCCTCAACTTCAATAACAGGTCATTCTGTCATCTAAGTTGGAGGTAGTGTCTCTTCCTCAACTTCAATAGCAGGTCCTTCTGTCATCTAAGTTGGAGGTAGTGTCTCTTCCTCAACTTCAATAGCAGGTCCTTCTGTCATCTAAGTTATAGGTAGTGTCTCTTCCTCAACTTCAATAGCAGGTCCTTCTGTCATCTAAGTTGGAGGTAGTGTCTCTTCCTCACCTACAATAGCAGGTCCTTCGGTCATCTAAGCTGGAGGTAGTGTCTCTTCCTCACCTTCAATAGTCCTTCTGTCATCTAAGTTGGAGGTAGTGTCTCTTCCTCAACTTCAATAGCAGGTCCTTCTGTGATCTAAGTTGGAGGTAGTGTCTCTTCCTCAACTACAATAGCAGGTCCTTCTGTCATCTAAGTTGGAGATAGTGTCTCTTCCTCAACTACGATAGCAGGTCGTTCTGTCATCTAAGTTGGAGGTAGTGTCTCTTCCTCAACTACAATAGCAGGTCCTTCTGTCATCTAAGTTGGAGGTAGTGTCTCATCCTCAACTTCAATAGCAGGTCCTTCTGTCATCTAAGTTAGAGGTAGTGTCTCTTCCTCAACTTCAATAGCAGGTCCTTCTGTCATCTAAGTTGGAGGTAGTGTCTCTTCCTCAACTACGATAGCAGGTCCTTCTGTCATCTAAGTTGGAGATAGTGTCTCTTCCTCAACTACAATAGCAGGTCCTTCTGTCATCTAAGTTGGAGGTAGTGTCTCTTCCTCAACTACAATAGCAGGTCCTTCTGTCATCTAAGTTGGAGGTAGTGTCTCTTCCTCAACTTCAATAGTCCTTCTGTCATCTAAGTTGGAGGTAGTGTCTCTTCCTCAACTACAGTAGCAGGTCCTTCTGTCATCTAAGTTGGAGGTAGTGTCTCTTCCTCAACTTCAATAGCAGGTCCTTCTGTCATCTAAGTTGGAGGTAGTGTTTCTTTCTCAACTTCAATAGCAGGTCCTTCTGTCATCTAAGTTGGAGGTAGTGTCTCTTCCTCAACTACAATAGCAGGTCTTTCTGTCATCTAAGTTGGAGGTAGTGTCTCTTCCTCAACTTCAATAGCAGGTCCTTCTGTCATCTAAGTTGGAGGTAGTGTCTCTTCCTCATCTACAATAGAAGGTCCTTCTGTAATCTAAGTTGGAGGTAGTGTCTCTTCCTTAAGTTCAATAGTCCTTCTGTCATCTAAGTTGGAGGTAGTGTCTCTTCCTCAACTTCAATAGCATGTCCTTCTGTCATCTAAGTTAGAGGTAGTGTCTCTTCCTCACCTTCAATAGCAGGTCCTTCTGTCATCTAAGTTGGAGGTTGTTTCTCTTCCTCAACTTCAATAGCAGGTCCTTCTTTCATCTAAGTTGGAGGTAGTGTCTCTTCCTCAACTTCAATAACAGGTCATTCTGTCATCTAAGTTGGAGGTAGTGTCTATTCCTCAACTTCAATAGCAGGTCCTTCTGTCATCTAAGCTGGAGGTAGTGTCTCTTCCTCACCTTCAATAGTCCTTCTGTCATCTAAGTTGGAGGTAGTGTCTCTTCCTCAACTTCAATAGTCCTTCTGTCATCTAAGTTGGAGGTAGTGTCTCTTCCTCAACTTCAATAGCAGGTCCTTCTGTCATCTAAGTTGGAGGTAGTGTCTCTTCCTCAACTTCAATAGCCGGTCCTTCTGTGATCTAAGTTGGAGGTAGTGTCTCTTCCTCAACTACAATAGCAGGTCCTTCTGTCATCTAAGTTGGAGGTAGTGTCTCTTCCTCAACTACAATAGCAGGTCCTTCTGTCATGTAAGTTGGAGGTAGTGTCTCTTCCTCACCTTCAATAGCAGGTCCTTCTGTCATCTAAGTTCGAGGTAGTGTCTCTTCCTCAACTTCAATAGCAGGTCCTTCTGTCATCTAAGTTGGAAGTAGTGTCTCTTCCTCATCTTCAATAGCAGGTCCTTCTGTCACCTAAGTTGGAGGTAGTGTCTCTTCCTCAACTTCAATAGCAGGTCCTTCTGTCATGTAAGTTGGATGTAGTGTCTCTTCCTCAACTTCAATAGCAGGTCCTGCTGTCATCTAAGTTGTAGGTAGTGTCTCTTCCTCAACTACAATAGCAGGTCCTTCTGTCATGTAAGTTGTAGGTAGTGTCTCTTCCTCAACTACAATAGCAGGTCCTTCTGTCATCTAAGTTGGAGGTAGTGTCTCTTCCTCAACTACAATAGCAGGTCCTTCTGTCATCTAAGTTGGAGGTAGTGTCTCTTCCTCATCTTCAATAGTCCTTCTGTCATCTAAGTTAGAGGTAGTGTCTCTTCCTCAACTTCAATAGCCGGTCCTTCTGTCATCTAAGTTGGAGGTAGTGTCTCTTCCTCAAGTTCAATAGCAGGTCCTTCTGTCATCTAAGTTGGAGGTAGTGTCTCTTCCTCACCTTCAATAGTCCTTCTGTCATCTAAGTTGGAGGTAGTGTCTCTTCCTCAACTTCAATAACAGGTCATTCTGTCATCTAAGTTGGAGGTAGTGTCTCTTCCTCAACTTCAATAGCAGGTCCTTCTGTCATCTAAGTTGGAGGTAGTGTCTCTTCCTCAACTTCAATAGCAGGTCCTTCTGTCATCTAAGTTAGAGGTAGTGTCTCTTCCTCAACTTCAATAGCAGGTCCTTCTGTCATCTAAGTTGGAGGTAGTGTCTCTTCCTCACCTACAATAGCAGGTCCTTCGGTCATCTAAGCTGGAGGTAGTGTCTCTTCCTCACCTTCAATAGTCCTTCTGTCATCTAAGTTGGAGGTAGTGTCTCTTCCTCAACTTCAATAGCAGGTCCTTCTGTGATCTAAGTTGGAGGTAGTGTCTCTTCCTCAACTACAATAGCAGGTCCTTCTGTCATCTAAGTTGGAGGTAGTGTCTCTTCCTCAACTACGATAGCAGGTCGTTCTGTCATCTAAGTTGGAGGTAGTGTCTCTTCCTCAACTACAATAGCAGGTCCTTCTGTCATCTAAGTTGGAGGTAGTGTCTCATCCTCAACTTCAATAGCAGGTCCTTCTGTCATCTAAGTTAGAGGTAGTGTCTCTTCCTCAACTTCAATAGCAGGTCCTTCTGTCATCTAAGTTGGAGGTAGTGTCTCTTCCTCAACTACGATAGCAGGTCCTTCTGTCATCTAAGTTGGAGATAGTGTCTCTTCCTCAACTACAATAGCAGGTCCTTCTGTCATCTAAGTTGGAGGTAGTGTCTCTTCCTCAACTACAATAGCAGGTCCTTCTGTCATCTAAGTTGGAGGTAGTGTCTCTTCCTCAACTTCAATAGTCCTTCTGTCATCTAAGTTGGAGGTAGTGTCTCTTCCTCAACTACAGTAGCAGGTCCTTCTGTCATCTAAGTTGGAGGTAGTGTCTCTTCCTCAACTTCAATAGCAGGTCCTTCTGTCATCTAAGTTGGAGGTAGTGTCTCTTTCTCAACTTCAATAGCAGGTCCTTCTGTCATCTAAGTTGGAGGTAGTGTCTCTTCCTCAACTACAATAGCAGGTCTTTCTGTCATCTAAGTTGGAGGTAGTGTCTCTTCCTCAACTACAATAGCAGGTCCTTCTGTCATCTAAGTTGGAGGTAGTGTCTCTTCCTCAACTACAATAGCAGGTCCTTCTGTCATCTAAGTTGGAGGTAGTGTCTCTTCCTCAACTTCAATAGTCCTTCTGTCATCTAAGTTGGAGGTAGTGTCTCTTCCGCAACTACAATAGCAGGTCCTTCTGTCATCTAAGTTGGAGGTAGTGTCTCTTCCTCAACTTCAATAGCAGGTCCTTCTGTCATCTAAGTTGGAGGTAGTGTCTCTTCCTCAACTTCAATATCAGGTCCTTCTGTCATCTAAGTTGGAGGTAGTGTCTCTTCCTCACCTTCAATAGCAGGTCCTTCTGTCATCTAAGTTGGAGGTAGTGTCTCTTCCTCACCTTCAATAGCATGTCCTTCTGTCATCTAAGTTGGAGGTAGTGTCTCTTCCTCAACTACAATAGCAGGTCCTTCTGTCATCTAAGTTGGAGGTAGTGTCTCTTCCTCAACTTCAATAGTCCTTCTGTCATCTAAGTTGGAGGTAGTGTCTCTTCCTCAACTTCAATAGCAGGTCCTTCTGTCATCTAAGTTGGAGGTAGTGTCTTTTCCTCAACTTCAATAGCAGGTCCTTCTGTCATCTAAGTTGGAGGTAGTGTCTCTTCCTCAACTTCAACAGCAGGTCCTTCTGTCATCTAAGTTGTAGGTAGTGTCTCTTCCTCAACTTCAATAGCAGGTCCTTCTGTCATCTAAGTTGGATGTAGTGTCTCTTCCTCAACTTCAATAGCAGGTCCTTCTGTTATCTAAGTTGGAGGTAGTGTCTCTACCTCAACTTCAATAGCAGGTCCTTCTGTCATCTAAGTTAGAGGTAGTGTCTCTTCCTCAACTTCAATAGCAGGTCCTTCTGTCATCTAAGTTGGAGGTAGTGTCTCTTCCTCAACTACGATAGCAGGTCCTTCTGTCATCTAAGTTGGAGATAGTGTCTCTTCCTCAACTACAATAGCAGGTCCTTCTGTCATCTAAGTTGGAGGTAGTGTCTCTTCCTCAACTTCAATAGTCCTTCTGTCATCTAAGTTGGAGGTAGTGTCTCTTCCTCAACTACAGTAGCAGGTCCTTCTGTCATCTAAGTTGGAGGTAGTGTCTCTTCCTCAACTTCAATAGCAGGTCCTTCTGTCATCTAAGTTGGAGGTAGTGTCTCTTTCTCAACTTCAATAGCAGGTCCTTCTGTCATCTAAGTTGGAGGTAGTGTCTCTTCCTCAACTACAATAGCAGGTCTTTCTGTCATCTAAGTTGGAGGTAGTGTCTCTTCCTCAACTACAATAGCAGGTCCTTGTGTCATCTAAGTTGGAGGTAGTGTCTCTTCCTCACCTTCAATAGCAGTTCCTTCTGTCATCTAAGTTGGAGGTAGTGTCTCTTCCTCAACTTCAATAGTCCTTCTGTCATCTAAGTTGGAGGTAGTGTCTCTTCCTCAACTACAATAGCAGGCCCTTCTGTCATCTAAGTTGGAGGTAGTGTCTCTTCCTCAACTTCAATAGCAGGTCCTTCTGTCATCTAAGTTGGAGGTAGTGTCTCTTCCTCAACTTCAATAGTCCTTCTGTCATCTAAGTTGGAGGTAGTGTCTCTTCCTCAACTACAATAGCAGGTCCTTCTGTCATCTAAGTTGGAGGTAGTGTCTCTTCCTCAACTACAATAGCAGGTCCTTCTGTCATCTAAGTTAGAGGTAGTGTCTCTTCCGCAACTACAATAGCAGGTCCTTCTGTCATCTAAGTTGGAGGTCGTGTCTCTTCCTCAATTACAATAGCAGGTCCTTCTGTCATCTAAGTTGGAGGTAGTGTCTCTTCCTCAACTTCAATAGTCCTTCTGTCATCTAAGTTGGAGGTAGTGTCTCTTCCTCAACTTCAATAGTCCTTCTGTCATCTAAGTTGGAGGTAGTGTCTCTTCCGCAACTACAATAGCAGGTCCTTCTGTCATCTAAGTTGGAGGTAGTGGCTCTTCCTCAACTTCAATAGCAGGTCCTTCTGTCATCTAAGTTGGAGGTAGTGTCTCTTCCGCAACTTCAATAGCAGGTCCTTCTGTCATGTAAGTTGGAGGTAGTGTCTCTTCCTCAACTTCAATAGCAGGTCCTGCTGTCATCTAAGTTGTAGGTAGTGTCTCTTCCTCAACTACAATAGCAGGTCCTTCTGTCATGTAAGTTGTAGGTAGTGTCTCTTCCTCAACTACAATAGCAGGTCCTTCTGTCATCTAAGTTGGAGGTAGTGTCTCTTCCTCAACTACAATAGCAGGTCCTTCTGTCATCTAAGTTGGAGGTAGTGTCTCTTCCTCATCTTCAATAGTCCTTCTGTCATCTAAGTTAGAGGTAGTGTCTCTTCCTCAACTTCAATAGCCGGTCCTTCTGTCATCTAAGTTGGAGGTAGTGTCTCTTCCTCAAGTTCAATAGCAGGTCCTTCTGTCATCTAAGTTGGAGGTAGTGTCTCTTCCTCACCTTCAATAGTCCTTCTGTCATCTAAGTTGGAGGTAGTGTCTCTTCCTCAACTTCAATAACAGGTCATTCTGTCATCTAAATTGGAGGTAGTGTCTCTTCCTCAACTTCAATAGCAGGTCCTTCTGTCATCTAAGTTGGAGGTAGTGTCTCTTCCTCAACTTCAATAGCAGGTCCTTCTGTCATCTAAGTTAGAGGTAGTGTCTCTTCCTCAACTTCAATAGCAGGTCCTTCTGTCATCTAAGTTGGAGGTAGTGTCTCTTCCTCACCTACAATAGCAGGTCCTTCGGTCATCTAAGCTGGAGGTAGTGTCTCTTCCTCACCTTCAATAGTCCTTCTGTCATCTAAGTTGGAGGTAGTGTCTCTTCCTCAACTACGATAGCAGGTCCTTCTGTCATCTAAGTTGGAGATAGTGTCTCTTCCTCAACTACAATAGCAGGTCCTTCTGTCATCTAAGTTGGAGGTAGTGTCTCTTCCTCAACTACAATAGCAGGTCCTTCTGTCATCTAAGTTGGAGGTAGTGTCTCTTCCTCAACTTCAATAGTCCTTCTGTCATCTAAGTTGGAGGTAGTGTCTCTTCCTCAACTACAGTAGCAGGTCCTTCTGTCATCTAAGTTGGAGGTAGTGTCTCTTCCTCAACTTCAATAGCAGGTCCTTCTGTCATCTAAGTTGGAGGTAGTGTCTCTTTCTCAACTTCAATAGCAGGTCCTTGTGTCATCTAAGTTGGAGGTAGTGTCTCTTCCTCAACTACAATAGCAGGTCTTTCTGTCATCTAAGTTGGAGGTAGTGTCTCTTCCTCAACTACAATAGCAGGTCCTTCTGTCATCTAAGTTGGAGGTAGTGTCTCTTCCTCACCTTCAATAGCAGTTCCTTCTGTCATCTAAGTTGGAGGTAGTGTCTCTTCCTCAACTTCAATAGTCCTTCTGTCATCTAAGTTGGAGGTAGTGTCTCTTCCTCAACTACAATAGCAGGTCCTTCTGTCATCTAAGTTGGAGGTAGTGTCTCTTCCTCAACTTCAATAGCAGGTCCTTCTGTCATCTAAGTTGGAGGTAGTGTCTCTTCCTCAACTTCAATAGTCCTTCTGTCATCTAAGTTGGAGGTAGTGTCTCTTCCTCAACTTCAATTGCAGGTCCTTCTGTCATCTAAGTTGGAGGTAGTGTCTCTTCCTCAACTACAATAGCAGGTCCTTCTGTCATCTAAGTTGGAGGTAGTGTCTCTTCCTCAACTACAATAGCAGGTCCTTCTGTCATCTAAGTTGGAGGTAGTGTCTCTTCCTCAACTTCAATAGTCCTTCTGTCATCTAAGTTGGAGGTAGTGTCTCTTCCGCAACTACAATAGCAGGTCCTTCTGTCATCTAAGTTGGAGGTAGTGTCTCTTCCTCAACTTCAATAGCAGGTCCTTCTGTCATCTAAGTTGTAGGTAGTGTCTCTTCCTCAACTTCAATAGCAGGTCCTTCTGTCATCTAAGTTGGAGGTAGTGTCTCTTCCTCAATTACAATAGCAGGTCCTTCTGTCATCTAAGTTGGAGGTAGTGTCTCTTCCTCAACTACAATAGCAGGTCCTTCTGTCATCTAAGTTGGAGGTAGTGTCTCTTCCTCAACTTCAATAGTTCTTCTGTCATCTAAGTTGGAGGTAGTGTCTCTTCCGCAACTACAATAGCAGGTCCTTCTGTCATCTAAGTTGGAGGTAGTGTCTCTTCCTCAACTTCAATAGCAGGTCCTTCTGTCATCTAAGTTGGAGGTAGTGTCTCTTCCTCAACTTCAATATCAGGTCCTTCTGTCATCTAAGTTGGAGGTAGTGTCTCTTCCTCACCTTCAATAGCAGGTCCTTCTGTCATCTAAGTTGGAGGTAGTGTCTCTTCCTCACCTTCAATAGCATGTCCTTCTGTCATCTAAGTTGGAGGTAGTGTCTCTTCCTCAACTACAATAGCAGGTCCTTCTGTCATCTAAGTTGGAGGTAGTGTCTCTTCCTCAACTTCAATAGTCCTTCTGTCATCTAAGTTGGAGGTAGTGTCTCTTCCTCAACTTCAATAGCAGGTCCTTCTGTCATCTAAGTTGGAGGTAGTGTCTTTTCCTCAACTTCAATAGCAGGTCCTTCTGTCATCTAAGTTGGAGGTAGTGTCTCTTCCTCAACTTCAACAGCAGGTCCTTCTGTCATCTAAGTTGTAGGTAGTGTCTCTTCCTCAACTTCAATAGCAGGTCCTTCTGTCATCTAAGTTGGATGTAGTGTCTCTTCCTCAACTTCAATAGCAGGTCCTTCTGTTATCTAAGTTGGAGGTAGTGTCTCTACCTCAACTTCAATAGCAGGTCCTTCTGTCATCTAAGTTAGAGGTAGTGTCTCTTCCTCAACTTCAATAGCAGGTCCTTCTGTCATCTAAGTTGGAGGTAGTGTCTCTTCCTCAACTACGATAGCAGGTCCTTCTGTCATCTAAGTTGGAGATAGTGTCTCTTCCTCAACTACAATAGCAGGTCCTTCTGTCATCTAAGTTGGAGGTAGTGTCTCTTCCTCAACTTCAATAGTCCTTCTGTCATCTAAGTTGGAGGTAGTGTCTCTTCCTCAACTACAGTAGCAGGTCCTTCTGTCATCTAAGTTGGAGGTAGTGTCTCTTCCTCAACTTCAATAGCAGGTCCTTCTGTCATCTAAGTTGGAGGTAGTGTCTCTTTCTCAACTTCAATAGCAGGTCCTTCTGTCATCTAAGTTGGAGGTAGTGTCTCTTCCTCAACTACAATAGCAGGTCTTTCTGTCATCTAAGTTGGAGGTAGTGTCTCTTCCTCAACTACAATAGCAGGTCCTTGTGTCATCTAAGTTGGAGGTAGTGTCTCTTCCTCACCTTCAATAGCAGTTCCTTCTGTCATCTAAGTTGGAGGTAGTGTCTCTTCCTCAACTTCAATAGTCCTTCTGTCATCTAAGTTGGAGGTAGTGTCTCTTCCTCAACTACAATAGCAGGCCCTTCTGTCATCTAAGTTGGAGGTAGTGTCTCTTCCTCAACTTCAATAGCAGGTCCTTCTGTCATCTAAGTTGGAGGTAGTGTCTCTTCCTCAACTTCAATAGTCCTTCTGTCATCTAAGTTGGAGGTAGTGTCTCTTCCTCAACTACAATAGCAGGTCCTTCTGTCATCTAAGTTGGAGGTAGTGTCTCTTCCTCAACTACAATAGCAGGTCCTTCTGTCATCTAAGTTAGAGGTAGTGTCTCTTCCGCAACTACAATAGCAGGTCCTTCTGTCATCTAAGTTGGAGGTAGTGTCTCTTCCTCAATTACAATAGCAGGTCCTTCTGTCATCTAAGTTGGAGGTAGTGTCTCTTCCTCAACTTCAATAGTCCTTCTGTCATCTAAGTTGGAGGTAGTGTCTCTTCCTCAACTTCAATAGTCCTTCTGTCATCTAAGTTGGAGGTAGTGTCTCTTCCGCAACTACAATAGCAGGTCCTTCTGTCATCTAAGTTGGAGGTAGTGTCTCTTCCTCAACTTCAATAGCAGGTCCTTCTGTCATCTAAGTTGTAGGTAGTGTCTCTTCCTCAACTTCAATAGCAGGTCCTTCTGTCATCTAAGTTGGAGGTAGTGTCTCTTCCTCAATTACAATAGCAGGACCTTCTGTCATCTAAGTTGGAGGTAGTGTCTCTTCCTCAACTTCAATAGTCCTTCTGTCATCTAAGTTGGAGGTAGTGTCTCTTCCGCAACTACAATAGCAGGTCCTTCTGTCATCTAAGTTGGAGGTAGTGGCTCTTCCTCAACTTCAATAGCAGGTCCTTCTGTCATCTAAGTTGGAGGTAGTGTCTCTTCCGCAACTTCAATAGCAGGTCCTTCTGTCATGTAAGTTGGAGGTAGTGTCTCTTCCTCAACTTCAATAGCAGGTCCTGCTGTCATCTAAGTTGTAGGTAGTGTCTCTTCCTCAACTACAATAGCAGGTCCTTCTGTCATGTAAGTTGTAGGTAGTGTCTCTTCCTCAACTACAATAGCAGGTCCTTCTGTCATCTAAGTTGGAGGTAGTGTCTCTTCCTCAACTACAATAGCAGGTCCTTCTGTCATCTAAGTTGGAGGTAGTGTCTCTTCCTCATCTTCAATAGTCCTTCTGTCATCTAAGTTAGAGGTAGTGTCTCTTCCTCAACTTCAATAGCCGGTCCTTCTGTCATCTAAGTTGGAGGTAGTGTCTCTTCCTCAAGTTCAATAGCAGGTCCTTCTGTCATCTAAGTTGGAGGTAGTGTCTCTTCCTCACCTTCAATAGTCCTTCTGTCATCTAAGTTGGAGGTAGTGTCTCTTCCTCAACTTCAATAACAGGTCATTCTGTCATCTAAGTTGGAGGTAGTGTCTCTTCCTCAACTTCAATAGCAGGTCCTTCTGTCATCTAAGTTGGAGGTAGTGTCTCTTCCTCAACTTCAATAGCAGGTCCTTCTGTCATCTAAGTTAGAGGTAGTGTCTCTTCCTCAACTTCAATAGCAGGTCCTTCTGTCATCTAAGTTGGAGGTAGTGTCTCTTCCTCACCTACAATAGCAGGTCCTTCGGTCATCTAAGCTGGAGGTAGTGTCTCTTCCTCACCTTCAATAGTCCTTCTGTCATCTAAGTTGGAGGTAGTGTCTCTTCCTCAACTTCAATAGCAGGTCCTTCTGTGATCTAAGTTGGAGGTAGTGTCTCTTCCTCAACTTCAATAGCAGGTCCTTCTGTCATCTAAGTTAGAGGTAGTGTCTCTTCCTCAACTTCAATAGCAGGTCCTTCTGTCATCTAAGTTGGAGGTAGTGTCTCTTCCTCAACTACGATAGCAGGTCCTTCTGTCATCTAAGTTGGAGATAGTGTCTCTTCCTCAACTACAATAGCAGGTCCTTCTGTCATCTAAGTTGGAGGTAGTGTCTCTTCCTCAACTACAATAGCAGGTCCTTCTGTCATCTAAGTTGGAGGTAGTGTCTCTTCCTCAACTTCAATAGTCCTTCTGTCATCTAAGTTGGAGGTAGTGTCTCTTCCTCAACTACAGTAGCAGGTCCTTCTGTCATCTAAGTTGGAGGTAGTGTCTCTTCCTCAACTTCAATAGCAGGTCCTTCTGTCATCTAAGTTGGAGGTAGTGTCTCTTTCTCAACTTCAATAGCAGGTCCTTCTGTCATCTAAGTTGGAGGTAGTGTCTCTTCCTCAACTACAATAGCAGGTCTTTCTGTCATCTAAGTTGGAGGTAGTGTCTCTTCCTCAACTACAATAGCAGGTCCTTCTGTCATCTAAGTTGGAGGTAGTGTCTCTTCCTCACCTTCAATAGCAGTTCCTTCTGTCATCTAAGTTGGAGGTAGTGTCTCTTCCTCAACTTCAATAGTCCTTCTGTCATCTAAGTTGGAGGTAGTGTCTCTTCCTCAACTACAATAGCAGGTCCTTCTGTCATCTAAGTTGGAGGTAGTGTCTCTTCCTCAACTTCAATAGCAGGTCCTTCTGTCATCTAAGTTGGAGGTAGTGTCTCTTCCTCAACTTCAATTGCAGGTCCTTCTGTCATCTAAGTTGGAGGTAGTGTCTCTTCCTCAACTACAATAGCAGGTCCTTCTGTCATCTAAGTTGGAGGTAGTGTCTCCTCCTCAACTACAATAGCAGGTCCTTCTGTCATCTAAGTTGGAGGTAGTGTCTCTTCCTCAACTTCAATAGTCCTTCTGTCATCTAAGTTGGAGGTAGTGTCTCTTCCGCAACTACAATAGCAGGTCCTTCTGTCATCTAAGTTGGAGGTAGTGTCTCTTCCTCAACTTCAATAGCAGGTCCTTCTGTCATCTAAGTTGTAGGTAGTGTCTCTTCCTCAACTTCAATAGCAGGTCCTTCTGTCATCTAAGTTGGAGGTAGTGTCTCTTCCTCAATTACAATAGCAGGTCCTTCTGTCATCTAAGTTGGAGGTAGTGTCTCTTCCTCAACTACAATAGCAGGTCCTTCTGTCATCTAAGTTGGAGGTAGTGTCTCTTCCTCAACTTCAATAGTTCTTCTGTCATCTAAGTTGGAGGTAGTGTCTCTTCCGCAACTACAATAGCAGGTCCTTCTGTCATCTAAGTTGGAGGTAGTGTCTCTTCCTCAACTTCAATAGCAGGTCCTTCTGTCATCTAAGTTGGAGGTAGTGTCTCTTCCTCAACTTCAATATCAGGTCCTTCTGTCATCTAAGTTGGAGGTAGTGTCTCTTCCTCACCTTCAATAGCAGGTCCTTCTGTCATCTAAGTTGGAGGTAGTGTCTCTTCCTCACCTTCAATAGCATGTCCTTCTGTCATCTAAGTTGGAGGTAGTGTCTCTTCCTCAACTACAATAGCAGGTCCTTCTGTCATCTAAGTTGGAGGTAGTGTCTCTTCCTCAACTTCAATAGTCCTTCTGTCATCTAAGTTGGAGGTAGTGTCTCTTCCTCAACTTCAATAGCAGGTCCTTCTGTCATCTAAGTTGGAGGTAGTGTCTTTTCCTCAACTTCAATAGCAGGTCCTTCTGTCATCTAAGTTGGAGGTAGTGTCTCTTCCTCAACTTCAACAGCAGGTCCTTCTGTCATCTAAGTTGTAGATAGTGTCTCTTCCTCAACTTCAATAGCAGGTCCTTCTGTCATCTAAGTTGGATGTAGTGTCTCTTCCTCAACTTCAATAGCAGGTCCTTCTGTTATCTAAGTTGGAGGTAGTGTCTCTACCTCAACTTCAATAGCAGGTCCTTCTGTCATCTAAGTTAGAGGTAGTGTCTCTTCCTCAACTTCAATAGCAGGTCCTTCTGTCATCTAAGTTGGAGGTAGTGTCTCTTCCTCAACTACGATAGCAGGTCCTTCTGTCATCTAAGTTGGAGATAGTGTCTCTTCCTCAACTACAATAGCAGGTCCTTCTGTCATCTAAGTTGGAGGTAGTGTCTCTTCCTCAACTTCAATAGTCCTTCTGTCATCTAAGTTGGAGGTAGTGTCTCTTCCTCAACTACAGTAGCAGGTCCTTCTGTCATCTAAGTTGGAGGTAGTGTCTCTTCCTCAACTTCAATAGCAGGTCCTTCTGTCATCTAAGTTGTAGGTAGTGTCTCTTTCTCAACTTCAATAGCAGGTCCTTCTGTCATCTAAGTTGGAGGTAGTGTCTCTTCCTCAACTACAATAGCAGGTCTTTCTGTCATCTAAGTTGGAGGTAGTGTCTCTTCCTCAACTACAATAGCAGGTCCTTGTGTCATCTAAGTTGGAGGTAGTGTCTCTTCCTCACCTTCAATAGCAGTTCCTTCTGTCATCTAAGTTGGAGGTAGTGTCTCTTCCTCAACTTCAATAGTCCTTCTGTCATCTAAGTTGGAGGTAGTGTCTCTTCCTCAACTACAATAGCAGGCCCTTCTGTCATCTAAGTTGGAGGTAGTGTCTCTTCCTCAACTTCAATAGCAGGTCCTTCTGTCATCTAAGTTGGAGGTAGTGTCTCTTCCTCAACTTCAATAGTCCTTCTGTCATCTAAGTTGGAGGTAGTGTCTCTTCCTCAACTACAATAGCAGGTCCTTCTGTCATCTAAGTTGGAGGTAGTGTCTCTTCCTCAACTACAATAGCAGGTCCTTCTGTCATCTAAGTTGGAGGTAGTGTCTCTTCCTCAACTTCAATAGTCCTTCTGTCATCTAAGTTGGAGGTAGTGTCTCTTCCGCAACTACAATAGCAGGTCCTTCTGTCATCTAAGTTGGAGGTAGTGTCTCTTCCTCAACTTCAATAGCAGGTCCTTCTGTCATCTAAGTTGTAGGTAGTGTCTCTTCCTCAACTTCAATAGCAGGTCCTTCTGTCATCTAAGTTGGAGGTAGTGTCTCTTCCTCAATTACAATAGCAGGTCCTTCTGTCATCTAAGTTGGAGGTAGTGTCTCTTCCTCAACTTCAATAGTCCTTCTGTCATCTAAGTTGGAGGTAGTGTCTCTTCCGCAACTACAATAGCAGGTCCTTCTGTCATCTAAGTTGGAGGTAGTGGCTCTTCCTCAACTTCAATAGCAGGTCCTTCTGTCATCTAAGTTGGAGGTAGTGTCTCTTCCGCAACTTCAATAGCAGGTCCTTCTGTCATCTAAGTTGGAGGTAGTGTCTCTTCCTCAACTTCAATAGCAGGTCCTTCTGTCATCTAAGTTGGAGGTAGTGTCTCTTCCTCAACTTCAATAGCAGGTCCTTCTGTCATCTAAGTTGGAGGTAGTGTCTCTTCCTCAACTGCAATAGTCCTTCTGTCATCTAAGTTGGAGGTAGTGTCTCTTCCTCAACTTCAATAGCAGGTCCTTCTGTCATCTAAGTTGGAGGTAGTGTCTCTTCCTCAACTTCAATAGCAGGTCCTTCTGTTATCTAAGTTGGAGGTAGTGTCTCTTCCTCAACTTCAATAGCAGGTCCTTCTGTCATCTAAGTTGGAGGTAGTGTCTCTTCCTCAACTTCAATAGTCCTTCTGTCATCTAAGTTGGAGGTAGTGTCTCTTCCTCAACTACAGTAGCAGGTCCTTCTGTCATCTAAGTTGGAGGTAGTGTCTCTTCCTCAACTTCAATAGCCCGGTCCTTCTGTCATCTAAGTTGGAGGTAGTGTCTCTTTCTCAACTTCAATAGCAGGTCCTTCTGTCATCTAAGTTGGAGGTAGTGTCTCTTCCTCACCTACAATAGCAGGTCCTTCTGTCATCTAAGTTGGAGGTAGTGTCTCTTCCTCACCTTCAATAGCAGTTCCTTCTGTCATCTAAGTTGGAGGTAGTGTCTCTTCCTCAACTTCAATAGTCCTTCTGTCATCTAAGTTGGAGGTAGTGTCTCTTCCTCAACTACAATAGCAGGTCCTTCTGTCATCTAAGTTGGAGGTAGTGTCTCTTCCTCAACTTCAATAGCAGGTCCTTCTGTCATCTAAGTTGGAGGTAGTGTCTCTTCCTCAACTTCAATTGCAGGTCCTTCTGTCATCTAAGTTGGAGGTAGTGTCTCTTCCTCAACTACAATAGCAGGTCCTTCTGTCATCTAAGTTGGAGGTAGTGTCTCTTCCTCAACTACAATAGCAGGTCCTTCTGTCATCTAAGTTGGAGGTAGTGTCTCTTCCTCAACTTCAATAGCAGGTCCTTCTGTCATCTAAGTTAGAGGTAGTGTCTCTTCCTCACCTTCAATAGCAGGTCCTTCTGTCATCTAAGTTGGAGGTAGTGTCTCTTCCTCAACTTCAATAGCAGGTCCTTCTGTCATCTAAGTTGTAGGTAGTGTCTCTTCCTCAACTTCAATAGCAGGTCCTTCTGTCATCTAAGTTGGAGGTAGTGTCTCTTCCTCAATTACAATAGCAGGTCCTTCTGTCATCTAAGTTGGAGGTAGTGTCTCTTCCTCAACTACAATAGCAGGTCCTTCTGTCATCTAAGTTGGAGGTAGTGTCTCTTCCTCAACTTCAATAGTTCTTCTGTCATCTAAGTTGGAGGTAGTGTCTCTTCCGCAACTACAATAGCAGGTCCTTCTGTCATCTAAGTTGGAGGTAGTGTCTCTTCCTCAACTTCAATAGCAGGTCCTTCTGTCATCTAAGTTGGAGGTAGTGTCTCTTCCTCAACTTCAATATCAGGTCCTTCTGTCATCTAAGTTGGAGGTAGTGTCTCTTCCTCACCTTCAATAGCAGGTCCTTCTGTCATCTAAGTTGGAGGTAGTGTCTCTTCCTCACCTTCAATAGCATGTCCTTCTGTCATCTAAGTTGGAGGTAGTGTCTCTTCCTCAACTACAATAGCAGGTCCTTCTGTCATCTAAGTTGGAGGTAGTGTCTCTTCCTCAACTTCAATAGTCCTTCTGTCATCTAAGTTGGAGGTAGTGTCTCTTCCTCAACTTCAATAGCAGGTCCTTCTGTCATCTAAGTTGGAGGTAGTGTCTTTTCCTCAACTTCAATAGCAGGTCCTTCTGTCATCTAAGTTGGAGGTAGTGTCTCTTCCTCAACTTCAACAGCAGGTCCTTCTGTCATCTAAGTTGTAGATAGTGTCTCTTCCTCAACTTCAATAGCAGGTCCTTCTGTCATCTAAGTTGGATGTAGTGTCTCTTCCTCAACTTCAATAGCAGGTCCTTCTGTTATCTAAGTTGGAGGTAGTGTCTCTACCTCAACTTCAATAGAGGTCCTTCTGTCATCTAAGTTAGAGGTAGTGTCTCTTCCTCAACTTCAATAGCAGGTCCTTCTGTCATCTAAGTTGGAGGTAGTGTCTCTTCCTCAACTACGATAGCAGGTCCTTCTGTCATCTAAGTTGGAGATAGTGTCTCTTCCTCAACTACAATAGCAGGTCCTTCTGTCATCTAAGTTGGAGGTAGTGTCTCTTCCTCAACTTCAATAGTCCTTCTGTCATCTAAGTTGGAGGTAGTGTCTCTTCCTCAACTACAGTAGCAGGTCCTTCTGTCATCTAAGTTGGAGGTAGTGTCTCTTCCTCAACTTCAATAGCAGGTCCTTCTGTCATCTAAGTTGGAGGTAGTGTCTCTTTCTCAACTTCAATAGCAGGTCCTTCTGTCATCTAAGTTGGAGGTAGTGTCTCTTCCTCAACTACAATAGCAGGTCTTTCTGTCATCTAAGTTGGAGGTAGTGTCTCTTCCTCAACTACAATAGCAGGTCCTTGTGTCATCTAAGTTGGAGGTAGTGTCTCTTCCTCACCTTCAATAGCAGTTCCTTCTGTCATCTAAGTTGGAGGTAGTGTCTCTTCCTCAACTTCAATAGTCCTTCTGTCATCTAAGTTGGAGGTAGTGTCTCTTCCTCAACTACAATAGCAGGCCCTTCTGTCATCTAAGTTGGAGGTAGTGTCTCTTCCTCAACTTCAATAGCAGGTCCTTCTGTCATCTAAGTTGGAGGTAGTGTCTCTTCCTCAACTTCAATAGTCCTTCTGTCATCTAAGTTGGAGGTAGTGTCTCTTCCTCAACTACAATAGCAGGTCCTTCTGTCATCTAAGTTGGAGGTAGTGTCTCTTCCTCAACTACAATAGCAGGTCCTTCTGTCATCTAAGTTGGAGGTAGTGTCTCTTCCTCAACTACAATAGCAGGTCCTTCTGTCATCTAAGTTGGAGGTAGTGTCTCTTCCTCAACTTCAATAGTCCTTCTGTCATCTAAGTTGGAGGTAGTGTCTCTTCCGCAACTACAATAGCAGGTCCTTCTGTCATCTAAGTTGGAGGTAGTGTCTCTTCCTCAACTTCAATAGCAGGTCCTTCTGTCATCTAAGTTGTAGGTAGTGTCTCTTCCTCAACTTCAATAGCAGGTCCTTCTGTCATCTAAGTTGGAGGTAGTGTCTCTTCCTCAATTACAATAGCAGGTCCTTCTGTCATCTAAGTTGGAGGTAGTGTCTCTTCCTCAACTTCAATAGTCCTTCTGTCATCTAAGTTGGAGGTAGTGTCTCTTCCGCAACTACAATAGCAGGTCCTTCTGTCATCTAAGTTGGAGGTAGTGGCTCTTCCTGAACTTCAATAGCAGGTCCTTCTGTCATCTAAGTTGGAGGTAGTGTCTCTTCCGCAACTTCAATAGCAGGTCCTTCTGTCATCTAAGTTGGAGGTAGTGTCTCTTCCTCAACTTCAATAGCAGGTCCTTCTGTCATCTAAGTTGGAGGTAGTGTCTCTTCCTCAACTTCAATAGCAGGTCCTTCTGTCATCTAAGTTGGAGGTAGTGTCTCTTCCTCAACTGCAATAGTCCTTCTGTCATCTAAGTTGGAGGTAGTGTCTCTTCCTCAACTTCAATAGCAGGTCCTTCTGTCATCTAAGTTGGAGGTAGTGTCTCTTCCTCAACTTCAATAGCAGGTCCTTCTGTTATCTAAGTTGGAGGTAGTGTCTCTTCCTCAACTTCAATAGCCGGTCCTTCTGTCATCTAAGTTAGAGGTAGTGTCTCTTCCTCAACTTCAATAGCAGGTCCTTCTGTCATCTAAGTTGGAGGTAGTGTCTCTTCCTCAACTACGATAGCAGGTCCTTCTGTCATCTAAGTTGGAGATAGTGTCTCTTCCTCAACTACAATAGCAGGTCCTTCTGTCATCTAAGTTGGAGGTAGTGTCTCTTCCTCAACTACAATAGCAGGTCCTTCTGTCATCTAAGTTGGAGGTAGTGTCTCTTCCTCAACTTCAATAGTCCTTCTGTCATCTAAGTTGGAGGTAGTGTCTCTTCCTCAACTACAGTAGCAGGTCCTTCTGTCATCTAAGTTGGAGGTAGTGTCTCTTCCTCAACTTCAATAGCCCGGTCCTTCTGTCATCTAAGTTGGAGGTAGTGTCTCTTTCTCAACTTCAATAGCAGGTCCTTCTGTCATCTAAGTTGGAGGTAGTGTCTCTTCCTCACCTACAATAGCAGGTCTTTCTGTCATCTAAGTTGGAGGTAGTGTCTCTTCCTCAACTACAATAGCAGGTCCTTCTGTCATCTAAGTTGGAGGTAGTGTCTCTTCCTCACCTTCAATAGCAGGTCCTTCTGTCATCTAAGTTGGAGGTAGTGTCTCTTCCTCAACTTCAATAGCAGGTCCTTCTGACATCTAAGTTGGAGGTAGTGTCTCTTCCTCAACTTCAATAGTCCTTCTGTCATCTAAGTTGGAGGTAGTGTCTCTTCCTCAACTACAATAGCAGATCCTTCTGTCATCTAAGTTGGAGGTAGTGTCTCTTCCTCAACTTCAATAGCAGGTCCTTCTGTCATCTAAGTTGGAGGTAGTGTCTCTTCCTCAACTTCAATAGTCCTTCTGTCATCTAAGTTGGAGGTAGTGTCTCTTCCTCAACTTCAATTGCAGGTCCTTCTGTCATCTAAGTTGGAAGTAGTGTCTCTTCCTCAACTACAATAGCAGGTCCTTCTGTCATCTAAGTTGGAGGTAGTGTCTCTTCCTCAACTACAATAGCAGGTCCTTCTGTCATCTAAGTTGGAGGTAGTGTCTCTTCCTCAACTTCAATAGTTCTTCTGTCATCTAAGTTGGAGGTAGTGTCTCTTCCGCAACTACAATAGCAGGTCCTTCTGTCATCTAAGTTGGAGGTAGTGTCTCTTCCTCAACTTCAATAGCAGGTCCTTCTGTCATCTAAGTTGGAGGTAGTGTCTCTTCCTCAACTTCAATATCAGGTCCTTCTGTCATCTAAGTTGTAGGTAGTGTCTCTTCCTCACCTTCAATAGCAGGTCCTTCTGTCATCTAAGTTGGAGGTAGTGTCTCTTCCTCACCTTCAATAGCATGTCCTTCTGTCATCTAAGTTGGAGGTAGTGTCTCTTCCTCAACTTCAATAGCAGGTCCTTCTGTCATCTAAGTTGGAGGTAGTGTCTCTTCCTCAACTTCAATAGTCCTTCTGTCATCTAAGTTGGAGGTAGTGTCTCTTCCTCAACTTCAATTGCAGGTCCTTCTGTCATCTAAGTTGGAAGTAGTGTCTCTTCCTCAACTACAATAGCAGGTCCTTCTGTCATCTAAGTTGGAGGTAGTGTCTCTTCCTCAACTATAATAGCAGGTCCTTCTGTCATCTAAGTTGGAGGTAGTGTCTCTTCCTCAACTTCAATAGTTCTTCTGTCATCTAAGTTGGAGGTAGTGTCTCTTCCGCAACTACAATAGCAGGTCCTTCTGTCATCTAAGTTGGAGGTAGTGTCTCTTCCTCAACTTCAATAGCAGGTCCTTCTGTCATCTAAGTTGGAGGTAGTGTCTCTTCCTCACCTTCAATAGCAGGTCCTTCTGTCATCTAAGTTGGAGGTAGTGTCTCTTCCTCACCTTCAATAGCATGTCCTTCTGTCATCTAAGTTGGAGGTAGTGTCTCTTCCTCAACTTCAATAGCAGGTCCTTCTGTCATCTAAGTTGGAGGTAGTGTCTCTTCCTCAACTTCAATAGTCCTTCTGTCATCTAAGTTGGAGGTAGTGTCTCTTCCTCAACTTCAATAGCAGGTCCTTCTGTCATCTAAGTTGGAGGTAGTGTCTTTTCCTCAACTTCAATAGCAGGTCCTTCTGTCATCTAAGTTGGAGGTAGTGTCTCTTCCTCAACTTCAACAGCAGGTCCTTCTGTCATCTAAGTTGTAGGTAGTGTCTCTTCCTCAACTTCAATAGCAGGTCCTTCTGTTATCTAAGTTGGATGTAGTGTCTCTTCCTCAACTTCAATAGCAGGTCCTTCTGTTATCTAAGTTGGAGGTAGTGTCTCTTCCTCAACTTCAATAGCAGGTCCTTCTGTCATCTAAGTTAGAGGTAGTGTCTCTTCCTCAACTTCAATAGCAGGTCCTTCTGTCATCTAAGTTGGAGGTAGTGTCTCTTCCTCAACTACGATAGCAGGTCCTTCTGTCATCTAAGTTGGAGATAGTGTCTCTTCCTCAACTACAATAGCAGGTCCTTCTGTCATCTAAGTTGGAGGTAGTGTCTCTTCCTCAACTACAATAGCAGGTCCTTCTGTCATCTAAGTTGGAGGTAGTGTCTCTTCCTCAACTTCAATAGTCCTTCTGTCATCTAAGTTGGAGGTAGTGTCTCTTCCTCAACTACAGTAGCAGGTCCTTCTGTCATCTAAGTTGGAGGTAGTGTCTCTTCCTCAACTTCAATAGCAGGTCCTTCTGTCATCTAAGTTGGAGGTAGTGTCTCTTTCTCAACTTCAATAGCAGGTCCTTCTGTCATCTAAGTTGGAGGTAGTGTCTCTTCCTCAACTTCAATAGCAGGTCCTTCTGTCATCTACGTTGGAGGTAGTGTCTCTTTCTCAACTTCAATAGCAGGTCCTTCTGTCATCTAAGTTGTAGGTAGTGTCTCTTCCTCAACTACAATAGCAGGTCCTTCTGTCATCTAAGTTGGAGGTAGTGTCTCTTTCTCAACTTCAATAGCAGGTCCTTCTGTCATCTAAGTTGTAGGTAGTGTCTCTTCCTCAACTACAATAGCAGGTCCTTCTGTCATCTAAGTTGGAGGTAGTGTCTCTTCCTCAACTTCAATAGCAGGTCCTTCTGTCATCTAAGTTGGAGGTAGTGTCTCTTCCTCACCTACAATAGCAGGTCTTTCTGTCATCTAAGTTGGAGGTAGTGTCTCTTCCTCAACTACAATAGCAGGTCCTTCTGTCATCTAAGTTGGAGGTAGTGTCTCTTCCTCACCTTCAATAGCATGTCCTTCTGTCATCTAAGTTGGAGGTAGTGTCTCTTCCTCAACTACAATAGCAGGTCCTTCTGTCATCTAAGTTGGAGGTAGTGTCTCTTCCTCAACTTCAATAGTCCTTCTGTCATCTAAGTTGGAGGTAGTGTCTCTTCCTCAACTTCAATAGCAGGTCCTTCTGTCATCTAAGTTGGAGGTAGTGTCTTTTCCTCAACTTCAATAGCAGGTCCTTCTGTCATCTAAGTTGGAGGTAGTGTCTCTTCCTCAACTTCAACAGCAGGTCCTTCTGTCATCTAAGTTGTAGATAGTGTCTCTTCCTCAACTTCAATAGCAGGTCCTTCTGTCATCTAAGTTGGATGTAGTGTCTCTTCCTCAACTTCAATAGCAGGTCCTTCTGTTATCTAAGTTGGAGGTAGTGTCTCTTCCTCAACTTCAATAGCAGGTCCTTCTGTCATCTAAGTTGGAGGTAGTGTCTCTTCCTCAACTACGATAGCAGGTCCTTCTGTCATCTAAGTTGGAGATAGTGTCTCTTCCTCAACTACAATAGCAGGTCCTTCTGTCATCTAAGTTGGAGGTAGTGTCTCTTCCTCAACTTCAATAGAAGGTCCTTCTGTAATCTAAGTTGGAGGTAGTGTCTCTTCCTCAACTTCAATAGTCCTTCTGTCATCTAAGTTGGAGGTAGTGTCTCTTCCTCAACTACAGTAGCAGGTCCTTCTGTCATCTAAGTTGGAGGTAGTGTCTCTTCCTCAACTTCAATAGCAGGTCCTTCTGTCATCTAAGTTGGAGGTAGTGTCTCTTTCTCAACTTCAATAGCAGGTCCTTCTGTCATCTAAGTTGGAGGTAGTGTCTCTTCCTCAACTACAATAGCAGGTCTTTCTGTCATCTAAGTTGGAGGTAGTGTCTCTTCCTCAACTACAATAGCAGGTCCTTGTGTCATCTAAGTTGGAGGTAGTGTCTCTTCCTCACCTTCAATAGCAGTTCCTTCTGTCATCTAAGTTGGAGGTAGTGTCTCTTCCTCAACTTCAATAGTCCTTCTGTCATCTAAGTTGGAGGTAGTGTCTCTTCCTCAACTACAATAGCAGGCCCTTCTGTCATCTAAGTTGGAGGTAGTGTCTCTTCCTCAACTTCAATAGCAGGTCCTTCTGTCATCTAAGTTGGAGGTAGTGTCTCTTCCTCAACTTCAATAGTCCTTCTGTCATCTAAGTTGGAGGTAGTGTCTCTTCCTCAACTACAATAGCAGGTCCTTCTGTCATCTAAGTTGGAGGTAGTGTCTCTTCCTCAACTACAATAGCAGGTCCTTCTGTCATCTAAGTTGGAGGTAGTGTCTCTTCCTCAACTTCAATAGTCCTTCTGTCATCTAAGTTGGAGGTAGTGTCTCTTCCGCAACTACAATAGCAGGTCCTTCTGTCATCTAAGTTGGAGGTAGTGTCTCTTCCTCAACTTCAATAGCAGGTCCTTCTGTCATCTAAGTTGTAGGTAGTGTCTCTTCCTCAACTTCAATAGCAGGTCCTTCTGTCATCTAAGTTGGAGGTAGTGTCTCTTCCTCAATTACAATAGCAGGTCCTTCTGTCATCTAAGTTGGAGGTAGTGTCTCTTCCTCAACTTCAATAGTCCTTCTGTCATCTATGTTGGAGGTAGTGTCTCTTCCGCAACTACAATAGCAGGTCCTTCTGTCATCTAAGTTGGAGGTAGTGGCTCTTCCTCAACTTCAATAGCAGGTCCTTCTGTCATCTAAGTTGGAGGTAGTGTCTCTTCCGCAACTTCAATAGCAGGTCCTTCTGTCATCTAAGTTGGAGGTAGTGTCTCTTCCTCAACTTCAATAGCAGGTCCTTCTGTCATCTAAGTTGGAGGTAGTGTCTCTTCCTCAACTTCAATAGCAGGTCCTTCTGTCATCTAAGTTGGAGGTAGTGTCTCTTCCTCAACTGCAATAGTCCTTCTGTCATCTAAGTTGGAGGTAGTGTCTCTTCCTCAACTTCAATAGCAGGTCCTTCTGTCATCTAAGTTGGAGGTAGTGTCTCTTCCTCAACTTCAATAGCAGGTCCTTCTGTTATCTAAGTTGGAGGTAGTGTCTCTTCCTCAACTTCAATAGCCGGTCCTTCTGTCATCTAAGTTAGAGGTAGTGTCTCTTCCTCAACTTCAATAGCAGGTCCTTCTGTCATCTAAGTTGGAGGTAGTGTCTCTTCCTCAACTACGATAGCAGGTCCTTCTGTCATCTAAGTTGGAGATAGTGTCTCTTCCTCAACTACAATAGCAGGTCCTTCTGTCATCTAAGTTGGAGGTAGTGTCTCTTCCTCAACTACAATAGCAGGTCCTTCTGTCATCTAAGTTGGAGGTAGTGTCTCTTCCTCAACTTCAATAGTCCTTCTGTCATCTAAGTTGGAGGTAGTGTCTCTTCCTCAACTACAGTAGCAGGTCCTTCTGTCATCTAAGTTGGAGGTAGTGTCTCTTCCTCAACTTCAATAGCCCGGTCCTTCTGTCATCTAAGTTGGAGGTAGTGTCTCTTTCTCAACTTCAATAGCAGGTCCTTCTGTCATCTAAGTTGGAGGTAGTGTCTCTTCCTCACCTACAATAGCAGGTCTTTCTGTCATCTAAGTTGGAGGTAGTGTCTCTTCCTCAACTACAATAGCAGGTCCTTCTGTCATCTAAGTTGGAGGTAGTGTCTCTTCCTCACCTTCAATAGCAGGTCCTTCTGTCATCTAAGTTGGAGGTAGTGTCTCTTCCTCAACTTCAATAGCAGGTCCTTCTGACATCTAAGTTGGAGGTAGTGTCTCTTCCTCAACTTCAATAGTCCTTCTGTCATCTAAGTTGGAGGTAGTGTCTCTTCCTCAACTACAATAGCAGATCCTTCTGTCATCTAAGTTGGAGGTAGTGTCTCTTCCTCAACTTCAATAGCAGGTCCTTCTGTCATCTAAGTTGGAGGTAGTGTCTCTTCCTCAACTTCAATAGTCCTTCTGTCATCTAAGTTGGAGGTAGTGTCTCTTCCTCAACTTCAATTGCAGGTCCTTCTGTCATCTAAGTTGGAAGTAGTGTCTCTTCCTCAACTACAATAGCAGGTCCTTCTGTCATCTAAGTTGGAGGTAGTGTCTCTTCCTCAACTACAATAGCAGGTCCTTCTGTCATCTAAGTTGGAGGTAGTGTCTCTTCCTCAACTTCAATAGTTCTTCTGTCATCTAAGTTGGAGGTAGTGTCTCTTCCGCAACTACAATAGCAGGTCCTTCTGTCATCTAAGTTGGAGGTAGTGTCTCTTCCTCAACTTCAATAGCAGGTCCTTCTGTCATCTAAGTTGGAGGTAGTGTCTCTTCCTCAACTTCAATATCAGGTCCTTCTGTCATCTAAGTTGGAGGTAGTGTCTCTTCCTCACCTTCAATAGCAGGTCCTTCTGTCATCTAAGTTGGAGGTAGTGTCTCTTCCTCACCTTCAATAGCATGTCCTTCTGTCATCTAAGTTGGAGGTAGTGTCTCTTCCTCAACTTCAATAGCAGGTCCTTCTGTCATCTAAGTTGGAGGTAGTGTCTCTTCCTCAACTTCAATAGTCCTTCTGTCATCTAAGTTGGAGGTAGTGTCTCTTCCTCAACTTCAATTGCAGGTCCTTCTGTCATCTAAGTTGGAAGTAGTGTCTCTTCCTCAACTACAATAGCAGGTCCTTCTGTCATCTAAGTTGGAGGTAGTGTCTCTTCCTCAACTATAATAGCAGGTCCTTCTGTCATCTAAGTTGGAGGTAGTGTCTCTTCCTCAACTTCAATAGTTCTTCTGTCATCTAAGTTGGAGGTAGTGTCTCTTCCGCAACTACAATAGCAGGTCCTTCTGTCATCTAAGTTGGAGGTAGTGTCTCTTCCTCAACTTCAATAGCAGGTCCTTCTGTCATCTAAGTTGGAGGTAGTGTCTCTTCCTCAACTTCAATATCAGGTCCTTCTGTCATCTAAGTTGGAGGTAGTGTCTCTTCCTCACCTTCAATAGCAGGTCCTTCTGTCATCTAAGTTGGAGGTAGTGTCTCTTCCTCACCTTCAATAGCATGTCCTTCTGTCATCTAAGTTGGAGGTAGTGTCTCTTCCTCAACTTCAATAGCAGGTCCTTCTGTCATCTAAGTTGGAGGTAGTGTCTCTTCCTCAACTTCAATAGTCCTTCTGTCATCTAAGTTGGAGGTAGTGTCTCTTCCTCAACTTCAACAGCAGGTCCTTCTGTCATCTAAGTTGTAGGTAGTGTCTCTTCCTCAACTTCAATAGCAGGTCCTTCTGTTATCTAAGTTGGATGTAGTGTCTCTTCCTCAACTTCAATAGCAGGTCCTTCTGTTATCTAAGTTGGAGGTAGTGTCTCTTCCTCAACTTCAATAGCAGGTCCTTCTGTCATCTAAGTTAGAGGTAGTGTCTCTTCCTCAACTTCATTAGCAGGTCCTTCTGTCATCTAAGTTGGAGGTAGTGTCTCTTCCTCAACTACGATAGCAGGTCCTTCTGTCTTCTAAGTTGGAGATAGTGTCTCTTCCTCAACTACAATAGCAGGTCCTTCTGTCATCTAAGTTGGAGGTAGTGTCTCTTCCTCAACTACAATAGCAGGTCCTTCTGTCATCTAAGTTGGAGGTAGTGTCTCTTCCTCAACTTCAATAGTCCTTCTGTCATCTAAGTTGGAGGTAGTGTCTCTTCCTCAACTACAGTAGCAGGTCCTTCTGTCATCTAAGTTGGAGGTAGTGTCTCTTCCTCAACTTCAATAGCAGGTCCTTCTGTCATCTAAGTTGGAGGTAGTGTCTCTTTCTCAACTTCAATAGCAGCTCCTTCTGTCATCTAAGTTGGAGGTAGTGTCTCTTCCTCAACTTCAATAGCAGGTCCTTCTGTCATCTAAGTTGGAGGTAGTGTCTCTTTCTCAACTTCAATAGCAGGTCCTTCTGTCATCTAAGTTGTAGGTAGTGTCTCTTCCTCAACTACAATAGCAGGTCCTTCTGTCATCTAAGTTGGAGGTAGTGTCTCTTTCTCAACTTCAATAGCAGGTCCTTCTGTCATCTAAGTTGTAGGTAGTGTCTCTTCCTCAACTACAATAGCAGGTCCTTCTGTCATCTAAGTTGGAGGTAGTGTCTCTTCCTCAACTTCAATAGCAGGTCCTTCTGTCATCTAAGTTGGAGGTAGTGTCTCTTCCTCACCTACAATAGCAGGTCTTTCTGTCATCTAAGTTGGAGGTAGTGTCTCTTCCTCAACTACAATAGCAGGTCCTTCTGTCATCTAAGTTGGAGGTAGTGTCTCTTCCTCACCTTCAATAGCAGGTCCTTCTGTCATCTAAGTTGGAGGTAGTGTCTCTTCCTCAACTTCAATAGCAGGTCCTTCTGTCATCTAAGTTGGAGGTAGTGTCTCTTCCTCAACTTCAATAGTCCTTCTGTCATCTAAGTTGGAGGTAGTGTCTCTTCCTCAACTACAATAGCAGGTCCTTCTGTCATCTAAGTTGGAGGTAGTGTCTCTTCCTCAACTTCAATAGCAGGTCCTTCTGTCATCTAAGTTGGAGGTAGTGTCTCTTCCTCAACTTCAATAGTCCTTCTGTCATCTAAGTTGGAGGTAGTGTCTCTTCCTCAACTTCAATTGCAGGTCCTTCTGTCATCTAAGTTGGAGGTAGTGTCTCTTCCTCAACTACAATAGCAGGTCCTTCTGTCATCTAAGTTGGAGGTAGTGTCTCTTCCTCAACTACAATAGCAGGTCCTTCTGTCATCTAAGTTGGAGGTAGTGTCTCTTCCTCACCTTCAATAGCAGGTCCTTCTGTCATCTAAGTTGGAGGTAGTGTCTCTTCCTCAACTTCAATAGCAGGTCCTTCTGACATCTAAGTTGGAGGTAGTGTCTCTTCCTCAACTTCAATAGTCCTTCTGTCATCTAAGTTGGAGGTAGTGTCTCTTCCTCAACTACAATAGCAGATCCTTCTGTCATCTAAGTTGGAGGTAGTGTCTCTTCCTCAACTTCAATAGCAGGTCCTTCTGTCATCTAAGTTGGAGGTAGTGTCTCTTCCTCAACTTCAATAGTCCTTCTGTCATCTAAGTTGGAGGTAGTGTCTCTTCCTCAACTTCAATTGCAGGTCCTTCTGTCATCTAAGTTGGAAGTAGTGTCTCTTCCTCAACTACAATAGCAGGTCCTTCTGTCATCTAAGTTGGAGGTAGTGTCTCTTCCTCAACTACAATAGCAGGTCCTTCTGTCATCTAAGTTGGAGGTAGTGTGTCTTCCTCAACTTCAATAGTTCTTCTGTCATCTAAGTTGGAGGTAGTGTCTCTTCCGCAACTACAATAGCAGGTCCTTCTGTCATCTAAGTTGGAGGTAGTGTCTCTTCCTCAACTTCAATAGCAGGTCCTTCTGTCATCTAAGTTGGAGGTAGTGTCTCTTCCTCAACTTCAATATCAGGTCCTTCTGTCATCTAAGTTGGAGGTAGTGTCTCTTCCTCACCTTCAATAGCAGGTCCTTCTGTCATCTAAGTTGGAGGTAGTGTCTCTTCCTCACCTTCAATAGCATGTCCTTCTGTCATCTAAGTTGGAGGTAGTGTCTCTTCCTCAACTTCAATAGCAGGTCCTTCTGTCATCTAAGTTGGAGGTCGTGTCTCTTCCTCAACTTCAATAGTCCTTCTGTCATCTAAGTTGGAGGTAGTGTCTCTTCCTCAACTTCAATTGCAGGTCCTTCTGTCATCTAAGTTGGAAGTAGTGTCTCTTCCTCAACTACAATAGCAGGTCCTTCTGTCATCTAAGTTGGAGGTAGTGTCTCTTCCTCAACTATAATAGCAGGTCCTTCTGTCATCTAAGTTGGAGGTAGTGTCTCTTCCTCAACTTCAATAGTTCTTCTGTCATCTAAGTTGGAGGTAGTGTCTCTTCCGCAACTACAATAGCAGGTCCTTCTGTCATCTAAGTTGGAGGTAGTGTCTCTTCCTCAACTTCAATAGCAGGTCCTTCTGTCATCTAAGTTGGAGGTAGTGTCTCTTCCTCAACTTCAATATCAGGTCCTTCTGTCATCTAAGTTGGAGGTAGTGTCTCTTCCTCACCTTCAATAGCAGGTCCTTCTGTCATCTAAGTTGGAGGTAGTGTCTCTTCCTCACCTTCAATAGCATGTCCTTCTGTCATCTAAGTTGGAGGTAGTGTCTCTTCCTCAACTTCAATAGCAGGTCCTTCTGTCATCTAAGTTGGAGGTAGTGTCTCTTCCTCAACTTCAATAGTCCTTCTGTCATCTAAGTTGGAGGTAGTGTCTCTTCCTCAACTTCAATAGCAGGTCCTTCTGTCATCTAAGTTGGAGGTAGTGTCTTTTCCTCAACTTCAATAGCAGGTCCTTCTGTCATCTAAGTTGGAGGTAGTGTCTCTTCCTCAACTTCAACAGCAGGTCCTTCTGTCATCTAAGTTGTAGGTAGTGTCTCTTCCTCAACTTCAATAGCAGGTCCTTCTGTTATCTAAGTTGGATGTAGTGTCTCTTCCTCAACTTCAATAGCAGGTCCTTCTGTTATCTAAGTTGGAGGTAGTGTCTCTTCCTCAACTTCAATAGCAGGTCCTTCTGTCATCTAAGTTAGAGGTAGTGTCTCTTCCTCAACTTCAATAGCAGGTCCTTCTGTCATCTAAGTTGGAGGTAGTGTCTCTTCCTCAACTACGATAGCAGGTCCTTCTGTCATCTAAGTTGGAGATAGTGTCTCTTCCTCAACTACAATAGCAGGTCCTTCTGTCATCTAAGTTGGAGGTAGTGTCTCTTCCTCAACTACAATAGCAGGTCCTTCTGTCATCTAAGTTGGAGGTAGTGTCTCTTCCTCAACTTCAATAGTCCTTCTGTCATCTAAGTTGGAGGTAGTGTCTCTTCCTCAACTACAGTAGCAGGTCCTTCTGTCATCTAAGTTGGAGGTAGTGTCTCTTCCTCAACTTCAATAGCAGGTCCTTCTGTCATCTAAGTTGGAGGTAGTGTCTCTTTCTCAACTTCAATAGCAGGTCCTTCTGTCATCTAAGTTGGAGGTAGTGTCTCTTCCTCAACTTCAATAGCAGGTCCTTCTGTCATCTAAGTTGGAGGTAGTGTCTCTTTCTCAACTTCAATAGCAGGTCCTTCTGTCATCTAAGTTGTAGGTAGTGTCTCTTCCTCAACTACAATAGCAGGTCCTTCTGTCATCTAAGTTGGAGGTAGTGTCTCTTTCTCAACTTCAATAGCAGGTCCTTCTGTCATCTAAGTTGTAGGTAGTGTCTCTTCCTCAACTACAATAGCAGGTCCTTCTGTCATCTGAGTTGGAGGTAGTGTCTCTTCCTCAACTTCAATAGCAGGTCCTTCTGTCATCTAAGTTGGAGGTAGTGTCTCTTCCTCACCTACAATAGCAGGTCTTTCTGTCATCTAAGTTGGAGGTAGTGTCTCTTCCTCAACTACAATAGCAGGTCCTTCTGTCATCTAAGTTGGAGGTAGTGTCTCTTCCTCAACTTCAATAGCAGGTCCTTCTGTCATCTAAGTTGGAGGTAGTGTCTCTTCCTCAACTTCAATAGTCCTTCTGTCATCTAAGTTGGAGGTAGTGTCTCTTCCTCAACTACAATAGCAGGTCCTTCTGTCATCTAAGTTGGAGGTAGTGTCTCTTCCTCAACTTCAATAGCAGGTCCTTCTGTCATCTAAGTTGGAGGTAGTGTCTCTTCCTCAACTTCAATAGTCCTTCTGTCATCTAAGTTGGAGGTAGTGTCTCTTCCTCAACTTCAATTGCAGGTCCTTCTGTCATCTAAGTTGGAGGTAGTGTCTCTTCCTCAACTACAATAGCAGGTCCTTCTGTCATCTAAGTTGGAGGTAGTGTCTCTTCCTCAACTACAATAGCAGGTCCTTCTGTCATCTAAGTTGGAGGTAGTGTCTCTTACTCAACTTCAATAGTCCTTCTGTCATCTAAGTTGGAGGTAGTGTCTCTTCCGCAACTACAATAGCAGGTCCTTCTGTCATCTAAGTTGGAGGTAGTGTCTCTTCCTCAACTACAATAGCAGGTCCTTCTGTCATCTAAGTTGGAGGTAGTGTCTCTTCCTCAACTTCAATAGTCCTTCTGTCATCTAAGTTGGAGGTAGTGTCTCTTCCTCAACTACAATAGCAGGTCCTTCTGTCATCTAAGTTGGAGGTAGTGTCTCTTCCTCAACTTCAATAGCAGGTCCTTCTGTCATCTAAGTTGGAGGTAGTGTCTCTTCTTCACCTTCAATAGTCCTTCTGTCATCTAAGTTGGAGGTAGTGTCTCTTCCTCAACTTCAATAGCAGGTCCTTCTGTCATCTAAGTTGGAGGTAGTGTCTCTTCCTCAACTTCAATAGCAGGTCCTTCTGTCATCTAAGTTAGAGGTAGTGTCTCTTCCTCAAGTTCAATAGTCCTTCTGTCATCTAAGTTGGAGGTAGTGTCTCTTCCTCAACTACAATCGCAGGTCCTTCTGTCATCTAAGTTGGAGGTAGTGTCTCTTCCTCAACTTCAATAGCAGGTCCTTCTGTCATCTAAGTTGGAGGTAGTGTCTCTTCCTCAACTTCAATATCAGGTCCTTCTGTCATCTAAGTTGGAGGTAGTGTCTCTTCCTCACCTTCAATAGCAGGTCCTTCTGTCATCTAAGTTGGAGGTAGTGTCTCTTCCTCACCTTCAATAGCATGTCCTTCTGTCATCTAAGTTGGAGGTAGTGTCTCTTCCTCAACTTCAATAGCAGGTCCTTCTGTCATCTAAGTTGGAGGTAGTGTCTCTTCCTCAACTTCAATAGTCCTTCTGTCATCTAAGTTGGAGGTAGTGTCTCTTCCTCAACTTCAATTGCAGGTCCTTCTGTCATCTAAGTTGGAAGTAGTGTCTCTTCCTCAACTACAATAGCAGGTCCTTCTGTCATCTAAGTTGGAGGTAGTGTCTCTTCCTCAACTATAATAGCAGGTCCTTCTGTCATCTAAGTTGGAGGTAGTGTCTCTTCCTCAACTTCAATAGTTCTTCTGTCATCTAAGTTGGAGGTAGTGTCTCTTCCGCAACTACAATAGCAGGTCCTTCTGTCATCTAAGTTGGAGGTAGTGTCTCTTCCTCAACTTCAATAGCAGGTCCTTCTGTCATCTAAGTTGGAGGTAGTGTCTCTTCCTCAACTTCAATATCAGGTCCTTCTGTCATCTAAGTTGGAGGTAGTGTCTCTTCCTCACCTTCAATAGCAGGTCCTTCTGTCATCTAAGTTGGAGGTAGTGTCTCTTCCTCACCTTCAATAGCATGTCCTTCTGTCATCTAAGTTGGAGGTAGTGTCTCTTCCTCAACTTCAATAGCAGGTCCTTCTGTCATCTAAGTTGGAGGTAGTGTCTCTTCCTCAACTTCAATAGTCCTTCTGTCATCTAAGTTGGAGGTAGTGTCTCTTCCTCAACTTCAACAGCAGGTCCTTCTGTCATCTAAGTTGTAGGTAGTGTCTCTTCCTCAACTTCAATAGCAGGTCCTTCTGTTATCTAAGTTGGATGTAGTGTCTCTTCCTCAACTTCAATAGCAGGTCCTTCTGTTATCTAAGTTGGAGGTAGTGTCTCTTCCTCAACTTCAATAGCAGGTCCTTCTGTCATCTAAGTTAGAGGTAGTGTCTCTTCCTCAACTTCATTAGCAGGTCCTTCTGTCATCTAAGTTGGAGGTAGTGTCTCTTCCTCAACTACGATAGCAGGTCCTTCTGTCTTCTAAGTTGGAGATAGTGTCTCTTCCTCAACTACAATAGCAGGTCCTTCTGTCATCTAAGTTGGAGGTAGTGTCTCTTCCTCAACTACAATAGCAGGTCCTTCTGTCATCTAAGTTGGAGGTAGTGTCTCTTCCTCAACTTCAATAGTCCTTCTGTCATCTAAGTTGGAGGTAGTGTCTCTTCCTCAACTACAGTAGCAGGTCCTTCTGTCATCTAAGTTGGAGGTAGTGTCTCTTCCTCAACTTCAATAGCAGGTCCTTCTGTCATCTAAGTTGGAGGTAGTGTCTCTTTCTCAACTTCAATAGCAGCTCCTTCTGTCATCTAAGTTGGAGGTAGTGTCTCTTCCTCAACTTCAATAGCAGGTCCTTCTGTCATCTAAGTTGGAGGTAGTGTCTCTTTCTCAACTTCAATAGCAGGTCCTTCTGTCATCTAAGTTGTAGGTAGTGTCTCTTCCTCAACTACAATAGCAGGTCCTTCTGTCATCTAAGTTGGAGGTAGTGTCTCTTTCTCAACTTCAATAGCAGGTCCTTCTGTCATCTAAGTTGTAGGTAGTGTCTCTTCCTCAACTACAATAGCAGGTCCTTCTGTCATCTAAGTTGGAGGTAGTGTCTCTTCCTCAACTTCAATAGCAGGTCCTTCTGTCATCTAAGTTGGAGGTAGTGTCTCTTCCTCACCTACAATAGCAGGTCTTTCTGTCATCTAAGTTGGAGGTAGTGTCTCTTCCTCAACTACAATAGCAGGTCCTTCTGTCATCTAAGTTGGAGGTAGTGTCTCTTCCTCACCTTCAATAGCAGGTCCTTCTGTCATCTAAGTTGGAGGTAGTGTCTCTTCCTCAACTTCAATAGCAGGTCCTTCTGTCATCTAAGTTGGAGGTAGTGTCTCTTCCTCAACTTCAATAGTCCTTCTGTCATCTAAGTTGGAGGTAGTGTCTCTTCCTCAACTACAATAGCAGGTCCTTCTGTCATCTAAGTTGGAGGTAGTGTCTCTTCCTCAACTTCAATAGCAGGTCCTTCTGTCATCTAAGTTGGAGGTAGTGTCTCTTCCTCAACTTCAATAGTCCTTCTGTCATCTAAGTTGGAGGTAGTGTCTCTTCCTCAACTTCAATTGCAGGTCCTTCTGTCATCTAAGTTGGAGGTAGTGTCTCTTCCTCAACTACAATAGCAGGTCCTTCTGTCATCTAAGTTGGAGGTAGTGTCTCTTCCTCAACTACAATAGCAGGTCCTTCTGTCATCTAAGTTGGAGGTAGTGTCTCTTCCTCACCTTCAATAGCAGGTCCTTCTGTCATCTAAGTTGGAGGTAGTGTCTCTTCCTCAACTTCAATAGCAGGTCCTTCTGACATCTAAGTTGGAGGTAGTGTCTCTTCCTCAACTTCAATAGTCCTTCTGTCATCTAAGTTGGAGGTAGTGTCTCTTCCTCAACTACAATAGCAGATCCTTCTGTCATCTAAGTTGGAGGTAGTGTCTCTTCCTCAACTTCAATAGCAGGTCCTTCTGTCATCTAAGTTGGAGGTAGTGTCTCTTCCTCAACTTCAATAGTCCTTCTGTCATCTAAGTTGGAGGTAGTGTCTCTTCCTCAACTTCAATTGCAGGTCCTTCTGTCATCTAAGTTGGAAGTAGTGTCTCTTCCTCAACTACAATAGCAGGTCCTTCTGTCATCTAAGTTGGAGGTAGTGTCTCTTCCTCAACTACAATAGCAGGTCCTTCTGTCATCTAAGTTGGAGGTAGTGTGTCTTCCTCAACTTCAATAGTTCTTCTGTCATCTAAGTTGGAGGTAGTGTCTCTTCCGCAACTACAATAGCAGGTCCTTCTGTCATCTAAGTTGGAGGTAGTGTCTCTTCCTCAACTTCAATAGCAGGTCCTTCTGTCATCTAAGTTGGAGGTAGTGTCTCTTCCTCAACTTCAATATCAGGTCCTTCTGTCATCTAAGTTGGAGGTAGTGTCTCTTCCTCACCTTCAATAGCAGGTCCTTCTGTCATCTAAGTTGGAGGTAGTGTCTCTTCCTCACCTTCAATAGCATGTCCTTCTGTCATCTAAGTTGGAGGTAGTGTCTCTTCCTCAACTTCAATAGCAGGTCCTTCTGTCATCTAAGTTGGAGGTCGTGTCTCTTCCTCAACTTCAATAGTCCTTCTGTCATCTAAGTTGGAGGTAGTGTCTCTTCCTCAACTTCAATTGCAGGTCCTTCTGTCATCTAAGTTGGAAGTAGTGTCTCTTCCTCAACTACAATAGCAGGTCCTTCTGTCATCTAAGTTGGAGGTAGTGTCTCTTCCTCAACTATAATAGCAGGTCCTTCTGTCATCTAAGTTGGAGGTAGTGTCTCTTCCTCAACTTCAATAGTTCTTCTGTCATCTAAGTTGGAGGTAGTGTCTCTTCCGCAACTACAATAGCAGGTCCTTCTGTCATCTAAGTTGGAGGTAGTGTCTCTTCCTCAACTTCAATAGCAGGTCCTTCTGTCATCTAAGTTGGAGGTAGTGTCTCTTCCTCAACTTCAATATCAGGTCCTTCTGTCATCTAAGTTGGAGGTAGTGTCTCTTCCTCACCTTCAATAGCAGGTCCTTCTGTCATCTAAGTTGGAGGTAGTGTCTCTTCCTCACCTTCAATAGCATGTCCTTCTGTCATCTAAGTTGGAGGTAGTGTCTCTTCCTCAACTTCAATAGCAGGTCCTTCTGTCATCTAAGTTGGAGGTAGTGTCTCTTCCTCAACTTCAATAGTCCTTCTGTCATCTAAGTTGGAGGTAGTGTCTCTTCCTCAACTTCAATAGCAGGTCCTTCTGTCATCTAAGTTGGAGGTAGTGTCTTTTCCTCAACTTCAATAGCAGGTCCTTCTGTCATCTAAGTTGGAGGTAGTGTCTCTTCCTCAACTTCAACAGCAGGTCCTTCTGTCATCTAAGTTGTAGGTAGTGTCTCTTCCTCAACTTCAATAGCAGGTCCTTCTGTTATCTAAGTTGGATGTAGTGTCTCTTCCTCAACTTCAATAGCAGGTCCTTCTGTTATCTAAGTTGGAGGTAGTGTCTCTTCCTCAACTTCAATAGCAGGTCCTTCTGTCATCTAAGTTAGAGGTAGTGTCTCTTCCTCAACTTCAATAGCAGGTCCTTCTGTCATCTAAGTTGGAGGTAGTGTCTCTTCCTCAACTACGATAGCAGGTCCTTCTGTCATCTAAGTTGGAGATAGTGTCTCTTCCTCAACTACAATAGCAGGTCCTTCTGTCATCTAAGTTGGAGGTAGTGTCTCTTCCTCAACTACAATAGCAGGTCCTTCTGTCATCTAAGTTGGAGGTAGTGTCTCTTCCTCAACTTCAATAGTCCTTCTGTCATCTAAGTTGGAGGTAGTGTCTCTTCCTCAACTACAGTAGCAGGTCCTTCTGTCATCTAAGTTGGAGGTAGTGTCTCTTCCTCAACTTCAATAGCAGGTCCTTCTGTCATCTAAGTTGGAGGTAGTGTCTCTTTCTCAACTTCAATAGCAGGTCCTTCTGTCATCTAAGTTGGAGGTAGTGTCTCTTCCTCAACTTCAATAGCAGGTCCTTCTGTCATCTAAGTTGGAGGTAGTGTCTCTTTCTCAACTTCAATAGCAGGTCCTTCTGTCATCTAAGTTGTAGGTAGTGTCTCTTCCTCAACTACAATAGCAGGTCCTTCTGTCATCTAAGTTGGAGGTAGTGTCTCTTTCTCAACTTCAATAGCAGGTCCTTCTGTCATCTAAGTTGTAGGTAGTGTCTCTTCCTCAACTACAATAGCAGGTCCTTCTGTCATCTGAGTTGGAGGTAGTGTCTCTTCCTCAACTTCAATAGCAGGTCCTTCTGTCATCTAAGTTGGAGGTAGTGTCTCTTCCTCACCTACAATAGCAGGTCTTTCTGTCATCTAAGTTGGAGGTAGTGTCTCTTCCTCAACTACAATAGCAGGTCCTTCTGTCATCTAAGTTGGAGGTAGTGTCTCTTCCTCAACTTCAATAGCAGGTCCTTCTGTCATCTAAGTTGGAGGTAGTGTCTCTTCCTCAACTTCAATAGTCCTTCTGTCATCTAAGTTGGAGGTAGTGTCTCTTCCTCAACTACAATAGCAGGTCCTTCTGTCATCTAAGTTGGAGGTAGTGTCTCTTCCTCAACTTCAATAGCAGGTCCTTCTGTCATCTAAGTTGGAGGTAGTGTCTCTTCCTCAACTTCAATAGTCCTTCTGTCATCTAAGTTGGAGGTAGTGTCTCTTCCTCAACTTCAATTGCAGGTCCTTCTGTCATCTAAGTTGGAGGTAGTGTCTCTTCCTCAACTACAATAGCAGGTCCTTCTGTCATCTAAGTTGGAGGTAGTGTCTCTTCCTCAACTACAATAGCAGGTCCTTCTGTCATCTAAGTTGGAGGTAGTGTCTCTTACTCAACTTCAATAGTCCTTCTGTCATCTAAGTTGGAGGTAGTGTCTCTTCCGCAACTACAATAGCAGGTCCTTCTGTCATCTAAGTTGGAGGTAGTGTCTCTTCCTCAACTACAATAGCAGGTCCTTCTGTCATCTAAGTTGGAGGTAGTGTCTCTTCCTCAACTTCAATAGTCCTTCTGTCATCTAAGTTGGAGGTAGTGTCTCTTCCTCAACTACAATAGCAGGTCCTTCTGTCATCTAAGTTGGAGGTAGTGTCTCTTCCTCAACTTCAATAGCAGGTCCTTCTGTCATCTAAGTTGGAGGTAGTGTCTCTTCTTCACCTTCAATAGTCCTTCTGTCATCTAAGTTGGAGGTAGTGTCTCTTCCTCAACTTCAATAGCAGGTCCTTCTGTCATCTAAGTTGGAGGTAGTGTCTCTTCCTCAACTTCAATAGCAGGTCCTTCTGTCATCTAAGTTAGAGGTAGTGTCTCTTCCTCAAGTTCAATAGTCCTTCTGTCATCTAAGTTGGAGGTAGTGTCTCTTCCTCAACTACAATCGCAGGTCCTTCTGTCATCTAAGTTGGAGGTAGTGTCTCTTCCTCAACTTCAATAGCAGGTCCTTCTGTCATCTAAGTTGGAGGTAGTGTCTCTTCCTCAACTACAATAGTCCTTCTGTCATCTAAGTTGGAGGTAGTGTCTCTTCCTCAACTTCAATAGCAGGTCCTTCTGTCATCTAAGTTGGAGGTAGTGTCTCTTCCCCAACTTCAATAGCAGGTCCTTCTGTCATCTAAGTTGGAGGTAGTGTCTCTTCCTCAACTACAATAGTCCTTCTGTCATCTAAGTTGGAGGTAGTGTCTCTTCCTCAACTACAATAGCAGGTCCTTCTGTCATCTAAGTTGGAGGTAGTGTCTCTTCCTCAACTTCAACAGCAGGTCCTTCTGTCATCTAAGTTGGAGGTAGTGTCTCTTCCTCAACTTCAATAGCAGGTCCTTCTGTCATCTAAGTTGAAGGTAGTGTCTCTTCCTCAACTTCAATAGCAGGTCCTTCTCTCATCTAAGTTGGAGGTAGTGTCTCTTTCTCAACTTCAACATCAGGTCTCTCTCATCTAAGTTGGATGTAGTGTCTCTTCCTCAACTTCAATAGCAGGTCCTTCTGTCATCTAAGTTGGAGGTAGTGTCTCTTCCTCAAGTTCAACAGCAGGTCCTTCTGTCATCTAAGTTGGAGGTAGTGTCTCTTCCTCAACTACAATAGCAGGTCCTTCTGTCATCTATGTTGGAGGTAGTGTCTCTTCCTGATCTTCATTCTCAACATTCATCAGTTTTATTTTTTTTCGCGTACTTATTCCTGAGAGGGTCCTGTGGGCAGAGTCCTCAAACACTCTTTCCAGCGGGTCGTGTTAGAAGCCTGTGTCTTCAACTGATCCAGCTAGATCTCCAAGCAGAACCAGCCCAGCTTATGGATGTTATCCAACCATCTTACTTGGTGTCTACTCCTGGGTCTCCTGCCAGTTGGTTTTGCCTGTCAAATCTGTCCAGCATTTATTTCCTGGGACATTCTAAGCACATGCCCTTCATAGTATCAGAGCTGTGGTCTCGTCAGTCTCAAATTAATATTTCCAGGACTCCTTCGTTTCGTCACCAGTATCATTTCTAACACTTTTCCCCAACAACGTCTTGATATAAACTGACATACTTCTAGAAATAGTTGCCAAATCTCTCTTGCATTATACCTTATTGTCTGGAAAAGGTGGGATACATTGGATAATGTAGTCGTACATACACATTGCTCTCCTAACATAGAAAAAGATAGGGCAGCATCCATAACCCTATTCTTGGGGCCTGTGACAGGTAAGAGAAACGAAGGACCTTATTATTCTCAAACTGGAGACTTGTCCCAAATGTTTGCAACAGAAAGAAATAGATCTCACTTTTAATAATGAGTATTTCAGTTGTCTGATTAACTGTACAGCCTGCTGGTGAAATTAATCTGTAAGAGGTTCAGCATTCTATAGATATATGTGCCCTTAATGTAATTCTCTTGGAGATTGGTTGTGAAACTGTGTAGGTAATGGCTGGCACTTTGCTGACAGGCTTCCATATAGTTTCTGTCTACTCAATTTCACTTACAAAGCTTGGGTTTAACTGAAGCTATGGTAAATGACATTTCTCCAAGATGCTATACAGTTTGATTGAACCCTGAACTTATTTGAACTTATGTAGAGAACTTCTTAACCATCTGGCCAAGCCACATATTGATTAGTTTATTATACATAAAGCTAAGTTTGCAGTTTTCCATATTATTACATTAACTTTAGGTTCCATGAATTTAGATGAAAGAGGAACACTTAACACCATTAAAAATATGCTAAATTCTTTATTAATGCATTTTGTTAATGTAGTTAGGTTTATGGTGTTGGATACAGTTCTTAGCTTTGTCAGTTGCCTTTATTGAACTAACTTTATGTATGTTTGTATGTATGTGTGTGTGTGTGTGTGTCTGTGTATATATATATATAAATATAATTACAAACATCCAAGCCACACTGTAAAGTGATTGTGTAGGAGTCACAGCAAAAAGCACCCAGCACACACTAATTATGTATGTAGATATATATATATTTATGTATGTGTGTAGAGATATGTATATTTATGTATGCATGTATATGTGCGTGTATATATATATCCCATACGAGCAAGACAACCAATCTTGCCTCAAGTGGGAAAACTCCTGTCCAGACCCATGCAAGCGTGGAAGATGGACGTTAAACGATGATGATAATACATATACATATATATAAGAATAACTTTTGTGATAATTAATGCACTAAAGAATAAGAATCAGAAAAATCATTCCTATCATTTATCATATATATATATTTTTCTTGTACAAAGGATTTCTTTTATTTCTACTACATACACACACATATATTTGTATGTGCATGGTATCTCTGATCAAACCATGACACTTATGTTGCCACTCCACTTTAACCACTTTATGATTTTGGTCAGTCAGTGTGTACACTTCATTTGTTTCTTGTAAATGCCTTAGAAGGAATAGATAAATTTTATGTGGATCTGCAACTAGTATTGAAAAATGTAAATAGGAATGAGAAATGTGTAGTGCTGGGTGATTTGAATGCTGGTGTTAGATATATATATATGTATGTATATATATATGTATGTATATATATATATATATATAATGTATATATATATATATATATATAATGTATATATATATATGTATGTATATATATATATATATGTATATATATATATATGTATGTATATATGTATATATATATTGTTGGTGCTACTGGTAACATGTATCCCAGTACAACCTGTCTCATGGTCGAGTCGTTGGCGACTAAACTGGCAACCCCACCAAGGTTTCTTGGTGAGGAGGGTGACTTTGGACATCCTGCAGGACTAAAAACAAAACCTGTCAATGGCCATCCAAGAGTCAATGGCCATCCAAAATCACCGGGAGAGATGACCCCTTAGCCTTTGTCAAGGCAGAATTCTAGGAGAAGGAAAACTCTGATATAACACCTGCAACCCTCATGGTATCCAATGATGTTGACTTGTTCTTCTTTTTGGTAAATATCATCTTGGTTAAGAGAGTGGGACTGGCTTTGTGCAGTGCCTTTGCTCACTATAAAAGCTTCACGGCACAGGCATTGCTTTATATCTGGAGATCTATCTGCACTTGTCATCACATGTACCATGGGCCCAGCACTATATGTCAATAATTGTCACAAGTGTAGTGTTTGTACCAGAGTTTTCAAGTCGCTGGCTGGACTAAAAAGTCACACTCGTTCAGCGCATCGGTAGGGGTTCTCCTACATGGATATAAAGTAGTGGCCATACTTGAAAACAAGTTGGCAGCCACCATATATATATATACACAAGAACTAAGGAAAAAATTAGAAATAAGAGGGATCAGATGTTGTCTACTCGAGAGAAGGCTACGTTGGTATGGTCACGTAATACGCATGAAGGACGATAGCTGTATAACAAAGTGCAGGGCAATAAAGATAGACGGTACCACGGAATAGGCAGACCCAGAAAAACCTGGGATGAGCTGATAAACTCCGACCTCACACACTTACACCTCTCCAAGACAATGTCACTGGACCGAGACCTTTGGCGGTACTCAGTAATAGAGAAGACCCGCCTTACCTAAATACATAGTAAAACCTACTACAGTCAGTAGGCATCTCTAACAAAATACACCCACGTCCCACCACCCACACCCCATCCACACCACCCCCTCCTATGTAAAGTTATGTTGGTGCCACAACATCCAGGCCGAAACAAATGAGATCGTGTAGCTGTCACGACAAAAAACACACAGTCCACGCTGTAATGTGGCCGTGTAGGCAACACGGTAAAAACCTCCCAGACCCACACTGTAAATGTGGTTGGTGTTAGGAAGGGCATCCAACTGTAGAAAACCCGCCAGACAGTCCTATGCGAGCAAGACAATCACTCTTGCCTCAAGTGGGAATACCCCCGTCCAAACCCATGCAAGCGTGGAACACGGACGTTAAACGTTGATGATGATGATGACACACACATACAGAGGTTTCGACCGCTGAAGAAACAGCACCACGCGGTCAGTCGGCCCCCTGAATCATGAAAAGAAAATCTTTTTCAAGGAAGTTATTGGATTTTTCAAAACTTAAAGATATTTTTTTAGGAACTTTCATTGATTTTTATAGGTTTTGCCATCTGAAGAGCTCAGTCTATCATAACTGACAGTCCTCAGTGTAATACATATAACAGAGTTTAAAAAAACCCTGAATCAACTGAATATGGCCTGTGATATTTTAATTATATATGTAGACATATATACAGTGTAGCCCCCACATTCGTGGTCACAATATTCGCGGTCCCCATTATTCACAGAATTTTCCTCAGAACCTAACTAATAATTGTTCGTGGAAACCACCACATATTTGCGGAATTGTAAATATCTTCCGTGATTTGTTTTATGGCTTTTTTCATGGCAATATATATTTTTTAACACTAAATTATTAACAATTTCCCATATTTACTGGCCTATTGGATGCCCCTTCGTATAAGACGTTCCCTCTTTATTTTATTATATTTTACATTATATTTTGACGCTTATAGGCATTTTTATGGACCACGTCCAATATTCGTGGTTTTTCACTCTTCGTGGGTGTTCTAGGAATGCAACCCCTGCCAATACCGGGGGGGGGGGGGGGGGGGAGTGACAACTATATATATATTCACACACACATTTTCATGTATTTCACCACTAATCTGTTAGTGTCCATTTTTACTTGATTATATTTCCTGTTTGAAGTTACAAATAGTGTGAGAATGTTTTCACAACTTTTTCAATTTATTATTCAATGAAACCTCAATATTTTACAATAATAGCAATATACTAATATTACTGAGTTGTTGAACCCCCTCCCTCCCCCTATCTCTCACCCCCCCCTTATCTCTCACTGCCCCCCATCTCTCATTGTCCCCGCCCCTTCTATATCTCACTGCCCCCCCCCCCCATCTATCATTGCCCCTCCTTCCCTCTATCTCTGAAGAAGTCTGTCACCTTTGAGAATATATATATGGGTGACTCATCATCATAATCACCATTGTGTATCCATTTTTCTCCCTGGGTTAGACGAGTTGTCCTGTTGTGGGTAATACCTAGTCAGGTGACCGTGTCTTGCTCATACAGGAACTGATTCTGGCCTGGTTTCTACAGCTGGATGCCCTTCCTAACATCAACCTCATTTACAGTGAGTGCTGGGTGCTTTTGTTGTGAAACCTACACGACCACTTTACAGTGTGGACTGGGTGTCTTTTGTCATGACACCTACAATTGGGAGGATGGGTTGGGCATATTGTCTATATGCTTCAGCTTCGACCTGTGCCTGTGGTAAATTGGGTCTTCTATATCGTTACAAAATGCCAGAGGCCTTGGTGTTGTGTCATTACCTTTGAGAGGTGCAATTGGGCAAGGTCAGCTTTTATCACCTCATCCTAAGTCTTCCTGTGTCTCCCCACTCCAAGACTTCTATCAACTTCCATATATTTACAAAACAAACAGGATAACACTCTTTTTCATGTAAACATCATTACTTGACTATATCCAAATTATTCCCTTTGTTTTATGGCTTTCTGAAGAACTTTTCATTTTGGTACACCATAGACTTCTTTGTAAAAATTGTATGTGTGTATGTATATATAAAATTCCACGCATGCATGCACGCACACACACTGAGAGAGAGAGAGAAAATAATGTCTGTTTATAGAGATTGTATTTCTTAAACATCCAAAGTTTATGTAAGAGTGTCTTAAGTTAAAGAAGTCTGTCATACACTGATATAAACATACACATCCACACACATTGTCATACACTGATATAAACATACACATCCACACACATTGTCATACACTGATATAAACATACACATCCACACACATTGTCATACACTGATATAAACATACACATCCACACACATTGTCATACACTGATATAAACATACACATCCACACACATTGTCATACACTGATATAAACACACACATCCACACACATTGTCATACACTGATATAAACATACACATCCACACACATTGTCATACACTGATATAAACACACACATCCACACACATTGTCATACACTGATATAAACATACACATCCACACACATTGTCATACACTGATATAAACATACACATCCACACACATTGTCATACACTGATATAAACATACACATCCACACACATTGTCATACACTGATATAAACATACACATCCACACACATTGTCATACACTGATATAAACACACACATCCACACACATTGTCATACACTGATATAAACACACACATCCACACACATTGTCATACACTGATATAAACACACACATCCACACACATTGTCATACACTGATATAAACACACACATCCACACACATTGTCATACACTGTGTGTGGATGTGTATGATTATATCAGTGTATATACTCTTCTCTGTCAGCCAGCTACATTTTTCAGCCTGTGGCTTTCGAGACGTTTGGGGGAGTCGGGCCGCTGACTGCGAGGTTCCTTTCCTCACTGGCGGCTCGCCTAATGGAGGTAACTGGCGAATCTCGCGAGGGTGCTTGGCTGTTTCAGTGCATTAGCCTCGCCATCACCCGAGGCAACACTGCCAGTGTGCTGGCTTGCCTCAAAAATCATTAGAGAGGTTGCCCAGTACTCCTCGTTGCTGTCTTTTGCTCTGGTGTTGGCTCCGTTGTTCACCCCTTCATTTATAATTTCTTTAATATTGTAGCATTAAAAGAATATATCTTTCTGAAAGAATCGCGAGCAATTTATAATGTTGTCTAAGCATTTGTAATGTTATTTATGTAAATATTTAAAACATATTTGTTATGTTATTCATATTACTACATCTGTACACACACACTCACACACACTCACACACACACTCACACACACACACTCACACACAGACACACACACACACACACAACTTTCTGCTCCAAATAATATTCCATAACATTTGTATTTCTGTCAAAATTATATTTTCTTATTTTATTTTTGTCTTTTTCAGTTGTTGAGAGAATATTTATCATGGAATACACATAAAATGTAACCCAGTTGAAAAACTCTGCTTTCAATAGAACTTCAAAAAGACTCTCAAAGAAAAACAAGAAAGGAAGAAAGAACAAAATTTTAGTTCCTTAATTATGAAAAGAATTATGCAGTTTCTCCCGAAAACTCTACTAAAACACTGTTGTGATGTTTCATTAAAATTTCAACACTTAACATATATAAGTGTCAGAAAAACATAGAAACCTATTATCACACTGACACAAAAAGAATTTACCCCTTCCCCAATAGCTTGTATATTTACTAAATAACATGAGAAGAAAGAAATATGAAACATTCTTAGTTAATTCTGTGATCCTACTTAGAAAATGTCACCTCTTTCCTGTCTGCCACCAGGTGGTGTCTCAGTTGTGTTTTACAACCTCATCAAATTTTAGCAACAACAATAAAACGTAACACTTTTTTCGATATTTTTTTTTTTTTCGACAGTGGGGCTAATAAAACAAACTGAAATATATTGAAATGTAAGGGCAGGCTTAAAAAACAACATCAATAAAAAAGAAATACAAGGAAACTAATAACAATAACAACATAAAAAAACAAAACAGGAAAGAAGTGAAAATATTAATTATTCATCTAATTTGCCATATTTTACCACAAGAGCATCGAATTATTATTATTGATAATAATAATAATAATAATAATCATTTGTGAACAGATCAGTCTTATTTTTCTTAAACCAAAGAAAAGGATAAAACAAACCAAAATAGTTTCTTTTACACACACAAATATATACACACATTCAAACATACACATATATATATACACACATTTAAACATATATAACCAAAAACAACAAAAAAAACTAAAACATTATCCAAAGTCTTTCATTGATTATTATGAAGCAATTTTTTGATTGTTCAAAAATTTAAATTATGTTTGGGAAATAAAAAAAAAAATCTTTCCAGTAGGAAGAATTATGTGTTTTTGACCGGTGGTATGAAGTTGCCATTATTTCCAAAATGATTGCCATTATTTTAGTATCGACCATAGCTGGTATGTTACTAACTCTCATTATACAATACATATGGATTCGAAGATGGCTTTCCAGCCTGCCAGAGGAACCAATTCCAAAGAAACCACAATTTGGAAAATTTCAGTGTCCAGAGGTAAAAATAACATTTTTTTTATTATTATCATATAGCAGTGGATTGGCAGTATCGGTAGAGCGTCAGACACCATGCTTTGCAGCATAGAGTGATGGCCCTTTACGTTCTGAGTTCAAATCCCACCGAGGTTAACTTTGCCTTTCATCCTTATGGGGTCAATAAAATAAAGTACCAGTGATGCACTGGGCTAATTGCTGGCTTTGTGCCAAAAGTATGGACATAGTGTTAGATTGACAGTATTGGTAGAGTGTCAGCCTTTACAATATACATACATTCCTGTATCCATGTATCTATGTATCCATCCGAGTAAATCAAAAAATATGTTTTTATTTGCAGGAATTGTTTAAAATGTCTGGTGATACTAATGGTAAATTTGAAAAAGAAAGTTGCCGATTCTTGAATTTGATATTCCAGTTCCTTTTTAAAGAATTGAGAGACACGAGAGAAGTTCGAAGGTATTCTTTTATTTGGTTCTTCTATACAGAATCTATTTGTTAGGACTGGTAAATATTTCAAAAAAGCCGGTACAATGCAGTAGAAATACATAAAGGGTAAAGGATGACTAATAAAACAAAGTTGTTTTATCCAGTATATTTCAACATATTTCAGGGTTAATACCAGTTAAGGAAGAACACATCGATCGTTCGTTTTTGTTTTGAACTGTTTTTGTTTCACAATTGGAAAGAGGGTTTTAACCTTGAAATATGTTGAAATATACTGGGTGAAACATTACTTTGTTTTGTTTTATTTGTCATCCTTTTCCCTTTGTGTTTCTACCACATTGTACTAGTTTTTTTTTTTTTAATTTATCAGTTGTTTATTTCATATCTTACATTATCATCATCATCATTGTTTTACGTCCATTTTTCCATACTAAATGAGTTATCCTGTTGTGGACAATGCTAGGTCAGGTGACCATGTCTTGCTCACACAGAACTGATTTTGGTTTGAAGCCCTTCCTAACACCAACCCCATTTTCAGTGAGTACTCAGTGCTTTTTGTTGTGACACCTTAATAATAATAATAATAATAATGCTTTCTTTATAATGAAATTATTGTGTAAAGTGCTCAGGTGCACTACAACTCGTCAAAAGTGCATGTATAGTACATAAAATAATATACAAATGTCAGGGAAGTGAATAGTGTATGATTCATGATATACATGTATGTATGTGTATGGAGGGGGAACATTAGGTGTAGTGTTAGCGAATCTCGGGAAGCATGGAGGTTTTAAAGTTGATCACAGCAGCTGGAGTTAGGGATAAATCTAAATTGCGAGGGCCGGATAAGACTGTGAGATTTCCAGAAGTTCCAAAGTGTTTCTGTGACACAGGATTCCATCAGTTTGGCGATGCAACTAGTAAGACTGACTGGACGATAGTTCACAGGTGATGTACGGTCACCCTTTTTGAACAGAGGAATGACACTGGCAGTTTTCCACTGTTCTGGAGTAGCACCATTGTTCAGACAGAATTGGAAGAAGCGTGATAGCTGGTGCAGAAGGAAGTACCCACCACGTTTAAGAAGCAGGTACGTAACACCATCAAGACCAGGGGAGGCATGGTTGTGTTTATTTTTCAGGTGATGTCGCAGCATTGCAGGTGTAAATTCCATGCTTGTAATAGAGTCCAGTGCCATAGGTGGTGGAGACTACACTCTGATCTTCAATAGTGAAAATGCCTGCATAGCATTCAGCAATGAGCTCTGTGCATTCCTTGGGGTCGTCAGTAACCTGGCTTGTGTGGGGATTGTGAAGAGGACCTACTGGAGAGTGAGGCCTCTGCTTTGAGGGAACATACTTCCAGAACACCTTACAATCAGGGCTGGTTGCTATGCACTGCTCAAATTGAAGCACTGCCTACATGACCACTCTACAGTGTGGACTGGGTACTTTTTGTTGTGACACCTACTTGACCACTTTAGAGTGTGGACTGGGTACTTTTTGTTGTGACACCTACTTGACCACTCTACAGTGTGGGCTGGGAGCATACAATTCTTTCTTTTAGCTATACTATTTGTTATAATTAACTCTTAACAACCTGTAATAATTTAACAGAAAACATGTAAAAACGGGTTTGTTATATCATGTTTATGATATATTTACAAGTGAACAGATTGTTGTGAAATTTACACTATTAAAGTAGAGACTTATTTTTAATGTGATGCAGTCCTAGTGCTGTTTTAAATGATTTAGCAGAAAATATCTAACAACAGGTTTAATAATTAAAATGTTTATAGTATTATTATTAGTAGACAGATTGTTATAAGAATTTGCTGTATTAAATAGTGTAAAGAGTTCAATATTTAATGTGATGCTGTCTTAATGATGTTTTCTACTATTCAAGAATATATCTCTAATGTGGTTTCATATAGTACAGGATTAAAGTTAAATATCTGACATATAATTCTTAGTACAATTATAATTTTTCATGTCATTAATCTTCACCTTTGGATATGAAAATATGTGTTTTTAATATTTACACCTATACTCCCTTGTCTAAGTCTGGTCAACTCCCTTGTTTAAGTCTGGACAACACTATTGTCTAAGTCTTGACAACTCCCTTATCCAAATCTGGGAAACTCCCTTGTCCAAGTCTGGTCAACTCCCTTGTCTAAGTCTGGACAACACCCTTGTCTTCTGGCAACTCCCTTGTCTAAGTCTAGACAACTCCCTTGTCTAAGTCTGGACAACACCCTTGTCTAAGTCTGGACAACACCCTTGTCTTCTGGCAACTCCCTTGTCTAAGTCTGGACAACTCCCTTGTCTAAGTCTGGGCAACACCATTGTCTAAGTCTTGAAACTCCCTTATCCAAGTCTGGGGAACTCCCTTGTCCAAGTCTGGGGAACTCCCTTGTCTAAGTCTGGACAACTCCCTTGTCTAATTCTGGACAACTCCCTTGTCTAATTCTGGACAACACCCTTACCTAAGTCTGGACAACACCCTTGTCTAAGTCTGGACAACACCCTTGTCTAAGTCTGGACAACACCCTTGTCTAAGTCTGGGTAACTCCCTTGTCTAAGTCTGGACAACACCCTTGTCTAAGTCAGGGTAACTGCCTTGTCTAAGTCTGGGCAACTCCCTTGTCTAAGTCTGGGCAACTCCCTTGTCTTAGTCTGGGTAACTCCCTTGTCTAAGTCAGGGTAACTCCCTTGTCTAAGTCAGGGTAACTCCCTTGTCTAAGTCTGGGTAACTCCCTTGTCTAAGTCTGGGCAACTCCCTTGTGTAAGTCTGCGCAACTCCCTTTTCTAATTCTTAGTAACTCCCTTGTCTAAGTCTGGACAACACCCTTGTCTAAGTCTGGACAACACCCTTGTCTAAGTCTGGGTAACTCCCTTGTCTAAGTCTAGACAACACCCTTGTCTAAGTCAGGGTAACTCCTTTGTCTAAGTCTGGGCAACTCCCTTGTCTAATTCTGGACAACACCCTTGCCTAAGTCTGGGTAACTCCCTTCTCTAAGTCTGGACAACACCCTTGTCTAAGTCTGGACAACTCCCTTGTATAAGTCTGGTCAACTCCCTTGTCTAAGTCTGGACAACTCCCTTGTCTAAGTCTGGACAACTCCCTTGTCTAAGTCTGGACAACTCCCTTGTCTAAGTCTGGACAACACCCTTGTCTAAGTCTGGGCAACACCATTGTCTAAGTCTGGACAACGGCCTTGTCTAAGTCTGAGCAACTCCCTTGTCTAAGTCTGAACAACACCCTTGTCTAAGTCTGGACAACACCCTTGTCGAAATCTGGACAAAACCCTTTTCTAAGTCTGGGCAACTCCCTTGTCTAAGTCTGGGTAACTCCCTTTTCTAAGTCTGGGTAACTCCCTTGTCTAAGTCTGTACAACACCCTTGTCTAAGTCTGGGCAACTCCCTTGTCTAATTCTTGTTAAATCCCTTGTCTAAATTTGGACAACTCCCTTGTCTAAGTCTGGGAACTCCCTTGTCTAAGTCTTGGCAACTCCCTTGTCTAAGTCTGGGCAACTCCCTTGTCTAAGTATGTGCAACTCCCTTGTCTAAGTCTGGACGGCTCCCTTGTCTAAGTCTGGGTAACTTCTTGTCTAAGTCTTGTAACTCCCTTGTCTAAGTCTGGGCAACTCCCTTATCTAAGTCTGGACAACTCCCTTGTCGAAGTCTGGGTAAATTCCTTGTCTAAGTCTGGGCGACTCCCTTGTCTAATTCTTGGTAAATCCCTTGTCTAAATTTGGACTACACCATTGGCTAAGTTTGGACAACACCCTTGTCTAAGTCTGGGTAACCCCCTTATCTAAGTCTGGACAATTCCCTTGTCTAAGTCTTGGTAACTCCCTTGTCTAAGTCTGGGCAACTCGCTTGTCTAAGTCTGGACAACTCCCTTTTCTAAGTCTGGGCAACTCCCTTGTCTGAGTCTGGGCAACTTCCTTGTCTAAGTCTTGGCAACTCCCTTGTCTAAGTCTGGGCAACTCCCTTGTCTAAGTATGTGCAACTCCCTTGTCTAAGTCTGGACGGCTCCCTTGTCTAAGTCTGGGTAACTTCTTGTCTAAGTCTTGTAACTCCCTTGTCTAAGTCTGGGCAACTCCCTTATCTAAGTCTGGACAACTCCCTTGTCGAAGTCTGGGTAAATTCCTTGTCTAAGTCTGGGCGACTCCCTTGTCTAATTCTTGGTAAATCCCTTGTCTAAATTTGGACTACACCCTTGGCTAAGTTTGGACAACACCCTTGTCTAAGTCTGGGTAACCCCCTTATCTAAGTCTGGACAATTCCCTTGTCTAAGTCTTGGTAACTCCCTTGTCTAAGTCTGGGCAACTCGCTTGTCTAAGTCTGGACAACTCCCTTTTCTAAGTCTGGGCAACTCCCTTGTCTGAGTCTGGGCAACTTCCTTGTCTAAGTCTGGGCAACTTCCTTGTCTAACTCTGGGCAACTCCCTTGTCTAAGTCTGGGCAACTCCCTTTTCTAAGTCTGGACAAAACCGTTGTCTAAGTCTGGACAACACCCTTGTCTAAGTCTGGGCAACTCCCTTATCTAAGTCTGGGCAACTCCCTTTTCTAAGTCTGGACAACTCCCTTGTCTAAGTCTGGACAATACCCTTGTCTAAGTCTGGGCAACTCCCTTATCTAAGTCTGGGCAACTCCCTTGTCTAAGTCTGGGCAACTCCCTTATCTAAGTCTGGGCAACTCCCTTTTCTAAGTCTGGACAACTCCCTTGTCTAAGTCTGGACAACACCCTTGTCTAAGTCTGGGCAACTCCCTTATCTAAGTCTGGGCAACTCCCTTGTCTAAGTCTGGGTACCTCCCTTGACTAGGTCTGGATAACTCCCTTGTATAAGTCTGGGCAACTACCTTGTCTAAGTCTGGCAACTCTCTTGTCTAAATCTGGTCAACTCCCTTGTCTAATTCTTGGTAAATCCCTTGTGTAAATTTGGACAACACCCTTGTCTAAGTCTGGACAACACCCTTGTCTAATTCTGGACGACTCCCTTGTCTAAGTCTGGGAACTCCCTTGTCTAAGTCTTGGCAACTCCCTTGTCTAAGTCTGGGCAACTCCCTTGTCTAAGTATGCGCAACTCCCTTGTCTAAGTCTGGACAACTCGCTTGTCGAAGTCTGGGTAACTTCCTTGTCTAGGTCTGAGCAACTCCCTTGTCTAAGTCTGAGCAACTCCCTTGTCTAAGTCTGGACAACTCCCTTTTCTAAGTCTGGGCAACTCCCTTGTCTAAGTCTGGGCAACTTCCTTGTTTAAGTCTGGGCAACTCCCCTTTCTAAGTCTGGTAACTCCCTTGTCTAAGTCTGGGTAACTCCCTTGTCTAAGTCTGGGCAACTCCCTTGTGTAAGTCTGTGCAACTCCCTTTTCTAATTCTTGGTAACTCCCTTGTCTAAGTCTGGGCAACTCCCTTGTCTAAGTCTGGGCTACTCCCTTGTCTAATTCTGGACAACACCCTTGCCTAAGTCTGGGTAACTCCCTTGTCTAAGTCTGGATAACACCCCTGTCTAAGTCTGAGCATCTCCCTTGTATAAGTCTGGTCAACTCCCTTGTATAAGTCTGGACAACTCCCTTGTCTAAGTCTGGACAACTCCCTTGTCTAAGTCTGGACAACTCCCTTGTCTAAGTATGGACAACACCCTTGTCTAAGTCTGAGTTACACCATTGTCTAAGTCTGGGCAACACTTGTTTAAGTCTGGACAATGGCCTTGTCTAAGTCTGAGCAACTCCCTTGTATAAGTCTGGTCAACTCCCTTGTATAAGTCTGGACAACTCCCTTGTCTAAGTCTGGACAACTCCCTTGTCTAAGTCTGGACAACTCCCTTGTCTAAGTATGGACAACACCCTTGTCTAAGTCTGAGTTACACCATTGTCTAAGTCTGGGCAACACTTGTTTAAGTCTGGACAACTCCCTTGTCTAAGTCTGGACAACACCCTTGTCTAAGTATGGACAACACCCTTGTCTAAGTCTGAGTTACACCATTGTCTAAGTCTGGGCAACACTTGTTTAAGTCTGGACAACGGCCTTGTCTAAGTCTGAGCAACTCCCTTGTCTAAGTCTGGACTACTCCCTTGTCTAAGTCTGGGAACTCCCTTGTCTAAGTCTTGGCAACTCCCTTGTCTAAGTCTGAGCAACTCCCTTGTCTAAGTATGCGCAACTCCCTTGTCTAAGTCTGGACGACTCCCTTGTCTAAGTCTGGGAACTCCCTTGTCTAAGTCTGGGCAACTCCCTTATCTAAGTCTAGACAACTCCCTTGTCTAAGTCTGGACAACACCCTTGTCTAAGTCTGGGCAACTCCCTTATCTAAGTCTGGGCAACTCCCTTTTCTAAGTCTGGACAACTCCCTTGTCTAAGTCTAGACAACTCCCTTGTCTAAGTCTGGGATTTCCCTTGTCTAAGTCTTGGCAACTCCCTTGTCTAAGTCTGGGCAACTCCCTTGTCTAGGTATGCGCAACTCCCTTGTCTAAGTCTGGACGACTCCCTTGTCTAAGTCTGGGAACTCTCTTGTCTAAGTCTGGGCAACTCCCTTATCTAAGTCTGGACAACTCCCTTGTCGATGTCTGGGTAACTTCCTTGTCTAAGTCTGGGCAACTCCCTTGTCTAAGTCTGGGCAACTTCCATGTCTAAGTCTGGGCAACTCCCCTTTCTAAGTCTGGGCAACTCCCTTTTCTAAGTCTGGACAACACCGTTGTCTAAGTCTGGACAACACCCTTGTCTAAGTCTGGGCAACTCCCTTGTCTAGGTCTGGGCAACTCCCTTATCTAAGTCTGGGCAACTCCCTTTTGTAAGTCTGGACAACTCCCTTGTCTAAGACTGGGAACTCCCTTGTCTCAGTCTTGGCAACTCCCTTGTCTAAGTCTGGGCAACTCCCTTTCTAGGTATGCGCAACTCCCTTGTCTAAGTCTGGACGACTCCCTTGTCTAAATCTGGGTAACTTCCTTGTCTAAGTCTGGGAACTCTCTTGTCTAAGTCTGGGCAACTCCCTTATCTAAGTCTGGACAACTCCCTTGTCGATGTCTGGGTAACTTCCTTGTCTAAGTCTGGGTAACTCCCTTGTCTAAGTCTGTACAACACCCTTGTCTAAGTCTGGGCAACTCCCTTGTCTAATTCTTGTTAAATCCCTTGTCTAAATTTGGACAACTCCCTTGTCTAAGTCTGGGAACTCCCTTGTCTAAGTCTTGGCAACTCCCTTGTCTAAGTCTGGGCAACTCCCTTGTCTAAGTATGTGCAACTCCCTTGTCTAAGTCTGGATGGCTCCCTTGTCTAAGTCTGGGTAACTTCTTGTCTAAGTCTTGTAACTCCCTTGTCTAAGTCTGGACAACTCCCTTGTATAAGTCTTGTCAACTCCCTTGTCTAAGTCTGGACAACTCCCTTGTCTAAGTCTGGACAACTCCCTTGTCTAAGTCTGGACAACTCCCTTGTCTAAGTCTGGACAACACCCTTGTCTAAGTCTGGGCAACACCATTGTCTAAGTCTGGACAACGGCCTTGTCTAAGTCTGAGCAACTCCCTTGTCTAAGTCTGAACAACACCCTTGTCTAAGTCTGGACAACACCCTTGTCGAAATCTGGACAAAACCCTTTTCTAAGTCTGGGCAACTCCCTTGTCTAAGTCTGGGTAACTCCCTTTTCTAAGTCTGGGTAACTCCCTTGTCTAAGTCTGTACAACACCCTTGTCTAAGTCTGGGCAACTCCCTTGTCTAATTCTTGTTAAATCCCTTGTCTAAATTTGGACAACTCCCTTGTCTAAGTCTGGGAACTCCCTTGTCTAAGTCTTGGCAACTCCCTTGTCTAAGTCTGGGCAACTCCCTTGTCTAAGTATGTGCAACTCCCTTGTCTAAGTCTGGACGGCTCCCTTGTCTAAGTCTGGGTAACTTCTTGTCTAAGTCTTGTAACTCCCTTGTCTAAGTCTGGGCAACTCCCTTATCTAAGTCTGGACAACTCCCTTGTCGAAGTCTGGGTAAATTCCTTGTCTAAGTCTGGGCGACTCCCTTGTCTAATTCTTGGTAAATCCCTTGTCTAAATTTGGACTACACCCTTGGCTAAGTTTGGACAACACCCTTGTCTAAGTCTGGGTAACCCCCTTATCTAAGTCTGGACAATTCCCTTGTCTAAGTCTTGGTAACTCCCTTGTCTAAGTCTGGGCAACTCGCTTGTCTAAGTCTGGACAACTCCCTTTTCTAAGTCTGGGCAACTCCCTTGTCTGAGTCTGGGCAACTTCCTTGTCTAAGTCTGGGCAACTTCCTTGTCTAACTCTGGGCAACTCCCTTGTCTAAGTCTGGGCAACTCCCTTTTCTAAGTCTGGACAAAACCGTTGTCTAAGTCTGGACAACACCCTTGTCTAAGTCTGGGCAACTCCCTTATCTAAGTCTGGGCAACTCCCTTTTCTAAGTCTGGACAACTCCCTTGTCTAAGTCTGGACAATACCCTTGTCTAAGTCTGGGCAACTCCCTTATCTAAGTCTGGGCAACTCCCTTGTCTAAGTCTGGGCAACTCCCTTATCTAAGTCTGGGCAACTCCCTTTTCTAAGTCTGGACAACTCCCTTGTCTAAGTCTGGACAACACCCTTGTCTAAGTCTGGGCAACTCCCTTATCTAAGTCTGGGCAACTCCCTTGTCTAAGTCTGGGTACCTCCCTTGACTAGGTCTGGATAACTCCCTTGTATAAGTCTGGGCAACTACCTTGTCTAAGTCTGGCAACTCTCTTGTCTAAATCTGGTCAACTCCCTTGTCTAATTCTTGGTAAATCCCTTGTGTAAATTTGGACAACACCCTTGTCTAAGTCTGGACAACACCCTTGTCTAATTCTGGACGACTCCCTTGTCTAAGTCTGGGAACTCCCTTGTCTAAGTCTTGGCAACTCCCTTGTCTAAGTCTGGGCAACTCCCTTGTCTAAGTATGCGCAACTCCCTTGTCTAAGTCTGGACAACTCGCTTGTCGAAGTCTGGGTAACTTCCTTGTCTAGGTCTGAGCAACTCCCTTGTCTAAGTCTGAGCAACTCCCTTGTCTAAGTCTGGACAACTCCCTTTTCTAAGTCTGGGCAACTCCCTTGTCTAAGTCTGGGCAACTTCCTTGTTTAAGTCTGGGCAACTCCCCTTTCTAAGTCTGGTAACTCCCTTGTCTAAGTCTGGGTAACTCCCTTGTCTAAGTCTGGGCAACTCCCTTGTGTAAGTCTGTGCAACTCCCTTTTCTAATTCTTGGTAACTCCCTTGTCTAAGTCTGGGCAACTCCCTTGTCTAAGTCTGGGCTACTCCCTTGTCTAATTCTGGACAACACCCTTGCCTAAGTCTGGGTAACTCCCTTGTCTAAGTCTGGATAACACCCCTGTCTAAGTCTGAGCATCTCCCTTGTATAAGTCTGGTCAACTCCCTTGTATAAGTCTGGACAACTCCCTTGTCTAAGTCTGGACAACTCCCTTGTCTAAGTCTGGACAACTCCCTTGTCTAAGTATGGACAACACCCTTGTCTAAGTCTGAGTTACACCATTGTCTAAGTCTGGGCAACACTTGTTTAAGTCTGGACAATGGCCTTGTCTAAGTCTGAGCAACTCCCTTGTATAAGTCTGGTCAACTCCCTTGTATAAGTCTGGACAACTCCCTTGTCTAAGTCTGGACAACTCCCTTGTCTAAGTCTGGACAACTCCCTTGTCTAAGTATGGACAACACCCTTGTCTAAGTCTGAGTTACACCATTGTCTAAGTCTGGGCAACACTTGTTTAAGTCTGGACAACTCCCTTGTCTAAGTCTGGACAACACCCTTGTCTAAGTATGGACAACACCCTTGTCTAAGTCTGAGTTACACCATTGTCTAAGTCTGGGCAACACTTGTTTAAGTCTGGACAACGGCCTTGTCTAAGTCTGAGCAACTCCCTTGTCTAAGTCTGGACTACTCCCTTGTCTAAGTCTGGGAACTCCCTTGTCTAAGTCTTGGCAACTCCCTTGTCTAAGTCTGAGCAACTCCCTTGTCTAAGTATGCGCAACTCCCTTGTCTAAGTCTGGACGACTCCCTTGTCTAAGTCTGGGAACTCCCTTGTCTAAGTCTGGGCAACTCCCTTATCTAAGTCTAGACAACTCCCTTGTCTAAGTCTGGACAACACCCTTGTCTAAGTCTGGGCAACTCCCTTATCTAAGTCTGGGCAACTCCCTTTTCTAAGTCTGGACAACTCCCTTGTCTAAGTCTAGACAACTCCCTTGTCTAAGTCTGGGATTTCCCTTGTCTAAGTCTTGGCAACTCCCTTGTCTAAGTCTGGGCAACTCCCTTGTCTAGGTATGCGCAACTCCCTTGTCTAAGTCTGGACGACTCCCTTGTCTAAGTCTGGGAACTCTCTTGTCTAAGTCTGGGCAACTCCCTTATCTAAGTCTGGACAACTCCCTTGTCGATGTCTGGGTAACTTCCTTGTCTAAGTCTGGGCAACTCCCTTGTCTAAGTCTGGGCAACTTCCATGTCTAAGTCTGGGCAACTCCCCTTTCTAAGTCTGGGCAACTCCCTTTTCTAAGTCTGGACAACACCGTTGTCTAAGTCTGGACAACACCCTTGTCTAAGTCTGGGCAACTCCCTTGTCTAGGTCTGGGCAACTCCCTTATCTAAGTCTGGGCAACTCCCTTTTGTAAGTCTGGACAACTCCCTTGTCTAAGACTGGGAACTCCCTTGTCTCAGTCTTGGCAACTCCCTTGTCTAAGTCTGGGCAACTCCCTTTCTAGGTATGCGCAACTCCCTTGTCTAAGTCTGGACGACTCCCTTGTCTAAGTCTGGGTAACTTCCTTGTCTAAGTCTGGGAACTCTCTTGTCTAAGTCTGGGCAACTCCCTTATCTAAGTCTGGACAACTCCCTTGTCGATGTCTGGGTAACTTCCTTGTCTAAGTCTGGGTAACTCCCTTGTCTAAGTCTGTACAACACCCTTGTCTAAGTCTGGGCAACTCCCTTGTCTAATTCTTGTTAAATCCCTTGTCTAAATTTGGACAACTCCCTTGTCTAAGTCTGGGAACTCCCTTGTCTAAGTCTTGGCAACTCCCTTGTCTAAGTCTGGGCAACTCCCTTGTCTAAGTATGTGCAACTCCCTTGTCTAAGTCTGGATGGCTCCCTTGTCTAAGTCTGGGTAACTTCTTGTCTAAGTCTTGTAACTCCCTTGTCTAAGTCTGGACAACTCCCTTGTATAAGTCTGGTCAACTCCCTTGTCTAAGTCTGGACAACTCCCTTGTCTAAGTCTGGACAACTCCCTTGTCTAAGTCTGGACAACTCCCTTGTCTAAGTCTGGACAACACCCTTGTCTAAGTCTGGGCAACACCATTGTCTAAGTCTGGACAACGGCCTTGTCTAAGTCTGAGCAACTCCCTTGTCTAAGTCTGAACAACACCCTTGTCTAAGTCTGGACAACACCCTTGTCGAAATCTGGACAAAACCCTTTTCTAAGTCTGGGCAACTCCCTTGTCTAAGTCTGGGTAACTCCCTTTTCTAAGTCTGGGTAACTCCCTTGTCTAAGTCTGTACAACACCCTTGTCTAAGTCTGGGCAACTCCCTTGTCTAATTCTTGTTAAATCCCTTGTCTAAATTTGGACAACTCCCTTGTCTAAGTCTGGGAACTCCCTTGTCTAAGTCTTGGCAACTCCCTTGTCTAAGTCTGGGCAACTCCCTTGTCTAAGTATGTGCAACTCCCTTGTCTAAGTCTGGACGGCTCCCTTGTCTAAGTCTGGGTAACTTCTTGTCTAAGTCTTGTAACTCCCTTGTCTAAGTCTGGGCAACTCCCTTATCTAAGTCTGGACAACTCCCTTGTCGAAGTCTGGGTAAATTCCTTGTCTAAGTCTGGGCGACTCCCTTGTCTAATTCTTGGTAAATCCCTTGTCTAAATTTGGACTACACCCTTGGCTAAGTTTGGACAACACCCTTGTCTAAGTCTGGGTAACCCCCTTATCTAAGTCTGGACAATTCCCTTGTCTAAGTCTTGGTAACTCCCTTGTCTAAGTCTGGGCAACTCGCTTGTCTAAGTCTGGACAACTCCCTTTTCTAAGTCTGGGCAACTCCCTTGTCTGAGTCTGGGCAACTTCCTTGTCTAAGTCTGGGCAACTTCCTTGTCTAACTCTGGGCAACTCCCTTGTCTAAGTCTGGGCAACTCCCTTTTCTAAGTCTGGACAAAACCGTTGTCTAAGTCTGGACAACACCCTTGTCTAAGTCTGGGCAACTCCCTTATCTAAGTCTGGGCAACTCCCTTTTCTAAGTCTGGACAACTCCCTTGTCTAAGTCTGGACAATACCCTTGTCTAAGTCTGGGCAACTCCCTTATCTAAGTCTGGGCAACTCCCTTGTCTAAGTCTGGGCAACTCCCTTATCTAAGTCTGGGCAACTCCCTTTTCTAAGTCTGGACAACTCCCTTGTCTAAGTCTGGACAACACCCTTGTCTAAGTCTGGGCAACTCCCTTATCTAAGTCTGGGCAACTCCCTTGTCTAAGTCTGGGTACCTCCCTTGACTAGGTCTGGATAACTCCCTTGTATAAGTCTGGGCAACTACCTTGTCTAAGTCTGGCAACTCTCTTGTCTAAATCTGGTCAACTCCCTTGTCTAATTCTTGGTAAATCCCTTGTGTAAATTTGGACAACACCCTTGTCTAAGTCTGGACAACACCCTTGTCTAATTCTGGACGACTCCCTTGTCTAAGTCTGGGAACTCCCTTGTCTAAGTCTTGGCAACTCCCTTGTCTAAGTCTGGGCAACTCCCTTGTCTAAGTATGCGCAACTCCCTTGTCTAAGTCTGGACAACTCGCTTGTCGAAGTCTGGGTAACTTCCTTGTCTAGGTCTGAGCAACTCCCTTGTCTAAGTCTGAGCAACTCCCTTGTCTAAGTCTGGACAACTCCCTTTTCTAAGTCTGGGCAACTCCCTTGTCTAAGTCTGGGCAACTTCCTTGTTTAAGTCTGGGCAACTCCCCTTTCTAAGTCTGGTAACTCCCTTGTCTAAGTCTGGGTAACTCCCTTGTCTAAGTCTGGGCAACTCCCTTGTGTAAGTCTGTGCAACTCCCTTTTCTAATTCTTGGTAACTCCCTTGTCTAAGTCTGGGCAACTCCCTTGTCTAAGTCTGGGCTACTCCCTTGTCTAATTCTGGACAACACCCTTGCCTAAGTCTGGGTAACTCCCTTGTCTAAGTCTGGATAACACCCCTGTCTAAGTCTGAGCATCTCCCTTGTATAAGTCTGTTCAACTCCCTTGTATAAGTCTGGACAACTCCCTTGTCTAAGTCTGGACAACTCCCTTGTCTAAGTATGGACAACACCCTTGTCTAAGTCTGAGTTACACCATTGTCTAAGTCTGGGCAACACTTGTTTAAGTCTGGACAACTCCCTTGTCTAAGTCTGGACAACACCCTTGTCTAAGTATGGACAACACCCTTGTCTAAGTCTGAGTTACACCATTGTCTAAGTCTGGGCAACACTTGTTTAAGTCTGGACAACGGCCTTGTCTAAGTCTGAGCAACTCCCTTGTCTAAGTCTGGACTACTCCCTTGTCTAAGTCTGGGAACTCCCTTGTCTAAGTCTTGGCAACTCCCTTGTCTAAGTCTGAGCAACTCCCTTGTCTAAGTATGCGCAACTCCCTTGTCTAAGTCTGGACGACTCCCTTGTCTAAGTCTGGGAACTCCCTTGTCTAAGTCTGGGCAACTCCCTTATCTAAGTCTAGACAACTCCCTTGTCTAAGTCTGGACAACACCCTTGTCTAAGTCTGGGCAACTCCCTTATCTAAGTCTGGGCAACTCCCTTTTCTAAGTCTGGACAACTCCCTTGTCTAAGTCTAGACAACTCCCTTGTCTAAGTCTGGGATTTCCCTTGTCTAAGTCTTGGCAACTCCCTTGTCTAAGTCTGGGCAACTCCCTTGTCTAGGTATGCGCAACTCCCTTGTCTAAGTCTGGACGACTCCCTTGTCTAAGTCTGGGAACTCTCTTGTCTAAGTCTGGGCAACTCCCTTATCTAAGTCTGGACAACTCCCTTGTCGATGGCTGGGTAACTTCCTTGTCTAAGTCTGGGCAACTCCCTTGTCTAAGTCTGGGCAACTTCCATGTCTAAGTCTGGGCAACTCCCCTTTCTAAGTCTGGGCAACTCCCTTTTCTAAGTCTTGACAACACCGTTGTCTAAGTCTGGACAACACCCTTGTCTAAGTCTGGGCAACTCCCTTGTCTAGGTCTGGGCAACTCCCTTATCTAAGTCTGGGCAACTCCCTTTTGTAAGTCTGGACAACTCCCTTGTCTAAGACTGGGAACTCCCTTGTCTCAGTCTTGGCAACTCCCTTGTCTAAGTCTGGGCAACTCCCTTTCTAGGTATGCGCAACTCCCTTGTCTAAGTCTGGACGACTCCCTTGTCTAAGTCTGGGTAACTTCCTTGTCTAAGTCTGGGAACTCTCTTGTCTAAGTCTGGGCAACTCCCTTATCTAAGTCTGGACAACTCCCTTGTCGATGTCTGGGTAACTTCCTTGTCTAAGTCTGGGTAACTCCCTTGTCTAAGTCTGTACAACACCCTTGTCTAAGTCTGGGCAACTCCCTTGTCTAATTCTTGTTAAATCCCTTGTCTAAATTTGGACAACTCCCTTGTCTAAGTCTGGGAACTCCCTTGTCTAAGTCTTGGCAACTCCCTTGTCTAAGTCTGGGCAACTCCCTTGTCTAAGTATGTGCAACTCCCTTGTCTAAGTCTGGATGGCTCCCTTGTCTAAGTCTGGGTAACTTCTTGTCTAAGTCTTGTAACTCCCTTGTCTAAGTCTGGGCAACTCCCTTATCTAAGTCTGGACAACTCCCTTGTCGAAGTCTGGGTAAATTCCTTGTCTAAGTCCGGGCGACTCCCTTGTCTAATTCTTGGTAAATCCCTTGTCTAAATTTGGACTACACCCTTGGCTAAGTTTGGACAACACCCTTGACTAAGTCTGGGTAACCCCCTTATCTAAGTCTGGACAATTCCCTTGTCTAAGTCTTGGTAACTCCCTTGTCTAAGTCTGGGCAACTCGCTTGTCTAAGTCTGGACAACTCCCTTTTCTAAGTCTGGGCAACTCCCTTGTCTGAGTCTGGGCAACTTCCTTGTCTAAGTCTGGACAACTTCCTTGTCTAACTCTGGGCAACTCCCTTGTCTAAGTCTGGGCAACTCCCTTTTCTAAGTCTGGACAAAACCGTTGTCTAAGTCTGGACAACACCCTTGTCTAAGTCTGGGCAACTCCCTTATCTAAGTCTGGGCAACTCCCTTTTCTAAGTCTGGACAACTCCCTTGTCTAAGTCTGGACAACACCCTTGTCTAAGTCTGGCCAACTCCCTTATCTAAGTCTGGGAAACTCCCTTGTCTAAGTCTGGGCAACTCCCTTATCTAAGTCTGGGCAACTCCCTTTTCTAAGTCTGGACAACTCCCTTGTCTAAGTCTGGACAACACCCTTGTCTAAGTCTGGGCAACTCCCTTATCTAAGTCTGGGCAACTCCCTTGTCTAAGTCTGGGTACCTCCCTTGACTAGGTCTGGATAACTCCCTTGTATAAGTCTGGGCAACTACCTTGTCTAAGTCTGGCAACTCTCTTGTCTAAATCTGGTCAACTCCCTTGTCTAATTCTTGGTAAATCCCTTGTGTAAATTTGGACAACACCCTTGTCTAAGTCTGGACAACACCCTTGTCTAATTCTGGACGACTCCCTTGTCTAAGTCTGGGAACTCCCTTGTCTAAGTCTTGGCAACTCCCTTGTCTAAGTATGCGCAACTCCCTTGTCTAAGTATGCGCAACTCCCTTGTCTAAGTCTGGACGACTCCCTTGTCTAAGTCTGGGAACTCCCTTGTCTAAGTCTGGGCAACTCCCTTGTCTAAGTATGCGCAACTCCCTTGTCTAAGTCTGGACAACTCGCTTGTCGAAGTCTGGGTAACTTCCTTGTCTAGGTCTGAGCAACTCCCTTGTCTAAGTCTGAGCAACTCCCTTGTCTAAGTCTGGACAACTCCCTTTTCTAAGTCTGGGCAACTCCCTTGTCTAAGTCTGGGCAAATTCCTTGTTTAAGTCTGGGCAACTCCCCTTTCTAAGTCTGGTAACTCCCTTGTCTAAGTCTGGGTAACTCCCTTGTCTAAGTCTGGGCAACTCCCTTGTGTAAGTCTGTGCAACTCCCTTTTCTAATTCTTGGTAAATCCCTTGTCTAAGTCTGGGCTACTCCCTTGTCTAATTCTGGACAACACCCTTGCCTAAGTCTGGGTAACTCCCTTGTCTAAGTCTGGATAACACCCCTGTCTAAGTCTGAGCATCTCCCTTGTATAAGTCTGGTCAACTCCCTTGTATAAGTCTGGACAACTCCCTTGTATAAGTCTGGACAACTCCCTTGTCTAAGTCTGGACAACTCCCTTGTCTAAGTCTGGACAACTCCCTTGTCTAAGTATGGACAACACCCTTGTCTAAGTCTGAGTTACACCATTGTCTAAGTCTGGGCAACACTTGTTTAAGTCTGGACAACTCCCTTGTCTAAGTCTGGACAACACCCTTGTCTAAGTATGGACAACACCCTTGTCTAAGTCTGAGTTACACCATTGTCTAAGTCTGGGCAACACTTGTTTAAGTCTGGACAACGGCCTTGTCTAAGTCTGAGCAACTCCCTTGTCTAAGTCTGGACTACTCCCTTGTCTAAGTCTGGGAACTCCCTTGTCTAAGTCTTGGCAACTCCCTTGTCTAAGTCTGAGCAACTCCCTTGTCTAAGTATGCGCAACTCCCTTGTCTAAGTCTGGACGACTCCCTTGTCTAAGTCTGGGAACTCCCTTGTCTAAGTCTGGGCAACTCCCTTATCTAAGTCTAGACAACTCCCTTGTCTAAGTCTGGACAACACCCTTGTCTAAGTCTGGGCAACTCCCTTATCTAAGTCTGGGCAACTCCCTTTTCTAAGTCTGGACAACTCCCTTGTCTAAGTCTAGACAACTCCCTTGTCTAAGTCTGGGATTTCCCTTGTCTAAGTCTTGGCAACTCCCTTGTCTAAGTCTGGGCAACTCCCTTGTCTAGGTATGCGCAACTCCCTTGTCTAAGTCTGGACGACTCCCTTGTCTAAGTCTGGGTAACTTCCTTGTCTAAGTCTGGGAAGTCTCTTGTCTAAGTCTGGGCAACTCCCTTATCTAAGTCTGGACAACTCCCTTGTCGATGTCTGGGTAACTTCCTTGTCTAAGTCTGCGCAACTCCCTTGTCTAAGTCTGGGCAACTTCCTTGTCTAAGTCTGGGCAACTCCCCTTTCTAAGTCTGGGCAACTCCCTTTTCTAAGTCTGGACAACACCGTTGTCTAAGTCTGGACAACACCCTTGTCTAAGTCTGGGCAACTCCCTTGTCTAGGTCTGGGCAACTCCCTTATCTAAGTCTGGGCAACTCCCTTTTGTAAGTCTGGACAACTCCCTTGTCTAAGACTGGGAACTCCCTTGTCTCAGTCTTGGCAACTCCCTTGTCTAAGTCTGGGCAACTCCCTTTCTAGGTATGCGCAACTCCCTTGTCTAAGTCTGGACGACTCCCTTGTCTAAGTCTGGGTAATTCCTTGTCTAAGTCTGGGAACTCTCTTGTCTAAGTCTGGGCAACTCCCTTATCTAAGTCTGGACAACTCCCTTGTCGATGTCTGGGTAACTTCCTTGTCTAAGTCTGGGCAACTCCCTTGTCTAAGTCTGGGCAACTCCCTTTCCAAAGTCTGGACGACTCCCTTTTCTAAGTCTGGGCAACTCCCTTGTCTAAGTCTGGGCAACTTCCTTGTCTAAGTCTGGGCAACTTCCTTGTCTAAGTCTGGGCAACTCCCCTTTCTAAGTCTGGGCAACTCCCTTTTCTAAGTCTGGACAACGCCGTTGTCTAAGTCTGGACAACACCCTTGTCTAAGTCTGGGCAACTCCCTTGTCTAGGTCTGGGCAACTCCCTTATCTAAGTCTGGGCAACTCCCTTTTCTAAGTCTGGACAACTCCCTTGTCTAAGTCTGGGAACTCCCTTGTCTCAGTCTTGGCAACTCCCTTGTCTAAGTCTGGGCAACTCCCATTCTAGGTATGCGCAACTCCCTTGTCTAAGTCTGGACGACTCCCTTATCTAAGTCTGGGTAACTTCCTTGTCTAAGTCAGGGAAGTCTCTTGTCTAAGTCTGGGCAACTCCCTTATCTAATTCTGGACAACTCCCTTGTCGAAGTCAGGGTAACTTCCTTGTCTAAGTCTGGGCAACTCCCTTGTCTAAGTCTGGACAACTCCCTTTCCTAAGTCTGTACAACTACCTTGTCTAAGTCTGGGCAACTCCCTTGTCTAATTCTTGGTAAATCCCTTGTCTAAATTTGGACAACACCCTTGGCTAAGTCTGGACAACACCCTCGTGTAAGTCTGGGTAACCCCCTTATCTAAGTCTGGACAATTCCCTTTTCTAAGTCTGGGCAACTCCCTTGTCTAAGTCTGGGCAACTTCCTTGTCTAAGTCTGGGCAACTTCCTTGTCTAACTCTGGGAAACTCCCTTGTCTAAGTCTGGGCAACTCCCTCTTCTAAGTCTGGATAACACCGTTGTCTAAGTCTGGGCAACTCCCTTATCTAAGTCTGGGCAGTTCCCTTTTCTAAGTCTGGACAACTGCCTTGTCTAAGTCTGGACAACACCCTTGTCTAAGTCTGGGCAACTCCCTTATCTAAGTTTGGACAATACCCTTGTCTAAGTCTGGGCAACTCCCTTGTCTAAGTCTGGGTAACTCCCTTGACTAGGTCTGGATAACTCTTTTGTATAATTCTGGAAAACTCCATTGTCTAAGTCTGGGTAACTCACTTGTCTAAGTCTGGACAACAGCCTTGTCTAAGTCTGGACAACACCCTTGTCTAAGTCTGAGTAACTTCCTTGTCTAAGTCTGGGTAACTTCCTTGTCTAAGTCTGGGAACTCCCTTGTCTAAGTCTGGACAACTCCGTTGTCTAAGTCTGAGCAAGACACTTGTCTAAGTCTGGACAACACCCTTGTCTAAGTTTGGGTAATTCCCTTTTCTAAGTCTGGGTAACTCCCTTGCCTAAGTCTGGACAACTCCCTTGTCTAAGTCTGGGCAACTCCCTTGTCTAGGTCTGGGCAAATCCCTTGTCCAAGTCTGGACAAATCCCTTGTCTAAGTCTGGGCAACTCTCTTGTCTAAATCTGGACAACAGCCTTGTCTAAGTCTGGTCAACTCCCTTGTCTAAGTCTGGACAACTCCCTTGTCTAAATCTGGGCAAATCCCTTGTCAAAGTCTGGACAACTGCCTTGTCTAAGTCTGGGCAACTCCCTTGTCTAAGTCTGGACAACAGCCTTGTCTAAGTCTGGACAACACCCTTGTCTAAGTCTGAGTAACACTATTGTCTAAATATGGGCAACTTCCATGTCTAAGTCACAACAACTCATTTGTCTAAGTCTGCACAACTGCCTTGACTAAGTCTTGACAACACCCTTGTCTAAGTCTGGACAACACCCTTGTCTAAGTCTGGGCAACTCCCTTGTCTAATTCTGGGTAACTCCCTTGTCTAAGTCTGGGTAACTCCCTTGTCTAAGTCTGGGCAACTCCCTTATCTATGTCTGGGTAACTCCCTTGTCTAAGTCTGGGTAGTTCCATTGTCTAAGTCTGGGCAACTCCCGTGTGTATGTCTGCGCAAGTCTCCCTTTTCTAATTCTTGGTAAATCCCTTGTCTGGACAACACACTTGTCTAAGTCTGGGGACCTCCCTTGTCTAATTCTGGATAACTCCCTTGTCTAAGTCTGGGTAACTCCCTTGTCTAAGTCTGGGCAACTCCCTTGTATAAGTCTGGTCAACTCCCTTGTCTAAGTCTGCACAACTCCCTTGTCTAAGTCTGGACAACTCCCTTGTCTAAGTATGGACAACACCCTTGTCTAAGTCTGAGTTACACCATTGTCTAAGTCTGGGCAACTCTCTTGTCTAAGTCAGGGCAAATCCCTTCTCTAAGTCTGGACAACTACCTTGTCTAAGTCTTGACAACTCCCTTGTCAAATTCTGGGTTACTCCCTTGTCTAAGTCTGGACAATACCCTTGTCGATGTCTGGACAAAACCCTTTTCTAAGTCTGGGCAACTCCCTTGTCTAAGTCTGGGTAACTCCCTTGTCTAAGTCTGTACAACTCCCTTGTCTAAGTCTGGGCAACTCCCTTGTCTAATTATTGGTTAATCCCATGTCTAAATTTGGACAACACCCTTGTCTAAGTCTGGACAACACCCTTGTCTAATTCTGGACAACTCCCTTGTCTAAGTCTGGGAACTCCCTTGTCTAAGTCTTGGCAACTCCCTTGTCTAAGTCTGGGCAACTCCCTTGTCTAAGTATGCGCAACTCCCTTGTCTAAGTCTGGACGACTCCCTTGTCTAAGTCTCGGTAACTTCCTTGTCTAAGTCTGGGAACTGCGTTGTCTAAGTCTGGGCAACTCCCTTATTTAAGTCTGGACAACTCCCTTGTCGAAGTCTGGGTAACTTCCTTGTCTAAGTCTGGGCAACTCCCTTGTCTGAGTCTGGGCAACTCCCTTGTCTAAGTCTGGGCAACTTCCTTGTCTAAGTCTGGGCAACTTCCCTGTCTAAGTCTAGGTAACTCCCCTTTCTAACTCTGGGCAACTCCCTTGTCTAAGTCTGGGCAACTCCCTTTTCTAAGTCTGGACAACACCGTTGTCTAAGTCTGGGCAACTCCCTTGTCTAATTCTTGGTAAATCCCTTGTCTAAATTTGGGTAACCCCCTTATCTAAGTCTGCACCATTCCCTTTTCTAAGTCTAGGCAACTCCCTTGTCTAAGTCTGGGCAACTTCCTTGTCTAAGTCTGGGCAACCTCGTTGTCTAACTCTGGGCAACTGCCTTGTCTAAGTCTGGGCAACTCCCTCTTCTAAGTCTGGACGACACCGTTGTCTAAGTCTGGACAACACCCTTGTCTAAGTCTAGGCAACTCCTTTATATAAGTCTGGGTAACTCCCTTTTCTAAGTCTGGACAACTCCCTTGTCTAAGTCTGGACAACACCCTTGTCTAAGTCTGGGCAACTCCTTTATCTATGTCTGGACAACACCCTTGTCTAAGTCTGGGCAACTCTCTTGTCTAAGAGTGGGCTAACTCCCTTGACTAAGTCTGGATAACTCCCTTGTATAATTCTGGACAACTCCATTGTCTAAGTCTGGGCAACTCCCTTGTCTAAGTCTGGACAACACCCTTGTCTAAGTATGGGTAACTTCCTTGTCTAAATCTGGGTAACTTCCTTGTCTAAGTCTAGGAACTCCCTTGTCTAAGTCTGGGCAACTCCGTTGTCTAAGTCTGAGCAAGGCACTTGTCTAAGTCTGGACAACACCCTTGTCTAAGTTTGGGTAATTCACTTTTCTAAGCCTGGGTAACTCCCTTGCCTAAGTCTGGACAACTCCCTTGTCTCTAAGTCTGGACAACACCCTTGTCTAAGTCTGTGTAACACTCTTGTCTAAATCTGGGCAACTTCCATGTCTACGTCTTGACAACTCCCTTGTCTTAGTCTGCACAACTGCCTTGTCTAAGTCTGGACAACACCCTTGTCTAAGTCTGGGCAACTCCCTTGTCTAATTCTGGGTATCTCCCTTGTCTAAGTCTGAGTAACTTCCTTGTCTAAGTCTGGGAACTCCCTTGTCTAAGTCTGGGTAATTTCCTTGTCTATGTCTGGGAACTCCCTTGTCTAAGTCTGGGCAACTCCCTTGTGTAAGTCTGCGCAACTCCCTTTTCTAATTCTTGGTAAATCCCTTGTTTAAGTCTGGACAACACACTTGTCTAAGACTGGGCACCTCCCTTGTCTAATTCTGGGTAACTCCCTTGTCTAAGTCTGGACAACTCCCTTGTATAAGTCTGGTCAACTCCCTTGTCTAAGTCTGGACAACTCCCTTGTCTAACTCTGGACAACTCCCTTGTCTAAGTCTGGACAACTCCCTTGTCTAAGTATGGACAACACCCTTGTCTAAGTCTGAGTTACACCATTGTCTAAGTCTGGGCAACTCTCTTGTCTAAGTCTGGAAAACTGCCTTGTCTAAGTCTGGTCAACTCCCTTGTCTAAGTCTGGGTAACTCCCATGTCTAAGTCTGGGTAGCTCCCTTGTCTAAGTCTGGGTAGCTCCCTTGTCTAAGTCTGGGCAACTCCCTTGTGTAAGTCTGCACAACTGCCTTGTCTAAGTCTGGACAACACCCTTGTCTAAGTCTGGACAACACCCTTGTCTAAGTCTGGGCAACTCCCTTGTCTAATTCTGGGTAACTCCCTTGTCTAAGTCTGGGTAACTCCCTTGTCTAAGTCTGGGCAACTCCCTTGTGTAAGTCTGTAGAACTCCCTTTTCTAATTCTTGATAAATCCCTTGTCTAAGTTTGGGCAACTCCCTTGTCTAAGTCTCGGCTACTCCCTTGTCTAATTCTGGACAACGCCCTTGCCTAAGTCTGGGTAACTCCCTTGTCTAAGTCTGGATAACACCCTTGTCTAAGTCTGGGCATCTCCCTTGTATAAGTCTGGTCAACACCCTTGTGTATGTCTGGACAACTCACTTGTCTAAGTCTGGACAACTCCCTTGTCTACGTCTGGACAACTCCCTTGTCTAAGTATGGACAACACCCGTGTCTAAGTCTGAGTTACACCATTGTCTAAGTCTGGGCAACTCGCTTATCTAAATCTGGGCAAATCCCTTGTCAAAGTCTGGACAACTGCCTTGTCTAGGTCTGGACAACTTCCTTGTTTAAGCCTGGGCAACTCCCCTTTCTAAGTCTGGGCAACTCCCTTGTCTAAGTCTGGGCAACTCCCTTGTCTAAGTCTGGTCAACTCCCTTGTCTAAGTCTGGTCAACTCCCTTGTCTAAGTCTGGACAACTCCATTGTCTAAGTCTGGACAACTCCCTTGTCTACGTCTGGACAACTCCCTTGTCTAAGTATGGACAACACCCGTGTCTAAGTCTGAGTTACACCATTGTCTAAGTCTGGGCAACTCGCTTGTCTAAATCTGGGGAAATCCCTTGTCAAAGTCTGGACAACTGCCTTGTCTAGGTCTGGACAACTTCCTTGTTTAAGTCTGGGCAACTCCCCTTTCTAAGTCTGGGCAACTCCCTTGTCTAAGTCTGGACAACTCCCTTGTCTAAGTCTGGGCAACTCCATTGTCTAAGTCTGGGCAAATCCCTTGTCCAAGTCTGGACAACTCTCTTGTCTAAGTCTGGGCAACTCCCTTGTCTAAGTCTGGGCAACTCTCTTGTCTAAGTCCGGACAACTGCCTTGTCTAAGTCTGGTCAACTCCCTTGTCTAAGTCTGGACAACTTCCTTGTCTAAGTCTGGGCAACTCCCTCTTTAAGTCTGGACAACACCCTTGTCTAAGTCAGGGCAACTCCCTTATCTAAGTCTGGGCAACTCCCTTTTCTAAGTCTGGACAACTCCCTTGTCTAAGTCTGGACAACTCCCTTGTCTAAGTATGGACAACTCCCTTGTCTAAGTATGGACAACACCCTTGTCTAAGTCTGAGTTACACCATTGTCTAAGTCTGGGCAACTCTCTTGTCTAAGTCTGGACAACTGCCTTGTCTAAGTCTGGTCAACTCCCTTGTCTAAGTCTGGGTAACTCCCTTGTCTAAGTCTGGGTAGCTCCCTTGTCTAAGTCTGGGTAGCTCCCTTGTCTAAGTCTGGGCAACTCCCTTGTGTAAGTCTGCACAACTGCCTTGTCTAAGTCTGGACAACACCCTTGTCTAAGTCTGGACAACACCCTTGTCTAAGTCTGGGCAACTCCCTTGTCTAATTCTGGGTAACTCCCTTGTCTAAGTCTGGGTAACTCCCTTGTCTAAGTCTGGGCAACTCCCTTGTCTAAGTCTCGGCTACTCCCTTGTCTAATTCTGGACAACACCCTTGCCTAAGTCTGGGTAACTCCCTTGTCTAAGTCTGGATAACACCCTTGTCTAATTCTGGGCATCTCCCTTGTATAAGTCTGGTCAACACCCTTGTCTAAGTCTGGACAACTCACTTGTCTAAGTCTGGACAACTCCCTTGTCTAAGTCTGGACAACTCCCTTGTCTAAGTCTGGGCAACTCCCTTGTCTAATTCTTGGTAAATCCCTTGTCTAAATTTGGACAACACTCTTGGAAAAGTCTGGACAACACCCTTGTCTAAGCCTGGGTAACCCCCTTATCTAAGTCTGGACTATTCCCTTTTCTAAGTCTGGGCAACTCCCTTGTCTAAGTCTGGACAACTCCCTTGTCTACGTCTGGACAACTCCCTTGTCTAAGTATGGACAACACCCATGTCTAAGTCTGAGTTACACCATTGTCTATGTCTGGGCAACACTTGTTTAAGTCTGGACAACGGCCTTGTCTAAGTCTGAGCAACTCCCTTGTCTAAGTCTGGATAACACCCTTGTCTAAGTCTGAACAACACTCTTGTCTAAGTCTGAACAAAACCCTTGTCTAAGTCTGGACAACACCCTTGTCGAAGTCTGGACAAAACCCTTTTCTAAGTCTCGGCAACTCCCTTGTCTAAGTCTGGACAACACCATTGTCTAAGTCTGGTAACTTCCTTTTCTAAGTCTGGGTAACTCCCTTGTCTAAGTCTGGACAACTCCCTTGTCTAAGTCTGGGCAACTCCATTGTCTAAGTCTGGGCAAATCCCTTGTCCAAGTCTGGACAACTTCCTTGTCTAAGTCTGGGCAACTCCATTGTCTAAGTCTGGGCAACACTCTTGTCTAAGTCTGGGTAACTCCATTGTCTAAGTCTGGGCAACTCCCTTGTCTAAGTCTCGGCTACTCCCTTGTCTAATTCTGGACAACACCCTTGCCTAAGCCTGGGTAACTCCCTTGTCTAAGTCTGGATAACACCCTTGTCTAAGTCTGGGCATCTCCCTTGTATAAGTCTGGTCAACACCCTTGTCTAAGTCTGGACAACACCCTTTTCTAAGTCTGGACAACACCGTTGTCTAAGTCTGGACAATACCGTTGTCTAAGTCTGGGCAACCCCGTTGTCTAATTCTTGGTAAATCCCTTGTCTAAATTTGGACAACACTCTTGGATAAGTCTGGACAACACCCTTGTCTAAGCCTGGGTAACCCCCTTATCTAAGTCTGGACTATTCCCTTTTCTAAGTCTGGGCAACTCCCTTGTCTAAGTCTGGACAACTCCCTTGTCTACGTCTGGACAACTCCCTTGTCTAAGTATGGACAACACCCGTGTCTAAGTCTGAGTTACACCATTGTCTAAGTCTGGGCAACACTTGTTTAAGTCTGGACAACACCCTTGTCTAAGCCTGGGTAACCCCCTTATCTAAGTCTGGACTATTCCCTTTTCTAAGTCTGGGTAACTCCCTTGTCTAAGTCTGGACAACTCCCTTGTCTAAGTCTGGGCAACTCCCTTGTCTAAGTCTGGGCAACTCTCTTGTCTAAGTCCGGACAACTGCCTTGTCTAAGTCTGGTCAACTCCCTTGTCTAAGTCTGGACAACTCCCTTGTCTAAGTTGGGGCAAATCTTTTCTCTATGTCTGGACAACTGCCTTGTCTAAGTCTGGGCAACTCCCTTGTCTAAGTCTAGACAACAGCCTTGTCTAAGTCTGGACAACACCCTTGTCTAAGTCTGAGTAACACTCTTGTCTAAATCTGGGCAACTTCCATGTCTAAGTCTTGACAACTCCCTTGTCTAAGTCTGCACAACTGCCTTGTCTAAGTCTGGACAACACCCTTGTCTAAGTCTGGACAGCACCCTTGTCTAAGTCTGGGCAACTCCCTTGTCTAATTCTGGGTAAGTTCCTTGTCTAAGTCTGGGTAACTCCCTTGTCTAAGTCTGGGCAACTCGCTTGTCTAAGTCTGGGTAACTCCCTTGTGTAAGTCTGGGTAACTCCCTTGTCTAAGTCTGGGCAACTCCCTTATGTAAGTCTGTGCAACTCCCTTTTCTAATTCTTGGTAAATCCCTTGTCTAAGTCTGGGCAACTCCCTTGTCTAAGTCTGGGCTACTCCCTTGTCTAATTCTGGACAGCACGCTTGCCTAAGTCTGGGTAACTCCCTTGTCTAAGTCTGGATAACACCCTTGTCTAAGTCTGGGCATCTCCCTTGTATAAGTCTGGTCAACTCCCTTGTCTAAGTCTGGACAACTCCCTTGTCTAAGTCTGGACAACTCCCTTGTCTAAGTCTGGGTAACTTCCTTGTCTAAGTCTGGGCAACTCCCTTGTCTAAGTCTGGTCAACTCCCTTGTCTAAGTCTGGACAACTCCCTTTTCTAAGTCTGGGCAACTCGCTTGTCTAAGTCTGGGCAACTCGCTTGTCTAAGTCTGGGCAACTTCCTTGTCTAAGTCTGGGCAACTCCCTTGTCTAAGTCTGGGCAACTCCCTTTTCTAAGTCTGGACAACACCCTTGTGTAAGTCTGGACAACACCCTTGTGTAAGTCTGGGCAACTCCCTTATCTAAGTCTGGGCAACTCCCTTTTCTAAGTCTGGACAACTACGTTCTCTATGTCTGGGCAACTCCCTTGTCTAATTCTTGGTAAATCCCTTGTCTAAATTTGGACAACTCCTTTGTCTAAGTCTGGACAACACCCTTGTCTAAGTCTGTGAACTCCCTTGTCTAAGTCTGGGCAACTCCCTTGTCTAGGTATGCGCAACTTCCTTATCTAAGTCTGGACAACTCTCTTGTCGAAGTCTGGGTAACTTCCTTGTCTAAGTCTGGGCAACTCCCTTGTCGAAGTCTGGGTAACTTCCTTGTCGAAGTCTGTACAACTACGTTCTCTATGTCTGGGCAACTCCCTTGTCTAATTCTTGGTAAATCCCTTGTCTAAATTTGGACAACACCCTTGGCTAAGTGTGGACAACACCCTCGTCTAAATCTGGGTAACCCCCTTATCTAAGTCTGGACGATTCCCTTTTCTAAGTCTGGGCAACTCCCTTGTCTAAGCCTGGGCAACTTTCTTGTCTAAGTCTTGGCAACTTCCTTGTCTAACTCTGGGCAACTCCCTTGTCTAAGTCTGGGCAACTCCCTCTTTAAGTCTGGACAACACCCTTGTCTATGTCTGGGCAACTCCCTTATCTATGTCTGGGCAACTCTCTTTTCTAAGTCTGGACAACTCCCTTGTCTAAGTCTGGACAACACCCTTGTCTAAGTCTGGGCAACTCCCTTATCTAAGTCTGGGCAACTCCCTTATCTAAGTCTGGACAACACCCTTGTCTGAGTCTGGGCATCTCCCTTGTCTAAGTCTGGGCAACTCCGTTGTCTAAGTCAGAGCAAGACACTTGTCTAAGTCTGGACAACAGCCTTGTCTAAGTTTGGGTAATTCCCTTTTCTAAGTCTGGGTAACTCCCTTGTCTAAGTCTGGACAACTCCCTTGTCTAAGTCTTGGCAACTCCCTTGTCTAGGTCTGGGCAAATCCCTTGTCCAAGTCTGGACAAATCCCTTGTTTAAGTCTGGGCAACTCCCTTGTCTAAGTATGGGCAACTCTCTTGTCTAAGTCTGGACAACAGCCTTGTCTAAGTCTGGTCAACTCCCTTGTCTAAGTCTGGACAACTCCCTTGTCTAAATCTGGGCAAATCCCTTGTCAAAGTCTGGACAACTAACTTGTCTAAGTCTGGACAACTTCCTTGTTTAAGTCTGGGCAACTCCCCTTTCTAAGTCTGGGCAACTCCCTTGTCTAAGTCTGGGCAACTCCCTTTTCTAAGTCTGGACAACACCGTTGTCTAAGTCTGGGCAACTCCCTTGTCTAATTCTTGGTAAATCCCTTGTCTAAATTTCGACAACACTCTTGGTTAAGTCTGGACAACACCCTTGTCTAAGCCTGGGTAACCCCCTTATCTAAGTCTGGACTATTCCCATTTCTAAGTCTGGGCAACTCCCTTGTCTAAGTCTGGGCAACTTCTTTGTCTAAGTCTGGGCAACCTCCTTGTCTAACTCTGGGCAACTGCCTTGTCTAAGTCTGGGCAACTCCCTCTTCTAAGTCTGGACAACACTGTTGTCTAAGTCTGGACAACACCCTTGTCTAAGTCTAGGCAACTCCTTCATCTAAGTCTGGGCAACTCCCTTGTCTAAGTCTGGACAACACCCTTGTCTAAGTCTGGGCAACTCCTTTATGTAAGTCTGGACAACACCCTTCTCTAAGTCTGGGCGACTCCCTTGTCTAAGAGTAGGCTACCTCCCTTGACTAGGTCTGGATAACTCCCTTATATAATTCTGGAAAACTCCATTGTCTAAGTCTGGGTAACTCTCTTGTCTAAGTCTGGACAACACCCTTGTCTAAGTCTGGGTAACTTCCTTGTCTAAATCTGGGTAACTTCCTTGTCTAAGTCTGGGAACTCCCTTGTCTAAGTCTCGGCATCTCCGTTGTCTAAGTCTGAGCAAGACAGTTGTCTAAGTCTGGACAACAACTTTGTCTAAGTTTGGGTAACTCCCTTGTCTAAGTCCGGGCAACTCTCTTGTCTATGTCTGGAGAACTGCCTTGTCTAAGTCTGGTCAACTCCCTTGTCTAAGTCTGGACAACTCCCTTGTCTAAGTCTGGGCAACTCCCTTTTCTAAGTCTGGACAACACCCTTGTGTAAGTCTGGGCAACTCCCTTATCTAAGTCTGGGCAACTCCCTTTTCTAAGTCTGGACAACTCCCTTGTCTAAGTCTGGACAACTCCCTTGTCTAAGTCTGTGAACTCCCTTGTCTAAGTCTGGGCAACTCCCTTGTCTAGGTATGCGCAACTCCCTTATCTAAGTCTGGACAACTCGCTTGTCGAAGTCTGGGTAACTTCCCTGTCTAAGTCTGGGCAACTCCCTTGTCTAAGTCTGGGCAACTCCCTTTCTTAAGTATGTACAACTACCTTCTCTATGTCTGGGCAACTCCCTTGTCTAATTCTTGGTAAATCCCTTGTCTAAATTTGGACAACACCCTTGGCTAAGTCTGGACAACACCCTCGTCTAAGTCTGGGTAACCCCCTTATCTAAGTCTGGACGATTCCCTTTTCTAAGTCTGGGCAACTCCCTTGTCTAAGCCTGGGCAACTTTCTGGTCTAAGTCTGGGCAACTTCCTTGTCTAATTCTGGGCAACTCCCTTGTCTAAGTCTGGGCAACTCCCTCTTTAAGTCTGGACAACACCCTTGTCTAAGTCTGGGCAACTCCCTTATCTAAGTCTGGGCAACTCCCTTTTCTAAGTCTGGACAACTCCCTTGTCTAAGTCTGGACAACACCCTTGTCTAAGTCTGGGCAACTCCCTTATCTAAGTCTGGACAACACCCTTGTCTGAGTCTGGGCATCTCCCTAGTCTAAGTCTGGGTAACTCCCTTGACTAGGTCTGGATAACTCCCTTGTCTAAGTCTGGACAACACCCTTGTCTAAGTCTGGGTAACTTCCTTGTCTAAGTCTGGGTAACTTCCTAGTCTAAGTCTGGGTAACTTCCTTGTCTAAGTCTGGGAACTCCCTTGTCTAAGTCTGGGCAACTCCGTTGTCTAAGCCTGAGCAAGACACTAGTCTAAGTCTGGACAACACCCTTGTCTAAGTTTTGGTAATTCCCTTTTCTAAGTCTGGGTAACTCCCTTGTCTAAGTCTGGACAACTCCCTTGTCTAAGTCTGGGCAACTCCCTTGTCTAGGTCTCGGCAAATCCCTTGTCCAAGTCTGGACAAATCCCTTGTTTAAGTCTGGGCAACTCCCTTGTCTAAGTATGGGCAACTCTCTTGTCTAAGTCTGGACAACAGCCTTGTCTAAGTCTGGTCAACTCCCTTGTCTAAGTCTCGACAACTCCCTTGTCTAAATCTGGGCAACTCCCTTGTCTAGGTATGCGCAAATCCCTTATCTAAGTCTGGACAACTCCCTTGTCGAAGTCTGGGTAACTTCCTTGTCTAAGTCTGGGCATCTCCCTTGTCGAAGTCTGGGTAACTTCCTTGTCGAAGTCTGTACAACTACGTTCTCTATGGTCTGGGCAACTCCCTTGTCTAATTCTTGGTAAATCCCTTGTCTAAATTTGGACAACACCCTTGGCTAAGTCTGGACAACACCCTCGTCTAAATCTGGGTAACCCCCTTATCTAAGTCTGGACGATTCCCTTTTCTAAGTCTGGGCAACTCCTTTGTCTAAGCCTGGGCAACTTTCTTGTCTAATTCTGGGCAACTTCCTTGTCTAACTCTGGGCAACTCCCTTGTCTAAGTCTGGGCAACTCCCTCTTTAAGTCTGGACAACACCCTTGTCTATATCTGGGCAACTCCCTTATCTAAGTCTGGGCAACTCTTTTCTAAGTCTGGACAACTCCCTTGTCTAAGTCTGGACAACACCCTTGTCTAAGTCTGGGCAACTCCCTTATCTAAGTCTGTACAACACCCTTGTCTGAGTTTGGGCATCTCCCTAGTCTAAGTCTGGGTAACTCCCTTGACTAGGTCTGGATAACTCCCTTGTATAATTCTGGACAACTTCATTGTCTAGGTCTGGGTAACTCCCTTGTCTAAGTCTGGACAACACCCTTGTCTAAGTCTGGGTAATCTCCTTGTCTAAGTCTGGGTAACTTCCTTGTCTAAGTCTGGGTAACTTCCTTATCTAAGTCTGGGAACTCCCTTGTCTAAGTCTGGGCAACTCCGTTGTCTAAGTCTGAGCAAGACACTTGTCTAAGTCTGGACAACACCCTTGTCTAAGTTTGGGTAATTCCCTTTTCTAAGTCTGGGTAACTCCCTTGTCTAAGTCTGGACAACTCCCTTGTCTAAGTCTTGGCAACTCCCTTGTCTAGGTCTGGGCAAATCCCTTGTCCAAGTCTGGGCAACTCCCTTGTCTAAGTATGGGCAACTCTCTTGTCTAAGTCTGGACAACAGCCTTGTCTAAGTCTGGTCAACTCCCTTGTCAAAGTCTGGACAACTAACTTGTCTAAGTCTGGACAACTTCCTTGTTTAAGTCTGGGCAACTCCCCTTTCTAAGTCTGGGCAACTCCCTTGTCTAAGTCTGGGCAACTCCCTTTTCTAAGTCTGGAAAACACCGTTGTCTAAGTCTGGGCAACTCCCTTGTCTAATTCTTGGTAAATCCCTTGTCTAAATTTCGACAACACTCTTGGTTAAGTCTGGACAACACCCTTGTCTAAGCCTGGGTAACCCCCTTATCTAAGTCTGGACTATTCCCATTTCTAAGTCTGGGCAACTCCCTTGTCTAAGTCTGGGCAACTTCTTTGTCTAAGTCTGGGCAACCTCCTTGTCTAACTCTGGGCAACTCCCTTGTCTAAGTCTGGGCAACTCCCTCTTCTAAGTCTGGACAACACCGTTGTCTAAGTCTGGACAACACCCTTGTCTAAGTCTAGGCAACTCCTTCATCTAAGTCTGGGCAACTCCCTTGTCTAAGTCTGGACAACACCCTTGTCTAAGTCTGGGCAACTCCTTTATGTAAGTCTGGACAACACCCTTCTCTAAGTCTGGGCAACTCCCTTGTCTAAGAGTAGGCTACCTCCCTTGACTAGGTCTGGATAACTCCCTTATATAATTCTGGACAACTCCATTGTCTAAGTCTGGGTAACTCTTGTCTAAGTCTGGACAACACCCTTGTCTAAGTCTGGGTAACTTCCTTGTCTAAATCTGGGTAACTTCCTTGTCTAAGTCTGGGAACTCCCTTGTCTAAGTCTGGGAACTCCCTTGTCTAAGTCTCGGCATCTCCGTTGTCTAAGTCTGAGCAAGACAGTTGTCTAAATCTGGACAACAACTTTGTCTAAGTTTGGGTAACTCCCTTGTCTAAGTCCGGGCAACTCTCTTGTCTAAGTCTGGAGGACTGCCTTGTCTAAGTCTGGTCAACTCCCTTGTCTAAGTCTGGACAACTCCCTTGTCTAAGTCTGGGCAACTCCCTTTTCTAAGTCTGGACAACACCCTTGTGTAAGTCTGGGCAACTCCCTTATCTAAGTCTGGGCAACTCCCTTTTCTAAGTCTGGACAACTCCCTTGTCTAAGTCTGGACAACTCCCTTGTCTAAGTCTGTGAACTCCCTTGTCTAAGTCTGGGCAACTCCCTTGTCTAGGTATGCGCAACTCCCTTATCTAAGTCTGGACAACTCGCTTGTCGAAGTCTGGGTAACTTCCCTGTCTAAGTCTGGGCAACTCCCTTGTCTAAGTCTGGGCAACTCCCTTTCTTAAGTATGTACAACTACCTTCTCTATGTCTGGGCAACTCCCTTGTCTAATTCTTGGTAAATCCCTTGTCTAAATTTGGACAACACCCTTGGCTAAGTCTGGACAACACCCTCGTCTAAGTCTGGGTAACCCCCTTATCTAAGTCTGGACGATTCCCTTTTCTAAGTCTGGGCAACTCCCTTGTCTAAGCCTGGGCAACTTTCTTGTCTAAGTCTGGGCAACTTCCTTGTCTAATTCTGGGCAACTCCCTTATCTAAGTCTGGGCAACTCCCTTTTCTAAGTCTGGACAACTCCCTTGTCTAAGTCTGGACAACACCCTTGTCTAAGTCTGGGCAACTCCCTTATCTAAGTCTGGACAACACCCTTGTCTGAGTCTGGGCATCTCCCTAGTCTAAGTCTGGGTAACTCCCTTGACTAGGTCTGGATAACTCCCTTGTCTAAGTCTGGACAACACCCTTGTCTAAGTCTGGGTAACTTCCTTGTCTAAGTCTGGGTAACTTCCTAGTCTAAGTCTGGGTAACTTCCTTGTCTAAGTCTGGGAACTCTTTTGTCTAAGTCTGGGCAACTCCGTTGTCTAAGCCTGAGCAAGACACTTGTCTAAGCCTGGACAACACCCTTGTCTAAGTTTTGGTAATTCCCTTTTCTAAGTCTGGGTAACTCCCTTGTCTAAGTCTGGACAACTCCCTTGTCTAAGTCTGGGCAACTCCCTTGTCTAGGTCTGGGCAAATCCCTTGTCCAAGTCTGGACAAATCCCTTGTTTAAGTCTGGGCAACTCCCTTGTCTAAGTATGGGCAACTCTCTTGTCTAAGTCTGGACAACAGCCTTGTCTAAGTCTGGTCAACTCCCTTGTCTAAGTCTGGACAACTCCCTTGTCTAAATCTGGGCAAATCCCTTGTCAAAGCCTGGACAACTGCCTTGTCTAAGTCTGCACAACTTCCTTGTTTAAGTCTGGGCAACTCCCCTTTCTAAGTCTGGTCAACTCCCTTGTCTAAGTCTGGGCAACTCCCTTTTCTAAGTCTGGACAACACCGTTGTCTAAGTCTGGGCAACTCCCTTGTCTAAGTCTGGACAACACTCTTGTCTAAGTCTGGGCAACTCCCTAGTCTAAGTCTGGGAAAATCCCTTGTCTAAGTCTGGACAACTCCCTTGTCTATGTCTGGGCAACACTTTTGATTAAGTTTGGACAACTGCCTTGTCTTAGTCTTGGCAACTCCCTTGTCTAAGTCTGGGTAACTCCCTTGTCTAATTCTGGACAACTCCCTTGTCTAAGTCTGGACAACTCCCTTGTCTAAGTCTGGACAATTCCTTGTCTATGTCTGGACAACTCCCTTGTCTAAGTCTGGACAGCTCACTTGTCTAAGTCTGGACAACACACTTGTCTAAGTGTGGGCAACTCCCTTGTCTAGATCTGGGCAACTCCCTTGTCTAAGTCTAGGCAACTCCCTTGTCTACATCTGGGTAACTCCCTTGTCCAAGTCTGCGCAACTCCCTTGTCTAAGTCTGGACAACTCCCTTGTCTAAGTCTGGGCAACTCCCTTGTCTAATATTTACACCTATACTCCCTTGTCTAAGTCCGGGCAACACCCTTGTCTAAGTCTGGACAACTCCCTTGTCTAAGTCTGGGCAACTCCCTTGTCTAATATTTACACCTATACTCCCTTGTCTAAGTCTGCGCAACTCCCTTGTCTAAGTCTGGACAACTCCCTTGTCTAAGTCTGGACAACTCCCTTGTCTAAGTCTGAGCAACTCCCTTGTCTAAGTCTTGACAACTCCCTTGTCTAAGTCTGGGCAACACACTTGTCTACGTCTGGACAACTGCCTTGTCTAAGTCTGGGCAACTCCCTTGTCTAAGTCTGGACAACTCCCTTGTCGAAGTCTGGGGAACACCCTTGTCTAAGTCTGGACAACACCGTTGTCTAAGTCTGGCCAACTGCCTTATCTAAGTCTGGACAACACCCTTGTCTAAGTCTGGACAACACCCTTGTCTAAGTCTGAGTAACAGCCTTGTCTAAGTCTGGGCAACACCCTTGTCTAAGTCTGGACAACTCCCTTGTCTAAGTCTGGACAACTCCCTTGTCTAAGTCTGGGCAACTCCCTTGTCTAATATTTACACCTATACTCACTTGTCTAAGTCTGGGCAACACCCTCGTCTAAGTCTGGACAACACCCTTGTCGAAGTCTGGACAACACCCTTGTCTAAATCTGGACAACACCCTTGTCTAAGTCTGGACAACTCCCTTGTCTAAGTCTGGGCAACTCCCTTGTCTACGTCTGGGCAACTCCCTTGTGAAAGTCTGGGCAATTCCCCTGTGTACGTCTGGGCAACTCCCTTGTCTAAGTCTGTACAACTGCCTTGTCTAGGTCTGGGCAACATTCTTGTCTAAGTCTGGACAACTCCCTTGTCTATGTCTGGGTGACTCCCTTGTCTAAGTCTTGACAACTCCCTTGTCTAAGTCTTGGCAACTACCTTGTCTACGTCTGGACAACTGGCTTGTCTAAGTCTGGGCAACTCCCTTGTTTAAGTCTGGTCAACTCCCTTGTCTAAGTCTGGACAACACCCTTGTCTAAGTCTGGACAACACCCTTGTCTAAGTCTGGGCAACTCCCTTGTCTAAGTCTGGACAACACTCTTGTCTAAGTCTGGGCAACTCCCTTGTCTAAGTCTTGGCAACTCCCTTGTCTAAGTCTGGGTAACTCCCTTGTCTAATTCTGGACAACTCCCTTGTCTAAGTCTGGACAACTCCCTTGTCTATGTCTGGGCAACACTTTTGTTTAAGTTTGGATAACTGCCTTGTCTCAGTCTGGGCAACTCCCTTGTCTAAGTCTGGGAACTCCCTTGTTCAATCTGGGCAACTCCCTTGTCAAATATTTACACGACACTCCTTTGTCCAAGTCTGAGTAACTCCCTTGTCTAAGTGTGGGCAACTCCCTTGTCTAAGTCTGGACAACTCCCTTGTCTAGAATTGGGCAACTCCCTTGTCTAAGTCTGGGCAACTCCCTTGTCTACATCTGGGTAACTCCCTTGTCTAAGTCTGGACAACTCCCTTGTCTAAGTCTGGACAACTCCCTTGTCTAATTCTGGGTAACTCCCTTGTCTAAGTCTGGACAACACCCTTGTCTAAGTCTGGACAACACCCTTGTCTAAGTCTGGGCAACTCCCTTGTCTAAGTCTGGACAACACTCTTGTCTAAGTCTGGGCAACTCCCTTGTCTAAGTCTGGGCAACTTCTTGTCTAAGTCTGGGCAACTCCCTAGTCTAAGTCTGGGAAAATCCCTTGTCTAAGTCTGGACAACTCCCTTGTCTATGTCTGGGCAACACTTTTGTTTAAGTTTGGACAACTGCCTTGTCTCAGTCTTGGCAACTCCCTTGTCTAAGTCTGGGCAACTCCCTTGTCTAAGTCTGGACAACTCCCTTGTCGAAGTCTGGGGAAAACTCTTGTCTAAGTCTGGACAACACCCTTGTCTAAGTCTGGACAACACCCTTGTCTAAGTCTGGGCAACTCCCTTGTCTAAGTCTGGACAACACCCTTGTCTAAGTCTGGACAACACCGTTGTCTAAGTCTGGACAACACCCTTGTCTAAGTCTGGACAACACCGTTGTCTAAGTCTGGCCAACTGCCTTATTTAAGTCTGGACAACACCCTTGTCTAAGTCTGGACAACACCCTTGTCTAAGTCTGAGTAACAGCCTTGTCTAATTTTGGCAACACTCTTGTTTAAGTCTGGACCACTGGTTTGTCTAAGTCTGGGAATCTGCCTTGTCTAAGTCTGGGCAACTCCTTTGTCTAAGTCTGGGCAACACCCTTGTCTAAGTCTGGACAACTCCCTTGTCTAAGTCTGGACAACTCCCTTGTCTAAGTCTGGGCAACACCCTCGTCTAAGTCTGGACAACACCCTTGTCGAAGTCTGGACAACACCCTTGTCTAAATCTGGACAACACCCTTGTCTAAGTCTGGACAACTCCCTTGTCTAAGTCTGGGCAACTCCCTTGTCTATGTCTGGGCAACTCCCTTGTGAAAGTCTGGGCAATTCCCCTGTCTACGTCTGGGCAACTCCCTTGTCTAAGTCTGTACAACTGCCTTGTCTAGGTCTGGGCAACACTGTGGTCTAAGTCTGGACAACTCCCTTGTCTATGTCTGGGTAACTCCCTTGTCTAAGTCTTGACAACTCCCTTGTCTAAGTCTGGGCAACTACCTTGTCTACGTCTGGACAACTGGCTTGTCTAAGTCTGGGCAACTCCCCTGTTTAAGTCTGGTCAACTCCCTTGTCTAAGTCTGGACAACACCCTTGTCTAAGTCTGGACAACACCCTTGTCTAAGTCTGGGCAACTCCCTTGTCTAAGTCAGGACAACACTCTTGTCTAAGTCTGGGCAACTCCCTTGTCTAAGTCTGGGCAACTTCTTGTCTAAGTCTGGACCACACCCTTTTCTAATCTGGACAACTCCCTAGTCTAAGTCTGGGAAAATCCCTTGTCTAAGTCTGGACAACTCCCTTGTCTATGTCTGGGCAACACTTTTGATTAAGTTTGGACAACTGCCTTGTCTTAGTCTTGGCAACTCCCTTGTCTAAGTCTGGGTAACTCCCTTGTCTAATTCTGGACAACTCCCTTGTCTAAGTCTGGACAACTCCCTTGTCTATGTCTGGGCAACACTTTTGTTTAAGTTTGGACAACTGCCTTGTCTCAGTCTGGGCAACTCCCTTGTCTAATTCTGGGTAACTCCCTTGTCTAATTCTGGACAACTCCCTTGTCTAAGTCTGGGAACTCCCTTGTTCAATCTGGGCAACTCCCTTGTCAAATATTTACACCTACACTCCTTTGTCTAAGTCTGAGTAACTCCCTTGTCTAAGTGTGGGCAACTCCCTTGTCTAAGTCTGGACAACTCCCTTGTCTAGATCTGGGCAACTCCCTTGTCTAAGTCTGGGCAACTCCCTTGTCTACATCTGGGTAACTCCCTTGTCTAAGTCTGGACAACTCCCTTGTCTAAGTCTGGACAACTCCCTTGTCTAATTCTGGGTAACTCCCTTGTCTAAGTCTGGGTAACTCCCTTGTCTACGTCTGGACAACTGGCTTGTCTAAGTCTGGGCAACTCCCTTGTTTAAGTCTGGTCAACTCCCTTGTCTAAGTCTGGACAACACCCTTGTCTAAGTTTGGACAACACCCTTGTCTAAGTCTGGACAACACCCTTGTCTAAGTCTGGACAACACCCTTGTCTAAGTTTGGGCAACTCCCCTGTCTAAGTCTGAGCAACTCCCTTGTCTAAGTCTGGACAACACCCTTGTCTAAGTCTGGACAACACCCTTGTCTATGTCTGGGTAACCCCCTTGTCGAAGTCTGGACCACACCCTTTTCTAATCTGGGCAACCCCCTTGTCTAAGTATGGGTAACTCCCTTGTCAAAGTCTGGGCAAATCCCTTGTCTAAGTCTGGACAACACTCTTGTTTAAGTCTGGACAACTGCCTTGTCTAAGTCTGGGCAACTCCCTTGTCTAAGTCTGGGCAACACCCTTGTCTAAGTCTGGGTAACACCCTTTTTTTAATTCTGGACAACTCCCTTGTCTAAGTTTAGGAACTCCCTTGTTTAAGTCTGGGAAACTCCCTTGTCTAATATTTACACCTATATTCCCTTGTCTAAGTCTGGGTAACTCCCTTGTCTAAGTCTGGACAACTGCCTTGTCTAAGTCTGGACAACTCCCTTCTCTAAATCTGGGTAACTCTCTTGTCTATGTTTGGGCAACACCCTTGTCTAAGCCTGGGTAAATCCCTTGTCTAAGTCTGGACAACACCCTTTTCTAAGTCTGGGCAACTCCCTTGTCTAAGTCTGGACAACACTCTTGTCTAAGTCTGGGCAACTCCCTTGTCTAAGTCTGGGCAACTTCTTGTCTAAGTCTGGGCAACTCCCTAGTCTAAGTCTGGGAAAATCCCTTGTCTAAGTCTGGACAACTCCCTTGTCTATGTCTGGGCAACACTTTTGTTTAAGTTTGGACAACTGCCTTGTCTCAGTCTTGGCAACTCCCTTGTCTAAGTCTGGGTAACTCCCTTGTCTAAGTCTGGACAACACCCTTGTCTAAGTCTGGACAACACCGTTGTCTAAGTCTGGACAACACCCTTGTCTAAGTCTGGACAACACCGTTGTCTAAGTCTGAGTAACAGCCTTGTCTAATTTTGGCAACACTCTTGTTTAAGTCTGGACCACTGGTTTGTCTAAGTCTGGGAATCTGCCTTGTCTAAGTCTGGGCAACTCCTTTGTCTAAGTCTGGGCAACACCCTTGTCTAAGTCTGGACAACTCCCTTGTCTAAGTCTGGACATCTCCCTTGTCTAAGTCTGGGCAACACCCTCGTCTAAGTCTGGACAACACCCTTGTCGAAGTCTGGACAACACCCTTGTCTAAATCTGGACAACACCCTTGTCTAAGTCTGGACAACTCCCTTGTCTAAGTCTGGGCAACTCCCTTGTCTAAGTCTGGGCAACTCCCTTGTGAAAGTCTGGGCAATTCCCCTGTCTACGTCTGGGCAACTCCCTTGTCTAAGTCTGTACAACTGCCTTGTCTAGGTCTGGGCAACACTGTTGTCTAAGTCTGGACAACTCCCTTGTCTATGTCTGGGTAACTCCCTTGTCTAAGTCTTGACAACTCCCTTGTCTAAGTTTGGGCAACTACCTTGTCTACGTCTGGACAACTGGCTTGTCTAAGTCTGGGCAACTCCCTTGTTTAAGTCTGGTCAACTCCCTTGTCTAAGTCTGGACAACACCCTTGTCTAAGTCTGGACAACACCCTTGTCTAAGTCTGGGCAACTCCCTTGTCTAAGTCAGGACAACACTCTTGTCTAAGTCTGGGCAACTCCCTTGTCTAAGTCTGGGCAACTTCTTGTCTAAGTCTGGGCAACTCCCTAGTCTAAGTCTGGGAAAATCCCTTGTCTAAGTCTGGACAACTCCCTTGTCTATGTCTGGGCAACACTTTTGATTAAGTTTGGACAACTGCCTTGTCTTAGTCTTGGCAACTCCCTTGTCTAAGTCTGGGTAACTCCCTTGTCTAATTCTGGACAACTCCCTTGTCTAAGTCTGGACAACTCCCTTGTCTATGTCTGGGCAACACTTTTGTTTAAGTTTGGACAACTGCCTTGTCTCAGTCTGGGCAACTCCCTTGTCTAATTCTGGGTAACTCCCTTGTCTAAGTCTGAGCAACTCCCTTGTCTAAGTCTGGGAACTCCCTTGTTCAATCTGGGCAACTCCCTTGTCAAATATTTATACCTACACTCCTTTGTCTAAGTCTGAGTAACTCCCTTGTCTAAGTGTGGGCAACTCCCTTGTCTAAGTCTGGACAACTCCCTTGTCTAGATCTGGGCAACTCCCTTGTCTAAGTCTGGGCAACTCCCTTGTCTACATCTGGGTAACTCCCTTGTCTAAGTCTGGACAACTCCCTTGTCTAAGTCTGGACAACTCCCTTGTCTAATTCTGGGTAACTCCCTTGTCTAAGTCTGGGTAACTCCCTTGTCTACGTCTGGACAACTGGCTTGTCTAAGTCTGGGCAACTCCCTTGTTTAAGTCTGGTCAACTCCCTTGTCTAAGTCTGGACAACACCCTTGTCTAAGTCTGGACAACACCCTTGTCTAAGTCTGGACAACACCCTTGTCTAAGTCTGGACAACACCCTTGTCTAAGTCTGGGCAACTCCCTTGTCTAAGTCTGAGCAACTCCCTTGTCTAAGTCTGGACAACACCCTTGTCTAAGTCTGGACAACACCCTTGTCTAAGTCTGGACAACACCCTTGTCTATGTCTGGGTAACCCCCTTGTCGAAGTCTGGACCACACCCTTTTCTAATCTGGGCAACCCCCTTGTCTAAGTATGGGTAACTCCCTTGTCAAAGTCTGGGCAAATCCCTTGTCTAAGTCTGGACAACACTCTTGTTTAAGTCTGGACAACTGCCTTGTCTAAGTCTGGGCAACTCCCTTGTCTAAGTCTGGGCAACACCCTTGTCTAAGTCTGGGTAACACCCTTTTTTTAATTCTGGACAACTCCCTTGTCTAAGTTTAGGAACTCCCTTGTCTAAGTCTGGTAAACTCCCTTGTCTAAGTCTGGGAAACTCCCTTGTCTAATATTTACACCTATATTCCCTTGTCTAAGTCTGGGTAACTCCCTTGTCTAAGTCTGGACAACTGCCTTGTCTAAGTCTGGACAACTCCCTTCTCTAAATCTGGGTAACTCTCTTGTCTATGTTTGGGCAACTCCCTTGTCTAAGCCTGGGTAAATCCCTTGTCTAAGTCTGGACAACACCCTTTTCTAAGTCTGGGTAACTCCCTTGTCTAAGTCTGGACAACACCCTTGTCTAAGTCTGGACAACACCATTGTCTAAGTCTGGGTAACTCCCTTGTCCAATATTTACATCTATACTCCCTTGTCTAAGACTGGGCAACTCCCTTGTCTAATACTTACACCTATACTCCCTTGTCTAAGTCTGGGCAACCAGATAGAATATGCCTCTGTCTTTTCTTATTGATTTAGACTGGAATTTTGTAATACCATATTTAGTAATTTCACAATTTCTGTTGTTACTCTTATCCCTTCACAACAGTTTTAAGGGGTCAAACATAGTGAAATCACTCTCAAAGTGACACACTACTATTTAAAATAAACTACCATGGTTGGCCTGACTTTTAAAATTTTTAAAATTCATTAACAAAATCATAATGGCAAAAAGAAAAAAGGAGAGTGGAGAGAAATAAGGTGTGGATAAACTTTGCATTGATGGCTGGATGGTGTAATTCAATTGTACCTCACAGTTATAGTGAAAGCTACAGAGAATAGCTAGCAATACTCTCTTCACTATTCCATCTCTTACAGTTCCTTCACAATTGTCATTTCAGCCTCTATTTTGTATTTGTTAGGTTCTCTATCTAATTTTGGGTAGTTTTATTCTAAAAGCAGTCCTTATATTTTTGTAATTTTTTTCTGACTATTCTTGCTAGTTTGTTTAGTGTCCACTTGAGAATATATAACTTATTACTGAGACAGCTACAGTATTGATGATTATGACCATATTTCTTTTGGAATTTATTTCTGTTTTAAATATTAATCTAATACATCTATAATATTTCTTTATATCTTTTTCTTTCATTTGTGTGTTGTACATTGTCTAGTTCATTAATTATTAAGTATCAATAAGTCTGTGTATGATATAATTCTTTTATCCTTGTATCTTTATCTAGAATGATATTGTTCTTAATTAATGTTTGTCTTTTCGAGGTGGTTGGTGGATTTTCTCATCTGAATCTCCTATTAATTCCTCTAGTAAATTTGTGTATTGTCTATAGCAGTGTGTTTTGTTTATCATTTGCAGTATACAACTTGAGGTCATCCATATACAAAAGATGGTTGAGTGAGCTCTCATAACATTTCTATTTCAAGTCTGGTCTAGTTGTTTGGATTGGCAGAATCAGTAAAATGTCAGACAAAATACCATACAGTATTTGTACAGGTTCTCCATGTTCTAAGTTCAAATCCTACCAAGATCAATTGTGCATTTCATACTTATGGGGTCAAAATAAAGTACCAAAATTACTAGTCTAAATGAGAAACCATTATTCGAATTATTATTAATGTTTTGACATGAGGGTAGTGGATTGGCAGAATCTGTAGAGTATCTGACAAAATACTTTGTGGTATTTAGTTATAACTTTCTATATTCTGAGTTAAAATCTCTTTGGGGTGAACTTTGTCTTTCATGCTCCCAAGTTTAGTAACATAATGTACCAGTTAAACACTAGGGTCAATATAATCAACTTTTCCCTCCTTCCTTCTGAATTGCTGGTCATATGCCAATGTTAGAAAGAATTATTAATGGTTCGACAAATATACCAGGAGTTTCTTTTGTTGAAACAAGAATTAGGTACACCTTGGAGAAAATACATAGACATATTTGAGGTTTAACAAAAACATTTACTGAAAGAAATGTATTGAGCTATTCAGGGTTAGCAAGGAGGGTTAATGAGAATGTTCAGGGTTTAAAGAGGGTTCACTGTTTCATTACCATATTTCTAATAAAATATACTGTATTTGAATTAATTAATGAACAATTTGGAAATGATGAATGAAAATTATTTCATTATTAAGATGGTAAAGGGCCATAGAGTTATGCCCCTTTACGTTCTGAGTTCAACTCTCGCTGAGGTTAACTTCGCCTTTCATCTTCATGGGGTTGATGAAATAAAGTACCAGTAATACACTGGGTAATTGCTGGCCTTGTGCCAAACGTAGAAACAATTATGAAGATGGTGTTTGTGACATAACTTATAGTTTTTATAAAAAAGTATGTCAGAAGATTTTGATTTAGAAAGAAGCCTGTAGCAATGGAGACTTGTGGCATTGTTGGTTTCCATCCCACCTTCTACTCCATCAGGGTAGAGTTGGCAACCTTCAGGAATGAGCCCCACAAATTGGAATTCTCTGGGGTAATGCTATCTCCATTCTGTCTACTCTGACCGTAATGGCTTGTGTCTGGAGTTCTGCATACCAGAGAGCATTCTCCCACACTCCTTGAGTATTCTTTCTAAGGAACCCTTTAAAATAGGTGGTCTTGTGTGGGTTGCTATCCAAACGGTTGGGTTACCAAAAATATTTAAAATTAATTGTGTGAGAATTCTTTAACAATGAAATGGACCTGTGTTGGTTTTGAGGATGAGTGTTCCAGTTGTTTGAGCAATGGAACATCTAGCTCATTAAATTAAAATGTTTGTGGCTGAGTATTCCACTGACACATGTACTCTTAATGTAATTGTCAGGGAGATTCAGTATGACACAGTGTATGACATGGATGGCCCTTTGATTCACAGGGACAGCTTGTGAAATTAACATGTAAATGGCAGTGTTCCACAGATATGTGCATCCTTTATGTAATTCCCAGGGAGAAACCCAACATTTGAATTATAGGTACAGTTCATTTGACAGGTTTCCAAACAGTTTCCATCTACCCCACTGACAAGGCTTGGGTTAACCCGAAGCTATAATGACAATTGCCCAAAATGCCACTCAGTGGGACGAATCCAGGCTACCAATGTTTACAGATCCTAGTATTGATATTATCTGGAACATATTTTATATTTATCCTTATAGTTAACATTACCTGATAAAGTGCGTAGCTCGGAGATCAGAGAGCCACTACTTCTCTGAATTGAGAGATCACAGCTCTGATACTATGGACATGTGGTTAGAATGTCTCAGGAAAGAATCACTAGAGAGTCACTCCAGGTAGAGCCCCTACTTCTCTGAATTGAGAGATCACAGCTCTGATAATATGGACATGTGGTTAGAATGTCTCAGGAAAGAATCACTGGAGAGTCACTCCAGGTAGAGCTGTTACTTCTCTGAATTGAGAGATCACAGCTCTGATACTATGGACATGTGGTTAGAATGTCTCAGGTAAGAATCACTGGAGAGTCACTCCAGGTAGAGCCCCTACTTCTCTGAATTGAGAGATCACAGCTCTGATACTATGGACATGTGGTTAGAATGTCTCAGGAAAGAATCACTGGAGAGTCACTCCAGGTAGAGCCCCTACTTCTCTGAATTGAGAGATCACAGCTCTGATACTATGGACATGTGGTTAGAATGTCTCAGGAAATAATCACTAGAGAGTCACTCCAGGTAGAGCCCCTACTTCTCTGAATTGAGAGATCACAGCTCTGATACTATGGACATGTGGTTAGAATGTCTCAGGAAAGAATCACTGGAGAGTCACTCCAGGTAGAGCCCCTACTTCTCTGAATTGAGAGATCACAGCTCTGATACTATGGACATGTGGTTAGAATGTCTCAGGAAAGAATCACTGGAGAGTCACTCCAGGTAGAGCCCCTACTTCTCTGAATTGAGAGATCACAGCTCTGATACTATGGACATGTGGTTAGAATGTCTCAGGAAAGAATCACTGGAGAGTCACTCCAGGTAGAGCCCCTACTTCTCTGAATTGAGAGATCACAGCTCTGATACTATGGACATGTGGTTAGAATGTCTCAGGAAAGAATCACTAGAGAGTCACTCCAGGTAGAGCTGCTACTTCTCTGAATTGAGAGATCACAGCTCTGATACTATGGACATGTGGTTAGAATGTCTCAGGTAAGAATCACTGGAGAGTCACTCCAGGTAGAGCTGTTACTTCTCTGAATTGAGAGATCACAGCTCTGATACTATGGACATGTGGTTAGAATGTCTCAGGTAAGAATCACTGGAGAGTCACTCCAGGTAGAGCTGTTACTTCTTTGGATTGAGAGATCACAGCTCTGATACTATGGACATGTGGTTAGAATGTCTCAGGTAAGAATCACTGGAGAGTCACTCCAGGTAGAGCTGCTACTTATCTGAATTGAGAGATCACAGCTCTGATACTATGGACATGTGGTTAGAATGTCTCAGGTAAGAATCACTGGAGAGTCACTCCAGGTAGAGCTGTTACTTATCTGAATTGAGAGATCACAGCTCTGATACTATGGACATGTGGTTAGAATGTTTCAGGTAAGAATCACTGGACAGATTTTACGGGCAGAACCAACCAGCAGGAGACCCAGGCGTAGACCTCGAGGAAGATGGTTGGGATAACATCCATGAGCTTGGGGAGCCAGCTGGATCAGCTGGAGATGGTTGCTTCTGATAGGACCCGCTGGAGGGAGTGTTTGAGGACTTTGTCCCAACGAATCTCTCAGGAACAAATGAGCGAAGAAGTAGTTAATTTATTAATTAGCAGTACCAGTAATATAGCATGTAGTATTACTGGTGGTGCCTCAAACAAATAAGACAAATAAGATAATACACACATTCTTTAACTACCATGTCTTTAGTTCAACAGCTGAGTTGGTGTTATTTCACAGGCTGTTTATGGGTCCAAAACCATCTTTAACACTAGCATTTAAACACCCATATCTGGCCAGATTCTCTCTCTTCTTTCTGTTCAAACTGGGTGTAACTGACCACTCATACTGATGTTAAGGATTTGTTCTCAAAATAAATAACATCAAAATATCATAGATTTGATATGATGTGAGGTAAAGCCTTTACTGTGAAAATACAATAGTATATATAGAGTAATGTAAATGTTATGTGAGATATTATGTGAGGTAAAGCCTTTACTGTGAAAATACAATAGTATATATATATATAGAGTAATGTAAATGTTATGTGAGATATTATGTGAGGTAAAGCCTTTACTGTGAAAATACAATAGTATATATAGAGTAATGTAAATGTTATGTGAGATATTGTGATGTAAAGCCTTTACTGTGACAATACAATAGTATATATAGAGTGATTTCTTTATTTGCCACCAGGTCACAAAAGGTAGGGACAGATACAAGGGGCGAAGTTTACATATAATTCACGAGTACAAAAATATAACAATGAAATAACAACAACAAACAAAGTCCTCAATAGGGAGGGGGCATTAACATGGGTCGCACACACCCCGGAAAAAATGTGCAACCCTTCTCCTCAGGAGCACAAAGAGTAGGTGCTTCCCTCGTCTCCTCTTTTTCCTCTTCTTTCACCTACAGGCTGATATAGAGAGAAGACCCATTCACTCTGGCCATTCTCCCTACTTTCACCCACCTTTCATAAAACTTGCTGGGGTAGAGCACCTCTCTCTCCATTCTGATCCTTCTTTTAAAATGGTATTTGAAAAGGGGGACCAGTTGTTGGCCAGAGAGAAAGGTGTCTGACCTCAGCCCTTTCAGCCTCGTCCACCATACAACTTCTTTAGCCATGGCTATCACACAGAGAAAAACCGCCTCTCCTTCGTTTTTGAAAGGAGACGCGGTTTGATCGTGACAATGGACTCGGTGGTCAACCGGATTGGTACCACCCTCGACAGTAGTCGTTCCACATAGCCCCACAGGTCAGCAATGTCTGGGCAGTGTACGAATGCGTGCGCAACGGTTTCGTCGTCATGCACGCATCTCGGACAGATCTTATTCAAAGGATCACTACCCAGGCTCCCATGCCTGTGGAGCTTGTCTCGAACGGGTAGAGCCCCTCGGTAGCACTGCTAAGCCAGGGACTTTTGGAAGTTGTCCATCGGTCCAGGGCCAAACGTCCTACCGAACAGACTGGCCAGTTCATCTTTCTCCATGCCTAGAACTTCTCCGAGAGCATTGTCACACCTGCTGCGTACCAACCCTCTATAGAATGTCGAGGTGGAGTCTCCACTGATTGCCGGGTCCGCTTTCCAGAGGGCCGTGAGCGCCTGGGCACATTCAATGTGCCAGTCGCCCACTTTTCTCAGTCTTTGCTTGACCCAGGATTGCAGCTCGGTGAGCGAGACGAGTCTGGGAAAGGCTCGCCTCACAAACGGGGCCCACACCGGTTGACCGGTGAGGAATACCTGGAGGTGCCGTAGCCTTAATGCGTGTTTACGCATCTGTAGCCACAGCATCCCCAGCCCTCCTTTTGAAGGGTGTTGACAGCAGATGGATCTCCTCACCAAAGGGGTCCGCTTGTTCCAAAGAAATTGGAACAGCGCGCACTCCATTTTGGCGAGTCTTTTCACTGGGCAAGGCACGACGGTCAGGCGGTAGTAGATGACGGATGCTATATAAGTATTCGCCACCTCTGCTCGACCTTTCAGGGATAGTTTGCACTGGGCCCACTTCTGGGCGAGTGCAAACACCCTGGCCGTTACCTTGTTCCAGTTTTTCTCCACCTGGAGGTCTGGTCCGAACCAGACCCCAAGCAGCTTCACCGGGCCCTCCGTCCAGCGTCCGACGACGTCGTTGGAGGGCATCGGTTTGCCTCTCCATGTTCCGAGTTGCAAACCGACGGACTTGTCACGGTTCAGCTTGGCTCCTGTAAACCTTTCATATTCCTCCAGTAAGGTGCCGATCTCACCGATTTGCGAGGTTATCGACACCATTACTGTCACGTCATCGGCGTAGGCCGACGCCGCTTTCTGCAATCCCGGTTCCAAAGGGATGCCCTGCAACCGCTCCAACTTCCGCAGTAGTGGCTCAAGAGCCAGCAACATACAGTAGGGAGGAGAGAGGGCATCCCTGTCGGATGGATCGCATGATTTGGAATGGCTCCGAGAGGTGGCCGTTCACCTTGACCCTTGAGCAGACGTTGCTGCTGTGCATCGCAGCAATCCAACCCCTGAAAACGGGTCCGAAGCCTGCCGCCGTGAGCACCGCATCCAGGTAACGATGGTCAACCCTATCGAAAGCTTTAGATTGATCCAAGTTGATCAGGGCCCCACCAAAGCCGGGTTCATTCCCTACCCTCTCTATGATGTATCGCATAAGGTGGAGATTGTCGTGAATGGACCTGGACGGGATTGCGCATGTCTGCGCTTCTCCCACCAGGTTTCCAACGACAAGCGCCAACCTCTTCGCTAACACCTTGGTCAAAATCTTTAACTCTGTATTTAGCAGAGTTATGGGCCTGAAGTTACTTATGTAATCCCCCTTGTTCTCATCCTTCCTTACCAGCGTAACTACGCCCTTGGTCACAGAACTGGCAATTCTCCCGTTCTGCTGCCAGTTGCAGTAGACCGCTTCGAGGATATCGGAGAACAAGTCCGGCATCGCTACATATAGCTCGTATGGTAGACCATCGAGACCCGGGGATTTGCGTTTGCCGCATTGGCTCAGCGCCGCCCCTATCTCAGCAGCTGAAATCGTCCTTTCGCAGGACTTCGCCTCCGCGTCCGGGAGGCGCGGCAGACCGTCGAGGTATGGATTGAAATCCATAGTCTCACCCGGCGCGCCGCCCCTCTCGAACAGTCGTGCAAAGTGCCGCTGAAAGGCCGCACACATCTGCCCAGGTTCAAGGATCACACGCCCATCCTGGTCCTTCAAAGACCGAATCGTGGACTTGTTCCCACTTCTTGCCTCTGTCACTCGGGCCCAGCTCACAGCTTTGGCTCCCTCATTACCCAGAGCACGTATTTTACTCCTGACAATGCAGCCTTCATGCTTCACCTCAAAGAACTGGTCTAAGGCCATTCTTGATGCTAGCACGCCGGCTACATTGCCACTCCTAATCGCCTCTTCTACTCTATCTACTAATTCCCTTTCCGTCTTGTTCCTATCCCTTGCTAATTCCTGACTAAAACCTATCGATTCTATTCTAATTGCTCTCTTAAGAGAGCTCCACCACCTGTTGTTGACAATTGCCCCTGTCAAACTCTGCTTAACTAACGTGCTAATCCGTTTACTGTAAGCTTTGCTTCTCGGTAAGGACAAGTTCAGCTTCCAGTAACCGGGTCCCTGTCTATGGGTTCTATCAAGGTTGGCTATGCAGGTCACTAACTTGTGATCCGAATAGTCAACCATGAACATTTTTGGACAGCTAAATGTGTCCCTATCCTTCTCTCTAACTAGGACCCTATCTAGGTACGACCTAGATGTTCCACTGCGATTGGTCCACGTCCATAGTGGTACAGTCGGAAAATCTAGTCGATATCTATCGGCCAGGTCGAATCGGCCGATTAACCTTTTGAGGCTTTTACACCCCCCTCTATTGGCACATGCCCCTACATAGTCCCAACGTGCATCCAGGATACCATTCCAGTCCCCCACTAAAAGCAAGGAGCGGGACGTTCCCAGAAAAGTTTCCAGACGTTGGAAGTATTCCGGCCGCGCTGCCCAAAAAGGGGCGTACACAGCTATTAGTCTAAGGGCTCCACTTTCACTACTGCCGACGTCTAAAACCACCAGTCGACCCTCCGGGTCCAGGTGCACCTTCTGTATGGCGAGGCCCAGGTGCTTTCGCAGCAGAACGACAACTCCACCCCCAACCCCCGGTTGACAGAGAGATGCGAAGATCTCAAAGTCGTCGAAGAGGGGCGCCAGTTGGTGCTCGCTGCTGTTCCTGGACTCGCAAATAGCCATTACATCCATTCTATGCGACCTGAGATCGTTTAAAAGTTTGCCTTGTTTCCAAGACAGTCCCAGGCCACGTACATTCAGACACCCAACTCTTATATCAGCCATGTTGGTTAAAAGAGGAAGGACCTACCTGTTCGGCTCCTGAGGAGCAGGTTGCACAATATCCATGGGTGTATTGGAGGGGTTGTTTGGTGGGGTGTTGTTCTGTGGTGGAGTGTGGGTGTTTGGTGATGTGTGGGTGGGGAAACGTTTCAAGAGGACGCGGTTATAGGGTCGAGTACATGTTTTCCCCACGTCCTCAGGAAAGTTCTCTCTTAGTTTTGCATAGGTGACCATTGGGAGTCATCATTTTTAAATGCGGTTTGTTGGCCGCGCTTGCAAAGAATTGCCCTTCAGTTTCCACCGAAGGGTCTTTGTGTATTGTTTTTACTAGTTCTTTGTTATTTGTGTTAATGTATGTATACTGTTTTATTTGTGTTGTGTTTGTTTGTTGTTCTTGTGTGTGCTTACGTTTTGTTGTATGTGTTATGTTTTGGGGTGGGGCAGATTTTGTTTGTTCTGTTTGTTTTGTTTTTGTTGGTGGTTGTGTGTTTGTTTCGTTTATGTTCGAGTGGTGCTTTCTTTTTTTCCTTTTTACAGGCTGGAAGGGTTCCCCCTCTTCGTCACTAGGTGCCGTTTCCGCTGGGTCCTCGTCCGTGCTGTCGGGTAGTGGTGTATTTTGGGGTTTTGTTGTATTTGTGTGTGTTTTGGGTGGGGCCGTGTCTTGTGTTATTTTTCCGTGTTGTTTTTGTTGTTGTTGTGGTGGTGGTGGTGGAGGTGGTGGTGGTGGTGGTGGCGGTGGTGGTGTGTGGGGTGTAGGTAAAAGAGCCTTTTTTTTGTCAATTGAGGACAAGCAGCCCTTAGATGACCCCTGCTTGAACAGTAGTAACATATGGGCCTCCTACCCTCGGCTGAAATATATATAAATGTTTCTCCATCGAGGGACACCCTCTGTGGTATTCTAGCTATTCGTTCTGGTCTCATTTGGACCAGAACCTCCACGCTCAAACCGCCGAAAACGTCTGTGGTGACTTCTCCTACTGAAGGGATTCCGTCCTCGTCTTCTAAAAATCCTTTTAGTACCCAGGAAATGCATGCATTTGGCCGGATTCCGGAGACCCTTATCTTCTGCGTTCTTTTCCCTAAATATGTGGGGAAAAATGTATGTAGCTTGGAAACAATTGGCGCCACAGAGTATTTTCTGGCCATCAATTGATCCTTCATTAGGACCGTTATATTCCCATAGAGTGGCCCTTTTTGTATGAACGATATATCACTCCACACATTTTTTAGGACCAGCTCAATCTCTTTTTGGGATAATTGAGTTGGTTTCCTTGTTATGTTGGAAATTGTTCTGAAAGATATCGTTCTTAGCATCGTGTCTCTTTTGATTTCTTGTGGGGAGGTGATTGTGAAGTCTCCTCCTTCTTTGAAAGTTACATACTGTTTCGCTTCCTTCATCTTTTCTCTCAGAGTTGTAATGTCCAGTTGCTTGCAGGTTTGTGTTTTCCGGACCGCCTGTGCAAAGGAGGCACCAGTAGTGGGTTCGCTTTGTTTGGTGTTATCGTTATTTTTTCCTTGGTTGGTGTTGTGACTATTGCTGTTTTTGTCTGCGTTTATGTGACTTTCTGGGTTTTCACCCATTTTTACAAATTTTTCTTTTAATTCCGTGTTCCATGTTTCTTTTGCAGAAGTCAGGAGGGAAGACTTAGAGCCTTGTGCTTCTAGCTTCTCTGTATCACCTTTCTTAGGGGGCATGGCTTTCACGTTAGGATGAGATGTGAAAATTCCGTCCATTTCTATTAGTTTGCCGTAATAAGTTTTTAACTGGAAAATTCGCCCCAAAAAGGGGCGAAAATAAATAAACTCAAAGTTTGACGACCAAGGCAAGGGGTTAACGTATATTACAGTATAAAAAAATTAATCAAAACTCACTTTTGAGTAAGTAAATCCGACTCGGTAGCCGAGCTTGTTCACACATGTCAACACACGTCTCTCGTATACGAGATGTTATGTGAGATATTATGTGAGGTAAAGCCTCTACTGTGACAATACAATAGTGTATATAGAGTAATGTAAATGTTATGTGAGGTAAAGCCTTTACTGTGGAAATACAATAGTATATATAGAATAATATAAACGGTAATGGGTTAAGGTCACAGTCAAAGGAGGGCAATAAACAGGTAGACAAGGAAAATTGGGGTCCAACAACATCAAAGACTGGGCAGATCACAACGCTGGGACACTTCTTCACATGAGAGGGAATAGACCAATGGTGACAGCTGACTGCAAAAGTGTCTAGCGTGGCATCCTAATGACTGACTGTACCAGTTGTACATCTAGAGTGGCACCCCAACAACTGGCTGTACCAGTTCTGGAAACCAGATGATGATGTATGTGTCAAAGGTCTCTTTAGCACTAATTCGGGGATATATTACCACCAACTTCAAATTCTTTATTGTAATTAAACCATTTGTTACCATATTTCTAAAGAATGACACTGTCCCCTATGGTTTTCAGATCATTTTGAAAATAACCAGGAATTTGGAGAGATTCAGTAATACAACTGTCTCATTTAGTAATACAACTGTCTCATTTAGTAATATTACTGTCTCATTTAGTAATACAACTGTCTTATTTAGTAATACAACTGTCTCATTTAGTAATACAACTGTCTCATTTAGTAATACAACTGTCTCATTTAGTAATACATGTGTCTCATTTAGTAATACAACTGTCTCATTTAGTAATACAACTGTCTCATTTAGTTATACAACTGTCTCATTAGTAATACAACAGTCTCATTTAGTAATACAACTAACTGTCCCCTTATTTAGCTGGTATTCAAAACATGTGTTATGTTTCTGTAGCTGATACACCCAGTCATTGGGGTGCCACTCTAGATGTGCCACTAGTACAGCCAGTCATTGGGGTGCCACTCTAGATGTGCCACTGGTACAGCCAGCCATTGGGGTGCCACTCTAGATGTGCCACTGGTACAGCCAGTCATTAGAGTGCCACTGGTACAGCCAGCCATTGGGGTGCCACTCTAGATGTGCCACTGGTACAGCCAGTCATTAGGGTGCGACTCTAGATGTGCCACTGGTACAGCCAGCCATTGGGGTGCGACTCTAGATGTGCCACTGGTACAGCCAGCCATTGGGGTGCCACTCTAGATGTGCCACTGGTACAGCCAGCCATTGGGGTGCCACTCTAGATGTGCCACTGGTACAGCCAGCCATTGGGGTGCCACTCTAGATGTGCCACTGGTACAGCCAGCCATTGCGGTCCCACTCTAGATGTGCCACTGGTACAGCCAGCCATTGGGGTGCCACTCTAGATGTGCCACTGGTACAGCCAGCCATTGCGGTCCCACTCTAGATGTGCCACTGGTACAGCCAGTCATTAGAGTGCCACTGGTACAGCCAGCCATTGGGGTGCCACTCTAGATGTGCCACTGGTACAGCCAGTCATTGGGGTGCCACTCGAGATGTGCCACTGGTACAGCCAGTCATTGGGGTGCCACTCTAGATGTGCCACTGGTACATCCAGTCATTGGGGTGCCACTAGTACAGCCAGTCATTAGGGTGCGACTCTAGATGTGCCACTGGTACAGCCAGTCATTAGTGTGCCACAGGTACAGCCAGTCATTGGGGTGCCACTCTAGATGTGGCACTGGTACAGCCAGTCATTGGGGTGCCACTGGTACAGCCAGTCATTAGGGTGCGACTCTAGATGTGCCACTGGTACAGCCAGTCATTTGTGTGCCACTGGTACAGTCACTTGCTAGGGTGTCACTCTAGACACCTTTGTGGTCAGCTGTCACCATTGGTCTCTGTCATGTGTAGAAGGGGCTCAGTGCTGTGACCAGTCCAGTCTTTGATGTTGTTGGACCAGAATTTTCTTTGTCTCTCCCTCCTTCCCCCTCGAAGGATGGTTTTGGTCCAGGAGTTGTGACAGGATACATGACCATTCCAGGCAAGCTTTCATTGTTTCATACTTTCAAGGAAACAACAAACATTAAATAAAGTACCAGTAATACACTGCGTAATTGCTGGCCTTGTGCCCAAAGTAGAAACAATTAATTACTAAATTAATGTGCAAGTGACTGAGCATTCCACATACACATGTACCCTTAACATAATTCTCAGAGATATTTACTTGACTCATTGTGTGACAAAGCTGACTATTTGAATTATGGGTATGACTCATTTTTGCAAGTTGAGTGGACAGGAGCAATATGAAATAACGTGCTTTGTTCAAGGGCACAATGGATCATTGGGAATCAAACTCCGGTCCTTACAATCTTGAGTCAAAAAACCTAACCACTACGCCATCTGCCTTCACAGTAGTAGCAGTAAAAACAACAATATCAACAAGAATATTAATTCTTTCATCTAATTTTTAACCTTTTGTACCGCAACAAACCATATTTACCAGATGTTTGTGTAAAGTACAAAACAGCACTGAGTGTATCATAAAAATTAAAAATCTAAGTACTTACTCTAATACTGCAAATTTTTACAATAATCTGTCAACTAGTAAAGAGACTATAAACATTTGAATTAACAAACATGGTTTTAGATATTTTCTGCTAAATTATTAAAGAATCTTAGGGGCTATGAAAATAAGAGAGAAAAGACATTGCCTGACTCAAAATCCCTCCTCAGTCTGGTACAACATTTTAATGTCACAATAACTTTAATTATGTTAGAAACAGCTTTGTAAAAGAAAACGAAGAAAGGGAATTAAAGTAAAAAAACTTTAAACATAATCAGTTAAAAGTAATTTATAAATTATTCCTTCTAAACTCCACTCCCCTCGGGCTATCTGGGTCATGAACAGCGTCATTTAATGTTTGTTTTCCCTGCTAGCATGGGTTGGACAAATCGTCACACGCAATGTCAGTATTTAGTTACTGACCTGTCAGATTACCTGGAGTGGGTCTTTCTTACATATGTGCCACACCTCACATGGTCCAGTGGGTGCATTATATTGTGGTACCGATACATGGGAAATTGTTGTGTCTTTGACTTAATCTAAACTATAATAAAGAAAGGAGTGCCGGACTGCATCTAAAATATAATTTTTTATCCCGTTTGTAAAATAAGTTGGATTACTTTGAATAAATAATTGTTTCTACTTTAGGCACAAGGCCAGCAAGTACCCAGTGCATTACTGGTACTTTATTTTATCGACCCCGTAAGGATGAAAGGCAAAGTTAACCTCGGCGGGATTTGAATAAATAATGAATGAATATTACATAATTTATCTACTAAATTTCGTAGCTGTTGATGAAATATATTTTATTATTTATTTAAAGATTCACTTCTTTAACATTTTCAAATATCAACACTTCCAGTTAGCGATTGCTTAAATAAACATTCATATATTTCTGTCACTAATTTTCTCCTAATGCAGTTTATATATAATATCGTCTTTTTTTTAATGTATCATGGATTACGTTACAGATTACATAAGACAGTGTAACACAGTCTCTCTTCAATTTCTGTGTATATTGTCAATTACGATGTTATTTGATGTATCATATTTACATGTATATATACTTGCGTATATATCAATATACACACTACACGTGCTAGCAGAAAACCACCCAAAGAGTGGTTTTCTGCTAGTACCTTTAATGAATCTTGTTTATCAATGTATTACTTTTTTATCTAATTTTATAGATGGGTAGCAAAACGGATGAGCATGGAATTTGATGACATGTTGCAGACAACATCGGGGAAATTCTTGGAACAGATTGTGGTAAGCTTAATTTATTCACTTTTAAAAGTGTATGTGTATGTATGTATCTACATGTGTATATATCTGTGTGTGTATTTACATTTGTATATATATTCTGTGTGTGTGTGTGTATGTATGTATTTACATTTGTATATGTATATCTGTGTGTGTATGTATTGACATTTCTCTATATATATATCTGTGTGTGTATTTACATTTGTATATATATCTGTGTGTGTATCTGCTTCGATGCATATTTAGTGAAGACACATGGCTTAGTGGTTAGGGTGTTCAGCTCATGATCACAAAGTCATGAGTTCATTTCCTGGCAGTTCATTGTGTCCTTGAACAAGAAACTTTCTCATGTTTCTCCAATTGTATCTGTAATACAATGCACTAGCCATGTCACCTACTGTATCATGTTGAAAATCCCTGAGAATCACATTAAGGGTACATATGTCTGTGGAATGCTCAGCCACTTGAATGTTAATTGTATGAGCAGGTTGTACCGTTGCTCAAACAAATGGAACAGACAGCAAGAACTGATGGAGGCCATCAACAGTATATCTGCAGACGAAAATGTTTGGACCTGGTTCTTTTGGTAGCAGTCTGTGTGTGTGTTGTGTGTTGTGTGAGTGTAGCTGTCTGCCTGTGTTTGTAGTTGTCTGTGTGTGTGTTGCAGTGTGTTTGTGTGTGTGTGTAACTGTATGTAGCTATAACAAGAGTTAGCCATGGTCTAAGTTGCTAATATCTAAAACAAGAGTTAGGCATGGTCTAAGTCATCATTGTCTAAAACAAGAGTTAGCCATGGTCTAAGTCACTAATGTCTAAAACAATAGTTAGCCATGGTCTGTCACTGTTGTCTAAAACAAGAGTTAGCCATGGTCTAAGTCACTAATGTGTAAAACAAGAGTTAGCCTTGGTCTAAGTCACTAATGTCTAAAACAAGAGTTAGCCATGGTCTAAGTCACCAATGTGTAAAACAAGAGTTAGCCATGGTCTAAGTCACCAATGTGTAAAAGAAGAGTTAGCCATGGTCTAAGTCACCAATGTGTAAAACAAGAGTTAGCCTTGGTCTAAGTCACTAATGTCTAAAACAAGAGTTAGCCATGGTCTAAGTCACTAATGTGTAAAACAAGAGTTAGCCATGGTCTAAGTCACCAATGTGTAAAACAAGAGTTAGCCTTGGTCTAAGTCACCAATGTGTAAAACAAGAGTTAGCCATGGTCTAAGTCATCATCATCATCATCATCAACGTTTAATGTCCATCTTCCATGCTAGCATGGGTTAGACGGGAGTTTTCCCACTTGAGGCAAGAGTGGTTGTCTTACTTGCATAGGACTGTCCGGCGAGTTTTCTACGGCTGGATGCCCTTCCTAACACCAACCACATTTACAGTGTGGACTGGGAGGTTTTTACCATGTTACCTACATGGCCACATTACAGCGTGGACTGTGTGTTTTTGTCGTGACACCTACACGACCTCATTTGTTTCGGACTGGATGTTGTGGTACCAACATAACTTTACAGAGAAAGGGGTGGTGTGGATGGGGTGGGGGTAGTGGGACGGGGGTGTATTTTTGTTAGAGGTGCCTACTGACTGTTCTAGGTTTCACTTTGTACTTAGGTAAGGCGTGTCTTCTGTATTACTGTGTAGCGCCAAAGATCTCGGTCCAGTGACATTGTCTTGGAGAGGTGTAAGTGTGTGAGGTTGGAATTTATCAAGTCGTCCCAGGTTTTTCTGGGTCTGCCTACTCCGTGGCTACCGTCTATCTTTATTGCCCTGCACTTTTTTATACAGCTGTCATCTTTCATGCGCACCACGTGACCATACCAACGTAGCCTTCTCTTGAGTAAACAACATCTGATCCCTCTTATTTCTAATTTTTCCCTTAGTTCGTTTATGCTTTGCCGTTCGCGTATATTACTATTACACATCCATCGGAGCATGCAAGCTTCGTTCCTCTCCAGTCTGCGTATATCGTCTGCACACAATGCCCAGGTCTCACTGCCATGCAACATTGCTGTTCGTATGCAGGCATCATACAGCCTGCCTTTCATTTTTAGAGAGAACCCTTTAGCGGCTAATAGTGGTATAAGCTCTCTGAACTTTTTCCATCCAGTTCTAACTCTGGCTACTGTACTTTCAGAGCACCCTCCCCCACTGCTGATTTTGTCACCCAAGTAACGGAAGGTGTCCACTATTTCTATAGAACCATCTGTGCAATGGAATGAGCTAGTATTCTGTGGGCACTTGTTGCTACTTATTGCACCTGAGCACCGGCCACATATAAAATCTATATTCTTAGTTAGCTTACCTGTGATCCCACTACATCTTTTATGCACCCATACTTTGCATTTGGGACATAAAATGGAGTTTTTACCTACTCCTTTCCTACACACTGAGCATGGCCATTTCCCAGATGGGACCAGTGCCCTATTTTCCTTCCTACATACTAGAACTTTAGTCTTAGACAGGTTAATTTTAAGGCCTTTTGATTCTAGGCCATGCTTTCATGTTTGGAATTTCTTCTCTAGTTCAGCCATTGATTCAGCTATGAGCGTTAGATCATCTGCGTATAGGAGTTCCCATGGGCAGCCAGTCTTGAACTCCTCTGTTATAGCCTGAAGGGCAATAATAAATAGGAGGGGGCTAAGGACGGAGCCTTGATGAACACCAACTTTTACGCTAAACACTTCACTATATTCGTTGTTAATTCTAACTTTGCTGACTGTTTCTTTATACATGGCTTGTATAGCTCTCACAAGCCATTCATCAACACCTAGTTTTCTGAGAGCCCACCAGATGATGGGGCGTGGGACTCTGTCGAAGGCTTTCTCCAAGTCAACAAAAGCTAAGTATAGGAGTTTACTTTTAGTTAGGTACTTCTCCTGTAGTTGTCGTACAATGAAAAGAGCGTCTGTGGTACTTTTACCTGACACAAACCCGAACTGCATTTCATCTAGATCAATTCGCTCTCTGATTAGTTGCGCTATTACTTTTTCTGTGACCTTCATGACCTGGTCAATTAATTTAATGCCTCTATAGTTTCCCTATCTAGGGCATCTCCTTTGATCCTTGTAGTAGTTAATGATGATGCTGCTACGCCAGTCCTTCGGAACAACCCCATTCTGTATGACTTGGTTTACCATCCGGGTGACCATGGTGTGTCCCACCGTTCCAGAAGCTTTCAGCATTTCAGCAACTATTTCCGAAGGCCCAGCCGCCTTGCCAGTCTTCATATCTTTGATTGCCTTACTTATTATACTACCTTCAACTTGCACTGCTGGTCCCTCTATTGGATTGATTTGGGGGAGACTGTCTTTCTCCCATTTATTCTCCTCATTTAGTAGCCTCTCGTAGTGACACTTCCAAGCTACCTTCTTATCAGCATCATTGATGGCAAGTACACCATCATCATTAAGTCACTGTTGTCTAAATCAAGAGTTAGCCTTGGTCTAAGTCAGAAATGTCTAAAACAAGAGTTAGCCATGGTCTAAGTCACCAATGTGTAAAACAAGAGTTAGCCTTGGTCTAAGTCAGAAATGTCTAAAACAAGAGTTAGCCATGGTCTGAGTCAATAATATCTAAATCAAGAGTTAGCCATAGTCTAAGTCACTAATGTCTATATAGTTAGCCATGGTTTAAGTCACTAATGTCTATATCAAGAGTTAGCCATGGTCTAAGTCACTAATGTCTAAAACAAGAGTTAGCCATAGTCTAAGTCACTAATGTCTAAAACAAGAGTTAGCCATGGTTTAAGTCACTAATGTCTATATCAAGAGTTAGCCATGGTCTAAGTCACTAATGTCTAAAACAAGAGTTAGCCATGGTCTAAGTCACTAATGTCTAAAACAAGAGTTAGCCATGGTTTAAGTCACTAATGTCTAAAACAAGAGTTAGCCATGGTCTAAGTCGCCAATGTTTAAAACAAGAGTTAGCCATGGTCTAAGTCACCAATGTGTAAAATAAGAGTTAGCCATGGTCTAAGTCACTAATGTCTAAAACAAGAATTAGCCATGGTCTAAGTCACTAATGTCTATATCAAGAGTTAGCCATAGTCTAATTCACTAATGTCTATATCAAGAGTTAGCCATGGTCTAAGTCACTAATGTCTAAAACAAGAGTTAGCCATGGTCTAAGTCACTGTTGTCTAAAACAAGAGTTAGCCATGGTCTAAGTCACTAATGTCTAAAACAAGAGTTAGCCATGGTCTAAGTCACTGTTGTCTAAAACAAGAGTTAGCCATGGTCTAAGCCACTGTTGTCTAAAACAAGAGTTAGCCATGGTCTAAGTCACTGTTGTCTAAAACAAGAGTTAGCCATGGTCTAAGTCACTAATGTCTAAAACAAGAGTTAGCCATGGTCTAAGTCACTAATGTCTATATCAAGAGTTAGCGATGGTTTAAGTCACTGTTGTCTAAAACAAGAGTAAGCCATGGTCTAAGTCACCAATGTCTAAAAGTGTACTGAGGCCATGCTGGGGCAGTATTTTAAATCGATTTAGTTTATCAGTTCAACCCCAGTAGTTATTTTTTTCAATTGTTGTACTTATTTCATTTAACTTTCAAACTACTAACTCACACACACACGCACAAACGCACGCACGCACACATGCACACAGACACATCATTGGTTTCTGCTGTTTCTGTCCACCAAACTTTCTTCATAAGACATTAGTGAATCTGAGGCTACAGTAGTAGGAAATACTTGCTCAAGGTATCACTACATAGTGGGAAGTGAATCCCAAAAGCAAGTGGCTGCAAGGTAAACTCCCTACCCACACAACCATGTATTTATTTTTACTTTAATTATTGATATTTGAGTGGTATGTGAATATGTTTCTTGGATACTGATCTGTTTTAGTTATTGATCTTTAGCAGTCTCTACTGTTGAGAAAAATAAAAAAATTAAAATCAATGTGTGAATATTTGGTTTAGCTTGTATGAAAACATCTTAATTATGAAATGTATTTACAATGTAATAAGTTGAATCAATTATCAATTTAATGATGTCTCCCAGTGATTCATTTTGCTGAAGACATTTTACTGGATTCTCTTTAGTATAAATGTTTGGGACTAAATATCTTGTTAACTTTATTTCCAGGTAAACATAAGAATCCAATAATATTTGACTACCAGAAGGTCTGGCAACAAATGTTGAGAGTTAGGTGAACAGATGTAAAGTGGCTGGCAACCAAACACAGACAATATAGAGTAGAGAGGACACTTCAATTGTGCCCAAGACAGAACAACCTCTCTAGTGCTGGTGCCACAGTTCACCCTGTAAAGTGTTTGATGATAAGAAAGATATCTAGCCATAGAAAACCAGGCCAAACAATAAGTTGAGATGACTCTTCAGTTGTATGAAAGACATGACAATAATTATATATTCTTAGTAATAGTTTCTTACAAGCAACATCTCTGTGGACGATTAAAGAAGATATACATTCACTGATTAACTCCAAACACAGGATTAAAACTAGTTCAGTTTGTCCTTCTTTTATTTTGTCCAGAAATATATCATTTATAAAGACAAAGTGTTTACACTTATCCATTATCTACGGATGGATAAAGTCTAAGGATGCATTCTGGAGTACAGTATATATCTATAAGTCTATCTTAAGCCAGTAGGCTCATTTAGGCTGGTGCTTATCCTGGTTTCAAGGCACTGAAAGAACAAGACTCCCCCTTGGATAGGACACTAGTCCATCGCAGGGATAATTCCCCTGCTAGTACTCATTTTCAGCTCATATACTGGAGCAACATGAAATGAAGTGTTTTGCTCAAGAACAGAACACACAATCCAGTCCAGGAATCAAACCCACGACATTATGATTGTAAGTCCAACACCCTTACCACTAGGCCACATGCCTCCACATATCTCTATAAAGAAACATGAAATGAAGTGCCTCTCTCAAGAGCACAATAGACAGCCTGATCAAAGAATTAAGTCCATCACCTTATGATTATGAATCCAATACTCTAACCATTAGGCCACACACATTAATTATTTGTTTCATGATATTAATTAAGCCATAAATACATATTTTGTTTTTTTCTCTGAAGTGGATCACAACATTGCTTTTCAAATAAGTAGGAGATTGATAGAAACATATATAATCATCATTTCATTCATCATTTCATTTTATGTCCACTTTTCGCTGCTTGCAAGGGTGGGACGTGAACTGATTCTGGCTTGATCTCTACAGCTGGATGCCCTTCCTAACACCAATCTCATTTACAGTGAGTGCTGGGTGCTTTTTTGCCGTGGCACCTCCACAACCACTTTGCAGTAGAATGATATGGACCCCAACCCCTATCATCTCATTTCTACAGCTGAGTAAACTGGAGCAATGTGAAATAAAGTGTCTTGCTCAAGGAAACAACACATCACCCGGTCTGAGAATTGAACTCACAACCTTTCGATTGCAAGGCCAATGCTCTAACCACTAAGCCATGTGCAAACATATATAATATATATTTATATATATATATATATATATATTCACCTCATGCTGCCGGACGAAAGGGCAAGGCCCCCCCCCTCTTTGTTTCGACCGCGGATGGCCAACATAACCCCAAACTCATCACCCTCACCCCTCCCTTCACCCCATCCTCCAAACACAATCCAAAACTTCAGAGTTGGTACCATGAACGTAGGCACCTTAAAAGGCCGCTCTAACGAGGTTGTAGAATTGCTTGAACGTAAGGAGGTTGATGTTTGCTGTATCCAAGAGACCAGGTGGAGGGGCGGGTCTGCTAGATTCATTGTGGGTAAAAAACGTTGCTATAAGCTTTTCTGGGTGGGAAATGACAATGGGATAGGTGTGGTAGGAATCATGTTTGCAGAAAAATGGGTGTATAAGATAATAGATGTAAATAGAGTGAATGACAGAATAATTAAAATAAGACTTGTCCTCAATAGAACTACTGTGACAATAATATCTGCATATGCACCACAATCCGGACTGCCCGGCACTATAAAAGACAGATTCTATGAGACACTGATACGCACTACCTCCCAAATAACCGACAGTGACTATATAATTATTGCTGGCGACCTAAATGGCCACGTTGGACAACATTGTGACGGCTATGACGGAATCCACGGAGGCTATGGGTTTGGTACTAGAAATGAGGAAGGCTCCAGAATCCTGGAATTCTGTGATGCAAATAACCTAACTATCTGTAACACTAACTTCAAAAAACGTGACAATCACCTGATCACCTATAGATCCGGGGAACACACAAGCCAGGTAGATTATATCCTTACCAGAAGACGTGACAGAGTGTCTGTTGTAAACACTAAATCCCTCCCCCATGAAGAATGCACATAGACTGATAATTAGCGACCTCATAGTCAGGACGAGACGTACTAGACAGCAGAAGAGGACTATCCTCAGGAGAAAAATATGGAAGCTAAAGGATCCCACACCCAGAAATAAATTTCAAAGCATATTACTTGATGCTTTCGACAGTAAGGAAGAGCAATTTATAGTCATACAATGTAGAGGAACAGTGGGAATTCCTGAAAGCAAACCTGCTGATGGTGGCAGACGAAGTCTGTGGCTGGAGCAGGCCTGAAGGCAGGAGGAGAGTAACATGGTGGTGGAACAGTAAGGTGGAGGGGTCAATCAAGGCCAAAAAGCAGGCTTGGAAAGCATGGCGGGATGGAGGAAGTAGAGAAGACCATCAAGTGGCCAGGAGGGAAGCGAGGAGACAAGTGTATTTCGCAAGAAGGGAAGCAGAGGAAAGAAAGTTCAAGCATGTTCTACAACGCGAGGACCAAAAACGTGAGGTGTTCAGGATTGCTAGGCAATGTGTCAAGGAGAACCGTGATATTGTCGGGGAGAAGTGTGTACTTAACGATGATGGCGTACTTGCCATCACTGACGCTGATAAGAAGGTAGCTTGGAAGTGTCACTACGAAAGGCTACTAAATGAGGAAAATAAATGGGAGAAAGACAGTCTCCCCCACATGGACCCAATAGAGGGACCAGCAGTGTTAGTCGAAGGTAGTATAATAAGTAAGGCAATCAAAGATATGAAGACGGGTAAAGTGGCTGGGCCTTCGGAAATAGTTGCTGAGATGCTGAAAGCCTCTGGAACGGTGGGACACACCATGGTCACCCGGATAGTAAACCAAGTCATACAGAATGGGGTTGTTCCGAAGGACTGGCGTAGCAGCATCATCGTTAACTGTTACAAGGGTAAAGGAGATGCCCTAGATAGGAGTAACTATAGAGGCATTAAATTAATCGACCAGGTCATGAAGGTCACGGAAAAAGTAATAGCGCAACTAATCAGAGAGAGAATTGATCTAGATGAAATGCAGTTCGGGTTTGTGTCAGGCAAAAGTACCACAGACGCTCTCTTCATTGTACGACAACTACAGGAGAAGTACCTAGCTAAAAGTAAACCCCTATATTTAGCTTTTGTCGACTTGGAGAAAGCCTTCGACAGAGTCCCCTGTTCCATTATCTGGTGGGCTCTTAGAACACTAGGTGCTGACGAATGGCTTGTGAGAGCTATACAAGCCATGTATAAAGAAACAGTCAGCAAGGTTAGAATTAACAATGGATATAGTGAAGAGTTTAGCGTAAAAGTTGGTGTCCATCAGGGCTCTGTTCTTAGCCCCCTACTATTTATTATTGCCCTTCAGGCTATAACAGAGGAGTTCAAGACCGGCTGCCCATGGGAACTCCTATACGCAGATGATCTAACCCTCATAGCTGAATCAATGGCAGAGCTAGAGAAGAAATTCCAAACATGGAAGCACGGCCTAGAATCAAAAGGCCTTAAAATTAACCTGGCTAAGACTAAAGTTCTAGTTTGTAGGAAAGAAAATAAGGTGCCGGTCCCTTCCGGGAAATGGCCATGCTCAGTGTGTAGGAAAGGCGTAGGTAGAAACTCCATTTTATGTCCCAAATGCAAAGTATGGGTGCATAAAAGATGTAGTGGGATCACAGGTAAGCTAACTAAGAACATAGATTTTACATGTGGTCGGTGCTCTGGTGCAATAAGTAGCAGCAAATGCCCACAAAATACTAGCTCTTTCAACTGAGCAGAGGGTTCTATAGAACTAGTGGACAGCTTCCGTTACCTGGGTGACAAAATCAGCAGTGGGGGAGCGTGCTCTGAAAGTACAGTAGCTAGAGTCAGAACTGGGTGGAAAAAGTTCAGAAAGCTTATACCACTGTTAGCCGCTAAAGTGTTCTCCCTAAAAATGAAAGGCAGGTTGTATGATGCCTGCATACGAACAGCAATGCTACATGGCAGTGAGACCTGGGCATTGTGTGCAGAGGATATACGCAGACTGGATAGGAATGAAGCTTGCATGCTCCGCTGGATGTGTAATAGTAATATACGTGAACAGCAAAGCATAAACGAACTAAGGAAAAAATTAGAAATAAGAGGGATCAGATGTTGTTTACTCGAGAGAAGGCTACGTTGGTATGGTCACGTGATGCGCATGAAAGGCGACAGCTGTATAAAAAAGTGCAGGGCAATAAAGATAGACGGTAGCCACGGAGTAGGCAGACCCAGAAAAACCTGGGACGAGCTGATAAATTCCGACCTCACACACTTACACCTCTCCAATACAATGTCACTGGACCGAGACTTTTGGCGGTACTCAGTAATAGAGAAGACCCGCCTTACCTAAATACAAAGTAAAACCTACTACAGTCAGTAGGCATCTCTAACAAAATACACCCCCGTCCCACCACCCCCACCCCATCCACACCACCCCTTTCAATGTAAAGTTATGTTGGTGCCACAACATCCAGGCCGAAACAAATGAGGTTGTGTAGGTGTCACGACAAAAAAACACACAGTCCACGCTGTAATGTGGCCGTGTAGGCAACACTGTAAAAACCTCCCAGCCCCACACTGTAAATGTGGTTGGTGTTAGGAAGGGCATCCAGCTGTAGAAAACCCGCCAGACAGTCCTATGCGAGCAATGACAACCACTCTTGCCTCAAGTGGGAAAACTCCCGTCCAAACCCATGCAAGCGTGGAACATGGACGTTAAACGATGATGATGATGATGATGATGATATATATATATATTATATATATATATATATATATATATATATATATATATATATATAATGTGTTGTTTTTTTTATGACCATGCTGTAAAATGGAGGGGTAGAGAGAGCCCTTGAGTCTAGTAAGACATCCTCTCTAGTGCTGGTGGCTCAAATAAAAGCACCCAGTCCATGCTGTAAAGTGGTGCTGGTGTTAGGAAGGGCATCCAACCAGTGTATCAATGCCAAAACGATTATAAGCACAGCAAGTAGTTAGGAACAACAAAATATGAAGACGTCGCATCTCAAAGTTGCCACACTTAATGTTGGCACTCTCAGAGGTAGATCTGCTGAAATAGCGGAGATGCTGGAGAGAAGGCAGGTGGATGTGAACTGCGTGCAAGAGGTGAGATGGAGAGGTGCCTCTGCGAGACTAGTCGTAGGCAAACATCTTAGCTATAAGCTTTTCTGGGTAGGTAAGTATGATGGGTTAGGGGGAGTAGGTATTTTCCTGGCTGAGAGATGGATCAATAAGACAATAGAGGTAGTTCGAGTTAGTAATCAAATAATTAAGCTTAGATTAGTTGTAGGCAGGAGACTACTGACAATCATCTCTGCCTATTCTCCCCAAGCAGGCCAATGCAAAGAAGAGAAAGACTGCTTTTACGAGTAACTTTTACAAACAACCGCAATGACAGAGGAAGGAGACATCGTTATGCTAGCAGGGGACTTCAATTGTCATGTTGGACAGCTCCTGGATAGTTACACTGGAGTACATGGTGGGCACGGTAACGGCTCAAGAAATGAAGAAGGAGTGAGACTTCTTGAATTTTGTGATGCAAGTGCACTAACCATTTGCAACACTAACTTCCAGAAACCTGCCAATCACCTAATAACCTACAAATCTGGTGAGCACATAAGCCAGATTGACTTCCTGCTAGTTAGGCAGCGGGACAGGCAGATAGTGTCTAATACCAAGGCATACCCTGGGGAAGAATGTACCCCACAGCATAGGTTAGTCGTTAGTGATATCTCAGTAAGCAAGATATGGAATGAGACATACAGGAAGGTGTGGAGAAGAAAGGTCTGGAAGCTAAAAGACCTTTCACTAAAATACAAATTTAGGAAAGCCCTTCAAGATGTGTATGACGAAAAAGGAGACGATTTGGAGACGTATGACATAGATAATAACAGGAATTTCTTACGTGACAACTTGCTGCAGGCTAGTGATGAAACTTGTGGCTGGAGCAGAGCTCCAACCAGACAGAGAGTGACCTGGTGGTGGAACAGCACAGTAGATAAGGCCATTAGAGACAAAAGACTAGCATGGAAGACTTGGAAAAAGGGTGGGAGTAGAGAAGGATATACAGCCGCTAAGAGAGAAGCTAGATGTCAGGTGTGCTTAGCACGCAGGGAGGCTGAGAGTAGGAGGTTTACCAATGTTCTGCGACAGGAAGATCAGAGGCGTGCGGTGTTCCACATTGCAAGGCAGTCTGTCAATGCAAATCAGGATGTTGTTGGAGATAAATGTGTCCGGGATGATGCCGATGTACTTAGTGTCACGAATGATCAGAAAAAGAAGGCCTGGAAATGTCATTATGAGAGACTGATGAATGTGGAGAATGAATGGGAGAGAGAGAAATTACCCTTGGTAGATCCGACAGAGGGACCAGCTATTGAGATTGACGAATATAGGGTCCAAGAGGCGATTAAGGGAATGAAAAATGGTAAGGCTGCTGGACCATCGGGGATAGTTGCTGAGATGTTGAAGGCATCAGTGGACGTAGGCACTAAACTGGTTGCACGCATCATCAATCAGGCTATATATGGTGGTGTCATACCGAAAGATTGGTGCAGCAGTATTCTCATAAATTGCTACAAAGGTAAAGGGGATGCTCTGGAGAGGAGCAATTATAGGGGTATAAAACTGATGGATCAGGTTATGAAAGTGGCAGAAAGGATATTAGCATAGCTAATTAGAGAAAGGGTCAAACTAGATGAGATGCAGTTTGGTTCTGTGCCTGGGAAGAGTACAACAGATGCCCTCTTCTTGGTGAGTCTATTACAAGAGAGGTTCTTAGAGAAAAATAAGCCACTATACTTAACCTTTGTTGACTTAGAGAAGTCCTTTGATAGGGTACCCCGATCTGTCATCTGGTGGTCCCTAAGGAAACTAGGAATGGCTTGTGAGGACAGTGCAAACTTTATACAGAGGTACTGTCAGTAAAGTCAGGGTAGGGATGGAGTTTAGTGAGGAATACCAGATACAAGTAGGAGTACATCAAGGTTTGGTCCTCAGCCCGCTCTTGTTCATTATAGTCTTCCAAGCCATAACAGGAGTTTAAGACTGGCTGTCCATGGGAACTTCTCTATGCTGACGATCTGGTTCTTATAGCAGTATCAGTAGAGAAGCTAGAGAATAAATTCTGACTATGGAAACAGCAGTTGGAAGCAAGAGGACTGAGGGTGAACCTAGCTAAGACAAAGGTGTTGATGAGTAGAAAAGAGGACAAAACTCTAATTCCATCAGGTAAATGGCCATGTTCGATATGCAGAAAAGGAACTGGCATAAATTCTATAAAATGCACACAATGCAGATCCTGGGTACACAAGAGATGTAGTGGGATAGCAGGCAAACTAACAGGTAGGGAGAAATATGTATGCAGTAGATGTACAGGGAAATTAGACAGTAGAAGTCGCATTGATAGACACATTTTTCAAATGCTGGTGGGTGCTATAGAAGTGGTGGGTAGCTTCCAGTACCTAGGAGATCAGATTAGCATGGGAGGGGAGTGTTCCGAGGCCATAGTATCTAGAATCAGGACGGGTTGGAAGAAGTTTAGGGAGCTGCTTACTCTGCTACGAAGAATGGTTTCTCCCTGCGCACGAAAGGCCGGTTATATGATGCCTGTGTTAGGAGTGCGATGCTGCATGGTAGTGAGACATGGGCATCAACTGCAGAGGATATGCGACGGCTGGAGAGAAATGAGGCAAGTATGCTCTGTTGGATGTGCAGTGTAAATGTGCGTGAACGGCTGAGCATGGATGTGTTGAGAGAGAAACTGTGTCTGACAGGGATAAGTTGTAGTGTGCGAGAGAGGAGACTGAAGTGGTATGGACATGTAATGCGCATGGAGGATGACCGATGGGTGAAGAAATGCCAGTTGAAGGAAGACGTAGTAGAGGAAGACCACGAAAAACATGGGTGGCGGTGGTGAGAGTTGACATCAGATCGCTGAAGTTCATGGGGGAGATGACGAAGGACTGTGACAAGTGGAGAGATGCCGTGCTGAATAGGACCCGTTCAACCCTTGCAAGCAGGCAAAAGCGGACGTAAAGTGATGATGATATATATATATATATATATATATATATATATATCTATATATATATATATTTATATATATATATATATATATATATATATATAACATATATATATGCACACACACACTATGCTCACACATGTAAATGTCTGGTAATTAAGTTAGAAAAAGGTGTAACTTGATACATAATGGTATTGATTTCTTTACTATTTCTTATCAGGTTAGAGATTTCAACCTTGGCACCAGATTTCCAACTTTTCATTCGGTGATTGTAAAAAATGAAGTGAAAGATTCTACGTTGGAGGTGAGTTGTTTTTTACTAAATCTGTTGATCATTTGAAATAATCATGGCCTTTTGTATAAGCTATTATTCATCTTTTCATGCTAGCATAGGTTAGACAATCCAGATCAAGTGACTGAGTTGCTCATAGAGAACTGTCTCAATGGCTGAAAGCCCTTCGTAACACCAACCACTTTTACAGTGTGTACTGGGTGCTTTTTGTCATGGCACCTACAGGACCACATTACAGTGCATAGTTTGCTTATTTATTTTTTTAGTTATTTATTATGTTTATTATTATTAGTTACAACCCTTTGTGTTTTGAGTTCAAATCCTGCCAAGGTTAGCTTTACCTTTCATCCTTACGGGGGTTGACGAAATAAAGTACCAGTAATGTACTGTGTTTGATATAATTGTGAGCCTTGTGTCTAAATCAGAAACCATCGGTAGAGCGCCAGGCACCATGCTTTGCTGCATATTGTTACGTCCCTTTACGTTCTGAGTTCAAATCCCGCCGAGGTTACCTTTACCTTTCATCCTTACAGGGTCAATAAAATAAAGTACCAGTTATGCACTGGGGTCGATTTAATCGACTCCCCCACCGAAAACATTTCTGGCCTTGTGCCTAAAGTAGAAATTATTATTATTATTATTATTGTGGAATTTGTAGGGCCCAACTATACTTAACTGGGTTATGGGAGCATCACAAATAACTTGATAATATAATGTAAGAAGGGGAGAGACTAACTTAGCAGATCTTCATAATCTCTCTGTCATCCCCCTCTCATCTCCAGCCTTTCTTTCTCTATCTAGCTCCCCTCTCCCCCTCACCTCCTGTAGTTATAGTGACGGGTGGGGGAGCTGCTGAACCTTCTGATAAACATATTCTGGATGTTCTCATGGAGAAAAGAAGTTGTAGGATACAGATTCCTGTATATCAGCATATCTCAATTATATATATATATATATATCATCATCATCATCATCTTCATCTTACGTCCATCTTCCACGCTAGCATGGGTTAGACGGGAGTTGTCCCACTTGAGGGAAGGTTGGTCGAGTGACCGTGTCTCGCTCATATAGGACTATTTGGCAGGTTTTCTACGGCTGGATGCCCTTCCTAACACCAACCACATTTACAGTGTGGAACTGGGAACGTTTTACCGTGTTACCTACACGACCACATTACAGCGTGGACTGTGTTTTTTTTAGGATACCTACATGATCTCGATCTCATTTATTTGGACTGGATGTTGTGGTACCAACTTTACAGAGAGAGGGTGGTGTTGGTGGGAGTTGGAAGATAGGGTAGGGGTAGTGGATTGGGGTGTATATATATATATCATCATCATCATCATCATCTTCGTTTAACGTCCACTTTCCATGCTAGGATGGGTTATATATATATATAACATGGGTTCATCGTCATTTCATCATCATTTCATTTTACGTCCGCTTTTCCCTGCTTGCAAGGGTGGGACGGGAACTGATTCTGGCTTGATTTCTACAGCTGGATGCCCTTCCTAACACCAACCTCATTTACAGTGAGTGCTGGGTGCTATTTTGCCGTGGCACCTCCACGACCACTTTGCAGTGGAATGATATGGACTCCAGTCCCTATCATCTCATTTCTACAGCTGAGTAAACTGGAGCAATGTGAAATAAAGTGTCTTGCTCAAGGAAATAACACATCACCCGGTCTGAGAATTGAACTCACAACCTTTCGATTGCAAGGCCAATGCTCTAACCACTAAGCCATGTGATTTATTAATGGACATTAAATGATGATGATGATGGTGATGGTGATGATGAGATATGTGTGTGTTATGTCTTCATTGTAGTATCAAATTTAATAATATATTCAAAACTTATTTCCTGAAATGAGTGCTCTACACCTTGGATAGTTTTACCAAACCATCATTAAATCATCATTGTCTATTTTCCATGGAAGCATGGGTTAAACAGGTTGCTCTATTTGAGGCAAGTCGGGGTCAGATGACTATGTATGTCTTGCTTATACAGAACCAATTTTGGCCTCATTTCTACTGCTGGATGCTCTTCCTAATGCCAACCAGATTTACATATATATTATAATATATAATATAAACTTTATAGGAATGTGTGATATGTGTGTGTATATATATATATATATATATATATATATAACAAAAGGTTGGCAGGACTTTCAGTTGTGTCAAGGACATGACAGCTTCCCTAGTGTTTGGTGACCTACACAATAAATGCACCCAGTACATACTGTAAAGTGATTGGGGGTAAGAAGGGCATCCAACTATAGAAAGCTTGCCAGACAAAGGGTTGGGAGGACCCTGAGTTGTGTCAAAGACTTGACAACCTCCCCTATGCACTAGGGAGAATGTGGGATCATGCATAAGTTCGACGACAGATCTCTAGCTTGATTGGAAGATCACTAGCTATTGCTTCAGTACTGACTTGGTCTGTATAGACCTGTCCAGCCCTTGCTAGCAGGGAAAGAGGATGTTAAAATGATGATGATGATAATATATATGTGATTTAAAAATTTTTTTTATGTATATTTTGTTGCTAGGTGCTGGAGATAGCCCTAGATATAGAATATTCCGGTGGGTTCCAGATGGCTGTTGATGTAGATCTCATGTTTGGAAAATCTGCGTATTTGTCAATCACTGTTACAAAGTTGGTTGGCAAAGCACGTCTCCTCTTCACACGTGATCCATATACACATTGGAATTTTGCATTCTATGAGGTTAGTTTTAAACATTTTTGTTTCTCTTCTGTCTTTTATTTTGAAAACCTTTTACATTTAACCCTTTTCTTACCATTTCTTGAAAGAAAGACACTTTATGGTTTTCAAATAATTTTGAAAATAATCAAGAATTTGGAATGATTTATTGATGTAACTAACTTTCTCCTTATTAATCTAGTGTTTGGAACATAACATAACTTAAGGTTTCTTACACGTGTCTAACACACGTGGACATGCCTACAAAGTCAGAAAACAGCACAGCTCCCATGACATTTTCGGAAACATTTTTTTCACGCTTAGAGTTGCTGAAGCAGGGAACAAACTACCTGCATCAGTTGTTAGCTGTCGAGACACTGCATCCTTTAAAACCTTCATGCTTCCCAAAATTCGCTAAAACTACACCTGATGTACTCCTTCCATACACATGCACACATGTGTATGTCATGACTCATGCACTGTTTATTTTCCTGACGTTTGTACATTACCCTATGTAATGATGAGTTGTAGTGCACCGGAGCACTGTACACAATATTTTCATTATTATTATTATTATTAAAATTATGATGAAAAGATTTTAGATAAATCTAAATACTTTGATAAACACTTTTGTATCATAGCACCAACACGATTTGGTGTGTAAAAAGTTATGCCAAGGAACTTGTCCAAATGCTTGCAATAAAATGGACACTGCTAAAGGTAGCCAAGAAGGATGTAGTGGTATTCAACTAGACGTCAGTGTGAATATAAGATATAGAGGTCACTGTCAAAGATAGAACCACCAATTTGGTGGGCACGAACCTTCATTATTAATACATTCTGTTTCAATTAATTGAAGAATTTTGAGAGATTTACTAAAATTATTTCCTTACTAAGACAGTAACTTAACATATCATTTTTATATAAGATTATGTTGGAAGCTTTTAATTAAAATAGGAACCCTTTAAACACCTAGGTTTTTGCCTCTGACCACACTAAGAAAATGACTGAGTCTGCATTTTCCACTAGACAGTCCACACTCGCCCACATCTTTCACAGGTTACTGCCTAGTTTAATGGCACTGGTGGCTCATATGACATCATTTAACTAACACCCAAGACTAGAAATGAAGGAAGGAACCTTGTCAGAAGATGTGCAACCTCTTATGTATCTAAAAAATATTTTATTGAAATGTAATATATATTTTCCCTTCAAGGAACCACACATGGAGTTTGAAGTTGAACCTAGAATTGAAGGAAAATCTTTCCCTCAAATAACCTCATTTATAATAAACCAGGTAAGTTTAATTAATTCTATATTAGGTTTCATTATTTCTCTCCTGGCTATTCGGTAGAGGGTCGGACGCCATGCTTTGCAGCATAGTTACGTCCCTTTACGATCTGAGTTCAAATCCCGCCGAAGTTAACTTTGCCTTTCATCCTTACGGGGTCGATAAAATAATGTATCAGTAATGCACTGGGTAATTGCTGGCCTTGTGCCAAATGTAGAAACAATTATTTCTCTCCTGGCTGTTTATTGCTCTTTTATTTATTTTCTGTCTTCTTTCCAAACCCTCTCTTCTCTCCTTTTCATCATCATTGTCATTTAATATCCATTCTTCTTGCTAGCATTGGATGGGCCATCACAAATTGAGTCAATACTTAAGTGATGATACTGGCCTTCAGATGGACCAAAGACTTGCTTATATATGTTCCTATACTATGCAGAGTGCACTGGCTGCGTTTTATCATGGTACCAGCATTAAGGAGATCATCATATCTTTGTGACAGCTGAAAAGTTCTATTGATCCTTTGTTTGGCAGGGTTTTTACAGCTGGATGTTCTTCCTATCAGCAACCACTTCACTAAGTGTACTGGTTTTAACATGTCACTAGAGAGGTGTCTGTGACCTTGATACAACTGAAGAGTCCTTTTGACTCTTCAAATATTATTGGGAGATCAATATTTTTGTCCCATTCATTCTCTTCATTCAACAGTCACTCATAATAAGTCTTCCATGGTTCCTTCTTTTTGGCATCGGACATGGTGAGTACTCACTATCATTTCAAATTCACTTTTCCCCAACCACATCATTTTCTCAATGCCTTTCAGTGCTCAGAAGTTATTTAAGATCTCATGCTAAGAAAGAGCAATTAAAGAAACAAGAAGTGAAGCTCAGAAAGGAGCAGTCAACCACTGTATATCTGACGAAATTCAGCAACTCGGTGCACCTAAATGCCTGGAATTTCAACCCCTTTCTTATCCTTGAATAAATGAGAAAAATATCCTTTTGATAATTTACAACCTTGAGTCTATGTTCAGTGGAAGAGGTCAGAATAGTTAATTGAAACAAAAGATGTAGTGGGATCTCAGAAAGCTTAACCAAGAATGTAGGCTTCACATGTAGCAGCTGTGCTGGGACAGCAAGCAGCAAACAGCCACAGGAAACCAAACTCTGGGAGGGCTCTGTAGAAACAGTAGACAGCTTCTACTACCTAGGTGATCGAATTAGCAGTGGAGGTGGGTTTTCGGAAAGTACAATAACTAGGGTAAGAACTGGATGGAAGAAGTTCAGATAGCTACTGCCACTGCTAGCTGCAAAAGGCTTGTCCCTCAAAATGAAAGGCAGACTGTATGATGCATGTATACCAACAGCAATGTTACATGGGAGCGAGACCTGGGCGCTGAAGGTGGATGACTTGCGTAGATTAGAAAGAAACGAAGCTTGCATGCTCCGATGGATGTGTAATAGTAATATACGTGAATGGCAAAGCATAAATGAATTGAGAGAGAGACTGAACATAAGCTGTGTGCAGGAGAGGCGGTTGAGCTGGTATGGACATGTGATGCGTATGAAGGATGACAGCTGCATAAAAAGGTGCAGAGCACTAGAAGTCAATGGAAGATACAGAGTGGGGAGACCCAAGAAGACCTGGAATTAGGTGATAAAAGCCGACCTTACCCAATTACACCTCTCAAAGGCAATGACACACGACTGTGACCTCTGGCGTCACGCAGTAATACAGAAGACCCAACACCCCCACGGCTACAAGCCGAAGCTGAAGCATATAGACAATATGCCCCCAAACCCTCCCACTGCAATAAAGCACCCAGCCCACACTGTGAAGTGAATGTGTAGGCGCTAGGGCAAAAAAGCACCCAGCCCACACTGTGAAGTGGATGTGTAGGCGCTAGGGCAAAAAAGCACCCAGCCCACACTGTAAAGTGGACGTGTAGGCACCACAAAAAAGTACCCAGCACTCACTGTAAATGAGGTTGGTGTTAGGAAGGGCATCCAGCTGTAGAAATCAAGCCAAATCAGTTCCTGTATGAGCAAGACAACGTCAGCCGACCAGACACTGCCCACAACAGGACAACCCGTCTAACCCATGCTAGCGTGGAAGAACGGACGTAAAACGGTGATGATGATGATGATGATCACGTCTCGTTCCACAAATTCTGAACACAATAGCTGGAAGGACCCTTTTAAGAACTCATATGTCAGCCAGGCACACAACAAGAAGAACGTTTTTTTTGCCTGCAGCATATCACATAATCGGATATTCATCTGAAGATATCATTCCCATAACAACAACAAATGCATATATTCCATCTGGGATTGCATAAGGGAACCATTGAAATAATTATAATGAATAACCGAATTATGTTATATCAGTTCCATTTTTTGTTATTCTTATATATATATATATATTATAATCAAAAGTAAACAAACTAATTCTTTTTGTGTTTGATTTCAGATCAAGAGAGTTGTGAAAAAGAAGCACACTCTACCAAACTACAAGATTAGATTTCGGCCATTTTTCTTCAAACCTGAGACGCTCCATCCTCAGGCTGATTTCTATATACATGGCATTCCATTAGGTGTTGGTTGGCTGGATGTTAACGTCATTGGTTGCAGTCGCCTTGCCAAAATACCATCAAATGTTGCTCTCTTCTGCACTGTTTCACTCAGTAAGTTGACTAGATTGTCTCACTTTCATTTCCCTCTCTGTCTACCCACCTGTCTACCTACCTGTCACAGTAAGTTGACTAGATTGTCTCACTTTTATCTCATACTATGCCACACTGCACCTTCTACATAGAACACCTGGCACTTCTTCACCCAACCGTCATCATCCATACACATAACATGTCCATACCAGTGCACCTTGGTATATCTTTTTTCTCTTATTCTGTTTGTCTTTTTGTTTGTTTTTTATTTCCACTGCTCATCTATGCTAGCATTCATCCACATTAACATTACAAATCCAACAGAGCTTCATTTATTTCTCTCCAACTTTTGCCTATCCTCTGCATTCACTTTACATGTGTCACTACCGTGCAATATTGCACATCTCGCAAAACCAAATAATTGAAATTTTATAAAATACAGAGGCTGTTGTATGGATGTTTAACTTCTGCTTAAGTCTCTGGGGGAATGCAACAAACATGTCTCAGTTTTTTTAATATAGGTAACAGCCAATCTATATCTATCTATATATGTAAAGTTATGTAGGTACCACAACATCCAGTCTAAACAAATGAGGTTGTGTAGGTGTCACGACAATAAAACACACAGTCCACACTGTAATGTGGCCGTGTAGGTAACACGGTAAAAACCTCCCAGTCACACTGTAAACGTGGTTGGTGTTAGGAAGGGCATCCAGCTGTAGAAAACCTGCCAGACAGTCCTATACGAGCAAGACAACCAATATTGCCTCAAGTGGGAAAATTCCCATCCAAACCCATGCTAGCGTGGAAGATGGACGTTAAACGATGATGATGATGATGATGATGATATACACATACACACCTGCAGTTTAATGACTGAAACCAGTAAAATAATAAAAGAATATATTCACACATGAATGGAGAGATGCTGTGCTGAACAGGACCCGTCCCACCCTTTTTAAACATCTTTTTTCCATGCTTGCATGGGTTAGACAGGTCTAAATTTGGCCTGGAGGAATCCTTCCCCGGTTAACTTCCACCACTTTCTCTTTGGTTTTGGTCATGTCAGGTGTGTCGCTGTACTCACCATGCTTGACCAATTGTGGATTGGTGAGGCTATTTAACCCATAGTTGGTAAGAATGGTCATTGATTCTAAGGAGTTCATCTGCCCTTTTTTTTAATACATCTTTTTTTTGTGCTGCTGGGATTCAACTTACCATTTTCACCAGACCTATACATATATTCACATAATATACATGTATTTATTTGTTTATTTGCCAGGTTTTGTAGAAATGAAAGGTATAAATATTAAAAGAAAAACATGGATCAACATTGATGTTGAAATTACCAAGGGACATAACCAACCAGTTGGGCTCTTGTTTAAGGAGGTAATTTTAAGGACATATATTCCTGCTTTTGCACATATATTTTTTAATTTAATGTAGATATATCTACAACTTTTGATTATAAGCTTTGCTGTTAACAAAAGAACAATTGTAAATACATGTTGTTGTATTGCTTGTACACTGAAAAACATAAAAGGTTACCTTTTAGTTGGTTGTTCATCAGATGATAAATACCACTGTCCTTCTGTCCACAAAGAGAACTTATAGCAATCACTATTTATGTTGTGTGAAGTTGCATGGCCTAGTGGTTAGGCTTTTAAACTTATGTTCGTAAAGTCATGAGTTCAATTTCCGTATCAAGTGGAATATTGTCTTTGAGCAAGCATGACACTTTATTTGATGTTGCTCAGGTCCAGCACCAGTAGCATTTGGGGTTAACACTGTGACAAAGTATCATCCCTTCTGGGCTGTCTGTTGTCTGCCTATGACAACAACGGTGCCATACTGCATGCCACCATTTAACTTTTCCTTAGACTATAATGGAGAGGAGAGACTGGCATGTATGGACACAGGTGCTCTTCCACAAAACACCTTGCCCAGGCTTGCAACACGGGTAGGATTTTTTCAGGTGCAAACCCATAGTCAGTTGTGATGGAAGTAAGGGGACCACTCTAAATTTATGTCAGTCTAATTTGTATAATGTGCATTCATTAGCAATGCAATTAATTAAATACCACCATCATCATCATCATCACTATCATCACTGTTTTATGCCTACATTCCATGCTGGTTGTCATGTGAGGTCAGGCATGTCACATGATTCTGTTTGGCTCAAACCTTCTATTTTTGCATGGTTTCTATGGTTGGCTGCACTTACTAATGTAAGACACAGAAAAACCTGGGACGACTTGATAAATTCCGACCTCACACACTTACACCTCTCCAAGACAATGTCACTAGACCGAGACCTTTGGCGCTACACAGTAATACAGAAGACCCACCTTGCCTAAGTACAAAGCGAAACCTACAGTCAATAGGCACCTCTAACAAAAATACACCCCCGTCCCACTACCCCCACCCCATCCACACCACCCCTTTCAATGTAAAGTTATGTTGGTACCACAACATCCAGCCCGAAACAAATGAGGTCGTGTAGGTGTCACGACAAAAAAACACACAGTCCACGCTGTAATGTGGCCGTGTAGGCAACACGGTAAAAACCTCCCAGCCCCACACTGTAAACGTGGTTGGTGTTGGGAAGGGCATCCAGCCGTAGAAAACCTGCCAGACAGTCCTATACGAGCAAGACAACCACTCTTGCCCCAAGTGGGAACACTCCTGTCCAAACCCATGCAAGCGTGGAAGATGGACGTTAAACGATGATGATGATGATGAAAACAGCAATTTTATGATGACACCGGCACTGTGTGCACTGGGTGCTTTTATTGTGACACCAGCACTAATATGTTACACTGTCTTTACAGTGTATGCTGTGTGTATTTTATTGTGACACCAGCACTACCACTTCTGGTACTAACATTTTTTTCCATACACTAACGTGTATGTGTATATGTGTGTATGTGTATGTGTGTGTATGTGTATATGTGTGTATGTGTATATGCATACATGTATATGTATGAGTATATAAATATAAACGTACAAACAGAATATTTCCGGATGACAATCAACAGCTGCTACCACTGTTGTTATGACTACCTCATACTACTCCCCTCTCTTTACAACAGGGGGCTGCTACCACTGTTGTTATGACTACCTCATACTACTACCCTCTCTTTACAACAGGGGGCTGCTACCACTGTTGTTATGATTACCTCATACTACTCCCCTCTCTTTATGTCTGATGTAAGAAATAGCAGGTGATCATTGGAGAATATAACAAAATTGCAAACAAATTGTTTTCTTCTTCTGGAGTTGATTTTCCTTAAATTTTATTTTACCTTATAATATTTTATGAGGCAAAATACATCGACATACATTCACGCAGGCAACAGATGTAAAGAGAGAGGAATAGTATGAGGTAGTCAAACTACTCCACTCTCTTTATATGTGACAGAATCACAGAAATTTATAAATTGATTAGTTTGCTTGGATATTGTTGGCCAAGCTGGAGTGTGTGTGGGGGTTATATGTGGTGGGGAAGATGAGTGGTAAAAAGGTGGTCTTATCAGTGATATCTGGTGATACATTGTGGCCAAGCTGGAGTGTGTGTGGGGGTTATATGTGGTGGGGAAGATGAGTGGTAAAAAGGTGGTCTTATCAGTGATATCTGGTGATACATTGTGGCCAAGCTGGAGTGTGTGTAGGGGTTATATGTGGTGGGGAAGATGAGTGGTAAAAAGGTGGTCTTATCAGTGATATCTGGTGATACATTGTGGCCAAGCTGGAGTGTGTGTGGGGGTTATATGTGGTGGGGAAGATGAGTGGTAAAAAGGTGGTCTTATCAGTGATATCTGGTGATACATTGTGGCCAAGCTGGAGTGTGTGTGGGGGTTATATGTGGTGGGGAAGATGAGTGGTAAAAAGGTGGTCTTATCAGTGATATCTGGTGATACATTGTGGCCAAGCTGGAGTGTGTGTGGGGGTTATATGTGGTGGGGAAGATGAGTGGTAAAAAGGTGGTCTTATCAGTGATATCTGGTGATACATTGTGGAGTATACCTTTCTCTCCACGGGTTGGGTTAGAAACAGGGTGGTTAGAGAGAAGGGCAATACAGTGGGGGGAGGCGGTAGACTGGAAGGTAGATAGTGAGGGGATGGAGGGACACCATAGTAGGGAGAGTGGTACCTGTGTACTGCTGCATGAGAGATGAACAAAGCATGACTGACTGTAAACTTATCTTTCTTTTCTGGATAAATGGGCTGGGATTATATGGGGGGGGGGATAAGTAGTGGAGGGAGGATGACTAGATGGGAGTAGGTGGGGTAGAAATGTGAAAGGGGGTATATTTGGCAGGGCAATTGGGACTTAAATATCCTTACATCAGCCTGCCTTTGCTACCATACTCTCCATGCTCGTTTCATCTTTCTCATGTGTGAAGGTAACTTTTCTGTAGTATATGACACATTACTAGTTGACTTGGTCATGTGTCATCTTTGTCATGTGTCCTGGTTCAGGTTTGTAAAGTCAGCCTTTACCAAATCACCCCCAACATTTTCTTGATACACTTCTTCTGCAATTTCCACTGGCTTAGAGAGCAGCTGCCATTCTCTATATGCATCACAGCATAAATTGAATGTCTAAGATAATAAATTTAATGTAGATATAACTACATTTTTAATTGTAAAACTTTCTATGAAAATAAACAAATGTAAATACACTTTTGATAGTCTCTTTGGAGACAGAAAAACAGATTTGTTTGTCATATTTTTAATTTCCTATTTAATAATTGTTTCTACTTTTGGCACAAGGCCAGCAATTACCCAGTACATTACTGGTACTTTATTTTATCGACCCCATAAGGATGAAAGGCAAAGTTAACCTCAGAAGGATTTGAACTCAGAATGGCAAGGGCCATAACTCTATGCGTCAAAGCATGGCATCCGACCCTCTACCAATACTGCCAATCCACCAATGACTAATTGATTGATCTGTTTGATTGATTAACTGATTGAAATTAAATGATGTTATATCTTTTTAGGTAGTTTTAACTGAGCACGAAGAAGAAGTTGTGATGATTGACAGCATTCAACCTGACTCCCCTGCTGAAAAAGTTGATATCAGAAAGGTAAAATGAGAATTATTTCATCAAAGATATTTTCAAAGATATAATTATGTCAGTACTCATATATAAGTGGCAGCAGTAGATATGGTGTAGTGATAGATAAGCATCAATAGCAGGTAAGTCACATGTGTATATGTGTTGGTGAGTACAAGGTTTGGCAGATAAGTTTCAGGTAGTTATAGTACAAAACTTGTGGCATATCTACGAGTATGTATAATATATATACTGCATAATGTATGATATGCATTGTAAGTATGATATATATGATATATATATATATCATCATCATCATCGTTTAACGTCCATCTTCCACGCTAGCATGGGTTAGACGGGAATTGTCCCACTTAAGGCAAAGTTGGTCGGGTGATCGAGTCTCGCTCGTATAGGACTATCTGGCAGGTTTTCTATGGCTGGATGCCCTTCCTAACACCAACCACGTTTACAGTGGACTGGGAGGTTTTTACCATGTTACCTACACGGCCACATTACAGCGTGGACTGTGTGTTTTTTTCGTTGTGACACCTACACAACCTCATTTGTTTGGACTGGATGTTGTGGTACCAACATAACTTTACAGAGAAAGAGTGGTGTTGGTGGGAGGGTGGTGGAGGGGTAGTGGGTTTGGGTGTATATTTGGTTAAGAGGTGCCTACTGACTAGGTTTCGCTTTGTACATAAGCAAGGTGGGTCTTCTGTATTACTGCGTAGCGCCAAAGGTCTCGGTCCAGTGACATTGTCTTGGAGAGGTGTAGGTGTGTGAGGTCGGAATTTATCAAGTCGTCCCAGGTTTTTCTGGGCCTGCCTATTCCGTGGCTACCATCTATCTTTATTGCCCTGCACTTTGCTATACAGCTGTCGTCTTTCATGCGCATCATGTGACCATACCAACGTAGTCTTCTCTCTAGTAAACAACATCTGATCCCTCTTATTTCTAATTTCTCCCTTAGTTTGTTTATGCTTTGCCGTTCACGTATATTACTATTACACATCCAGTGGAGCATGCAAGCTTCGTTCCTCTCCAGTCTGCGTATATCCTCTGCACACAATGCCCAGGTCTCACTGCCATGCAACATTGCTGTTCGTATGCAGGCATCATACAGCCTGCCTTTCATTTTTAGGGAGAACCCTTTAGTGGCTAATAGTGGTATAAGCTCTCTGAACTTTTTCCATCCAGTTCTGACCCTAGCTACTGTACTTTCAGAGCACCCTCCCCCACTGCTGATTTTGCCACCCAGGTAATGGAAAGTGTCCACTATTTCTATAGAACCTTCTGCGCAATAGAAGGAGCTAGTATCCTGTGGGCACTTGCTATTTATTGCACCTGAGGATTGGCCACATATAAAATCTACGTTCTTAGATAGCTTACCTGTGACCCCACTACATCTTTTATGTACCCATAATTCTAACCTTGCTGACTGTTTCTTATACATGGTTTGTATAGTTCTCACAAGCCATTCATCTACACCTAGTTTTCTAAGGGCCCACCAGATAATGGAGTGGGGGACTCTGTCAAAGGCTTTCTCCAAGTCTACAAAAGCTAAGTAGCGGGGTTTACTTTTAGCTACATACTTCTCCTGTAGTTGTTGTACAATGAAAAGAGCGTCTGTGGTACTTTTACCTGACACAAACTCAAACTGCATTTCATCTAGATCAATTCGATCGCTGATTAGTTGTGCTATAACTCTTTCTGTGACCTTCATGACCTGATCAACTAAGTTAATGCCTCTATAGTTTCCCCTATCTAGAGCATCTCCTTTACTCTTGTAGCAATTAATGATGATGCTGCTATGCCAGTCATTTGGTATGACCCCATTCTGTATTACTTGGTTTACTATCCGGGTGACCATAGTATGTCCCACCATTCCAGATGCTTTCAACATCTCAGCAATTATCTCCGAAGGCCCAGCTGCCTTGCCTATCTTTACATCTTTGATTGCCTTACTTATTATACTATCTTTAACTTGCACTGCTGGTCCCTCTATTGGATCGATTTGGGGCAGACTATCTTTTTCCCATTTATTCTGCCCATTTAATAGTCTCTTGTAGTGACACTTCCAAGCTACCTTCTTATCAGTATCAGTGAGGGCAAGTACACCGTTATCATTACGGACACACTTCTCCCTGACAATATCACGGTTTTCCTTGACACATTGTCTTGCAATCCTGAACACCTCACGTTGTAGAACATGCTTGAACTTTCTATCATCTGCTTCCCTTTTTGCAAGGTACACTTGTCTCCTAGCTTCTCTCCTGGCGGCTTGATAGTGTTCTCTACTTCCCCCTTCCTGCCATACTTTCAAAGCCTGCTTTTTGGCCTTGATTGACTCCACTTTACTATTCCCCCACCACGTTACTCTACTCCTGCCAATAGGTCAGCTCCAGCCACAGATTTCATCTGTCGTCTTCAGCAGGTTAACTTTCAGGAATTCCCAAAGTTCCTCTATATTGTTCGTCTCTAATTGCTCTTCCTTTACTGTTAAAAGCATCAAGTAATATGCTTTTAAATTTGTTACTGGCTGTGGGGTCCTTCAACTTCCATATTCTTCTCCTTAGGGTAGTCCTCCTCTGTCGTTGAGTACGTCTATTCCTGACTATGAGGTCACTAACTACTAGGCTATGTTGGGAGGTGCAGTCTTTACGGGGAAGGGACTTAGTGTTTACAACAGACACTCTGTCACGTCTTCTGGTAAGGATATAATCTATCTGGCTGGCATGTTCCCCTGATCTACAGGTGATCAAGTGATTGTCTCGTTGTTTGAAGTTTGTGTTACAGATAGTTAGGTTATTAGCATCACAGAATTCCAGGATCCTGAAACCTTCCTCATTTCTAGTACGAAACCCATAGCCTCCATGGATTCCGTCATAGCCATCACAACATTGTCCAACATGACCATTTAGGTCACCAGCAATAATTATGTAGTCACTGTTGGTTATTTGGGAGGTAGTGTGCATTAGCATCTCATAGAACCTGTCTTTTATAACTTCAGGTAGGCCAGATTGGGGTGCATAAGCGGATATTATTGTCACAGTAGTTCTATTTAGGACTAGTCATATTTTATTTATTCTGTCATTCACTCTATTTACGTCAATTATCTTATCTACCCATTTCTCTGCTAACATAATTCCTACTCCACCCAGCCCATTGTCATTTCCCGCCCAGAACAGTTTATAGCATCGTTTTTTACCCACAATGAATCTAGCAGACCCACCCCTCCACCTAGGCTCTTGAATACAACAAACATCGACCTCCTTACGTTCAAGCATCTTTACAACCTCATTAGAGTGACCTTTTAAAGTGGCTACATTCATGGTACCAACTCTGAAGTTTTGGATTTCATTGGGTGGAGGGAAGGGATGGGTTGGGAGCACAAGGAGGGGTGTGGGGGGCGGAATTATGTTGGCCATCCGTATCTGAAATAAAGAGAACTTGCATTCTCGTCCGGCAGCATTCAAAATTTTAACGTCTTTTCATTTCATTTAACTTAAATCTGCTCCCAAACAAACAATTCTATCCAATTGATTTTTAAGTCTCTCATAGGGATACTCTCTTGATAATGGGTTTTTAAACCTGAAAATATTTAGGTTCATTAAATTTGTAAGGTATGATTCATTTGTTATCTTGGCAATTTAATGTTCTTTCTAACGTATTGTTTGGTTTTCAAAATTATTTAAATTTATGTTTCATCTCTCTCTCTCTCTCTCTCTCTCTCTCTCTCTCTCTCTCTCTCTCTCTCTATATATATATATATATATATATATATATATATATATATATAATATGTATACATATGTATATATATGTATATATATATATATATATATATATATATATAATATGTATACATATGTATATATACCTTTTAATTATATATATATACTAGCAGCTGAAAGTTAATAATTTGAAAAAAGTATTATTGAAAGTTTATTATAAAGAAGCTGTATCAGGAAAAAAAAACGTTATTTCGCTGTTAATAAACAATTGCCTTCTACAGTACGTTTCATTTAACTTACGCAGCATATTTATTTGTTTACATGCACAGACTCTTCTGTACACACACACAACATTTAGGAAAACGGAAACAAAATACACAAAAAAACAAAACAAAAAAACAGACATTTTATTTCTATCATAATCAAGTGCACTAAACCTATATTGTTTACATTCTGTGTTTTTCTACGGATGGGTAGAAATAACAAAATTGCCATGGTGATATCCATCGATGAAGTATGCGACAAAACTGGTCGATGTTCCAAAATAGAACATTGCCCAGAAGATCACATCTGCCATATCTGTTTGGAACCCGAAAACTCGTTCCGTAATCGTTGGGTCGAATGTGGAACCTGTCACATCTCTGTCTGCCTTCAATGCGCCACAGGCTTCCGGAAGATCCCAGGCCAAAACAAGAAACATCATATTGCTACGATGGAGAGACTCTGGACTGTATGTCTGCTTCTCCCATTGCTGCGGAACAACAACAACAACAAAGACCGAAGATCGTGTCTTCTACCATTGTTCCCGAACAACAACAACAAAAACCGAGGATAGTGTCTTCCTCTACCATTGTTCCTGAACAACAGCAAAAACCAACGACCGTAGCTTCTGCTACTACCCCCGTTGAAGGACTTCATCAACAACAGCAACCCATGTCTTCCTCACCCGTTACTTTTCAACAACAACAACCAACGACTGTGTCTTCTACCATGCCTGTTGAAGGAGAAGAACAACAACAAAAACCGACCGTCAATACGGAATTTGAGGAAATACGGCAAATGATTTCCGCTTTAAGCCAAGAAATAGCGGAAATATAATCAAGCGTTCATGTAGAACCCCACAATGAGGGATCTTACCGGAGTGTCTTGTTAAAAAATCTCTGCATACCTCATGTTGAACCTAGACGCATTGAGAATGCCACTGAATCTGCAAACCATGAAGTGATTGCCATTGGTGTGCCGGAAGACATAGTTGATCTTCAGGCATTTGCTGCCAGTTCATCCAAAGACTTGGGCTGTGCTCCCGCAAAGGGTGCTCTACGCCTTGGCCGACCAGACCCGAAACCCAGGCTAATTAGACTGTCGTTTTCAAACTCAGCTGAGGCACGTTCATACCTTGTAGCCTCTGATAAAGCTAGGCGGGAAAGTCAGATTGCTTTCCGAACACTCCCTGGTCTTCCACCTGATGTCCGCCCAAAGTTGCGTGCTGCAGCTTCTTTAAACCGCAGCTCGGCAGAACATGAAAGCTTCAGCCTACGAGATGATGGGCAGATATGGAAGTTTGTTAAGGCTGGCGAATCATGGAAAAGAGACACCAGCTGGTCTGAAAACACTGTACCCACAACAACTGACAATAAAGAAACTGAAAAAACTCTGGGAAACTAAATCAGAACAACCTGCCATCCCCTGCACATAATCATAGACTGGAATCAAGGTACAAATTGTTGTCCTTGAATGCACGTAGTCTATGCAATAAGATTCATCTTTTTGACTCCTACGTCAAAAGTATCAACTCTGACTTCATTACAGTCACAGAAACTTGGGCACATCCCTTACTCTGTGATGGGGTTTTCAGCATGACAGGCTACAACCTGTTTCGTAAAGACCGCATTAATCGTTGTGGTGGTGGTGTAATGGTCTACGTTCCGTCAAATCTGTCGGCAATTCCTTGTGTTGATTTGAACCAATCACAGCAGGAAGTTTTTTTCTGCGATATACGTATGACCATGTCAACACTGCTACTTGGAGTCGTTTACCGTCCCCCAAATTACCATCAGGACACTCAACTTTGTGATATCCTCAGAGCTGCTGCCAGGAAGACAGCCACTTATGTTTTCATTGCAGGTGACTTCAATCACCCTGAGAGTGACTGGGAAACCTTTCGTTGGCCGCCAAGTGCAAATGACTTCCTTGAGCTAGTGCTGGACTCGAGTTGGTCCCAGGTGGTCACCTCCCCAACGAGAAGTGACAACACTTTGGACCTACTCTTCACCACTACTCCTGAAACGGTCATTAGTGTTACTGCTAAGGAACCTTTAGATGACTCTGATCATGCTATGATCATTGCCAATCTATCCCTCATGGGCAGTAACAAGAACCACAACCATCTCCAAACTGCTCACTTTGACTGGAATAAAGCAGACTGGAACTGTTACTGCACCGAGTTGCAACGGCCAAACAGGCTTGAGTTTTACGACTCTAGAGATGTCAACACTGTACTCCAGAACATCCTGAGCTCAATATGGACAGCATGTGCAGCATCGGTGCCACGTAAGCGGAAAAAACATCCCAAAAGCGCAATTTGGGAGACTGCAGCAGTCCGTCTTGCCAGAAAAGAATGTCGCAATGCTGAACGTGAGTACAAACTTCACAAATCAGACATTAATAGGAAGAGGCGAAATAGATCATCCAACCACCTCAAACAGGTGACAAAAAAGGCAGTGCTTCAATTTGAGCAGTGCATAGCAACCAGCCCTGACAGTAAGGTGTTCTGGAAGTATGTTCACTCAAAGCAGAGGCCTCACTCTCCAGTTGGTCCTCTTCGCAATCCCCACACAAGCCAGGTTACTGACGACCCCAAGGAATGCGCAGAGCTCATTGCTGAATGTTATGCAGGCATTTTCACTATTGAAGACCAGAGTGTACCATCTCCACCACCTATGACACCGGACTCTATTATAACCGTGGAATTTACACCTGCAATGCTACGACGTCACCTAAAAAATAAATGCAACCATGCCTCTCCTGGTCTTGATGGTGTTACGTACCTGCTTCTTAAACGTGGTGGGTACTTCCTTCTACACCAGTTATCACGCTTCTTCCAATTCTGTCTGAACAACAGTGCTACTCCAGAACAGTGGAAAACTGCCAGTGTCATTCCTCTGTTCAAAAAGGGTGACCGCACATCACCTGTGAACTATCGTCCAGTCAGTCTTACTAGTTGCATCGCCAAACTGATGGAATCCTGTGTCAGAGAAACACTTTGGAACTTCTGGAGCTCTCACAGTCTTATCCGGCCCTCGCAATTTGGATTTATCCCCAACTCCAGCTGCTGTGATCAACTTATAGAGTTTCTTGAGGACATCACCCGGATCACTGATGGCGGCTCATAGGTGGAGGTTGTTTACCTTGACTTTGCGAAGGCCTTCAATTTTGTGCCACACAAAAGGCTTATGGCAAAACTCTCTGCAATGGATGTGAAGGATGATCTTTTTAACTGGTTGAAGTCCTTCATTCTCAGTCGAAGAGAGGTAGTCACGGTTCTGGGACAGCATTCCTCACCATATGAGATGTCATCTGGTGTACCACAGGGATCTGTTCTTGGCCCCCTTTTGTTTGTGGCATATATTAATGACATAGATACCAACTTAAGGAATGCCACAGTACTAAAATACGCAGACGACATCAAGCTGTACCTTGAGATAAAAAGGACAGATCCTGAACACTATAGATCTTGCTTGCAGTCTGACCTGAACACAATGCAACAATGGATCTCAGACTGGCAACTCAAGCTAGCTGTGGACAAGTGCACCACCATGCATTTTGGGAGTAAAAACCCAGCGTCCACATACTCCCTCCACAGCACTAATATCAAGAAGTCTTCCTGTGAACGTGACCTGGGCATTACGGTCAGCAGCGATTTGCGTTGGACGAAGCACGTCTCTAAAATTGTCAAGAGGGCCGAGGGTGTCTTAGCATCACTCAGCAAGACCTTTGTCAGCCGCTCCCCAGCTATCTATTTAAGGCTGTACATGGCTATGGTGCGGCCACACTTAGAATTTGCATCACCAGTCTGGAACCCCTATCTTGCTCAGAACATTGACCGCCTGGAAACTGTTCAGAGACGTGCAACCAAGCGAATACCCTCCATCAGGCATCTACCATACTCTGAACGCCATGCTTCCCTGGGCAAGGATGCATTGAAGCTCCGACTTGGTAAACACCCACAAAATTGTTAACCATCTTGCCAACAACAACCCTGAGTACCTTTTTGATTTCCATGTGCCTAACACACGTGGACATGCCCACAAAGTCAGAAAACAGCACAGTTCCCATGACTTTCGGAAACATTTTTTCACGCTCAGAGTTGCTGAAGCATGGAACAAACTACCTGCATCAGTTGTTAGCTGTCGAGACACTGCATCCTTTAAGGCCTCCATGCTTCCCGAGATCCGCCAACACTACAGCTAACACATACACACATGTACTTCCCTGACATTTGTGTATTATTCTATGTACTATACATACACCTTTGACGAGTTGTAGTGCACCTGAGCACTTTACACAATAATTTCATTATTATATATAATATATATATATGTGTGTGTGTGTATATATATATATCATCATCATCATCATCATCATCATCAACGTTTAACGTCCGTGTTCCACGCTTGCATGGGTTTGGACGGGGGTATTCCCACTTGAGGCAAGAGTGATTGTCTTGCTCGCATAGGACTGTCTGGCAGGTTTTCTACAGTTGGATGCCCTTCCTAACACCAACCACATTTACAGTGTGGGTCTGGGAGGTTTTTACCGTGTTGCCTACACGGCCACATTACAGCGTGGACTGTGTGTTTTTTTGTCGTGACACCTACACGATCTCATTTGTTTCGGCCTGGATGGTGTGGCACCAACATAACTTTACATAGAAGGGGGCGGTGTGGATGGGGTGGGGATGGTGGGATGGGGGTGTATTTTGTTAGAGATGCCTACTGACTGTAGTAGGTTTTACTTTGTATTTAGGTAAGGCGGGTCTTCTCTATTACTGAGTACCGCCAAAGGTCTCGGTCCAGTGACATTGTCTTGGTGAGGTGTAAGTGTGTGAGGTCGGAGTTTATCAGCTCGTCCCAGGTTTTTCTGGGTCTGCCTATTCTGTGGCTACCGTCTATCTTTATTGCTCTGCACTTTGTTATACAGCTATCGTCCTTCATGCGCATCACGTGACCATACCAACGTAGCCTTCTCTCTAGTAAACAACATCTGATCCCTCTTATTTCTAATTTTTTCCTTAGTTCGTTTATGCTTTGTCGTTCACGTATATTACTATTACACATCCAGCGGAGCATGCAAGCTTCGTTTCTCTCTAGTCTGCGTATATCCTCTGCACACAATGCCCAGGTCTCACTGCCATGCAACATTGCTGTTCGTATGCAGGCATCGTACAGCCTGCCTTTCATTTTTAGGGAGAACCCTTTAGCGGCTAACAGTGGTATAAGCTTTCTGAACTTTTTCCACCCAGTTCTGACTCTAGCTACTGTACTTTCAGAGCACCCTCCCCCACTGCTGATTTTGTCACCCAGGTAACGGAAGCTGTCCACTAGTTCTATAGAACCCTCTGCGCAGTTGAAAGAGCTAGTATTTTGTGGGCACTTGCTGCTACTTATTTCCCCAGAACACCGGCCACATGTAAAATCTATGTTCTTAGTTAGCTTACCTGTGATCCCACTACATCTTTTATGCACCCAAACTTTGCATTTGGGACACAAAATGGAATTTCTACCTACGCCTTTCCTACACTCTGCGCATGGCCACTTCCCGGAGGGGACCGCCGCCTTATTTTCTTTCTTACAAACTAGAACTTTAGTCTTAGCCAGGTTAATTTTAAGGCCTTTTGATTCTAGGCCGTGCTTCCATGTTTGGAATTTCTTCTCTAGCTCGGCCATTGATTCAGCTATGAGTGTTAGATAATCTGCGTATAGGAGTTCCCATGGGCAGCCGGTCTTGAACTCCACTGTTATAGCCTGGAGGGCAATAATAAATAGTAGGGGCTAAGAACAGAGCCCTGATGAACACCAACTTTTACACTAAACTCTTCACTATATTCGTTGTTAATTCTAACCTTGCTGACTGTTTCTTTATACATGGCTATACATGGCTTGTATAGCTCTCACAAGCCATTCATCAACACCTAGTTTTCTAAGAGCCCACCAGATAATGGAACGGGGGACTCTGTCGAAGGCCTTCTCCAAGTCGACGAAAGCTAAGTATAGGGGTTTACTTTTAGCTAGGTACTTCTCCTGTAGTTGTCGTACAATGAAAAGAGCGTCTGTGGTACTTTTTCCTGACACAAACCCGAACTGCATTTCATCTAGATCAATTCGCTCTCTGATTAGTTGCGCTATAACTTTTTCAGTGACTTTCATGACCTGGTCGATTAATTTAATGCCTCTATAGTTACTCCTATCTAGGGCATCTCCTTTACCCTTATAACAGTTAACGATAATGCTGCTGCGCCAGTCCTTCGGAACAACCCCATTCTGTATGACTTGGTTGACTATCCGGGTGACCATGGTGTGTCCCACCGTACCAGATGCCTTCAGCATCTCGGCAACTATTTCCGAAGGCCCAGCCGCCTTGCCTGTCTTCATATCTTTGATTGCCTTACTTATTATACTACCCTCGACTAACACTGCTGGTCCCTCTATTGGGTCGATGTGGGGGAGACTGTCTTTCTCCCATTTATTCTCCTCATTTAGTAGCCTTTCATAGTGACACTTCCAAGCTACCTTCTTATCGGCGTCGGTGATGGCAAGTATGCCGTCATCGTTAAGTACACACTTCTCCCCAACAATATCACTGTTTTCCTTGACACATTGCCTAGCAATCCTGAACACCTCACGTTTTTGGTCCTCACGTTGTAGAACATGCTTGAACTTTCTTTCCTCTGCTTCCCTTCTTGCGAAGTACACTTGTCTCCTAGCTTCCCTCCTGGCCACTTGATAGTCTTCTCTGCTTCCCCCATCCCGCCTTACTTTCCAAGCCTGCTTTTTGGCCTTAATTGACCCCTCCACCTTACTGTTCCACCACCATGTTACTCTCCTCCTGCCTACAGGCCTGCTCCAGCCACAGACTTCGTCTGGCGCCGTCAGCAGGTTTGCTTTCAGGAATTCCCACTTTTCCTCTACCTTGTACGTCTCTAATTGCTCTTCCTCACTGTCGAAAGCATCAAGTAATATGCTTTGGAATTTATTTTTGGCTGTGGGGTCCTTTAGCTTCCATATTTTTCTCTGAGGATAGTCCTCTTCTGTTGTCTAGTACGTCTCGTCCTGACTATTAGGTCGCTAATTATCAGTCTATGTTGGGAAGTGCATTCTTCATGGGGGAGGGATTTAGTGTTTACGACAGTCACTTTGTCACGTCTTCTGGTAAGGATATAATCTACCTGGCTAGTATGTTCCCCTGATCTGTAGGTGATCAAGTGATTGTCTCGTTTTTTGAAGTTAGTGTTGCAGATAGTTAGGTTATTTGTGTCGCAGAATTCCAGGATTCTGGAGCCTTCCTCATTTCTAGTACCAAACCCATAGCCTCCATGGATTTCGTCGTAGCCGTCACAATGTTGTCCAACGTGACCGTTTAGGTCGCCTGCAATAATTATATAGTCACTGTCGGTTATTTGGGAGGTAGTGAGCATCAGTGTCTCATAGAATCTGTCTTTTATAGTGCTGGGCAGTCCGGATTGGGGTGCGTACGCGGATATTACTATCACCGTAGTTCTATTGAGGACAAGTCTTATTTTAATTATTCTGTCGTTCACTCTATTTACGTCTATTATCTTATCTGCCCACTTTTCTGCTACCATGATTCCTACTCCACCCAGCCCATTGTCGTTTCCCACCCAGAAAAGCTTATAGCATCGTTTTCTACCCACAATGTATCTAGCAGATCCACCCCTCCACCTGGTCTCTTGAATACAACAAACATCGACCTCTTTACGTACAAGCATTTCTACAACCTCGTTAGAGCGACCCTTTAAGGTGCCTACATTCAAGGTACCAAATCTGAAGTTTTGGATTGCGTTTGGGGGGTTGGAAAGGTGGGGAGCGGGGGGAGATGGGGTTATGTTAGCCATCCGCGGCCGAAACAAAGAGGCATGCTCGCATTTTCGTCCTCGAGGTGTGATTGTCTTTAACTTTGGCACTGTCGCTGAGCGTCCAGATTTTTCTTTCTTCAACTCTCCGGAACTCCGTAGTCCTTCCATCCTACATATCGAAGGCAACCAGGTAAGCGATAGTATAGGCCTCTGGCTTATGATTGGTCCACGTAATAATAATGGTGGTGTGTGGGGGCGGGAGGGAGGGGTGTTGAGTTGTTAGCGAGAAGATAGGTTTAAGTGAGAACCCCGTATTAACGAACAAAAATACAAGATTTGTTTAGTAAATATACGTCAAAAACTTCCATATTTTTACAAGCATGACAGAAATACAAGAGATTTGTTTTGGAAAATACATGGGGAATGGAAAGAGGATAGAAAAAATGCTATTGGAAGGACTAAAAATGCTGTTGGAAGGACTGACTATGGAGTTAGGCGTATGTTAGAAGAGGTGGAAAAATGAGTACATTACATTATAACCATGAATGAATGAAGTTACAGCCACAAGTTTGGCGAAAGTGAATTACTTTGTCTTATATATGTATCTGGGTTGGGTAGAGAGAGAGAGAGGGGTGGGTGGTGGTGGTGATTTGACCGCATGTTGTAGAGTGTGGTGGAGGGGAAGAAGATATTAAGGAGCGGGAATTAAGAGTTTGAAATAGTAACATATATTTGAAATATTGTTAAGAGTTTGAAGTAACAAATATATTTAAAATATTTGTATATGAGAAGAGTAGGTTTAAGTGAGAACCCCGTATTAACGAACAAAAATACAAGATTTGTTTAGTAAATATACGTCAAAAACTTCTGTATTTTTACAAGCATGACAGAAATACAAGAGATTTGTTTTATTTGTTTATTGTGCATGTAAGTATATATATATATATATATAATATGTATACGTATGTATATATATAATATATATATATATATATAAGCTAACTAAGCTATATATATATATATATAAGCTAACTAAGAACATAGATTTTACATGTGGCCGGTGCTCTGGTGCAATAAGTAGCAGCAAGTGCCCATAAAAACTAACTCTTTCAACTGCGCAGAGGGTTCTATAGAAATAGTGGACAGCTTCCGTTACCTGGGTGACAAAATCAGCAGTGGGGGAGGGTGCTCTGAAAGTACAGTAGCTAGAGTCAGAACTGGATGGAAAAAGTTCAGAGAGCTTATACCACTATTAGCCGCTAAAGGGTTCTCCCTAAAAATGAAAGGCAGGTTGTATGATGCCTGCATACGAACAGCAATGTTGCATGGCAGTGAGACCTGGGCATTGTGTGCAGAGGATATACGCAGACTAGAGAGAAACGAAGCTTGCATGCTCCGCTGTATGTGTAATAGTAATATACATGAACGGCAAAGCATAAACGAACTGAGGAAAAAATTAGAAATAAGAGGTATCAGATGTTGTTTACTCGAGAGAAGGCTACGTTGGTATGGTCACGTGATGCGCATGAAAGACGATAGCTGTATAACAAAGTGCAGGGCAATAAAGATAGACGGTAGCCACGGAATAGGCAGACCCAGAAAAACCTGGGACGAGCTGATAAATTCCGACCTCACACACTTACACCTCACCAAGACAATGTCACTGGACCGAGACCTTTGGCGGTACTCAGTAATAGAGAAGACCCGCCTTACCTAAATACAAAGTAAAACCTACTACAGCCAGTAGGCATCTCTAACAAAATACCCCCACCCCATCCACACCGCCCCTTTCAATGTAAAGTTATGTTGGTGCCACAACATCCAGGCCGAAACAAATGAGATCGTGTAGGTGTCACGACAAAAAAACACACAGTTCACGCTGTAATGTGGCCGTGTAGGCAACACGGTAAAAACCTCCCAGCTCCACACTGTAAATGTGGTTGGTGTTAGGAAGGGCATCCAGCTGTAGAAAACCCGCCAGACAGTCCACGCTGTAATGTGGCCGTGTAGGCAACACGGTAAAAACCTCCCAGCTCCACACTGTAAATGTGGTTGGTGTTAGGAAGGGCATCCAACTGTAGAAAACCTGCCAGATAGTCCTATGCGAGCAAGATAATCACTCTTGCCTCAAGTGGGAAAACCCCCGTCCAAACCCATGCAAGCGTGGAACACGGACGTTAAACGTTGATGATGATGATGATATATATATATAATAATAATGAAATTATTGTGTAAAGTACTCAGGTGCACTACAACTCGTCAAAGGGGTATGTATAGTATATAGAATAATACATAAATGTCAGGGAAGTGACTAGTGTATGAGTCATGATATACATGTGTGTATGTGTATGGAGGGGGAACATTAGCTATAGTGTTGGCGGCTCTTGGGAAGCATGGAGGCTTTAAAGGTCTTTAAGTGTCTCGACAACTGACAACTGATGCAGGTAGTTTGTTCCATGCTTCAGCAACTCTAAGTATGAAAAAATGTTTCCGAAAGTCATGGGAACTGTACTGTTTTCTGACTTTGTGGTCATGTCCAAGTGTGTTAGACACATGGAAATCAAAAAGGTACTGAGGGTTGTTGTTGGCGAGATGGTTAATAATTTTGTGGGTGTTTACCAAGTCAGTTGCCAGGCGTCGGAGCTTCAATGTATCCATGCCCAGGGAAGCAAGGCGTTCAAAGTATGGTAGATGCCTGATGGAGGGTATTCGCTTGGTTGCACGTCTCTGAACAGTTTCCAGGTGGTCAATGTCCTGAGCAAGATAGGGGTTCCAGACTGATGTTGCAAATTCTAAGTGTGGCCGCACCATAGCCATGTACAGCCTTAAATAGATAGCTGGGGAGCGGCTGACAAAGGTCTTGCTGAGTGATGCTAAGACACCCTCGGCCCTCTTGACAATTTTAGAGACGTGCTTCGTCCAACGCAAATCGCTGCTGACCGTAATGCCCAGGTCACGTTCACAGGAAGACTTCTTGATATTAGTGCTGTGGAGGGAGTATGTGGACGCTGGGTTTTTACTCCCAAAATGCATGGTGGTGCACTTGTCCACAGCTAGCTTGAGTTGCCAGTCTGAGATCCATTGTTGCATTGTGTCCAGGTCAGACTGCAAGTAAGATCTATAGTGTTCAGGATCTGTCCTTTTTATCTCAAGGTACAGCTTGATGTCATCTGCATATTTCAGTATTGTGGCATTCCTTAAGTTGGCATCTATGTCATTAATATATGCCACAAACAAAAGGGGGCCAAGAACAGATCCCTGTGGTACACCAGATGACATCTCATATGGTGAGGAATGCTGTCCCAGAACCGTGACTACCTCTCTTCAACTGAGAATGAAGGACTTCAACCAGTTAAAAAGATCATATATATATATATATATGTACGTGTTTATTGTGCATGTAAGTATATATATATATGTATGTATGTATTTATTGTGCATATATATATATGCGGAGTGGGGAGACCCAAGATGACTTGGGATGAGGTGATAAAAGCCGACCTTACCCAACTACACCTCTCAAAGTCAATGACACACGACCGTGACTTCTGGCGTCACGCAGTAATACAGGGTACCCGACCTCCCATGGGTACATGTTGAAGCATATAAACAATATGCCCCCCCCCCCCTCCACCGCAAGGTGGCCGTGGAGGTGCCACGGCAAAAAAGCACCCAGCCCACACTGTAAAGTGGACGTGTAGGCGCCACGAAAAAGCACCCAGCACTCACTGTAAATGAGGTTGGTGTTAGGAAGGGCATCCAGCTGTAGAAATCAAGCCAGATCAGTTCCTGTATGAGCAAGGCATGGTCAGCCGACCAGACACTGCCCACAACAGGACAACCCGTCTAACCCATGCTAGCGTGGAAGAACGGACGTAAAACGGTGATGATGATGATGATGATGATATATATATGTAAGTGTTCATTGTGCATGTAAGTATATATATATATACATATATATATGTATGTGTTTATTGTACATGGAAGTATATATATATATATGTATGTATGTGTTTATTGTGTATGTGTGTATATATATATCTATATATATGTATGTGTATATTGTGCATGTGTATGTGTGTGTGTATTCATCACAATTTTCCGTCAAACACTCCTTACAACTTTATTGCTTCTGAATATTAAGCTAATCAGCTAATCAGCTCAATTAGTTGGCGATCCTCTCTTGTTCTCTCTCTCTCCCCCTCTTTCTCTATCTCTCTCCCTCTCTCTCTTGTTTGCTTTTCCCAAATATGATTTTTATTATGCTCTGACTGATTGATTCTTATTAATCCATTCATTGAGCAACACAGGTATTAGTTAGACTCCCTCACATGTATGTCTATACTTGTGTGTGTGTATATATTCACATGTATGTCTATACTTGTGTGTATATATATATTCACATGTATGTCTATACTTGTGTGTGTATATATATATTCACATGTATGTCTATACTTGTGTGTATATATATATTCACATGTATGTCTATACTTGTGTGTGTATATATATATTCACATGTATGTCTATACTTGTGTATATATATATATTCACATGTATGTCTATACTTGTGTGTGTATATATATATTCACATGTATGTCTATACTTGTGTGTGTATATATATTTTCACATGTATGTCTATACTTGTGTGTGTATATATATATTCACATGTATGTCTATACTTGTGTGTGTATATATATATTCACATGTATGTCTATACTTGTGTGTATATATATATATATATTCACATGTATGTCTATACTTGTGTGTCTATATATATTTTCACATGTATCTCTATACTTGTGTGTATATATATATATTCACTTGTATGTCTATACTTGTGTGTGTATATATATATATTTTCACATGTATGTCTATACTTGTGTGTATATATATATATATATTCACTTGTATGTCTATACTTGTGTGTGTATATATATATATATTCACATGTATATCTATACTTGTGTGTATATATATATATATATTCACATGTATGTCTATACTTGTGTGTGTATATATATATATTCACATGTATGTCTATACTTGTGTGTATATATATATTCACATGTATGTCTATACTTGTGTGTGTATATATATATATATATTCACATGTATGTCTATACTTGTGTGTATATATATATTCACATGTATGTCTATACTTGTGTGTGTATATATATATTCACATGTATGTCTATACTTGTGTGTATATATATATATATTCACATGTATGTCTATACTTGTGTGTGTGTATATAATCACATGTATGTCTATACTTGTGTGTATATATATATATATTCACATGTATGTCTATACTTGTGTGTGTATATATATTTTCACATGTATGTCTATACTTGTGTGTATATATATATATTCACTTGTATGTCTATACTTGTGTGTATATATATATATATTCACATGTATGTCTATACTTGTGTGTATATTTATATTCACATGTATGTCTATACTTGTGTGTATATATATATATTCAAATGTATGTCTATACTTGTGTGTGTATATATATATTCACATGTATGTCTATACTTGTGTGTATATATATATATATTCACATGTATGTCTATACTTGTGTGTGTGTATATAATCACATGTATGTCTATACTTGTGTGTATATATATATATATTCACATGTATGTCTATACTTGTGTGTATATATATATATATTCTCATGTATGTCTATACTTGTGTGTGTATATATATATTCACATGTATGTCTATACTTGTGTGTATATATATATATATATTCACTTGTATGTCTATACTTGTGTGTGTATATATATTTTCACATGTATGTCTATACTTGTGTGTATATATATATATTCACTTGTATGTCTATACTTGTGTGTGTATATATATATATTTTCACATGTATGTCTATACTTGTGTGTATATATATATATATATTCACTTGTATGTCTATACTTGTGTGTGTATATATATATATATTCACATGTATGTCTATACTTGTGTGTATATATATATATATATTCACATGTATGTCTATACTTGTGTGTATATATATATTCACATGTATGTCTATACTTGTGTGTATATATATATATATTCACATGTATGTCTATACTTGTGTGTATATATATATTCACATGTATGTCTATACTTGTGTGTGTATATATATATATATATTCACATGTATGTCTATACTTGTGTGTATATATATATATATATATTTTCACATGTATGTCTATACTTGTGTGTATATATATATTCACATGTATGTCTATACTTGTGTGTGTATATATATATATATATATTCACATGTATGTCTATACTTGTGTGTATATATATATATATATTCACATGTATGTCTATACTTGTGTGTATATATATATATATTCACATGTATGTCTGTACTTGTGTGTGTATATATATATTCACATGTATGTCTATACTTGTGTGTGTATATATATATTCACATGTATGTCTATACTTGTGTGTGTATATATATATATTCACATGTATGTCTATACTTGTGTGTATATATATATTCACATGTATGTCTATACTTGTGTGTATATATATATTCACATGTATGTCTATACTTGTGTGTGTATATATATATTCACATGTATGTCTATACTTGTGTGTGTATATATATATTCACATGTATGTCTATACTTGTATATATATATATTCACATGTATGTCTATACTTGTGTGTATATATATATATATATTCACATGTATGTCTATACTTTTGTGTATATATATATATATTCACATGTATGTCTATACTTGTGTGTGTATATATATATATATTCACATGTATGTCTATACTTATATATATATATATTCACATGTATGTCTATACTTGTATATATATATATTCACATGTATATCTATACTTGTGTGTATATATATATATATTCACATGTATGTCTATACTTGTGTGTATATTTATATTCACATGTATGTCTATACTTGTGTGTATATATATATATTCAAATGTATTTCTATACTTGTGTGTGTATATATATATTCACATGTATGTCTATACTTGTGTGTATATATATATATATTCACATGTATGTCTATACTTGTGTGTATATATATATATATTCACATGTATGTCTATACTTGTGTCTGTGTATATAATCACATGTATGTCTATACTTGTGTGTATATATATATATATTCACATGTATGTCTATACTTGTGTGTGTATATATATTTTCACATGTATGTCTATACTTGTGTGTATATATATATATTCACTTGTATGTCTATACTTGTGTGTGTATATATATATATTTTCACATGTATGTCTATACTTGTGTGTATATATATATATATATTCACTTGTATGTCTATACTTGTGTGTGTATATATATTTTCACATGTATGTCTATACTTGTGTGTATATATATATATTCACTTGTATGTCTATACTTGTGTGTGTATATATATATATTTTCACATGTATGTCTATACTTGTGTGTATATATATATATATATTCACTTGTATGTCTATACTTGTGTGTGTATATATATATATATTCACATGTATCTCTATACTTGTGTGTATATATATATATATATTCACATGTATGTCTATACTTGTGTGTATATATATATTCACATGTATGTCTATACTTGTGTGTGTATATATATATATATTCACATGTATGTCTATACTTGTGTGTATATATATATTCACATGTATGTCTATACATGTGTGTGTATATATATATATATATTCACATGTATGTCTATACTTGTGTGTATATATATATATATATTTTCACATGTATGTCTATACTTGTGTGTATATATATATTCACATGTATGTCTATACTTGTGTGTGTATATATATATATATATTCACATGTATGTCTATACTTGTGTGTATATATATATATATATATATATTCACATGTATGTCTATACTTGTGTGTATATATATATATATTCACATGTATGTCTATACTTGTGTGTGTATATATATATATTCACATGTATGTCTATACTTGTGTGTGTATATATATATTCACATGTATGTCTATACTTGTGTGTGTATATATATATATTCACATGTATGTCTATACTTGTGTGTATATATATATTCACATGTATGTCTATACTTGTGTGTATATATATATTCACATGTATGTCTATACTTGTGTGTGTATATATATATTCACATGTATGTCTATACTTGTGTGTGTATATATATATATTCACATGTATGTGTATACTTGTGTGTGTATATATATATATATTCACATGTATGTCTATACTTGTATATATATATATTCACATGTATGTCTTTACTTGTGTGTATATATATATATATATTAACATGTATGTCTATACTTTTGTGTATATATATATATATTCACATGTATGTCTATACTTGTGTGTGTATATATATATATATTCACATGTATGTCTATACTTATATATATATATATTCACATGTATGTCTATACTTGTATATATATATATTCACATGTATATCTATACTTGTGTATATATATATATATATTCACATGTATGTCTATACTTGTGCGTATATTTATATTCACATGTATGTCTATACTTGTGTGTATATATATATATTCAAATGTATGTCTATACTTGTGTGTGTATATATATATTCACATGTATGTCTATACTTGTGTGTATATATATATATATATTCACATGTATGTCTATACTTGTGTGTGTGTATATAATCACATGTATGTCTATACTTGTGTGTATATATATATATATTCAAATGTATGTCTATACTTGTGTGTGTATATATATTCACATGTATGTCTATACTTGTGTGTGTATATATATATATTCAAATGTATGTCTATACTTGTGTGTATATATATATATTCACATGTATGTCTATACTTGTGTGTGTGTATATATATATATTCACATGTATGTCTATACTTGTGTGTGTATATATATAATCACATGTATGTCTATACTTGTGTATATATATATATTCACATGTATGTCTATACTTGTGTGTGTATATATATATATTCACATGTATGTCTATACTTGTGTGTATATATATATTCACATGTATGTCTATACTTGTGTATATATATATATATATTCACATGTATGTCTATACTTGTGTGTGTATATATATATTCACATGTATGTCTATACTTGTGTGTGTATATATATATATTCACATGTATGTCTATACTTGTGTGTATATATATATATATATTCACTTGTATGTCTATACTTGTGTGTATATATATATATATTCACATGTATGCCTATACTTGTGTATATATATATTCACATGTATGTGTATACTTGTGTGTGTATATATATTCACATGTATGTCTATACTTGTGTGTATATATAGATTCACATATATGTCTATACTTGTGTGTATATATATATATATATATTCACATGTATGTCTATACTTGTGTGTATATATATATTCACATGTATGTCTATACTTGTGTGTGTATATATATATTCACATGTATGTCTATACTTGTGTGTATATATATATTCACATGTATGTCTATACTTGTGTGTGTATATATATATATTCACATGTATGTCTATACTTGTGTGTATATATATATATATATTCACATGTATGTCTATACTTGTGTGTGTATATATATTCACATGTATGTCTATACTTGTGTGTGTATATATATATATTCACATGTATGTCTATACTTGTGTGTATATATATATTCACATGTATGTCTATACTTGTATATATATATATTCACATGTATGTCTATACTTGTGTGTATATATATATATTCACATGTATGTGTATACTTGTGTGTATATATATATATACTCACATGTATGTCTATACTTGTGTGTATATATATATATTCACATGTATGTCTATACTTGTGTGTGTATATATATATTCACATGTATGTCTATACTTGTGTGTGTATATATATATATATTCACATGTATGTCTATACTTGTGTGTGTATATATATATTCGCATGTATGTCTATACTTGTGTGTATATATATATATTCAAATATATGTCTATACTTGTGTGTATATATATATATTCACATGTATTTCTATACTTGTGTGTGTATATGTATTCACTTGTATGTCTATACTTGTGTGTATATATAGATTCACATGTATGTCTATACTTGTGTGTATATATATATATATTCACATGTATCTCTATACTTGTGTGTATATATATATTCACATGTATGTCTATACTTGTGTGTATATATATATATTCACATGTATGTCTATACTTGTGTGTGTATATATATATATTCACATGTATGTCTATACTTGAGTGTATATATATACTCACATGTATGTCTATACTTATGTGTGTATATATATTCACATGTATGTCTATACTTGTGTGTATATATATATATTCACATGTATGTCTATACTTGTGTATATATATATATTCACATGTATGTCTATACTTGTGTGTATATATATATTCACATGTATGTCTATACTTGTGTGTATATATATATATATATTCACATGTATGTCTATACTTATATATATATATATTCACATGTATGTCTATACTTGTATATATATATATTCACATGTATGTGTATACTTGTGTGTATATATATATATTCACATGTATGTCTATACTTGTGTGTATATATATATATATTCACATGTATGTCTATACTTGTGTGTGTATATATATATATTCACATGTATGTCTATACTTATATATATATATATTCACATGTATGTCTATACTTGTATATATATATATTCACATGTATGTCTATACTTGTGTGTATATATATTCACATGTATGTCTATACTTGTGTGTATATATATATTCACATGTATGTCTATACTTGTGTGTATATATATATATTCAAATGTATGTCTATACTTGTGTGTGTATATATATATTCACATGTATGTCTATACTTGTGTGTATATATATATATATATTCACATGTATGTCTATACTTGTGTGTGTGTATATAATCACATGTATGTCTATACTTGTGTGTATATATATATATATTCAAATGTATGTCTATACTTGTGTGTGTATATATATTCACATGTATGTCTATACTTGTGTGTATATATATATATTCACATGTATGTCTATACTTGTGTGTATATATATATATATTCACTTGTATGTCTATACTTGTGTGTATGTATATATATATATATTCACATGTATGCCTATACTTGTGTATATATATATATTCACATGTATGTGTATACTTGTGTGTGTATATATATTCACATGTATGTCTATACTTGTGTGTATATATATATATATTCACATGTATGTCTATACTTGTGTGTGTGTATATAATCACATGTATGTCTATACTTGTGTGTATATATATATATATTCAAATGTATGTCTATACTTGTGTGTATATATATATATTCACATGTATGTCTATACTTGTGTATGTGTATATATATATATTCACATGCATGTCTATACTTGTGTGTGTATATATATAATCACATGTATGTCTATACTTGTGTGTGTGTATATATATATATTCACATGTATGTCTATACTTGTGTGTGTATATATATATATATTCACATGTATGTCTATACTTGTGTGTATATATATATTCACATGTATGTCTATACTTGTGTATATATATATATATATATATTCACATGTATGTCTATACTTGTGTATATATATATATTCACATGTATGTCTATACTTGTGTGTGTATATATATATATTCACATGTATGTCTATACTTGTGTGTATATATATATTCACATGTATGTCTATACTTGTGTATATATATATATATTCACATGTATGTCTATACTTGTGTGTGTATATATATATTCACATGTATGTCTATACTTGTGTGTGTATATATATATATTCACATGTATGTCTATACTTGTGTGTATATATATATATTCACTTGTATGTCTATACTTGTGTGTATATATATATATATTCACATGTATGCCTATACTTGTGTATATATATATTCACATGTATGTGTATACTTGTGTGTGTATATATATTCACATGTATGTCTATACTTGTGTGTATATATAGATTCACATATATGTCTATACTTGTGTGTATATATATATATATATTCACATGTATGTCTATACTTGTGTGTATATATATATTCACATGTATGTCTATACTTGTGTGCATATATATATATATATTCACATGTATGTCTATACTTGTGTGTGTATATATATTCACATGTATGTCTATACTTGTGTGTATATATATATTCACATGTATGTCTATACTTGTATATATATATATTCACATGTATGTCTATACTTGTGTGTATATATATATATTCACATGTATGTCTATACTTGTGTGTATATATATATATACTCACATGTATGTCTATACTTGTGTGTATATATATATATTCACATGTATGTCTATACTTGTGTGTGTATATATATATTCACATGTATGTCTATACTTGTGTGTGTATATATATATATATTCACATGTATGTCTATACTTGTGTGTGTATATATATATTCGCATGTATGTCTATACTTGTGTGTATATATTATATTCAAATATATGTCTATACTTGTGTGTATATATATATATTCAAATATATGTCTATACTTGTGTGTATATATATATATTCACATATATGTCTATACTTGTGTGTGTATATATATATTCACATGTATGTCTATACTTGTGTGTGTATATATATATATTCACATGTATGTCTATACTTTTGTGTATATATATATTCACATGTATGTCTATACTTGTGTGTATATATATATTTACATGTATGTCTATACTTGTGTGTATATATATATATTCAAATATATGTCTATACTTGTGTGTATATATATATATTCACATGTATGTCTATACTTGTGTGTGTATATATAATCACATGTATGTCTATACTTGTGTATATATATATATTAACATGTATGTCTATACTTGTGTGTATATATATATTCACATGTATGTCTATACTTGTGTGTGTATATATATATTCACATGTATGTCTATACTTGTGTGTGTATATATATATTCACATGTATGTCTATACTTGTGTGTGTATATATATATATTCACATGTATGTCTATACTTGTGTGTGTATATATATATTCACATGTATGTCTATACTTGTGTGTGTATATATATATTCACATGTATGTCTATACTTGTGTGTGTATATATATATATTCACATGTATGTCTATACTTGTGTGTATATATATATATATTCACTTGTATGTCTATACTTGTGTGTATATATATATATATTCACATGTATGCCTATACTTGTGTATATATATATTCACATGTATGTGTATACTTGTGTGTGTATATATATTCACATGTATGTCTATACTTGTGTGTGTATATATATTCACATGTATGTCTATACTTGTGTGTGTATATATATATATTCACATGTATGTCTATACTTGTGTGTATATATATATTCACATGTATGTCTATACTTGTATATATATATATTCACATGTATGTCTATACTTGTGTGTATATATATATATTCACATGTATGTGTATACTTGTGTGTATATATATATATACTCACATGTATGTCTATACTTGTGTGTATATATATATATTCACATGTATGTCTATACTTGTGTGTGTATATATATATTCACATGTATGTCTATACTTGTGTGTATATATATATATATTCACATGTATGTCTATACTTGTGTGTGTATATATATATTCGCATGTATGTCTATACTTGTGTGTATATATATATATTCAAATATATGTCTATACTTGTGTGTATATATATATATTCACATGTATTTCTATACTTGTGTGTGTATATGTATTCACTTGTATGTCTATACTTGTGTGTATATATAGATTCACATGTATGTCTATACTTGTGTGTATATATATATATATTCACATGTATCTCTATACTTGTGTGTATATATATATTCACATGTATGTCTATACTTGTGTGTATATATATATATTCACATGTATGTCTATACTTGTGTGTGTATATATATATATTCACATGTATGTCTATACTTGTGTGTATATATATACTCACATGTATGTCTATACTTATGTGTGTATATATATTCACATGTATGTCTATACTTGTGTGTATATATATATATTCACATGTATGTCTATACTTGTGTGTATATATATATTCACATGTATGTCTATACTTGTGTGTATATATATATATATATTCACATGTATGTCTATACTTATATATATATATATTCACATGTATGTCTATACTTGTATATATATATATTCACATGTATGTCTATACTTGTGTGTATATATATATATATTCACATGTATGTCTATACTTGTGTGTATATATATATATATTCACATGTATGTCTATACTTGTGTGTGTATATATATATATATATTCACATGTATGTCTATACTTATATATATATATATTCACATGTATGTCAATACTTGTATATATATATATTCACATGTATGTCTATACTTGTGTGTATATATATTCACATGTATGTCTATACTTGTGTGTATATATATATTCACATGTATGTCTATACTTGTGTGTATATATATATATTCAAATGTATGTCTATACTTGTGTGTGTATATATATATTCACATGTATGTCTATACTTGTGTGTATATATATATATATATTCACATGTAAGTCTATACTTGTGTGTATGTATATAATCACATGTATGTCTATACTTGTGTGTATATATATATATATTCAAATGTATGTCTATACTTGTGTGTGTATATATATTCACATGTATGTCTATACTTGTGTGTATATATATATATTCACATGTATGTCTATACTTGTGTGTATATATATATATATTCACTTGTATGTCTATACTTGTGTGTATATATATATATATTCACATGTATGCCTATACTTGTGTATATATATATATTCACATGTATGTGTATACTTGTGTGTGTATATATATTCACATGTATGTCTATACTTGTGTGTATATATATATATATTCACATGTATGTCTATACTTGTGTGTGTGTATATAATCACATGTATGTCTATACTTGTGTGTATATATATATATATTCAAATGTATGTCTATACTTGTGTGTATATATATATATTCACATGTATGTCTATACTTGTGTGTGTGTATATATATATATTCACATGTATGTCTATACTTGTGTGTGTATATATATAATCACATGTATGTCTATACTTGTGTGTGTGTATATATATATATTCACATGTATGTCTATACTTGTGTGTGTATATATATATTCACATGTATGTCTATACTTGTGTGTATATATATATTGACATGTATGTCTATACTTGTGTATATATATATATATATATATTCACATGTATGTCTATACTTGTGTATATATATATATTCACATGTATGTCTATACTTGTGTGTGTATATATATATATTCACATGTATGTCTATACTTGTGTATATATATATATATTCACATGTATGTCTATACTTGTGTGTGTATATATATAATCACATGTATGTCTATACTTGTGTGTGTGTATATATATATATTCACATGTATGTCTATACTTGTGTGTGTATATATATATTCACATGTATGTCTATACTTGTGTGTATATATATATTGACATGTATGTCTATACTTGTGTATATATATATATATATATATTCACATGTATGTCTATACTTGTGTATATATATATATTCACATGTATGTCTATACTTGTGTGTGTATATATATATATTCACATGTATGTCTATACTTATATATATATATATTCACATGTATGTCTATACTTGTATATATATATATTCACATGTATGTCTATACTTGTGTGTATATATATTCACATGTATGTCTATACTTGTGTGTATATATATATTCACATGTATGTCTATACTTGTGTGTATATATATATATTCAAATGTATGTCTATACTTGTGTGTGTATATATATATTCACATGTATGTCTATACTTGTGTGTATATATATATATATATTCACATGTATGTCTATACTTGTGTGTGTGTATATAATCACATGTATGTCTATACTTGTGTGTATATATATATATATTCAAATGTATGTCTATACTTGTGTGTGTATATATATTCACATGTATGTCTATACTTGTGTGTATATATATATATTCACATGTATGTCTATACTTGTGTGTATATATATATATATTCACTTGTATGTCTATACTTGTGTGTATGTATATATATATATATTCACATGTATGCCTATACTTGTGTATATATATATATTCACATGTATGTGTATACTTGTGTGTGTATATATATTCACATGTATGTCTATACTTGTGTGTATATATATATATATTCACATGTATGTCTATACTTGTGTGTGTGTATATAATCACATGTATGTCTATACTTGTGTGTATATATATATATATTCAAATGTATGTCTATACTTGTGTGTATATATATATATTCACATGTATGTCTATACTTGTGTATGTGTATATATATATATTCACATGCATGTCTATACTTGTGTGTGTATATATATAATCACATGTATGTCTATACTTGTGTGTGTGTATATATATATATTCACATGTATGTCTATACTTGTGTGTGTATATATATATATATTCACATGTATGTCTATACTTGTGTGTATATATATATTCACATGTATGTCTATACTTGTGTATATATATATATATATATATTCACATGTATGTCTATACTTGTGTATATATATATATTCACATGTATGTCTATACTTGTGTGTGTATATATATATATTCACATGTATGTCTATACTTGTGTGTATATATATATTCACATGTATGTCTATACTTGTGTATATATATATATATTCACATGTATGTCTATACTTGTGTGTGTATATATATATTCACATGTATGTCTATACTTGTGTGTGTATATATATATATTCACATGTATGTCTATACTTGTGTGTATATATATATATATTCACTTGTATGTCTATACTTGTGTGTATATATATATATATTCACATGTATGCCTATACTTGTGTATATATATATTCACATGTATGTGTATACTTGTGTGTGTATATATATTCACATGTATGTCTATACTTGTGTGTATATATAGATTCACATATATGTCTATACTTGTGTGTATATATATATATATATTCACATGTATGTCTATACTTGTGTGTATATATATATTCACATGTATGTCTATACTTGTGTGCATATATATATATATATTCACATGTATGTCTATACTTGTGTGTGTATATATATTCACATGTATGTCTATACTTGTGTGTATATATATATTCACATGTATGTCTATACTTGTATATATATATATTCACATGTATGTCTATACTTGTGTGTATATATATATATTCACATGTATGTCTATACTTGTGTGTATATATATATATACTCACATGTATGTCTATACTTGTGTGTATATATATATATTCACATGTATGTCTATACTTGTGTGTGTATATATATATTCACATGTATGTCTATACTTGTGTGTGTATATATATATATATTCACATGTATGTCTATACTTGTGTGTGTATATATATATTCGCATGTATGTCTATACTTGTGTGTATATATTATATTCAAATATATGTCTATACTTGTGTGTATATATATATATTCAAATATATGTCTATACTTGTGTGTATATATATATATTCACATATATGTCTATACTTGTGTGTGTATATATATATTCACATGTATGTCTATACTTGTGTGTGTATATATATATATTCACATGTATGTCTATACTTTTGTGTATATATATATTCACATGTATGTCTATACTTGTGTGTATATATATATTTACATGTATGTCTATACTTGTGTGTATATATATATATTCAAATATATGTCTATACTTGTGTGTATATATATATATTCACATGTATGTCTATACTTGTGTGTGTATATATAATCACATGTATGTCTATACTTGTGTATATATATATATTAACATGTATGTCTATACTTGTGTGTATATATATATTCACATGTATGTCTATACTTGTGTGTGTATATATATATTCACATGTATGTCTATACTTGTGTGTGTATATATATATTCACATGTATGTCTATACTTGTGTGTGTATATATATATATTCACATGTATGTCTATACTTGTGTGTGTATATATATATTCACATGTATGTCTATACTTGTGTGTGTATATATATATTCACATGTATGTCTATACTTGTGTGTGTATATATATATATTCACATGTATGTCTATACTTGTGTGTATATATATATATATTCACTTGTATGTCTATACTTGTGTGTATATATATATATATTCACATGTATGCCTATACTTGTGTATATATATATTCACATGTATGTGTATACTTGTGTGTGTATATATATTCACATGTATGTCTATACTTGTGTGTGTATATATATTCACATGTATGTCTATACTTGTGTGTGTATATATATATATTCACATGTATGTCTATACTTGTGTGTATATATATATTCACATGTATGTCTATACTTGTATATATATATATTCACATGTATGTCTATACTTGTGTGTATATATATATATTCACATGTATGTGTATACTTGTGTGTATATATATATATACTCACATGTATGTCTATACTTGTGTGTATATATATATATTCACATGTATGTCTATACTTGTGTGTGTATATATATATTCACATGTATGTCTATACTTGTGTGTATATATATATATATTCACATGTATGTCTATACTTGTGTGTGTATATATATATTCGCATGTATGTCTATACTTGTGTGTATATATATATATTCAAATATATGTCTATACTTGTGTGTATATATATATATTCACATGTATTTCTATACTTGTGTGTGTATATGTATTCACTTGTATGTCTATACTTGTGTGTATATATAGATTCACATGTATGTCTATACTTGTGTGTATATATATATATATTCACATGTATCTCTATACTTGTGTGTATATATATATTCACATGTATGTCTATACTTGTGTGTATATATATATATTCACATGTATGTCTATACTTGTGTGTGTATATATATATATTCACATGTATGTCTATACTTGTGTGTATATATATACTCACATGTATGTCTATACTTATGTGTGTATATATATTCACATGTATGTCTATACTTGTGTGTATATATATATATTCACATGTATGTCTATACTTGTGTGTATATATATATTCACATGTATGTCTATACTTGTGTGTATATATATATATATATTCACATGTATGTCTATACTTATATATATATATATTCACATGTATGTCTATACTTGTATATATATATATTCACATGTATGTCTATACTTGTGTGTATATATATATATATTCACATGTATGTCTATACTTGTGTGTATATATATATATATTCACATGTATGTCTATACTTGTGTGTGTATATATATATATATATTCACATGTATGTCTATACTTATATATATATATATTCACATGTATGTCAATACTTGTATATATATATATTCACATGTATGTCTATACTTGTGTGTATATATATTCACATGTATGTCTATACTTGTGTGTATATATATATTCACATGTATGTCTATACTTGTGTGTATATATATATATTCAAATGTATGTCTATACTTGTGTGTGTATATATATATTCACATGTATGTCTATACTTGTGTGTATATATATATATATATTCACATGTAAGTCTATACTTGTGTGTATGTATATAATCACATGTATGTCTATACTTGTGTGTATATATATATATATTCAAATGTATGTCTATACTTGTGTGTGTATATATATTCACATGTATGTCTATACTTGTGTGTATATATATATATTCACATGTATGTCTATACTTGTGTGTATATATATATATATTCACTTGTATGTCTATACTTGTGTGTATATATATATATATTCACATGTATGCCTATACTTGTGTATATATATATATTCACATGTATGTGTATACTTGTGTGTGTATATATATTCACATGTATGTCTATACTTGTGTGTATATATATATATATTCACATGTATGTCTATACTTGTGTGTGTGTATATAATCACATGTATGTCTATACTTGTGTGTATATATATATATATTCAAATGTATGTCTATACTTGTGTGTATATATATATATTCACATGTATGTCTATACTTGTGTGTGTGTATATATATATATTCACATGTATGTCTATACTTGTGTGTGTATATATATAATCACATGTATGTCTATACTTGTGTGTGTGTATATATATATATTCACATGTATGTCTATACTTGTGTGTGTATATATATATTCACATGTATGTCTATACTTGTGTGTATATATATATTGACATGTATGTCTATACTTGTGTATATATATATATATATATATTCACATGTATGTCTATACTTGTGTATATATATATATTCACATGTATGTCTATACTTGTGTGTGTATATATATATATTCACATGTATGTCTATACTTGTGTATATATATATATATTCACATGTATGTCTATACTTGTGTGTGTATATATATATTCACATGTATGTCTATACTTGTGTGTGTATATATATATATTCACATGTATGTCTATACTTGTGTGTATATATATATATATTCACTTGTATGTCTATACTTGTGTGTATATATATATATATTCACATGTATGCCTATACTTGTGTATATATATATTCACATGTATGTGTATACTTGTGTGTGTATATATATTCACATGTATGTCTATACTTGTGTGTATATATAGATTCACATATATGTCTATACTTGTGTGTATATATATATATATTCACATGTATGTCTATACTTGTGTGTATATATATATTCACATGTATGTCTATACTTGTGTGCATATATATATATTCACATGTATGTCTATACTTGTGTGTGTATATATATTCACATGTATGTCTATACTTGTGTGTATATATATATTCACATGTATGTCTATACTTGTATATATATATATTCACATGTATGTCTATACTTGTGTGTATATATATATATTCACATGTATGTCTATACTTGTGTGTATATATATATATACTCACATGTATGTCTATACTTGTGTGTATATATATATATTCACATGTATGTCTATACTTGTGTGTGTATATATATATTCACATGTATGTCTATACTTGTGTGTGTATATATATATATATTCACATGTATGTCTATACTTGTGTGTGTATATATATATTCGCATGTATGTCTATACTTGTGTGTATATATTATATTCAAATATATGTCTATACTTGTGTGTATATATATATATTCAAATATATGTCTATACTTGTGTGTATATATATATATTCACATATATGTCTATACTTGTGTGTGTATATATATATTCACATGTATGTCTATACTTGTGTGTATATATATATTCACATGTATGTCTATACTTGTGTGTGTATATATATATATTCACATGTATGTCTATACTTTTGTGTATATATATATTCACATGTATGTCTATACTTGTGTGTATATATATATTTACATGTATGTCTATACTTGTGTGTATATATATATATTCAAATATATGTCTATACTTGTGTGTATATATATATATTCACATGTATGTCTATACTTGTGTGTGTATATATAATCACATGTATGTCTATACTTGTGTATATATATATATTAACATGTATGTCTATACTTGTGTGTGTATATATATATTCACATGTATGTCTATACTTGTGTGTGTATATATATATATTCACATGTATGTCTATACTTGTGTGTGTATATATATATTCACATGTATGTCTATACTTGTGTGTATATATATATTCACATGTATGTCTATACTTGTGTGTATGTATATATATATATTCACATGTATGTCTATACTTGTGTGTATATATATATATATATTCACATGTATGTCTATACTTGTGTGTGTATATATAATCACATGTATGTCTATACTTGTGTGTGTATATATATTCACATGTATGTCTATACTTGTGTGTATATATATATTCACATGTATGTCTATACTTGTGTGTGTATATATAATCACATGTATGTCTATACTTGTGTATATATATATATATATATTAACATGTATGTCTATACTTGTGTGTATATATATATATATTCACATGTATGTCTATACTTGTGTGTATATATACATTCACATGTATGTCTATACTTGTGTGTGTATATATATATATATTCACATGTATGTGTATATTTGTGTGTATATATATATATTCACATGTATGTCTATACTTGTATATATATATATATTCACTTGTATGTCTATACTTGTGTGTATATATATATATATATTCACATGTATGTCTATACTTGTGTGTATATATATATTCACATGTATGTCTATACTTGTATATATATATATTCACATGTATGTTTATACTTGTGTGTGTATATATAATCACATGTATGTTTATACGTGTATATATATATATATTCACTTGTATGTCTATACTTGTGTGTATATATATATATATTCACATATATGTCTATACTTGTGTCTGTATATATATATATATTCACATGTATGTCTATACTTGTGAGTGTATATATATATATATATTCACATGTATGTCTATACTTGTGTGTATATATATATTCACATGTATGTCTATACTTGTGTATATATATATATATTCACATGTATGTCTATACTTGTATATATATATATATATATTCACATGTATGTCTATACTTGTGTGTGTATATATATATATATATTCACATGTATGTCTATACTTGTGTGTGTATATATAATCACATGTATGTCTATACTTGTGTGTATATATATATATATTCACATGTATGTCTATACTTGTGTGTGTATATATATATATATTCACATGTATGTCTATACTTGTGTGTGTATATATTTATATTCACATGTATGTCTATACTTGTGTGTATATATATATTCACATGTATGTCTATACTTGTGTATATATATATTCACATGTATGTCTATACTTGTGTGTATATATATATTCACATGTATGTCTATACTTGTGTGTATATATATATATTCACATGTATGTCTATACTTGTGTGTATATATATATTCACATGTACGTCTATACTTGTGTATATATATATTCACATGTATGTCTATACTTGTGTGTGTATATATATATTCACATGTATGTCTATACTTGTGTGTGTATATATATATATTCACATGTATGTCTATACTTGTGTGTGTATATATATATTCACATGTATGTCTATACTTATGTGTATATATATATATATATTCACATGTATGTCTATACTTGTGTGTATATATATATTCACATGTATGTCTATACTTGTGTATATATATATATATTCACATGTATGTCTATACTTGTATATATATATATATATATATTCACGTGTATGTCTATACTTGTGTGTGTATATATATATATTCACATGTATGTCTATACTTGTGTGTGTATATATAATCACATGTATGTCTATACTTGTGTGTATATATATATATATTCACATGTATGTCTATAATTGTGTGTGTATATATATATATATTCACATGTATGTCTATACTTGTGTGTATATATATATATTCACATGTATGTCTATAATTGTGTGTATATATATATTCACATGTACGTCTATACTTGTGTATATATATATTCACATGTATGTCTATACTTGTGTGTGTATATATTTATATTCACATGTATGTCTATACTTGTGTGTATATATATATTCACATGTATGTCTATACTTGTGTGTATATATATATATTCACATGTATGTCTATACTTGTGTGTATATATATATTCACATGTATGTCTATACTTGTGTGTGTATATATATATATTCACATGTATGTCTATACTTGTGTGTATATATATATTCACATGTATGTCTATACTTGTGTGTGTATATATATATATTCACATGTATGTGTATACTTGTGTTTATATATATATATTCACATGTATGTCTATACTTGTGTGTGTATATATATAATCACATGTATGTCTATACTTGTGTGTGTATATATATATTCACATGTATGTCTATACTTGTGTGTGTATATATATATATTCACATGTATGTCTATACTTGTGTGTGTATATATATATTCACATGTATGTCTATACTTGTGTGTATATATATATATATTCACATGTATGTCTATACTTGTGTGTATATATATATTCACATGTATGTGTATACTTGTGTGTATGTATATATATATATTCACATGTATGTCTATACTTGTGTGTATATATATATATATATTCACATGTATGTCTATACTTGTGTGTGTATATATAATCACATGTATGTCTATACTTGTGTGTGTATATATATTCACATGTATGTCTATACTTGTGTGTATATATATATTCACATGTATGTCTATACTTGTGTGTGTATATATAATCACATGTATGTCTATACTTGTGTATATATATATATATTAACATGTATGTCTATACTTGTGTGTATATATATATATATTCACATGTATGTCTATACTTGTGTGTATATATATATTCACATGTATGTCTATACTTGTGTGTGTATATATATATATATTCACATGTATGTGTATATTTGTGTGTATATATATATATTCACATGTATGTCTATACTTGTATATATATATATATTCACTTGTATGTCTATACTTGTGTGTATATATATATATATATTCACATGTATGTCTATACTTGTATATATATATATTCACATGTATGTTTATACTTGTGTGTGTATATATATATATTCAAATGTATGTCTATACTTGTGTGTGTATATATATTCACATGTATGTCTATACTTGTGTGTGTATATATATATATATTCACATGTATGTGTATATTTGTGTGTATATATATATATTCACATGTATGTCTATACTTGTATATATATATATATTCACTTGTATGTCTATACTTGTGTGTATATATATATATATATTCACATGTATGTCTATACTTGTGTGTGTGTATATAATCACATGTATGTCTATACTTGTGTGTATATATATATATATTCAAATGTATGTCTATACTTGTGTGTGTATATATATTCACATGTATGTCTATACTTGTGTGTGTATATATATATATTCAAATGTATGTCTATACTTGTGTGTATATATATATATTCACATGTATGTCTATACTTGTGTGTGTGTATATATATATATTCACATGTATGTCTATACTTGTGTGTGTATATATATAATCACATGTATGTCTATACTTGTGTATATATATATATTCACATGTATGTCTATACTTGTGTGTGTATATATATATATTCACATGTATGTCTATACTTGTGTGTATATATATATTCACATGTATGTCTATACTTGTGTATATATATATATATATTCACATGTATGTCTATACTTGTGTGTGTATATATATATTCACATGGATGTCTATACTTGTGTGTGTATATATATATATTCACATGTATGTCTATACTTGTGTGTATATATATATATATATTCACTTGTATGTCTATACTTGTGTGTATATATATATATATTCACATGTATGCCTATACTTGTGTATATATATATTCACATGTATGTGTATACTTGTGTGTGTATATATATTCACATGTATGTCTATACTTGTGTGTATATATAGATTCACATATATGTCTATACTTGTGTGTATATATATATATATATTCACATGTATGTCTATACTTGTGTGTATATATATATTCACATGTATGTCTATACTTGTGTGTGTATATATATATTCACATGTATGTCTATACTTGTGTGTATATATATATTCACATGTATGTCTATACTTGTGTGTGTATATATATATATTCACATGTATGTCTATACTTGTGTGTATATATATATATATATTCACATGTATGTCTATACTTGTGTGTGTATATATATTCACATGTATGTCTATACTTGTGTGTGTATATATATATATTCACATGTATGTCTATACTTGTGTGTATATATATATTCACATGTATGTCTATACTTGTATATATATATATTCACATGTATGTCTATACTTGTGTGTATATATATATATTCACATGTATGTGTATACTTGTGTGTATATATATATATACTCACATGTATGTCTATACTTGTGTGTATATATATATATTCACATGTATGTCTATACTTGTGTGTGTATATATATATTCACATGTATGTCTATACTTGTGTGTGTATATATATATATATTCACATGTATGTCTATACTTGTGTGTGTATATATATATTCGCATGTATGTCTATACTTGTGTGTATATATATATATTCAAATATATGTCTATACTTGTGTGTATATATATATATTCACATGTATTTCTATACTTGTGTGTGTATATGTATTCACTTGTATGTCTATACTTGTGTGTATATATAGATTCACATGTATGTCTATACTTGTGTGTATATATATATATATTCACATGTATCTCTATACTTGTGTGTATATATATATTCACATGTATGTCTATACTTGTGTGTATATATATATATTCACATGTATGTCTATACTTGTGTGTGTATATATATATATTCACATGTATATCTATACTTGTGTGTATATATATACTCACATGTATGTCTATACTTATGTGTGTATATATATTCACATGTATGTCTATACTTGTGTGTATATATATATATTCACATGTATGTCTATACTTGTGTATATATATATATTCACATGTATGTCTATACTTGTGTGTATATATATATTCACATGTATGTCTATACTTGTGTGTATATATATATATATATTCACATGTATGTCTATACTTATATATATATATATTCACATGTATGTCTATACTTGTATATATATATATTCACATGTATGTGTATACTTGTGTGTATATATATATATTCACATGTATGTCTATACTTGTGTGTATATATATATATATTCACATGTATGTCTATACTTGTGTGTGTATATATATATATTCACATGTATGTCTATACTTATATATATATATATTCACATGTATGTCTATACTTGTATATATATATATTCACATGTATGTCTATACTTGTGTGTATATATATTCACATGTATGTCTATACTTGTGTGTATATATATATTCACATGTATGTCTATACTTGTGTGTATATATATATATTCAAATGTATGTCTATACTTGTGTGTGTATATATATATTCACATGTATGTCTATACTTGTGTGTATATATATATATATATTCACATGTATGTCTATACTTGTGTGTGTGTATATAATCACATGTATGTCTATACTTGTGTGTATATATATATATATTCAAATGTATGTCTATACTTGTGTGTGTATATATATTCACATGTATGTCTATACTTGTGTGTATATATATATATTCACATGTATGTCTATACTTGTGTGTATATATATATATATTCACTTGTATGTCTATACTTGTGTGTATATATATATATATTCACATGTATGCCTATACTTGTGTATATATATATATTCACATGTATGTGTATACTTGTGTGTGTATATATGTGTGTGTATGTCTATACTTATATATATATATATTCACATGTATGTCTATACTTGTATATATATATATTCACATGTATGTCTATACTTGTGTGTATATATATTCACATGTATGTCTATACTTGTGTGTATATATATATTCACATGTATGTCTATACTTGTGTGTATATATATATATTCAAATGTATGTCTATACTTGTGTGTGTATATATATATTCACATGTATGTCTATACTTGTGTGTATATATATATATATATTCACATGTATGTCTATACTTGTGTGTGTGTATATAATCACATGTATGTCTATACTTGTGTGTATATATATATATATTCAAATGTATGTCTATACTTGTGTGTGTATATATATTCACATGTATGTCTATACTTGTGTGTATATATATATATTCACATGTATGTCTATACTTGTGTGTATATATATATATATTCACTTGTATGTCTATACTTGTGTGTATATATATATATATTCACATGTATGCCTATACTTGTGTATATATATATATTCACATGTATGTGTATACTTGTGTGTGTATATATATTCACATGTATGTCTATACTTGTGTGTATATATATATATATTCACATGTATGTCTATACTTGTGTGTGTGTATATAATCACATGTATGTCTATACTTGTGTGTATATATATATATATTCAAATGTATGTCTATACTTGTGTGTATATATATATATTCACATGTATGTCTATACTTGTGTATGTGTATATATATATATTCACATGCATGTCTATACTTGTGTGTGTATATATATAATCACATGTATGTCTATACTTGTGTGTGTGTATATATATATATTCACATGTATGTCTATACTTGTGTGTGTATATATATATATATTCACATGTATGTCTATACTTGTGTGTATATATATATTCACATGTATGTCTATACTTGTGTATATATATATATATATATATTCACATGTATGTCTATACTTGTGTATATATATATATTCACATGTATGTCTATACTTGTGTGTGTATATATATATATTCACATGTATGTCTATACTTGTGTGTATATATATATTCACATGTATGTCTATACTTGTGTATATATATATATATTCACATGTATGTCTATACTTGTGTGTGTATATATATATTCACATGTATGTCTATACTTGTGTGTGTATATATATATATTCACATGTATGTCTATACTTGTGTGTATATATATATATATTCACTTGTATGTCTATACTTGTGTGTATATATATATATATTCACATGTATGCCTATACTTGTGTATATATATATTCACATGTATGTGTATACTTGTGTGTGTATATATATTCACATGTATGTCTATACTTGTGTGTATATATAGATTCACATATATGTCTATACTTGTGTGTATATATATATATATATTCACATGTATGTCTATACTTGTGTGTATATATATATTCACATGTATGTCTATACTTGTGTGCATATATATATATATATTCACATGTATGTCTATACTTGTGTGTGTATATATATTCACATGTATGTCTATACTTGTGTGTATATATATATTCACATGTATGTCTATACTTGTATATATATATATTCACATGTATGTCTATACTTGTGTGTATATATATATATTCACATGTATGTCTATACTTGTGTGTATATATATATATACTCACATGTATGTCTATACTTGTGTGTATATATATATATTCACATGTATGTCTATACTTGTGTGTGTATATATATATTCACATGTATGTCTATACTTGTGTGTGTATATATATATATATTCACATGTATGTCTATACTTGTGTGTGTATATATATATTCGCATGTATGTCTATACTTGTGTGTTTATATTATATTCAAATATATGTCTATACTTGTGTGTATATATATATATTCAAATATATGTCTATACTTGTGTGTATATATATATATTCACATATATGTCTATACTTGTGTGTGTATATATATATTCACATGTATGTCTATACTTGTGTGTGTATATATATATATTCACATGTATGTCTATACTTTTGTGTATATATATATTCACATGTATGTCTATACTTGTGTGTATATATATATTTACATGTATGTCTATACTTGTGTGTATATATATATATTCAAATATATGTCTATACTTGTGTGTATATATATATATTCACATGTATGTCTATACTTGTGTGTGTATATATAATCACATGTATGTCTATACTTGTGTATATATATATATTAACATGTATGTCTATACTTGTGTGTATATATATATTCACATGTATGTCTATACTTGTGTGTGTATATATATATTCACATGTATGTCTATACTTGTGTGTGTATATATATATTCACATGTATGTCTATACTTGTGTGTGTATATATATATATTCACATGTATGTCTATACTTGTGTGTGTATATATATATTCACATGTATGTCTATACTTGTGTGTGTATATATATATTCACATGTATGTCTATACTTGTGTGTGTATATATATATATTCACATGTATGTCTATACTTGTGTGTATATATATATATATTCACTTGTATGTCTATACTTGTGTGTATATATATATATATTCACATGTATGCCTATACTTGTGTATATATATATTCACATGTATGTGTATACTTGTGTGTGTATATATATTCACATGTATGTCTATACTTGTGTGTGTATATATATTCACATGTATGTCTATACTTGTGTGTGTATATATATATATTCACATGTATGTCTATACTTGTGTGTATATATATATTCACATGTATGTCTATACTTGTATATATATATATTCACATGTATGTCTATACTTGTGTGTATATATATATATTCACATGTATGTGTATAATTGTGTGTATATATATATATACTCACATGTATGTCTATACTTGTGTGTATATATATATATTCACATGTATGTCTATACTTGTGTGTGTATATATATATTCACATGTATGTCTATACTTGTGTGTATATATATATATATTCACATGTATGTCTATACTTGTGTGTGTATATATATATTCGCATGTATGTCTATACTTGTGTGTATATATATATATTCAAATATATGTCTATACTTGTGTGTATATATATATATTCACATGTATTTCTATACTTGTGTGTGTATATGTATTCACTTGTATGTCTATACTTGTGTGTATATATAGATTCACATGTATGTCTATACTTGTGTGTATATATATATATATTCACATGTATCTCTATACTTGTGTGTATATATATATTCACATGTATGTCTATACTTGTGTGTATATATATATATTCACATGTATGTCTATACTTGTGTGTGTATATATATATATTCACATGTATGTCTATACTTGTGTGTATATATATACTCACATGTATGTCTATACTTATGTGTGTATATATATTCACATGTATGTCTATACTTGTGTGTATATATATATATTCACATGTATGTCTATACTTGTGTATATATATATATTCACATGTATGTCTATACTTGTGTGTATATATATATTCACATGTATGTCTATACTTGTGTGTATATATATATTCACTTGTATGTCTATACTTGTGTGTATATATATATATATATTCACATGTATGTCTATACTTGTGTGTGTGTATATAATCACATGTATGTCTATACTTGTGTGTATATATATATATATTCAAATGTATGTCTATACTTGTGTGTGTATATATATTCACATGTATGTCTATACTTGTGTGTGTATATATATATATTCAAATGTATGTCTATACTTGTGTGTATATATATATATTCACATGTATGTCTATACTTGTGTGTGTGTATATATATATATTCACATGTATGTCTATACTTGTGTGTGTATATATATAATCACATGTATGTCTATACTTGTGTATATATATATATTCACATGTATGTCTATACTTGTGTGTGTATATATATATATTCACATGTATGTCTATACTTGTGTGTATATATATATTCACATGTATGTCTATACTTGTGTATATATATATATATATTCACATGTATGTCTATACTTGTGTGTGTATATATATATTCACATGGATGTCTATACTTGTGTGTGTATATATATATATTCACATGTATGTCTATACTTGTGTGTATATATATATATATATTCACTTGTATGTCTATACTTGTGTGTATATATATATATATTCACATGTATGCCTATACTTGTGTATATATATATTCACATGTATGTGTATACTTGTGTGTGTATATATATTCACATGTATGTCTATACTTGTGTGTATATATAGATTCACATATATGTCTATACTTGTGTGTATATATATATATATATTCACATGTATGTCTATACTTGTGTGTATATATATATTCACATGTATGTCTATACTTGTGTGTGTATATATATATTCACATGTATGTCTATACTTGTGTGTATATATATATTCACATGTATGTCTATACTTGTGTGTGTATATATATATATTCACATGTATGTCTATACTTGTGTGTATATATATATATATATTCACATGTATGTCTATACTTGTGTGTGTATATATATTCACATGTATGTCTATACTTGTGTGTGTATATATATATATTCACATGTATGTCTATACTTGTGTGTATATATATATTCACATGTATGTCTATACTTGTATATATATATATTCACATGTATGTCTATACTTGTGTGTATATATATATATTCACATGTATGTGTATACTTGTGTGTATATATATATATACTCACATGTATGTCTATACTTGTGTGTATATATATATATTCACATGTATGTCTATACTTGTGTGTGTATATATATATTCACATGTATGTCTATACTTGTGTGTGTATATATATATATATTCACATGTATGTCTATACTTGTGTGTGTATATATATATTCGCATGTATGTCTATACTTGTGTGTATATATATATATTCAAATATATGTCTATACTTGTGTGTATATATATATATTCACATGTATTTCTATACTTGTGTGTGTATATGTATTCACTTGTATGTCTATACTTGTGTGTATATATAGATTCACATGTATGTCTATACTTGTGTGTATATATATATATATTCACATGTATCTCTATACTTGTGTGTATATATATATTCACATGTATGTCTATACTTGTGTGTATATATATATATTCACATGTATGTCTATACTTGTGTGTGTATATATATATATTCACATGTATATCTATACTTGTGTGTATATATATACTCACATGTATGTCTATACTTATGTGTGTATATATATTCACATGTATGTCTATACTTGTGTGTATATATATATATTCACATGTATGTCTATACTTGTGTATATATATATATTCACATGTATGTCTATACTTGTGTGTATATATATATTCACATGTATGTCTATACTTGTGTGTATATATATATATATATTCACATGTATGTCTATACTTATATATATATATATTCACATGTATGTCTATACTTGTATATATATATATTCACATGTATGTGTATACTTGTGTGTATATATATATATTCACATGTATGTCTATACTTGTGTGTATATATATATATATTCACATGTATGTCTATACTTGTGTGTGTATATATATATATTCACATGTATGTCTATACTTATATATATATATATTCACATGTATGTCTATACTTGTATATATATATATTCACATGTATGTCTATACTTGTGTGTATATATATTCACATGTATGTCTATACTTGTGTGTATATATATATTCACATGTATGTCTATACTTGTGTGTATATATATATATTCAAATGTATGTCTATACTTGTGTGTGTATATATATATTCACATGTATGTCTATACTTGTGTGTATATATATATATATATTCACATGTATGTCTATACTTGTGTGTGTGTATATAATCACATGTATGTCTATACTTGTGTGTATATATATATATATTCAAATGTATGTCTATACTTGTGTGTGTATATATATTCACATGTATGTCTATACTTGTGTGTATATATATATATTCACATGTATGTCTATACTTGTGTGTATATATATATATATTCACTTGTATGTCTATACTTGTGTGTATATATATATATATTCACATGTATGCCTATACTTGTGTATATATATATATTCACATGTATGTGTATACTTGTGTGTGTATATATGTGTGTGTATGTCTATACTTATATATATATATATTCACATGTATGTCTATACTTGTATATATATATATTCACATGTATGTCTATACTTGTGTGTATATATATTCACATGTATGTCTATACTTGTGTGTATATATATATTCACATGTATGTCTATACTTGTGTGTATATATATATATTCAAATGTATGTCTATACTTGTGTGTGTATATATATATTCACATGTATGTCTATACTTGTGTGTATATATATATATATATTCACATGTATGTCTATACTTGTGTGTGTGTATATAATCACATGTATGTCTATACTTGTGTGTATATATATATATATTCAAATGTATGTCTATACTTGTGTGTGTATATATATTCACATGTATGTCTATACTTGTGTGTATATATATATATTCACATGTATGTCTATACTTGTGTGTATATATATATATATTCACTTGTATGTCTATACTTGTGTGTATATATATATATATTCACATGTATGCCTATACTTGTGTATATATATATATTCACATGTATGTGTATACTTGTGTGTGTATATATATTCACATGTATGTCTATACTTGTGTGTATATATATATATATTTACATGTATGTCTATACTTGTGTGTGTGTATATAATCACATGTATGTCTATACTTGTGTGTATATATATATATATTCAAATGTATGTCTATACTTGTGTGTATATATATATATTCACATGTATGTCTATACTTGTGTATGTGTATATATATATATTCACATGCATGTCTATACTTGTGTGTGTATATATATAATCACATGTATGTCTATACTTGTGTGTGTGTATATATATATATTCACATGTATGTCTATACTTGTGTGTGTATATATATATATATTCACATGTATGTCTATACTTGTGTGTATATATATATTCACATGTATGTCTATACTTGTGTATATATATATATATATATATTCACATGTATGTCTATACTTGTGTATATATATATATTCACATGTATGTCTATACTTGTGTGTGTATATATATATATTCACATGTATGTCTATACTTGTGTGTATATATATATTCACATGTATGTCTATACTTGTGTATATATATATATATTCACATGTATGTCTATACTTGTGTGTGTATATATATATTCACATGTATGTCTATACTTGTGTGTGTATATATATATATTCACATGTATGTCTATACTTGTGTGTATATATATATATATTCACTTGTATGTCTATACTTGTGTGTATATATATATATATTCACATGTATGCCTATACTTGTGTATATATATATTCACATGTATGTGTATACTTGTGTGTGTATATATATTCACATGTATGTCTATACTTGTGTGTATATATAGATTCACATATATGTCTATACTTGTGTGTATATATATATATATATTCACATGTATGTCTATACTTGTGTGTATATATATATTCACATGTATGTCTATACTTGTGTGCATATATATATATATATTCACATGTATGTCTATACTTGTGTGTGTATATATATTCACATGTATGTCTATACTTGTGTGTATATATATATTCACATGTATGTCTATACTTGTATATATATATATTCACATGTATGTCTATACTTGTGTGTATATATATATATTCACATGTATGTCTATACTTGTGTGTATATATATATATACTCACATGTATGTCTATACTTGTGTGTATATATATATATTCACATGTATGTCTATACTTGTGTGTGTATATATATATTCACATGTATGTCTATACTTGTGTGTGTATATATATATATATTCACATGTATGTCTATACTTGTGTGTGTATATATATATTCGCATGTATGTCTATACTTGTGTGTATATATTATATTCAAATATATGTCTATACTTGTGTGTATATATATATATTCAAATATATGTCTATACTTGTGTGTATATATATATATTCACATATATGTCTATACTTGTGTGTGTATATATATATTCACATGTATGTCTATACTTGTGTGTGTATATATATATATTCACATGTATGTCTATACTTTTGTGTATATATATATTCACATGTATGTCTATACTTGTGTGTATATATATATTTACATGTATGTCTATACTTGTGTGTATATATATATATTCAAATATATGTCTATACTTGTGTGTATATATATATATTCACATGTATGTCTATACTTGTGTGTGTATATATAATCACATGTATGTCTATACTTGTGTATATATATATATTAACATGTATGTCTATACTTGTGTGTATATATATATTCACATGTATGTCTATACTTGTGTGTGTATATATATATTCACATGTATGTCTATACTTGTGTGTGTATATATATATTCACATGTATGTCTATACTTGTGTGTGTATATATATATATTCACATGTATGTCTATACTTGTGTGTGTATATATATATTCACATGTATGTCTATACTTGTGTGTGTATATATATATTCACATGTATGTCTATACTTGTGTGTGTATATATATATATTCACATGTATGTCTATACTTGTGTGTATATATATATATATTCACTTGTATGTCTATACTTGTGTGTATATATATATATATTCACATGTATGCCTATACTTGTGTATATATATATTCACATGTATGTGTATACTTGTGTGTGTATATATATTCACATGTATGTCTATACTTGTGTGTGTATATATATTCACATGTATGTCTATACTTGTGTGTGTATATATATATATTCACATGTATGTCTATACTTGTGTGTATATATATATTCACATGTATGTCTATACTTGTATATATATATATTCACATGTATGTCTATACTTGTGTGTATATATATATATTCACATGTATGTGTATACTTGTGTGTATATATATATATACTCACATGTATGTCTATACTTGTGTGTATATATATATATTCACATGTATGTCTATACTTGTGTGTGTATATATATATTCACATGTATGTCTATACTTGTGTGTATATATATATATATTCACATGTATGTCTATACTTGTGTGTGTATATATATATTCGCATGTATGTCTATACTTGTGTGTATATATATATATTCAAATATATGTCTATACTTGTGTGTATATATATATATTCACATGTATTTCTATACTTGTGTGTGTATATGTATTCACTTGTATGTCTATACTTGTGTGTATATATAGATTCACATGTATGTCTATACTTGTGTGTATATATATATATATTCACATGTATCTCTATACTTGTGTGTATATATATATTCACATGTATGTCTATACTTGTGTGTATATATATATATTCACATGTATGTCTATACTTGTGTGTGTATATATATATATTCACATGTATGTCTATACTTGTGTGTATATATATACTCACATGTATGTCTATACTTATGTGTGTATATATATTCACATGTATGTCTATACTTGTGTGTATATATATATATTCACATGTATGTCTATACTTGTGTATATATATATATTCACATGTATGTCTATACTTGTGTGTATATATATATTCACATGTATGTCTATACTTGTGTGTATATATATATATATATTCACATGTATGTCTATACTTATATATATATATATTCACATGTATGTCTATACTTGTATATATATATATTCACATGTATGTCTATACTTGTGTGTATATATATATATATTCACATGTATGTCTATACTTGTGTGTATATATATATATATTCACATGTATGTCTATACTTGTGTGTGTATATATATATATATATTCACATGTATGTCTATACTTATATATATATATATTCACATGTATGTCAATACTTGTATATATATATATTCACATGTATGTCTATACTTGTGTGTATATATATTCACATGTATGTCTATACTTGTGTGTATATATATATTCACATGTATGTCTATACTTGTGTGTATATATATATATTCAAATGTATGTCTATACTTGTGTGTGTATATATATATTCACATGTATGTCTATACTTGTGTGTATATATATATATATATATATTCACATGTAAGTCTATACTTGTGTGTGTGTATATAATCACATGTATGTCTATACTTGTGTGTATATATATATATATTCAAATGTATGTCTATACTTGTGTGTGTATATATATTCACATGTATGTCTATACTTGTGTGTATATATATATATTCACATGTATGTCTATACTTGTGTGTATATATATATATATTCACTTGTATGTCTATACTTGTGTGTATATATATATATATTCACATGTATGCCTATACTTGTGTATATATATATATTCACATGTATGTGTATACTTGTGTGTGTATATATATTCACATGTATGTCTATACTTGTGTGTATATATATATATATTCACATGTATGTCTATACTTGTGTGTGTGTATATAATCACATGTATGTCTATACTTGTGTGTATATATATATATATTCAAATGTATGTCTATACTTGTGTGTATATATATATATTCACATGTATGTCTATACTTGTGTGTGTGTATATATATATATTCACATGTATGTCTATACTTGTGTGTGTATATATATAATCACATGTATGTCTATACTTGTGTGTGTGTATATATATATATTCACATGTATGTCTATACTTGTGTGTGTATATATATATTCACATGTATGTCTATACTTGTGTGTATATATATATTCACATGTATGTCTATACTTGTGTATATATATATATATATATATTCACATGTATGTCTATACTTGTGTATATATATATATTCACATGTATGTCTATACTTGTGTGTGTATATATATATATTCACATGTATGTCTATACTTGTGTATATATATATATATTCACATGTATGTCTATACTTGTGTGTGTATATATATATTCACATGTATGTCTATACTTGTGTGTGTATATATATATATTCACATGTATGTCTATACTTGTGTGTATATATATATATATTCACTTGTATGTCTATACTTGTGTGTATATATATATATATTCACATGTATGCCTATACTTGTGTATATATATATTCACATGTATGTGTATACTTGTGTGTGTATATATATTCACATGTATGTCTATACTTGTGTGTATATATAGATTCACATATATGTCTATACTTGTGTGTATATATATATATATTCACATGTATGTCTATACTTGTGTGTATATATATATTCACATGTATGTCTATACTTGTGTGCATATATATATATATATTCACATGTATGTCTATACTTGTGTGTGTATATATATTCACATGTATGTCTATACTTGTGTGTATATATATATTCACATGTATGTCTATACTTGTATATATATATATTCACATGTATGTCTATACTTGTGTGTATATATATATATTCACATGTATGTCTATACTTGTGTGTATATATATATATACTCACATGTATGTCTATACTTGTGTGTATATATATATATTCACATGTATGTCTATACTTGTGTGTGTATATATATATTCACATGTATGTCTATACTTGTGTGTGTATATATATATATATTCACATGTATGTCTATACTTGTGTGTGTATATATATATATTCGCATGTATGTCTATACTTGTGTGTATATATTATATTCAAATATATGTCTATACTTGTGTGTATATATATATATTCAAATATATGTCTATACTTGTGTGTATATATATATATTCACATATATGTCTATACTTGTGTGTGTATATATATATTCACATGTATGTCTATACTTGTGTGTATATATATATTCACATGTATGTCTATACTTGTGTGTGTATATATATATATTCACATGTATGTCTATACTTTTGTGTATATATATATTCACATGTATGTCTATACTTGTGTGTATATATATATTTACATGTATGTCTATACTTGTGTGTATATATATATATTCAAATATATGTCTATACTTGTGTGTATATATATATATTCACATGTATGTCTATACTTGTGTGTGTATATATAATCACATGTATGTCTATACTTGTGTATATATATATATTAACATGTATGTCTATACTTGTGTGTATATATATATTCACATGTATGTCTATACTTGTGTGTGTATATATATATTCACATGTATGTCTATACTTGTGTGTGTATGTATATATTCACATGTATGTCTATACTTGTGTGTGTATATATATATATTCACATGTATGTCTATACTTGTGTGTGTATATATATATTCACATGTATGTCTATACTTGTGTGTATATATATATTCACATGTATGTCTATACTTGTGTGTATGTATATATATATATTCACATGTATGTCTATACTTGTGTGTATATATATATATATATTCACATGTATGTCTATACTTGTGTGTGTATATATAATCACATGTATGTCTATACTTGTGTGTGTATATATATTCACATGTATGTCTATACTTGTGTTTATATATATATTCACATGTATGTCTATACTTGTGTGTGTATATATAATCACATGTATGTCTATACTTGTGTATATATATATATATTAACATGTATGTCTATACTTGTGTGTATATATATATATATTCACATGTATGTCTATACTTGTGTGTATATATATATTCACATGTATGTCTATACTTGTGTGTGTATATATATATATTCACATGTATGTGTATATTTGTGTGTATATATATATATTCACATGTATGTCTATACTTGTATATATATATATATTCACTTGTATGTCTATACTTGTGTGTATATATATATATATATTCACATGTATGTCTATACTTGTGTGTATATATATATTCACATGTATGTCTATACTTGTATATATATATATTCACATGTATGTTTATACTTGTGTGTGTATATATAATCACATGTATGTTTATACGTGTATATATATATATATTCACTTGTATGTCTATACTTGTGTGTATATATATATATATTCACATATATGTCTATACTTGTGTCTGTATATATATATATATTCACATGTATGTCTATACTTGTGTGTGTATATATATATATATATTAACATGTATGTCTATACTTGTGTGTATATATATATTCACATGTATGTCTATACTTGTGTATATATATATATATTCACATGTATGTCTATACTTGTATATATATATATATATATATTCACGTGTATGTCTATACTTGTGTGTGTATATATATATATTCACATGTATGTCTATACTTGTGTGTGTATATATAATCACATGTATGTCTATACTTGTGTGTATATATATATATATTCACATGTATGTCTATACTTGTGTGTGTATATATATATATATTCACATGTATGTCTATACTTGTGTGTGTATATATTTATATTCACATGTATGTCTATACTTGTGTGTATATATATATTCACATGTATGTCTATACTTGTGTATATATATATTCACATGTATGTCTATACTTGTGTGTATATATATATATATTCACATGTATGTCTATACTTGTGTGTATATATATATATTCACATGTATGTCTATACTTGTGTGTATATATATATTCACATGTACGTCTATACTTGTGTATATATATATTCACATGTATGTCTATACTTGTGTGTGTATATATTTATATTCACATGTATGTCTATACTTGTGTGTATATATATATTCACATGTATGTCTATACTTGTGTGTATATATATATATTCACATGTATGTCTATACTTGTGTGTATATATATATTCACATGTATGTCTATACTTGTGTGTGTATATATATATATTCACATGTATGTCTATACTTGTGTGTATATATATATTCACATGTATGTCTATACTTGTGTGTGTATATATATATATTCACATGTATGTGTATACTTGTGTTTATATATATATATTCACATGTATGTCTATACTTGTGTGTGTATATATATAATCACATGTATGTCTATACTTGTGTGTGTATATATATATTCACATGTATGTCTATACTTGTGTGTGTATATATATATATTCACATGTATGTCTATACTTGTGTGTGTATATATATATTCGCATGTATGTCTATACTTGTGTGTATATATATATATTCAAATATATGTCTATACTTGTGTGTATATATATATATTCACATGTATTTCTATACTTGTGTGTGTATATGTATTCACTTGTATGTCTATACTTGTGTGTATATATAGATTCACATGTATGTCTATACTTGTGTGTATATATATATATATTCACATGTATCTCTATACTTGTGTGTATATATATATTCACATGTATGTCTATACTTGTGTGTATATATATATATTCACATGTATGTCTATACTTGTGTGTGTATATATATATATTCACATGTATGTCTATACTTGTGTGTATATATATACTCACATGTATGTCTATACTTATGTGTGTATATATATTCACATGTATGTCTATACTTGTGTGTATATATATATTCACATGTATGTCTATACTTGTGTATATATATATATTCACATGTATGTCTATACTTGTGTGTATATATATATTCACATGTATGTCTATACTTGTGTGTATATATATATATATATTCACATGTATGTCTATACTTATATATATATATATTCACATGTATGTCTATACTTGTATATATATATATTCACATGTATGTCTATACTTGTGTGTATATATATATATATTCACATGTATGTCTATACTTGTGTGTATATATATATATATTCACATGTATGTCTATACTTGTGTGTGTATATATATATATATATTCACATGTATGTCTATACTTATATATATATATATTCACATGTATGTCAATACTTGTATATATATATATTCACATGTATGTCTATACTTGTGTGTATATATATTCACATGTATGTCTATACTTGTGTGTATATATATATTCACATGTATGTCTATACTTGTGTGTATATATATATATTCAAATGTATGTCTATACTTGTGTGTGTATATATATATTCACATGTATGTCTATACTTGTGTGTATATATATATATATATATATTCACATGTAAGTCTATACTTGTGTGTGTGTATATAATCACATGTATGTCTATACTTGTGTGTATATATATATATATTCAAATGTATGTCTATACTTGTGTGTGTATATATATTCACATGTATGTCTATACTTGTGTGTATATATATATATTCACATGTATGTCTATACTTGTGTGTATATATATATATATTCACTTGTATGTCTATACTTGTGTGTATATATATATATATTCACATGTATGCCTATACTTGTGTATATATATATATTCACATGTATGTGTATACTTGTGTGTGTATATATATTCACATGTATGTCTATACTTGTGTGTATATATATATATATTCACATGTATGTCTATACTTGTGTGTGTGTATATAATCACATGTATGTCTATACTTGTGTGTATATATATATATATTCAAATGTATGTCTATACTTGTGTGTATATATATATATTCACATGTATGTCTATACTTGTGTGTGTGTATATATATATATTCACATGTATGTCTATACTTGTGTGTGTATATATATAATCACATGTATGTCTATACTTGTGTGTGTGTATATATATATATTCACATGTATGTCTATACTTGTGTGTGTATATATATATTCACATGTATGTCTATACTTGTGTGTATATATATATTCACATGTATGTCTATACTTGTGTATATATATATATATATATATTCACATGTATGTCTATACTTGTGTATATATATATATTCACATGTATGTCTATACTTGTGTGTGTATATATATATATTCACATGTATGTCTATACTTGTGTATATATATATATATTCACATGTATGTCTATACTTGTGTGTGTATATATATATTCACATGTATGTCTATACTTGTGTGTGTATATATATATATTCACATGTATGTCTATACTTGTGTGTATATATATATATATTCACTTGTATGTCTATACTTGTGTGTATATATATATATATTCACATGTATGCCTATACTTGTGTATATATATATTCACATGTATGTGTATACTTGTGTGTGTATATATATTCACATGTATGTCTATACTTGTGTGTATATATAGATTCACATATATGTCTATACTTGTGTGTATATATATATATATTCACATGTATGTCTATACTTGTGTGTATATATATATTCACATGTATGTCTATACTTGTGTGCATATATATATATATATTCACATGTATGTCTATACTTGTGTGTGTATATATATTCACATGTATGTCTATACTTGTGTGTATATATATATTCACATGTATGTCTATACTTGTATATATATATATTCACATGTATGTCTATACTTGTGTGTATATATATATATTCACATGTATGTCTATACTTGTGTGTATATATATATATACTCACATGTATGTCTATACTTGTGTGTATATATATATATTCACATGTATGTCTATACTTGTGTGTGTATATATATATTCACATGTATGTCTATACTTGTGTGTGTATATATATATATATTCACATGTATGTCTATACTTGTGTGTGTATATATATATATTCGCATGTATGTCTATACTTGTGTGTATATATTATATTCAAATATATGTCTATACTTGTGTGTATATATATATATTCAAATATATGTCTATACTTGTGTGTATATATATATATTCACATATATGTCTATACTTGTGTGTGTATATATATATTCACATGTATGTCTATACTTGTGTGTATATATATATTCACATGTATGTCTATACTTGTGTGTGTATATATATATATTCACATGTATGTCTATACTTTTGTGTATATATATATTCACATGTATGTCTATACTTGTGTGTATATATATATTTACATGTATGTCTATACTTGTGTGTATATATATATATTCAAATATATGTCTATACTTGTGTGTATATATATATATTCACATGTATGTCTATACTTGTGTGTGTATATATAATCACATGTATGTCTATACTTGTGTATATATATATATTAACATGTATGTCTATACTTGTGTGTATATATATATTCACATGTATGTCTATACTTGTGTGTGTATATATATATTCACATGTATGTCTATACTTGTGTGTGTATGTATATATTCACATGTATGTCTATACTTGTGTGTGTATATATATATATTCACATGTATGTCTATACTTGTGTGTGTATATATATATTCACATGTATGTCTATACTTGTGTGTATATATATATTCACATGTATGTCTATACTTGTGTGTATGTATATATATATATTCACATGTATGTCTATACTTGTGTGTATATATATATATATATTCACATGTATGTCTATACTTGTGTGTGTATATATAATCACATGTATGTCTATACTTGTGTGTGTATATATATTCACATGTATGTCTATACTTGTGTTTATATATATATTCACATGTATGTCTATACTTGTGTGTGTATATATAATCACATGTATGTCTATACTTGTGTATATATATATATATTAACATGTATGTCTATACTTGTGTGTATATATATATATATTCACATGTATGTCTATACTTGTGTGTATATATATATTCACATGTATGTCTATACTTGTGTGTGTATATATATATATTCACATGTATGTGTATATTTGTGTGTATATATATATATTCACATGTATGTCTATACTTGTATATATATATATATTCACTTGTATGTCTATACTTGTGTGTATATATATATATATATTCACATGTATGTCTATACTTGTGTGTATATATATATTCACATGTATGTCTATACTTGTATATATATATATTCACATGTATGTTTATACTTGTGTGTGTATATATAATCACATGTATGTTTATACGTGTATATATATATATATTCACTTGTATGTCTATACTTGTGTGTATATATATATATATTCACATATATGTCTATACTTGTGTCTGTATATATATATATATTCACATGTATGTCTATACTTGTGTGTGTATATATATATATATATTAACATGTATGTCTATACTTGTGTGTATATATATATTCACATGTATGTCTATACTTGTGTATATATATATATATTCACATGTATGTCTATACTTGTATATATATATATATATATATTCACGTGTATGTCTATACTTGTGTGTGTATATATATATATTCACATGTATGTCTATACTTGTGTGTGTATATATAATCACATGTATGTCTATACTTGTGTGTATATATATATATATTCACATGTATGTCTATACTTGTGTGTGTATATATATATATATTCACATGTATGTCTATACTTGTGTGTGTATATATTTATATTCACATGTATGTCTATACTTGTGTGTATATATATATTCACATGTATGTCTATACTTGTGTATATATATATTCACATGTATGTCTATACTTGTGTGTATATATATATATATTCACATGTATGTCTATACTTGTGTGTATATATATATATTCACATGTATGTCTATACTTGTGTGTATATATATATTCACATGTACGTCTATACTTGTGTATATATATATTCACATGTATGTCTATACTTGTGTGTGTATATATTTATATTCACATGTATGTCTATACTTGTGTGTATATATATATTCACATGTATGTCTATACTTGTGTGTATATATATATATTCACATGTATGTCTATACTTGTGTGTATATATATATTCACATGTATGTCTATACTTGTGTGTGTATATATATATATTCACATGTATGTCTATACTTGTGTGTATATATATATTCACATGTATGTCTATACTTGTGTGTGTATATATATATATTCACATGTATGTGTATACTTGTGTTTATATATATATATTCACATGTATGTCTATACTTGTGTGTGTATATATATAATCACATGTATGTCTATACTTGTGTGTGTATATATATATTCACATGTATGTCTATACTTGTGTGTGTATATATATATATTCACATGTATGTCTATACTTGTGTGTGTATATATATATTCACATGTATGTCTATACTTGTGTGTATATATATATATATATTCACATGTATGTCTATACTTGTGTGTATATATATATTCACATGTATGTGTATACTTGTGTGTATGTATATATATATATTCACATGTATGTCTATACTTGTGTGTATATATATATATATATTCACATGTATGTCTATACTTGTGTGTGTATATATAATCACATGTATGTCTATACTTGTGTGTGTATATATATTCACATGTATGTCTATACTTGTGTGTATATATATATTCACATGTATGTCTATACTTGTGTGTGTATATATAATCACATGTATGTCTATACTTGTGTATATATATATATATTAACATGTATGTCTATACTTGTGTGTATATATATATATATTCACATGTATGTCTATACTTGTGTGTATATATATATTCACATGTATGTCTATACTTGTGTGTGTATATATATATATATTCACATGTATGTGTATATTTGTGTGTATATATATATATTCACATGTATGTCTATACTTGTATATATATATATATTCACTTGTATGTCTATACTTGTGTGTATATATATATATATATTCACATGTATGTCTATACTTGTATATATATATATTCACATGTATGTTTATACTTGTGTGTGTATATATAATCACATGTATGTTTATACGTGTATATATATATATATTCACTTGTATGTCTATACTTGTGTGTATATATATATATATTCACATATATGTCTATACTTGTGTCTGTATATATATATATATTCACATGTATGTCTATACTTGTGTGTGTATATATATATATATATTCACATGTATGTCTATACTTGTGTGTATATATATATTCACATGTATGTCTATACTTGTGTGTGTATATATATATATTCACATGTATGTCTATACTTGTGTGTATATATATATTCACATGTATGTCTATACTTGTGTGTGTATATATATATATTCACATGTATGTGTATATTTGTGTGTATATATATATATTCACATGTATGTCTATACTTGTATATATATATATATTCACTTGTATGTCTATACTTGTGTGTATATATATATATATATTCACATGTATGTCTATACTTGTGTGTATATATATATTCACATGTATGTCTATACTTGTATATATATATATTCACATGTATGTTTATACTTGTGTGTGTATATATAATCACATGTATGTTTATACGTGTATATATATATATATTCACTTGTATGTCTATACTTGTGTGTATATATATATATATTCACATATATGTCTATACTTGTGTCTGTATATATATATATATTCACATGTATGTCTATACTTGTGTGTGTATATATATATATATATTAACATGTATGTCTATACTTCTGTGTATATATATATTCACATGTATGTCTATACTTGTGTATATATATATATATTCACATGTATGTCTATACTTGTATATATATATATATATATATTCACATGTATGTCTATACTTGTGTGTGTATATATATATATTCATATGTATGTCTATACTTGTGTGTGTATATATAATCACATGTATGTCTATACTTGTGTGTATATATATATATATTCACATGTATGTCTATACTTGTGTGTGTATATATATATATATTCACATGTATGTCTATACTTGTGTGTGTATATATTTATATTCACATGTATGTCTATACTTGTGTGTATATATATATTCACATGTATGTCTATACTTGTGTATATATATATTCACATGTATGTCTATACTTGTGTGTATATATATATATATTCACATGTATGTCTATACTTGTGTGTATATATATATATTCACATGTATGTCTATACTTGTGTGTATATATATATTCACATGTACGTCTATACTTGTGTATATATATATTCACATGTATGTCTATACTTGTGTGTGTATATATTTATATTCACATGTATGTCTATACTTGTGTGTATATATATATTCACATGTATGTCTATACTTGTGTGTATATATATATATTCACATGTATGTCTATACTTGTGTGTATATATATATTCACATGTATGTCTATACTTGTGTGTGTATATATATATATTCACATGTATGTCTATACTTGTGTGTATATATATATTCACATGTATGTCTATACTTGTGTGTGTATATATATATATTCACATGTATGTGTATACTTGTGTTTATATATATATATTCACATGTATGTCTATACTTGTGTGTGTATATATATAATCACATGTATGTCTATACTTGTGTGTGTATATATATATTCACATGTATGTCTATACTTGTGTGTATATATATATATTCACATGTATGTCTATACTTGTATATATATATATTCACATGTATGTCTATACTTGTGTGTGTGTGTGTATATATATTCACATGTATGTCTATACTTGTGTGTATATATATATATTCACATGTATGTCTATACTTGTGTGTGTATATATATATTCACATGTATGTCTATACTTGTGTGTATATATATATTCACATGTATGTCTATACTTGTGTGTATATATATATATTCACATGTATGTCTATATTTGTGTGTATATATATATTCACATGTATGTCTATACTTGTGTGTATATATATATTCACATGTATGTCTATACTTGTGTATATATATATATTCACATGTATGTCTATACTTGTGTGTGTATATATATATATATATTCAAATGTATGTCTATACTTGTGTGTATATATATATATTCACATGTATGTCTATACTTGTGTGTGTATATATATAATCACATGTATGTCTATACTTGTGTATATATATATTCACATGTATGTCTATACTTGTGTATATATATATATTCACATGTATGTCTATACTTGTGTGTATATATATATTCACATGTATGTCTATACTTGTGTGTATATATATATTCACATGTATATCTATACTTGTGTGTGTATATATATATATATTCACATGTATGTCTATACTTGTGTCTGTATATATATATTCACATGAATGTCTATACTTGTGTGTGTATATATATATATATATTCACATGTATGTCTATACTTGTGTGTGTATATATATATATTCACATGTATGTCTATACTTGTGTGTATATATATATTCACATGTATGTCTATACTTGTGTGTATATATATATATTCACATGTATGTCTATACTTGTGTATATATATATATATATTCACATGTATGTCTATACTTGTGTGTGTATATATATATATATATTCACATGTATGTCTATACTTGTGTGTATATATATATTCACATGTATGTCTATACTTGTGTGTGTATATATATATATTCACATGTATGTCTATACTTGTGTGTGTATATATATTCACATGTATATCTATACTTGTGTGTGTATATATGTATATATTCACATGTATGTCTATACTTGTGTGTGTATATATATATTCACCTGTATGTCTATACTTGTGTGTGTGTGTATATATATATTCACATGTATGTCTATACTTGTGTGTGTATATATAATCACATGTATGTCTATACTTGTGTGTGTATATATCTCTATCCATCTCTAAGCCACCTATTACCTCCCGTTCCCTCTTCACCCATTCCTCCTCACTCATCTTAAAGTTATTGAAGAGATAAGTCACTCTGCTCTGAAATCACTAGAGTTGATCTAGCTACGTTCCAGTCATCTATCCATACAAATCTGGCCAGATATTTCAGCCACTAACTTGTTATCCTCATCTTTTTTTTTTTTTTTTTTTTTCCTGACCATGCTGACTCTGTCTCTGACTATTTTTCCATCTAAGGCTACAGGCCATGACTGGCTATTATTAATATTATTGTTGCTGTGTATTCTATCGGCTACTTTGCCATGCTGTATTCTATCCTCTCTCTACCTCACAATTTCCCTCCCACCCCCTCACAACTCCATCCCACCCAGCCCCTCACAACTCCATAGCCTATTCGACCAATCAAACCTCAGCATGCTATTTCTTCTACTACTACTACTACTACTACCTAACTCTCTCCTCCTCAGCCCAACACACCCTGCCATTATTACCACCACCACTGTTCTAGCCCTAAATTTTTCCTACCGGTATGGATGGAGGAGCTGAGAATAAATTGGAGCAAATCTGAATTAATAGATGAAATGAATATGAATCCGCGAGCTACCAAGCATCCATGTGAAGCCCCAATCCAGAGAGAGGAAGCACACACGCACCCCTGCAAAAATCGACCCTTCCCTACGAGTGTCGACAAATGCCCAAAACTCCGAGTTGGTACCTTCAATTTAAGCATGATGAAAGGAAGAGCAGGAGAAATCGTAGAGATGCTAGAGCGAAAGGAAATTGATGTATGCTGTGTGCAAGAGACTAGATGGAGAGGAGAGTCTGCTAGAGTCCTTGTAGGAAAAAGTCAGTGCTACAAATTTTTCTGGGTGGGAAATGAAGATGGGATGGGTGGTGTAGGTATACTACTAGCTGACAAGTGGGTAGATAAAGTAATCTCAGTGTACAGGGTAAATGCAAGAATCATTAAACTCAGACTAGTACTGAATAAAACAATTACCACAATAATATGAGCTTACGCACCCCAATCGGGGTTGCCAGACGAACTTAAGGATAGATTTTACGAGTCCCTAATGTACACTACTGCTCTAACAAACGACAATGACTTCCTAATCATCGCAGGAGATTTTAACAGACACGTAGGTAAACACTGTGACGGCTTCAATAGAGTACATGGAGGCCACGGGGTTGGCACAAGAAATGAAGAAGGATTCAGACTTCTAGAATTCTGCGACGCCAATGACATTTCGATATGAAACACAAACTTCAAAAAACACGACAACCACCTGATCACCTATAGATCAGAGTAGCATTCTAGTCAGATAGATTTTATCCTCAGCAGAGGACGTGACAGATGGACGGTCGTAAACACAAAAGCCTTCCCTAGTGAGGAATGTACCTCCCAACATAGCTTAGTTGTCAGCGACCTCACAGTCAGAGCTAGACAAAACTGGAAACAGAGGCCAACCTGGAGAAGAAAGATCTGGAAGCTGAAAGACCCCTCAGCCAGTAACAGATTTAAAGATATTTTACTCAACGCCTACGACAGTAAAGAAGAACAGATAGAGACATTCAACGTAGAAGAGCACTGGGCGTTCCTAAAAAATAACTTACTAGAGGCGACAGATGAGGTCTGTGGCTGGAGTAAGACCACAAGAAGGAGGAGAGTGACTTGGTGGTGGAACAATAAGGTAGATGAGGCAGTTAAGGCCAAGAGACAGGTATGGAAAGAATGGAAGAACGGGGGGAGCAGGGTATATTACATAGAGACCAAGAGGGAAGCTAGGCGACAAGTATACTTAGCTAGGAGGGAAGCAGAGGATAGAAAATTCAAGCATGTTTAGCAATGTGAGTACCAGAAACAGTAGGTGTTCAAGATTGCGAGGCAGTGTGTCAAAGAGAATTGTGATGTCATTGGAGAGAATTGTATCCGTAATGATAAAGATGAGCTTGCCCTCTCAAGTGCTGAGAAGAAAGATGCATAGAAGAGTCATTATAATAGATTAATTTAAGAAACTCAGGTGTGATTTATCCTTCTTCAGGTGATAGATTAATTTAAGAAACTCAGGTGTTATATATCCGTCTTCAGGTGATAGATTAATATAAGAAACTCAGGTGTGATTTATCCTTCTTCAGTTGATAGATTAATTTAAGAAACTCAGGTGTGATTTATCCTTCTTCAGGTGATAGATTAATTTAAGAAACTCAGGTGTGATTTATCCTTCTTCGGGTGATAGATTAATTTAAGAAACTCAGGTGTGATTTATCCCTCTTCAGGTGATATATTGATTTAACAAACTCAGGTGTGATTTATCCTTCTTCAGGTGATAGATTAATTTAAGAAACTCAGGTGTTATTTATCCTTCTTCAGGCGATAGGTTAATTTCAGAAACTCGGTGTGATTTATCCTTCTTCATGTGATTGATTAATTTAAGAAACTCAGGTGTGATGTATCCTTCTTCAGGTGATAGATTAATTTAAGAAACTCAGGTGTGATTTATCCTTCTTCAGGTGATAGATTAATTTAAGAAACTCCGGTGGGATTTATACTTCTTCAGGTGATAGATTAATTTAAGAAACTCAGGTGTGATTTATACTTCTTCAGGTGATAGATTAATTTAAAAAACTCAGGTGTGATTTATCTTTCTTCAGGTGATAGATTGATTTAAGAAACTCAGGTGTGATTTATCCTTCTTCAGGTGTTAGATTAATTTAAGAAACTCAGGTGTGATTTATCCTTCATCAGGTGATAGATTAATTTAAGAAACTCAGGTGTGATTTATCCTTCTTCAGGTGTTAGATTAATTTAAGAAACTCAGGTGTGATTTATCCTTCATCAGGTGATAGATTAATTTAAGAAACTCAGGTGTGATTTATCCTTCTTCAGGTGATAGATTAATTTAAGAAACTCAGGTGTGATTTATCCTTCTTCAGGTGATTTTTCTATTTTAAAAAACTCAGGTGTCATTTATCCTTCTTCATTTGATAGATTAATTTAAGAAACTCAGGTGTGACTTATCCTTCTTCAGGTCATAGACTAATTTAAGAAACTCCGGTGTGATTTATACTTCTTCAGGTGATAGATTAATTTAAGACAGTCAGGTGTGATATATCCTTCTTCAGGTGATAGATTAATTTAAGAAACTCAGGTGTGATTTATACTTCTTCAGGTGATAGATTAATTTAAGAAACTCAGGTGTGATTTATCCTTCTTCAGGTGATAGATTAATTTAAGAAACTCAGGTGTGATTTATCCTTCTTCAGGTGATAGATTAATTTAAGAAACTCAGGTGTGATTTATCCTTCTTCAGGTGTTAGACTAATTTAAGAAACTCACGTGTGATTTATCCTTCTTCAGGTGATAGATTAATTTTAGAATCTCAGGTGTGATTTATCCTTCTTCAGATGATAGATTAATTTAAGAAACTCAGGTGTGATTTATCCTTATTCAGGTGATTTTTTTATTTTAAAAAACTCAGGTGTGATTTATCCTTCTTCAGGTGATAGATTAATTTCAGAAACTCAGGTGTGATTTATCCTTCTTTATGTGATTGATTAATTTAAGAAACTCAGGTGTGATTTATCCTTCTTCAGTTGATAGATTAATTTAAGAAAATTAGGTGTGATTTATCTTTCTTCAGGTGATGGATTAATTTAATACACTCAGGTGTGATTTATCCTTCTTCAGGTGAAAGATTAATTTAAGAAACTCAGGTGTGATATATCGTTCTTCAGGTGATAGATTAATTTAATAAACTCCGGTGTGATTTTTGCTTCTTCATGTGATTTATTAAGTTAAGAAACTCAGGTTTGATTTATTCTTCTTCAGGTGATAGATTAATTTAAGAAACTCCGGTGTGATTTTTGCTTCTTCATGTGATTTATTAATTTAAGAAACTCAGGTGTGATTTATCCTTCTTCAGTTGATAGATTAATTTAAGAAACTCAGGTGTGATTGATCCTTCTTCAGGTGATAGATTAATTTAACAAACTGAGGTGTGATTTATCCTTCTTCAGTCGATAGCTAAATTTAAGAAACTCAGGTGTGATTTATCCTTCTTCAGTCGATAGCTAAATTTAAGAAACTCAGGTGTGATTTATCCTTCTTCAGTCGATAGCTAAATTTAAGAAACTCAGGTGTGATTTATCCTTCTTCAGGTGATAGATTAATTTAAGAAACTCAGGTGTGATTTATCCTTCTTCAGGTGATAGATTAATTTAACAAACTCAGGTGTGATTTATCCTTCTTCAGGTGATAGATTAATTTAAGAAACTCAGGTGTTATTTATCCTTCTTCAGTCGATAGCTAAATTTAAGAAACTCAGGTGTGATTTATCCTTCTTCAGGTGATAGATTAATTTAACAAACTGAGGTGTGATTTATCCTTCTTCAGTCGATAGCTAAATTTAAGAAACTCAGGTGTGATTTATCCTTCTTCAGTCGATAGCTAAATTTAAGAAACTCAGGTGTGATTTATCCTTCTTCAGGAGATAGATTAATTTAAGAAACTCAGGTGTGATTTATCCTTCTTCAGGTGATAGATTAATTTAAGAAACTCAGGTGTGATTTATCCTTCTTCAGTTGATAGATTAATTTAAGAAAATTAGGTGTGATTTATCTTTCTTCAGGTGATGGATTAATTTAATACACTCAGGTGTGATTTATCCTTCTTCAGGTGAAAGATTAATTTAAGAAACTTAGGTGTGATATATCGTTCTTCAGGTGATAGATTAATTTAATAAACTCCGGTGTGATTTTTGCTTCTTCATGTGATTTATTAAGTTAAGAAACTCAGGTGTGATTTATCCTTCTTCAGGTGATAGATTAATTTAAGAAACTCCGGTGTGATTTTTGCTTCTTCATGTGATTTATTAATTTAAAAACTCAGGTGTGATTTATCCTTCTTCAGTTGATAGATTAATTTAAGAAACTCAGGTGTGATTGATCCTTCTTCAGGTGATAGATTAATTTAAGACACTCAGGTGTGATTTATCCTTCTTTAAGTGAAAGATTAATTTAACAAACTCAGGTGTTATTTATCCTTCTTCAGGTGATAGATTAATTTAAGAAACTCAGGTGTTATTTATCCTTCTTCAGGTGATAGATTAATTTCAGAGACTCGGTGTGATTTATCCTTCTTCAGGTGATAGATTAATTTCAGAAACTCAGGTGTGATTTACCATTCTTTATGTGATTGATTAATTTAAGAAACTCAGCTGTTGTTTATCCGTCTTCAGGTGTTAGATTAATTTAACAAACTCAGGTGTGATTTATCCTTCTTCAGGTGACAGATTAATTTAACAAACTCCGCTGTGATTCATCCTTCTTCAGGTGATAGATTAATTTCAGAAACTCAGGTGTGATTTATCCTTCTTCAGGTGATACATTAATTTAAGAAACTCAGGTGTGATTTATCCTTCTTCAGGTGATAGATTAATTTAAGAAACTCGGGTGTGATTTATTCTTCTTCAGGTGATAGATTAATTTAACAAACTCAGGTGTTATTTATCCTTATTCAGGCAATAGATTAATGTAAGAAACTCAGGTGTGAGTTATCCTTCTTCAGGTGATTGATTAATTTAACAAACTCAGGTGTAATTTATCCTTCTTCAGGTGATAGATTAATTTAAGAAACTCAGGTGTGATTTATCCTTCTTCAGGTGATAGATTAATTTAACAAACTCAGGTGTGATTTATCCTTCTTCAGGTGATAGATTAAGTTAACAAACTTGGGTGTGATTTATCCTTCTTCAGGTGATTGATTAATTTAACAAACTCAGACGTGATTTATCCTTCTTCAGGTGATAGATTAATTTAAGAAACTCAGGTGTGATTTATACTTCTTCAGGTGATAGATTAATTTAAGAAACTCTGGTGTGATTTATACTTCTTCAGGTGATAGATTAATTTAACAAACTCAGACGTGATTTATCCTTCTTCAGGTGATAGATTAATTTAAGAAACTCAGGTGTGATTTATACTTCTTCAGGTGATAGATTAATTTAAGAAACTCTGGTGTGATTTATACTTCTTCAGGTGATAGATTAATTTAACAAACTCAGGTGTGATTTATCCTTCTTCAGGTGATAGATTAATTTTAAGAAACTCAGATGTTATTTATCCTTCTTCAGGTGATAGACTAATTTAAGAAACTCTGGTGTGATTTATACTTCTTCAGGTGATAGATTAATTTAACAAACTCAGGTGTGATTTATCCTTCTTCAGGTGATAGATTAATTTTAAGAAACTCAGATGTTATTTATCCTTCTTCAGGTGATAGATTAATTTAAGAAACTCAGGTGTTATTTATCCTTCTTCAGGTGATAGATTAATTTCAGAGACTCGGTGTGATTTATCCTTCTTCAGGTGATAGATTAATTTCAGAAACTCAGGTGTGATTTACCCTTCTTTATGTGATTGATTAATTTAAGAAACTCAGCTGTTGTTTATCCGTCTTCAGGTGTTAGATTAATTTAACAAACTCAGGTGTGATTTATCCTTCTTCAGGTGACAGATTAATTTAACAAACTCCGCTGTGATTCATCCTTCTTCAGGTGATAGATTAATTTCAGAATCTCAGGTGTGATTTATCCTTCTTCAGGTGATAGATTAATTTAAGAAACTCAGGTGTGATTTATCCTTCTTCAGGTGATAGATTAATTTAAGAAACTCAGGTGTGATTTATCCTTCTTCAGGTGATAGATTAATTTCAGAAACTCAGGTGTGATTTATCCTTCTTTATGTGATTGATTAATTTAAGAAACTCAGGTGTGATTTATCCTTCTTCAGTTGATAGATTAATTTAAGAAAATTAGGTGTGATTTATCTTTCTTCAGGTGATGGATTAATTTAATACACTCAGGTGTGATTTATCCTTCTTCAGGTGAAAGATTAATTTAAGAAACTCAGGTGTGATATATCGTTCTTCAGGTGATAGATTAATTTAATAAACTCCGGTGTGATTTTTGCTTCTTCATGTGATTTATTAAGTTAAGAAACTCAGGTTTGATTTATTCTTCTTCAGGTGATAGATTAATTTAAGAAACTCCGGTGTGATTTTTGCTTCTTCATGTGATTTATTAATTTAAGAAACTCAGGTGTGATTTATCCTTCTTCAGTTGATAGATTAATTTAAGAAACTCAGGTGTGATTGATCCTTCTTCAGGTGATAGATTAATTTAACAAACTGAGGTGTGATTTATCCTTCTTCAGTCGATAGCTAAATTTAAGAAACTCAGGTGTGATTTATCCTTCTTCAGTCGATAGCTAAATTTAAGAAACTCAGGTGTGATTTATCCTTCTTCAGTCGATAGCTAAATTTAAGAAACTCAGGTGTGATTTATCCTTCTTCAGGAGATAGATTAATTTAAGAAACTCAGGTGTGATTTATCCTTCTTCAGGTGATAGATTAATTTAAGAAACTCAGGTGTGATTTATCCTTCTTCAGTTGATAGATTAATTTAAGAAAATTAGGTGTGATTTATCTTTCTTCAGGTGATGGATTAATTTAATACACTCAGGTGTGATTTATCCTTCTTCAGGTGAAAGATTAATTTAAGAAACTTAGGTGTGATATATCGTTCTTCAGGTGATAGATTAATTTAATAAACTCCGGTGTGATTTTTGCTTCTTCATGTGATTTATTAAGTTAAGAAACTCAGGTGTGATTTATCCTTCTTCAGGTGATAGATTAATTTAAGAAACTCCGGTGTGATTTTTGCTTCTTCATGTGATTTATTAATTTAAAAACTCAGGTGTGATTTATCCTTCTTCAGTTGATAGATTAATTTAAGAAACTCAGGTGTGATTGATCCTTCTTCAGGTGATAGATTAATTTAAGACACTCAGGTGTGATTTATCCTTCTTTAAGTGAAAGATTAATTTAACAAACTCAGGTGTTATTTATCCTTCTTCAGGTGATAGATTAATTTAAGAAACTCAGGTGTTATTTATCCTTCTTCAGGTGATAGATTAATTTCAGAGACTCGGTGTGATTTATCCTTCTTCAGGTGATAGATTAATTTCAGAAACTCAGGTGTGATTTACCCTTCTTTATGTGATTGATTAATTTAAGAAACTCAGCTGTTGTTTATCCGTCTTCAGGTGTTAGATTAATTTAACAAACTCAGGTGTGATTTATCCTTCTTCAAGTGACAGATTAATTTAACAAACTCCGCTGTGATTCATCCTTCTTCAGGTGATAGATTAATTTCAGAAACTCAGGTGTGATTTATCCTTCTTCAGGTGATACATTAATTTAAGAAACTCAGGTGTGATTTATCCTTCTTCAGGTGATAGATTAATTTAAGAAACTCAGGTGTGATTTATTCTTCTTCAGGTGATAGATTAATTTAAGAAACTCAGGTGTGATTTATACTTCTTCAGGTGATAGATTAATTTAAGAAACTCTGGTGTGATTTATACTTCTTCAGGTGATAGATTAATTTAACAAACTCAGGTGTGATTTATCCTTCTTCAGGTGATAGATTAATTTTAAGAAACTCAGATGTTATTTATCCTTCTTCAGGTGATAGACTAATTTAAGAAACTCTGGTGTGATTTATACTTCTTCAGGTGATAGATTAATTTAACAAACTCAGGTGTGATTTATCCTTCTTCAGGTGATAGATTAATTTTAAGAAACTCAGATGTTATTTATCCTTCTTCAGGTGATAGATTAATTTAAGAAACTCAGGTGTTATTTATCCTTCTTCAGGTGATAGATTAATTTCAGAGACTCGGTGTGATTTATCCTTCTTCAGGTGATAGATTAATTTCAGAAACTCAGGTGTGATTTACCCTTCTTTATGTGATTGATTAATTTAAGAAACTCAGCTGTTGTTTATCCGTCTTCAGGTGTTAGATTAATTTAACAAACTCAGGTGTGATTTATCCTTCTTCAGGTGACAGATTAATTTAACAAACTCCGCTGTGATTCATCCTTCTTCAGGTGATAGATTAATTTCAGAATCTCAGGTGTGATTTATCCTTCTTCAGGTGATAGATTAATTTAAGAAACTCAGGTGTGATTTATCCTTCTTCAGGTGATAGATTAATTTAAGAAACTCAGGTGTGATTTATTCTTCTTCAGGTGATAGATTAATTTAAGAAACTCAGGTGTTATTTATCCTTATTCAGGCAATAGATTAATGTAAGAAACTCAGGTGTGAGTTATCCTTCTTCAGGTGATTGATTAATTTAACAAACTCAGGTGTAATTTATCCTTCTTCAGGTGACAGATTAATTTAACAAACTCCCCTGTGATTCATCCTTCTTCAGGTGATAGATTAATTTCAGAATCTCAGGTGTGATTTATCCTTCTTCAGGTGATAGATTAATTTAAGAAACTCAGGTGTGATTTGTCCTTCTTCAGGTGATAGATTAATTTAAGAAACTCAGGTGTGATTTATTCTTCTTCAGGTGATAGATTAATTTAACAAACTCAGGTGTTATTTATCCTTATTCAGGCAATAGATTAATGTAAGAAACTCAGGTGTGAGTTATCCTTCTTCAGGTGATTGATTAATTTAACAAACTCAGGTGTAATTTATCCTTCTTCAGGTGATAGATTAATTTAAGAAACTCAGGTGTGATTTATCCTTCTTCAGTTGATAGATTAATTTAAGAAACTCAGCTGTGATTTATACTTCTTCAGGTGATAGATTAATTTAAGAAACTCTGGTGTGATTTATACTTCTTCAGGTGATAGATTAATTTAACAAACTCAGACGTGATTTATCCTTCTTCAGGTGATAGATTAATTTAAGAAACTCCGGTGTGATTTTTGCTTCTTCATGTGATTTATTAATTTAAAAACTCAGGTGTGATTTATCCTTCTTCAGTTGATAGATTAATTTAAGAAACTCAGGTGTGATTGATCCTTCTTTAAGTGAAAGATTAATTTAACAAACTCAGGTGTTATTTATCCTTCTTCAGGTGATAGATTAATTTAAGAAACTCAGGTGTTATTTATCCTTCTTCAGGTGATAGATTAATTTCAGAGACTCGGTGTGATTTATCCTTCTTCAGGTGATAGATTAATTTCAGAAACTCAGGTGTGATTTACCCTTCTTTATGTGATTGATTAATTTAAGAAACTCAGCTGTTGTTTATCCGTCTTCAGGTGTTAGATTAATTTAACAAACTCAGGTGTGATTTATCCTTCTTCAAGTGACAGATTAATTTAACAAACTCCGCTGTGATTCATCCTTCTTCAGGTGATAGATTAATTTCAGAAACTCAGGTGTGATTTATCCTTCTTCAGGTGATACATTAATTTAAGAAACTCAGGTGTGATTTATCCTTCTTCAGGTGATAGATTAATTTAAGAAACTCAGGTGTGATTTATTCTTCTTCAGGTGATAGATTAATTTAACAAACTCAGGTGTTATTTATCCTTATTCAGGCAATAGATTAATGTAAGAAACTCAGGTGTGAGTTATCCTTCTTCAGGTGATTGATTAATTTAACAAACTCAGGTGTAATTTATCCTTCTTCAGGTGATAGATTAATTTAAGAAACTCAGGTGTGATTTATCCTTCTTCAGGTGATAGATTAATTTAACAAACTCAGGTGTGATTTATCCTTCTTCAGGTGATAGATTAAGTTAACAAACTTGGGTGTGATTTATCCTTCTTCAGGTGATTGATTAATTTAACAAACTCAGACGTGATTTATCCTTCTTCAGGTGATAGATTAATTTAAGAAACTCAGGTGTGATTTATACTTCTTCAGGTGATAGATTAATTTAAGAAACTCTGGTGTGATTTATACTTCTTCAGGTGATAGATTAATTTAACAAACTCAGACGTGATTTATCCTTCTTCAGGTGATAGATTAATTTAAGAAACTCAGGTGTGATTTATACTTCTTCAGGTGATAGATTAATTTAAGAAACTCTGGTGTGATTTATACTTCTTCAGGTGATAGATTAATTTAACAAACTCAGGTGTGATTTATCCTTCTTCAGGTGATAGATTAATTTTAAGAAACTCAGATGTTATTTATCCTTCTTCAGGTGATAGACTAATTTAAGAAACTCTGGTGTGATTTATACTTCTTCAGGTGATAGATTAATTTAACAAACTCAGGTGTGATTTATCCTTCTTCAGGTGATAGATTAATTTTAAGAAACTCAGATGTTATTTATCCTTCTTCAGGTGATAGATTAATTTAAGAAACTCAGGTGTTATTTATCCTTCTTCAGGTGATAGATTAATTTCAGAGACTCGGTGTGATTTATCCTTCTTCAGGTGATAGATTAATTTCAGAAACTCAGGTGTGATTTACCCTTCTTTATGTGATTGATTAATTTAAGAAACTCAGCTGTTGTTTATCCGTCTTCAGGTGTTAGATTAATTTAACAAACTCAGGTGTGATTTATCCTTCTTCAGGTGACAGATTAATTTAACAAACTCCGCTGTGATTCATCCTTCTTCAGGTGATAGATTAATTTCAGAATCTCAGGTGTGATTTATCCTTCTTCAGGTGATAGATTAATTTAAGAAACTCAGGTGTGATTTATCCTTCTTCAGGTGATAGATTAATTTAAGAAACTCAGGTGTGATTTATTCTTCTTCAGGTGATAGATTAATTTAAGAAACTCAGGTGTTATTTATCCTTATTCAGGCAATAGATTAATGTAAGAAACTCAGGTGTGAGTTATCCTTCTTCAGGTGATTGATTAATTTAACAAACTCAGGTGTAATTTATCCTTCTTCAGGTGACAGATTAATTTAACAAACTCCCCTGTGATTCATCCTTCTTCAGGTGATAGATTAATTTCAGAATCTCAGGTGTGATTTATCCTTCTTCAGGTGATAGATTAATTTAAGAAACTCAGGTGTGATTTGTCCTTCTTCAGGTGATAGATTAATTTAAGAAACTCAGGTGTGATTTATTCTTCTTCAGGTGATAGATTAATTTAACAAACTCAGGTGTTATTTATCCTTATTCAGGCAATAGATTAATGTAAGAAACTCAGGTGTGAGTTATCCTTCTTCAGGTGATTGATTAATTTAACAAACTCAGGTGTAATTTATCCTTCTTCAGGTGATAGATTAATTTAAGAAACTCAGGTGTGATTTATCCTTCTTCAGTTGATAGATTAATTTAACAAACTCAGGTGTGATTTATCCTTCTTCAGGTGATAGATTAAGTTAACAAACTTGGGTGTGATTTATCCTTCTTCAGGTGATTGATTAATTTAACAAACTCAGACGTGATTTATCCTTCTTCAGGTGATAGATTAATTTAAGAAACTCAGCTGTGATTTATACTTCTTCAGGTGATAGATTAATTTAAGAAACTCTGGTGTGATTTATACTTCTTCAGGTGATAGATTAATTTAACAAACTCAGACGTGATTTATCCTTCTTCAGGTGATAGATTAATTTAAGAAACTCAGGTGTGATTTATACTTCTTCAGGTGATAGATTAATTTAAGAAACTCTGGTGTGATTTATACTTCTTCAGGTGATAGATTAATTTAACAAACTCAGGTGTGATTTATCCTTCTTCAGGTGATAGATTAATTTTAAGAAACTCAGATGTTATTTATCCTTCTTCAGGTGATAGACTAATTTAAGAAACTCTGGTGTGATTTATACTTCTTCAGGTGATAGATTAATTTAACAAACTCAGGTGTGATTTATCCTTCTTCAGGTGATAGATTAATTTTAAGAAACTCAGATGTTATTTATCCTTCTTCAGGTGATAGATTAATTTAAGAAACTCAGGTGTTATTTATCCTTCTTCAGGTGATAGATTAATTTCAGAGACTCGGTGTGATTTATCCTTCTTCAGGTGATAGATTAATTTCAGAAACTCAGGTGTGATTTACCCTTCTTTATGTGATTGATTAATTTAAGAAACTCAGCTGTTGTTTATCCGTCTTCAGGTGTTAGATTAATTTAACAAACTCAGGTGTGATTTATCCTTCTTCAGGTGACAGATTAATTTAACAAACTCCGCTGTGATTCATCCTTCTTCAGGTGATAGATTAATTTCAGAATCTCAGGTGTGATTTATCCTTCTTCAGGTGATAGATTAATTTAAGAAACTCAGGTGTGATTTATCCTTCTTCAGGTGATAGATTAATTTAAGAAACTCAGGTGTGATTTATTCTTCTTCAGGTGATAGATTAATTTAAGAAACTCAGGTGTTATTTATCCTTATTCAGGCAATAGATTAATGTAAGAAACTCAGGTGTGAGTTATCCTTCTTCAGGTGATTGATTAATTTAACAAACTCAGGTGTAATTTATCCTTCTTCAGGTGACAGATTAATTTAACAAACTCCGCTGTGATTCATCCTTCTTCAGGTGATAGATTAATTTCAGAATCTCAGGTGTGATTTATCCTTCTTCAGGTGATAGATTAATTTAAGAAACTCAGGTGTGATTTATCCTTCTTCGGGTGATAGATTAATTTAAGAAACTCGGGTGTGATTTATTCTTCTTCAGGTGATAGATTAATTTAACAAACTCAGGTGTTATTTATCCTTATTCAGGCAATAGATTAATGTAAGAAACTCAGGTGTGAGTTATCCTTCTTCAGGTGATTGATTAATTTAACAAACTCAGGTGTGATTTATCCTTCTTCAGGTGATAGATTAATTTTAAGAAACTCAGATGTTATTTATCCTTCTTCAGGTGATAGACTAATTTAAGAAACTCTGGTGTGATTTATACTTCTTCAGGTGATAGATTAATTTAACAAACTCAGGTGTGATTTATCCTTCTTCAGGTGATAGATTAATTTTAAGAAACTCAGATGTTATTTATCCTTCTTCAGGTGATAGATTAATTTAAGAAACTCAGGTGTTATTTATCCTTCTTCAGGTGATAGATTAATTTCAGAGACTCGGTGTGATTTATCCTTCTTCAGGTGATAGATTAATTTCAGAAACTCAGGTGTGATTTACCCTTCTTTATGTGATTGATTAATTTAAGAAACTCAGCTGTTGTTTATCCGTCTTCAGGTGTTAGATTAATTTAACAAACTCAGGTGTGATTTATCCTTCTTCAGGTGACAGATTAATTTAACAAACTCCGCTGTGATTCATCCTTCTTCAGGTGATAGATTAATTTCAGAATCTCAGGTGTGATTTATCCTTCTTCAGGTGATAGATTAATTTAAGAAACTCAGGTGTGATTTATCCTTCTTCAGGTGATAGATTAATTTAAGAAACTCAGGTGTGATTTATTCTTCTTCAGGTGATAGATTAATTTAAGAAACTCAGGTGTTATTTATCCTTATTCAGGCAATAGATTAATGTAAGAAACTCAGGTGTGAGTTATCCTTCTTCAGGTGATTGATTAATTTAACAAACTCAGGTGTAATTTATCCTTCTTCAGGTGACAGATTAATTTAACAAACTCCCCTGTGATTCATCCTTCTTCAGGTGATAGATTAATTTCAGAATCTCAGGTGTGATTTATCCTTCTTCAGGTGATAGATTAATTTAAGAAACTCAGGTGTGATTTATCCTTCTTCAGGTGATAGATTAATTTAAGAAACTCAGGTGTGATTTATTCTTCTTCAGGTGATAGATTAATTTAACAAACTCAGGTGTTATTTATCCTTATTCAGGCAATAGATTAATGTAAGAAACTCAGGTGTGAGTTATCCTTCTTCAGGTGATTGATTAATTTAACAAACTCAGGTGTAATTTATCCTTCTTCAGGTGATAGATTAATTTAAGAAACTCAGGTGTGATTTATCCTTCTTCAGTTGATAGATTAATTTAACAAACTCAGGTGTGATTTATCCTTCTTCAGGTGATAGATTAAGTTAACAAACTTGGGTGTGATTTATCCTTCTTCAGGTGATTGATTAATTTAACAAACTCAGACGTGATTTATCCTTCTTCAGGTGATAGATTAATTTAAGAAACTCAGCTGTGATTTATACTTCTTCAGGTGATAGATTAATTTAAGAAACTCTGGTGTGATTTATACTTCTTCAGGTGATAGATTAATTTAACAAACTCAGACGTGATTTATCCTTCTTCAGGTGATAGATTAATTTAAGAAACTCAGGTGTGATTTATACTTCTTCAGGTGATAGATTAATTTAAGAAACTCTGGTGTGATTTATACTTCTTCAGGTGATAGATTAATTTAACAAACTCAGGTGTGATTTATCCTTCTTCAGGTGATAGATTAATTTTAAGAAACTCAGATGTTATTTATCCTTCTTCAGGTGATAGACTAATTTAAGAAACTCTGGTGTGATTTATACTTCTTCAGGTGATAGATTAATTTAACAAACTCAGGTGTGATTTATCCTTCTTCAGGTGATAGATTAATTTTAAGAAACTCAGATGTTATTTATCCTTCTTCAGGTGATAGATTAATTTAAGAAACTCAGGTGTTATTTATCCTTCTTCAGGTGATAGATTAATTTCAGAGACTCGGTGTGATTTATCCTTCTTCAGGTGATAGATTAATTTCAGAATCAGGTGTGATTTACCCTTCTTTATGTGATTGATTAATTTAAGAAACTCAGCTGTTGTTTATCCGTCTTCAGGTGTTAGATTAATTTAACAAACTCAGGTGTGATTTATCCTTCTTCAGGTGACAGATTAATTTAACAAACTCCGCTGTGATTCATCCTTCTTCAGGTGATAGATTAATTTCAGAATCTCAGGTGTGATTTATCCTTCTTCAGGTGATAGATTAATTTAAGAAACTCAGGTGTGATTTATCCTTCTTCAGGTGATAGATTAATTTAAGAAACTCAGGTGTGATTTATTCTTCTTCAGGTGATAGATTAATTTAAGAAACTCAGGTGTTATTTATCCTTATTCAGGCAATAGATTAATGTAAGAAACTCAGGTGTGAGTTATCCTTCTTCAGGTGATTGATTAATTTAACAAACTCAGGTGTAATTTATCCTTCTTCAGGTGACAGATTAATTTAACAAACTCCGCTGTGATTCATCCTTCTTCAGGTGATAGATTAATTTCAGAATCTCAGGTGTGATTTATCCTTCTTCAGGTGATAGATTAATTTAAGAAACTCAGGTGTGATTTATCCTTCTTCGGGTGATAGATTAATTTAAGAAACTCGGGTGTGATTTATTCTTCTTCAGGTGATAGATTAATTTAACAAACTCAGGTGTTATTTATCCTTATTCAGGCAATAGATTAATGTAAGAAACTCAGGTGTGAGTTATCCTTCTTCAGGTGATTGATTAATTTAACAAACTCAGGTGTGATTTATCCTTCTTCAGGTGATAGATTAATTTTAAGAAACTCAGATGTTATTTATCCTTCTTCAGGTGATAGACTAATTTAAGAAACTCTGGTGTGATTTATACTTCTTCAGGTGATAGATTAATTTAACAAACTCAGGTGCGATTTATCCTTCTTCAGGTGATAGATTAATTTTAAGAAACTCAGATGTTATTTATCCTTCTTCAGGTGATAGATTAATTTAAGAAACTCAGGTGTTATTTATCCTTCTTCAGGTGATAGATTAATTTCAGAGACTCGGTGTGATTTATCCTTCTTCAGGTGATAGATTAATTTCAGAAACTCAGGTGTGATTTACCCTTCTTTATGTGATTGATTAATTTAAGAAACTCAGCTGTTGTTTATCCGTCTTCAGGTGTTAGATTAATTTAACAAACTCAGGTGTGATTTATCCTTCTTCAGGTGACAGATTAATTTAACAAACTCCGCTGTGATTCATCCTTCTTCAGGTAATAGATTAATTTCAGAATCTCAGGTGTGATTTATCCTTCTTCAGGTGATAGATTAATTTAAGAAACTCAGGTGTGATTTATCCTTCTTCAGGTGATAGATTAATTTAAGAAACTCAGGTGTGATTTATTCTTCTTCAGGTGATAGATTAATTTAAGAAACTCAGGTGTTATTTATCCTTATTCAGGCAATAGATTAATGTAAGAAACTCAGGTGTGAGTTATCCTTCTTCAGGTGATTGATTAATTTAACAAACTCAGGTGTAATTTATCCTTCTTCAGGTGACAGATTAATTTAACAAACTCCGCTGTGATTCATCCTTCGTCAGGTGATAGATTAATTTCAGAATCTCAGGTGTGATTTATCCTTCTTCAGGTGATAGATTAATTTAAGAAACTCAGGTGTGATTTATCCTTCTTCGGGTGATAGATTAATTTAAGAAACTCGGGTGTGATTTATTCTTCTTCAGGTGATAGATTAATTTAACAAACTCAGGTGTTATTTATCCTTATTCAGGCAATAGATTAATGTAAGAAACTCAGGTGTGAGTTATCCTTCTTCAGGTGATTGATTAATTTAACAAACTCAGGTGTAATTTATCCTTCTTCAGGTGATAGATTAATTTAAGAAACTCAGGTGTGATTTATCCTTCTTCAGGTGATAGATTAATTTAACAAACTCAGGTGTGATTTATCCTTCTTCAGGTGATAGATTAAGTTAACAAACTTGGGTGTGATTTATCCTTCTTCAGGTGATTGATTAATTTAACAAACTCAGACGTGATTTATCCTTCTTCAGGTGATAGATTAATTTTAAGAAACTCAGATGTTATTTATCCTTCTTCAGGTGATAGACTAATTTAAGAAACTCTGGTGTGATTTATACTTCTTCAGGTGATAGATTAATTTAACAAACTGAGGTGTGATTTATCCTTCTTCAGGTGATAGATTAATTTTAAGAAACTCAGATGTTATTTATCCTTCTTCAGGTGATAGATTAATTTAAGAAACTCAGGTGTTATTTATCCTTCTTCAGGTGATATATTAATTTCAGAGACTCGGTGTGATTTATCCTTCTTCAGGTGATAGATTAATTTCAGAAACTCAGGTGTGATTTACCCTTCTTTATGTGATTGATTAATTTAAGAAACTCAGCTGTTGTTTATCCGTCTTCAGGTGTTAGATTAATTTAACAAACTCAGGTGTGATTTATCCTTCTTCAGGTGACAGATTAATTTAACAAACTCCGCTGTGATTCATCCTTCTTCAGGTGATAGATTAATTTCAGAATCTCAGGTGTGATTTATCCTTCTTCAGGTGATAGATTAATTTAAGAAACTCAGGTGTGATTTATCCTTCTTCAGGTAATAGATTAATTTAAGAAACTCAGGTGTGATTTATTCTTCTTCAGGTGATAGATTAATTTAAGAAACTCAGGTGTTATTTATCCTTATTCAGGCAATAGATTAATGTAAGAAACTCAGGTGTGAGTTATCCTTCTTCAGGTGATTGATTAATTTAACAAACTCAGGTGTAATTTATCCTTCTTCAGGTGACAGATTAATTTAACAAACTCCGCTGTGATTCATCCTTCTTCAGGTGATAGATTAATTTCAGAATCTCAGGTGTGATTTATCCTTCTTCAGGTGATAGATTAAGTTAACAAACTTGGGTGTGATTTATCCTTCTTCAGGTGATTGATTAATTTAAGAAACTCTGGTGTGATTTATACTTCTTCAGGTGATTGATTAATTTAACAAACTCAGGTGTGATTTATCCTTCTTCAGGTGATAGATTAATTTAAGAAACTCTGGTGTGATTTATCCTTCTTCAGGTGATAGATTAATTTAAGAAACTCAGGTGTGATTTATTCTCCTTCAGGTGATAGATTAATTTCAGAAACTCAGGTGTGAATTATCCTTCTTCAGGTGATAGATTATGTTAACAAACTCGGGTGTGATTTCTCCTTCTTCAGGTGAGAGATTAATTTAACAAACTCGGGTGTGATTTATGCTTCTTCAGATGATTGATTAATATGAAAAACTCGGGTGTGATTTATCCTTCTTCAGGTGATAGATTAATTTAAGAAACTCGGGTGTTATTTATCCGTCTTCATGTGATAGACTAATTTAACAAACTCAGGTGTGATTTATCCTTCTTCAGGTGATAGATTAATTTAATAAACTCAGGTGTTATTTATACATCTTCAGGTGATAGATTAATTTAATAAACTCAGGTGTGATTTATCCTTCTTCAGGTGATAGATTAATTTAACAAACTCAGGTGTGATTTATCCTTCTTCAGGTGATAGATTAATTTAACAAACTCGGGTGTGATTTATGCTTCTTCAGGTGATAGATTAATTTAACAAACTCAGGTGTGATTTATCCTTCTTCAGGTGATAGATTAAGTTAACAAACTTGGGTGTGATTTCTCCTTCTTCAGGTGATAGATTAATTTAAGAAACTCAGGTGTGATTTATCCTTCAGGTGATAGATTAATTTAAGAAACTCTGGTGTGATTTATACTTCTTCAGGTGATTGATTAATTTAAGAAACTCAGGTGTGATTTATCCTTCTTCAGGTGATAGATTAATTTAAGAAACTCGGGTGTTATTTATCCGTCTTCAGGTGATAGATTAATTTAAGAAACTCAGGTGTGATTTATCCTTCTTCGGGTGATAGATTAAGTTAACAAACTTGGGTGTGATTTATCCTTCTTCAGGTGATAGATTAATTTAAGAAACTCAGACGTGATTTATCCTTCTTCAGGTGATAGATTATGTTAACAAACTCGGGTGTGATTTATCCTTCTTCAGGTGATAGATTAATTTAAGAAACTCAGACGTGATTTATCCTTCTTGGGGTGATAGATTAATTTAAGAAACTCTGGTGTAATTTATACTTCTTCAGGTGATTGATTAATTTAAGAAACTCAGGTGTGATTTATCCTTCTTCAGGTGATAGATTAATTAAAGAAACTCTGGTGTGATTTATACTTCTTCAGGTGATTGATTAATTTAAGAAACTCAGGTGTGATTTATCCTTCTTCAGGTGATAGATTAATTTAAGAAACTCTGGTGTGATTTATCCTTCTTCAGGTGATGGACTAATTTAAGAAACTCAGGTGTGATTTATTCTCCTTCAGGTGATAGATTAATTTCAGAAACTCAGGTGTGATTTATCCTTCTTCAGGTGATAGATTATGTTAACAAACTCGGGTGTGATTTCTCCTTCTTCAGGTGATAGATTAATTTAACAAACTCGGGTGTGATTTATGCTTCTTCAGGTGATTGATTAATATAAAAAACTCGGGTGTGATTTATCCTTCTTCAGGTGATAGATTAATTTAAGAAACTCGGGTGTTATTTATCCGTCTTCATGTGATAGATTAATTTAAGAAACGCAGGTGTGATTTATCCTTCTTCAGGTGATAGATTAATTTAAGAAACTCTGGTGTGATTTATCCTTCTTCAGGTGATAGACTAATTTAAGAAACTCAGGTGTGATTTATTCTCCTTCAGGTGATAGATTAATTTCAGAGACTCAGGTGTGATTTATCCTTCTTCAGGTGATAGATTATGTTAACAAACTCGGGTGTGATTTCTCCTTCTTCAGGTGATAGATTAATTTAAGAAACTCTGGTGTGATTTATACTTCTTCAGGTGATAGATTAATTTAACAAACTCAGACGTGATTTATCCTTCTTCAGGTGATAGATTAATTTAAGAAACTCAGGTGTGATTTATACTTCTTCAGGTGATAGATTAATTTAAGAAACTCTGGTGTGATTTATACTTCTTCAGGTGATAGATTAATTTAACAAACTCAGGTGTGATTTATCCTTCTTCAGGTGATAGATTAATTTTAAGAAACTCAGATGTTATTTATCCTTCTTCAGGTGATAGATTAATTTAAGAAACTCAGGTGTTATTTATCCTTCTTCAGGTGATAGATTAATTTCAGAGACTCGGTGTGATTTATCCTTCTTCAGGTGATAGATTAATTTCAGAAACTCAGGTGTGATTTACCCTTCTTTATGTGATTGATTAATTTAAGAAACTCAGCTGTTGTTTATCCGTCTTCAGGTGTTAGATTAATTTAACAAACTCAGGTGTGATTTATCCTTCTTCAGGTGACAGATTAATTTAACAAACTCCGCTGTGATTCATCCTTCTTCAGGTGATAGATTAATTTCAGAATCTCAGGTGTGATTTATCCTTCTTCAGGTGATAGATTAATTTAAGAAACTCAGGTGTGATTTATCCTTCTTCAGGTGATAGATTAATTTAAGAAACTCAGGTGTGATTTATTCTTCTTCAGGTGATAGATTAATTTAAGAAACTCAGGTGTTATTTATCCTTATTCAGGCAATAGATTAATGTAAGAAACTCAGGTGTGAGTTATCCTTCTTCAGGTGATTGATTAATTTAACAAACTCAGGTGTAATTTATCCTTCTTCAGGTGACAGATTAATTTAACAAACTCCGCTGTGATTCATCCTTCTTCAGGTGATAGATTAATTTCAGAATCTCAGGTGTGATTTATCCTTCTTCAGGTGATAGATTAATTTAAGAAACTCAGGTGTGATTTATCCTTCTTCAGGTGATAGATTAATTTAAGAAACTCAGGTGTGATTTATTCTTCTTCAGGTGATAGATTAATTTAACAAACTCAGGTGTTATTTATCCTTATTCAGGCAATAGATTAATGTAAGAAACTCAGGTGTGAGTTATCCTTCTTCAGGTGATTGATTAATTTAACAAACTCAGGTGTAATTTATCCTTCTTCAGGTGATAGATTAATTTAAGAAACTCAGGTGTGATTTATCCTTCTTCAGGTGATAGATTAATTTAACAAACTCAGGTGTGATTTATCCTTCTTCAGGTGATAGATTAAGTTAACAAACTTGGGTGTGATTTATCCTTCTTCAGGTGATTGATTAATTTAACAAACTCAGACGTGATTTATCCTTCTTCAGGTGATAGATTAATTTTAAGAAACTCAGATGTTATTTATCCTTCTTCAGGTGATAGACTAATTTAAGAAACTCTGGTGTGATTTATACTTCTTCAGGTGATAGATTAATTTAACAACCTGAGGTGTGATTTATCCTTCTTCAGGTGATAGATTAATTTTAAGAAACTCAGATGTTATTTATCCTTCTTCAGGTGATAGATTAATTTAAGAAACTCAGGTGTTATTTATCCTTCTTCAGGTGATATATTAATTTCAGAGACTCGGTGTGATTTATCCTTCTTCAGGTGATAGATTAATTTCAGAAACTCAGGTGTGATTTACCCTTCTTTATGTGATTGATTAATTTAAGAAACTCAGCTGTTGTTTATCCGTCTTCAGGTGTTAGATTAATTTAACAAACTCAGGTGTGATTTATCCTTCTTCAGGTGACAGATTAATTTAACAAACTCCGCTGTGATTCATCCTTCTTCAGGTGATAGATTAATTTCAGAATCTCAGGTGTGATTTATCCTTCTTCAGGTGATAGATTAATTTAAGAAACTCAGGTGTGATTTATCCTTCTTCAGGTGATAGATTAATTTAAGAAACTCAGGTGTGATTTATTCTTCTTCAGGTGATAGATTAATTTAAGAAACTCAGGTGTTATTTATCCTTATTCAGGCAATAGATTAATGTAAGAAACTCAGGTGTGAGTTATCCTTCTTCAGGTGATTGATTAATTTAACAAACTCAGGTGTAATTTATCCTTCTTCAGGTGACAGATTAATTTAACAAACTCCGCTGTGATTTATCCTTCTTCAGGTGATAGATTAATTTCAGAATCTCAGGTGTGATTTATCCTTCTTCAGGTGATAGATTAATTTAAGAAACTCAGGTGTGATTTATCCTTCTTCAGGTGATAGATTAATTTAAGAAACTCAGGTGTGATTTATTCTTCTTCAGGTGATAGATTAATTTAACAAACTCAGGTGTTATTTATCCTTATTCAGGCAATAGATTAATGTAAGAAACTCAGGTGTGAGTTATCCTTCTTCAGGTGATTGATTAATTCAACAAACTCAGGTGTAATTTATCCTTCTTCGGGTGATAGATTAATTTAAGAAACTCAGGTGTGATTTATCCTTCTTCAGGTGATAGATTAATTTAACAAACTCAGGTGTGATTTATCCTTCTTCAGGTGATAGATTAAGTTAACAAACTTGGGTGTGATTTATCCTTCTTCAGGTGATTGATTAATTTAACAAACTCAGACGTGATTTATCCTTATTCAGGTGATAGATTAATTTAAGAAACTCTGGTGTGATTTATACTTCTTCAGGTGATTGATTAATTTAACAAACTCAGGTGTGATTTATCCTTCTTCAGGTGATAGATTAATTTAAGAAACTCTGGTGTGATTTATCCTTCTTCAGGTGATAGATTAATTTAAGAAACTCAGGTGTGATTTATTCTCCTTCAGGTGATAGATTAATTTCAGAAACTCGGGTGTGATTTATGCTTCTTCAGATGATTGATTAATATGAAAAACTCGGGTGTGATTTATCCTTCTTCAGGTGATAGATTAATTTAAGAAACTCGGGTGTTATTTATCCGTCTTCATGTGATAGACTAATTTAACAAACTCAGGTGTGATTTATCCTTCTTCAGGTGATAGATTAATTTAATAAACTCAGGTGTTATTTATACATCTTCAGGTGATAGATTAATTTAATAAACTCAGGTGTGATTTATCCTTCTTCAGGTGATAGATTAATTTAACAAACTCAGGTGTGATTTATCCTTCTTCAGGTGATAGATTAATTTAACAAACTCGGGTGTGATTTATGCTTCTTCAGGTGATAGATTAATTTAACAAACTCAGGTGTGATTTATCCTTCTTCAGGTGATAGATTAAGTTAACAAACTTGGGTGTGATTTCTCCTTCTTCAGGTGATAGATTAATTTAAGAAACTCAGGTGTGATTTATCCTTCAGGTGATAGATTAATTTAAGAAACTCTGGTGTGATTTATACTTCTTCAGGTGATTGATTAATTTAAGAAACTCGGGTGTTATTTATCCGTCTTCAGGTGATAGATTAATTTAAGAAACTCAGGTGTGATTTATCCTTCTTCGGGTGATAGATTAAGTTAACAAACTTGGGTGTGATTTATCCTTCTTCAGGTGATAGATTAATTTAAGAAACTCAGACGTGATTTATCCTTCTTCAGGTGATAGATTATGTTAACAAACTCGGGTGTGATTTATCCTTCTTCAGGTGATAGATTAATTTAAGAAACTCAGACGTGATTTATCCTTCTTGGGGTGATAGATTAATTTAAGAAACTCTGGTGTAATTTATACTTCTTCAGGTGATTGATTAATTTAAGAAACTCAGGTGTGATTTATCCTTCTTCAGGTGATAGATTAATTAAAGAAACTCTGGTGTGATTTATACTTCTTCAGGTGATTGATTAATTTAACAAACTCAGGTGTGATTTATCCTTCTTCAGGTGATAGATTAATTTAAGAAACTCTGGTGTGATTTATCCTTCTTCAGGTGATGGACTAATTTAAGAAACTCAGGTGTGATTTATTCTCCTTCAGGTGATAGATTAATTTCAGAAACTCAGGTGTGATTTATCCTTCTTCAGGTGATAGATTATGTTAACAAACTCGGGTGTGATTTCTCCTTCTTCAGGTGATAGATTAATTTAACAAACTCGGGTGTGATTTATGCTTCTTCAGGTGATTGATTAATATAAAAAACTCGGGTGTGATTTATCCTTCTTCAGGTGATAGATTAATTTAAGAAACTCGGGTGTTATTTATCCGTCTTCATGTGATAGATTAATTTAACAAACTCAGGTGTGATTTATCCTGCTTCAGGTGATAGATTAATTAAAGAAACTCTGGTGTGATTTATACTTCTTCAGGTGATAGATTAATTTAACAAAGTCAGGTGTTATTTATCCTTCTTCAGGTGATAGATTAATTTTAAGAAACTCAGGTGTGATTTATCCTTCTTCAGGTGATAGATTAATTTAAGAAACTCTGGTGTGATTTATCCTTCTTCAGGTGATAGACTAATTTAAGAAACTCAGGTGTGATTTATTCTCCTTCAGGTGATAGATTAATTTCAGAGACTCAGGTGTGATTTATCCTTCTTCAGGTGATAGATTATGTTAACAAACTCGGGTGTGATTTCTCCTTCTTCAGGTGATAGATTAATTTAAGAAACTCTGGTGTGATTTATACTTCTTCAGGTGATAGATTAATTTAACAAACTCAGACGTGATTTATCCTTCTTCAGGTGATAGATTAATTTAAGAAACTCAGGTGTGATTTATACTTCTTCAGGTGATAGATTAATTTAAGAAACTCTGGTGTGATTTATACTTCTTCAGGTGATAGATTAATTTAACAAACTCAGGTGTGATTTATCCTTCTTCAGGTGATAGATTAATTTTAAGAAACTCAGATGTTATTTATCCTTCTTCAGGTGATAGATTAATTTAAGAAACTCTGGTGTGATTTATACTTCTTCAGGTGATAGATTAATTTAACAAACTCAGGTGTGATTTATCCTTCTTCAGGTGATAGATTAATTTTAAGAAACTCAGATGTTATTTATCCTTCTTCAGGTGATAGATTAATTTAAGAAACTCAGGTGTTATTTATCCTTCTTCAGGTGATTGATTAATTTCAGAGACTCGGTGTGATTTATCCTTCTTCAGGTGATAGATTAATTTCAGAAACTCAGGTGTGATTTACCCTTCTTTATGTGATTGATTAATTTAAGAAACTCAGCTGTTGTTTATCCGTCTTCAGGTGTTAGATTAATTTAACAAACTCAGGTGTGATTTATCCTTCTTCAGGTGACAGATTAATTTAACAAACTCCGCTGTGATTCATCCTTCTTCAGGTGATAGATTAATTTCAGAATCTCAGGTGTGATTTATCCTTCTTCAGGTGATAGATTAATTTAAGAAACTCAGGTGTGATTTATCCTTCTTCAGGTGATAGATTAATTTAAGAAACTCAGGTGTGATTTATTCTTCTTCAGGTGATAGATTAATTTAAGAAACTCAGGTGTTATTTATCCTTATTCAGGCAATAGATTAATGTAAGAAACTCAGGTGTGAGTTATCCTTCTTCAGGTGATTGATTAATTTAACAAACTCAGGTGTAATTTATCCTTCTTCAGGTGACAGATTAATTTAACAAACTCCGCTGTGATTCATCCTTCTTCAGGTGATAGATTAATTTCAGAATCTCAGGTGTGATTTATCCTTCTTCAGGTGATAGATTAATTTAAGAAACTCAGGTGTGATTTATCCTTCTTCAGGTGATAGATTAATTTAAGAAACTCAGGTGTGATTTATTCTTCTTCAGGTGATAGATTAATTTAACAAACTCAGGTGTTATTTATCCTTATTCAGGCAATAGATTAATGTAAGAAACTCAGGTGTGAGTTATCCTTCTTCAGGTGATTGATTAATTTAACAAACTCAGGTGTAATTTATCCTTCTTCAGGTGATAGATTAATTTAAGAAACTCAGGTGTGATTTATCCTTCTTCAGGTGATAGATTAATTTAACAAACTCAGGTGTGATTTATCCTTCTTCAGGTGATAGATTAAGTTAACAAACTTGGGTGTGATTTATCCTTCTTCAGGTGATTGATTAATTTAACAAACTCAGACGTGATTTATCCTTCTTCAGGTGATAGATTAATTTTAAGAAACTCAGATGTTATTTATCCTTCTTCAGGTGATAGACTAATTTAAGAAACTCTGGTGTGATTTATACTTCTTCAGGTGATAGATTAATTTAACAACCTGAGGTGTGATTTATCCTTCTTCAGGTGATAGATTAATTTTAAGAAACTCAGATGTTATTTATCCTTCTTCAGGTGATAGATTAATTTAAGAAACTCAGGTGTTATTTATCCTTCTTCAGGTGATATATTAATTTCAGAGACTCGGTGTGATTTATCCTTCTTCAGGTGATAGATTAATTTCAGAAACTCAGGTGTGATTTACCCTTCTTTATGTGATTGATTAATTTAAGAAACTCAGCTGTTGTTTATCCGTCTTCAGGTGTTAGATAAATTTAACAAACTCAGGTGTGATTTATCCTTCTTCAGGTGACAGATTAATTTAACAAACTCCGCTGTGATTCATCCTTCTTCAGGTGATAGATTAATTTCAGAATCTCAGGTGTGATTTATCCTTCTTCAGGTGATAGATTAATTTAAGAAACTCAGGTGTGATTTATCCTTCTTCAGGTGATAGATTAATTTAAGAAACTCAGGTGTGATTTATTCTTCTTCAGGTGATAGATTAATTTAAGAAACTCAGGTGTTATTTATCCTTATTCAGGCAATAGATTAATGTAAGAAACTCAGGTGTGAGTTATCCTTCTTCAGGTGATTGATTAATTTAACAAACTCAGGTGTAATTTATCCTTCTTCAGGTGACAGATTAATTTAACAAACTCCGCTGTGATTTATCCTTCTTCAGGTGATAGATTAAATTCAGAATCTCAGGTGTGATTTATCCTTCTTCAGGTGATAGATTAATTTAAGAAACTCAGGTGTGATTTATCCTTCTTCAGGTGATAGATTAATTTAAGAAACTCAGGTGTGATTTATTCTTCTTCAGGTGATAGATTAATTTAACAAACTCAGGTGTTATTTATCCTTATTCAGGCAATAGATTAATGTAAGAAACTCAGGTGTGAGTTATCCTTCTTCAGGTGATTGATTAATTCAACAAACTCAGGTGTAATTTATCCTTCTTCGGGTGATAGATTAATTTAAGAAACTCAGGTGTGATTTATCCTTCTTCAGGTGATAGATTAATTTAACAAACTCAGGTGTGATTTATCCTTCTTCAGGTGATAGATTAAGTTAACAAACTTGGGTGTGATTTATCCTTCTTCAGGTGATTGATTAATTTAACAAACTCAGACGTGATTTATCCTTATTCAGGTGATAGATTAATTTAAGAAACTCTGGTGTGATTTATACTTCTTCAGGTGATTGATTAATTTAACAAACTCAGGTGTGATTTATCCTTCTTCAGGTGATAGATTAATTTAAGAAACTCTGGTGTGATTTATCCTTCTTCAGGTGATAGATTAATTTAAGAAACTCAGGTGTGATTTATTCTCCTTCAGGTGATAGATTAATTTCAGAAACTCAGGTGTGAATTATCCTTCTTCAGGTGATAGATTAATTTAACAAACTCGGGTGTGATTTATGCTTCTTCAGATGATTGATTAATATGAAAAACTCGGGTGTGATTTATCCTTCTTCAGGTGATAGATTAATTTTAAGAAACTCGGGTGTTATTTATCCGTCTTCATGTGATAGACTAATTTAACAAACTCAGGTGTGATTTATCCTTCTTCAGGTGATAGATTAATTTAATAAACTCAGGTGTTATTTATACATCTTCAGGTGATAGATTAATTTAATAAACTCAGGTGTGATTTATCCTTCTTCAGGTGATAGATTAATTTAACAAACTCAGGTGTGATTTATCCTTCTTCAGGTGATAGATTAATTTAACAAACTCGGGTGTGATTTATGCTTCTTCAGGTGATAGATTAATTTAACAAACTCAGGTGTGATTTATCCTTCTTCAGGTGATAGATTAAGTTAACAAACTTGGGTGTGATTTCTCCTTCTTCAGGTGATAGATTAATTTAAGAAACTCAGGTGTGATTTATCCTTCAGGTGATAGATTAATTTAAGAAACTCTGGTGTGATTTATACTTCTTCAGGTGATTGATTAATTTAAGAAACTCAGGTGTGATTTATCCTTCTTCAGGTGATAGATTAATTTAAGAAACTCGGGTGTTATTTATCCGTCTTCAGGTGATAGATTAATTTAAGAAACTCAGGTGTGATTTATCCTTCTTCGGGTGATAGATTAAGTTAACAAACTTGGGTGTGATTTATCCTTCTTCAGGTGATAGATTAATTTAAGAAACTCAGACGTGATTTATCCTTCTTCAGGTGATAGATTATGTTAACAAACTCGGGTGTGATTTATCCTTCTTCAGGTGATAGATTAATTTAAGAAACTCAGACGTGATTTATCCTTCTTGGGGTGATAGATTAATTTAAGAAACTCTGGTGTAATTTATACTTCTTCAGGTGATAGATTAATTTAAGAAACTCTGGTGTGATTTATCCTTCTTCAGGTGATGGACTAATTTAAGAAACTCAGGTGTGATTTATTCTCCTTCAGGTGATAGATTAATTTCAGAAACTCAGGTGTGATTTATCCTTCTTCAGGTGATAGATTATGTTAACAAACTCGGGTGTGATTTCTCCTTCTTCAGGTGATAGATTAATTTAACAAACTCGGGTGTGATTTATGTTTCTTCAGGTGATTGATTAATATAAAAAACTCGGGTGTGATTTATCCTTCTTCAAGTGATAGATTAATTTAAGAAACTCGGGTGTTATTTATGCGTCTTCATGTGATAGATTAATTTAACAAACTCAGGTGTGATTTATCCTGCTTCAGGTGATAGATTAATTAAAGAAACTCTGGTGTGATTTATACTTCTTCAGGTGATAGATTAATTTAACAAAGTCAGGTGTTATTTATCCTTCTTCAGGTGATAGATTAATTTTAAGAAACTCAGATGTTATTTATCCTTCTTCAGGTGATAGATTAATTTAAGAAACTCAGGTGTGATTTATCCTTCTTCAGGTGATAGATTAATTTAAGAAACTCTGGTGTGATTTATCCTTCTTCAGGTGATAGACTAATTTAAGAAACTCAGGTGTGATTTATTCTCCTTCAGGTGATAGATTAATTTCAGAGACTCAGGTGTGATTTATCCTTCTTCAGGTGATAGATTATGTTAACAAACTCGGGTGTGATTTCTCCTTCTTCAGGTGATAGATTAATTTAACAAACTCGGGTGTGATTTATGCTTCTTCAGGTGATTGATTAATATAAAAAACTCGGGTGTGATTTATCCTTCTTCAGGTGATAGATTAATTTAAGAAACTCAGGTGTGATTTATCCTTCTTCAGATGATAGATTAATTTAATAAACTCAGGTGTTATTTATCCATCTTCAGGTGATAGATTAATTTAATAAACTCAGGTGTGATTTATCCTTCTTCAGGTGATAGATTAATTAAAGAAACTCTGGTGTGATTTATACTTCTTCAGGTGATAGATTAATTTAAGAAACTCAGACGTGATTTATCCTTCTTCAGGTGATAGATTATGTTAACAAACTCTGGTGTGATTTATCCTTCTTCAGGTGATAGACTAATTTAAGAAACTCAGGTGTGATTTATTCTCCTTCAGGTGATAGATTAATTTCAGAAACTCAGCTGTGATTTATCCTTCTTCAGGTGATAGATTATGTTAACAAACTCGGGTGTGATTTCTCCTTCTTCAGGTGCTAGATTAATTTAACAAACTCGGGTGTGATTTATGCTTCTTCAGGTGATTGATTAATATAAAAAACTCGGGTGTGATTTATCCTTCTTCAGGTGATAGATTAATTTAAGAAACTCGGGTGTTATTTATCCGTCTTCATGTGATAGATTAATTTAACAAACTCAGGTGTGATTTATCCTTCTTCAGGTGATAGATTAATTAAAGAAACTCTGGTGTGATTTATACTTCTTCAGGTGATAGATTAATTTAACAAAGTCAGGTGTTATTTATCCTTCTTGAGGTGATAGATTAATTTAAGAAACTCAGATGTTATTTATCCTTCTTCAGGTGATAGATTAATTTAAGAAACTCAGGTGTGATTTATCCTTCTTGAGGTGATAGATTAATTTAAGAAACTCTGGTGTGATTTATCCTTCTTCAGGTGATAGACTAATTTAAGAAACTCAGGTGTGATTTATTCTCCTTCAGGTGATAGATTAATTTCAGAGACTCAGGTGTGATTTATCTTTCTTCAGGTGATAGATTATGTTAACAAACTCGGGTGTGATTTCTCCTTCTTCAGGTGATAGATTAATTTAACAAACTCGGGTGTGATTTATGCTTCTTCAGGTGATTGATTAATATAAAAAACTCGGGTGTGATTTATCCTTCTTCAGGTGATAGATTAATTTCAGAAACTCAGGTGTGATTTACCCTTCTTTATGTGATTGATTAATTTAAGAAACTCAGCTGTTGTTTATCCGTCTTCAGGTGTTAGATTAATTTAACAAACTCAGGTGTGATTTATCCTTCTTCAGGTGACAGATTAATTTAACAAACTCCGCTGTGATTCATCCTTCTTCAGGTGATAGATTAATTTCAGAATCTCAGGTGTGATTTATCCTTCTTCAGGTGATAGATTAATTTAAGAAACTCAGGTGTGATTTATCCTTCTTCAGGTGATAGATTAATTTAAGAAACTCAGGTGTGATTTATTCTTCTTCAGGTGATAGATTAATTTAAGAAACTCAGGTGTTATTTATCCTTATTCAGGCAATAGATTAATGTAAGAAACTCAGGTGTGAGTTATCCTTCTTCAGGTGATTGATTAATTTAACAAACTCAGGTGTAATTTATCCTTCTTCAGGTGACAGATTAATTTAACAAACTCCGCTGTGATTCATCCTTCTTCAGGTGATAGATTAATTTCAGAATCTCAGGTGTGATTTATCCTTCTTCAGGTGATAGATTAATTTAAGAAACTCAGGTGTGATTTATCCTTCTTCAGGTGATAGATTAATTTAAGAAACTCAGGTGTGATTTATTCTTCTTCAGGTGATAGATTAATTTAACAAACTCAGGTGTTATTTATCCTTATTCAGGCAATAGATTAATGTAAGAAACTCAGGTGTGAGTTATCCTTCTTCAGGTGATTGATTAATTTAACAAACTCAGGTGTAATTTATCCTTCTTCAGGTGATAGATTAATTTAAGAAACTCAGGTGTGATTTATCCTTCTTCAGGTGATAGATTAATTTAACAAACTCAGGTGTGATTTATCCTTCTTCAGGTGATAGATTAAGTTAACAAACTTGGGTGTGATTTATCCTTCTTCAGGTGATTGATTAATTTAACAAACTCAGACGTGATTTATCCTTCTTCAGGTGATAGATTAATTTTAAGAAACTCAGATGTTATTTATCCTTCTTCAGGTGATAGACTAATTTAAGAAACTCTGGTGTGATTTATACTTCTTCAGGTGATAGATTAATTTAACAACCTGAGGTGTGATTTATCCTTCTTCAGGTGATAGATTAATTTTAAGAAACTCAGATGTTATTTATCCTTCTTCAGGTGATAGATTAATTTAAGAAACTCAGGTGTTATTTATCCTTCTTCAGGTGATATATTAATTTCAGAGACTCGGTGTGATTTATCCTTCTTCAGGTGATAGATTAATTTCAGAAACTCAGGTGTGATTTACCCTTCTTTATGTGATTGATTAATTTAAGAAACTCAGCTGTTGTTTATCCGTCTTCAGGTGTTAGATAAATTTAACAAACTCAGGTGTGATTTATCCTTCTTCAGGTGACAGATTAATTTAACAAACTCCGCTGTGATTCATCCTTCTTCAGGTGATAGATTAATTTCAGAATCTCAGGTGTGATTTATCCTTCTTCAGGTGATAGATTAATTTAAGAAACTCAGGTGTGATTTATCCTTCTTCAGGTGATAGATTAATTTAAGAAACTCAGGTGTGATTTATTCTTCTTCAGGTGATAGATTAATTTAAGAAACTCAGGTGTTATTTATCCTTATTCAGGCAATAGATTAATGTAAGAAACTCAGGTGTGAGTTATCCTTCTTCAGGTGATTGATTAATTTAACAAACTCAGGTGTAATTTATCCTTCTTCAGGTGACAGATTAATTTAACAAACTCCGCTGTGATTTATCCTTCTTCAGGTGATAGATTAATTTCAGAATCTCAGGTGTGATTTATCCTTCTTCAGGTGATAGATTAATTTAAGAAACTCAGGTGTGATTTATCCTTCTTCAGGTGATAGATTAATTTAAGAAACTCAGGTGTGATTTATTCTTCTTCAGGTGATAGATTAATTTAACAAACTCAGGTGTTATTTATCCTTATTCAGGCAATAGATTAATGTAAGAAACTCAGGTGTGAGTTATCCTTCTTCAGGTGATTGATTAATTCAACAAACTCAGGTGTAATTTATCCTTCTTCGGGTGATAGATTAATTTAAGAAACTCAGGTGTGATTTATCCTTCTTCAGGTGATAGATTAATTTAACAAACTCAGATGTGATTTATCCTTCTTCAGGTGATAGATTAAGTTAACAAACTTGGGTGTGATTTATCCTTCTTCAGGTGATTGATTAATTTAACAAACTCAGACGTGATTTATCCTTATTCAGGTGATAGATTAATTTAAGAAACTCTGGTGTGATTTATACTTCTTCAGGTGATTGATTAATTTAACAAACTCAGGTGTGATTTATCCTTCTTCAGGTGATAGATTAATTTAAGAAACTCTGGTGTGATTTATCCTTCTTCAGGTGATAGATTAATTTCAGAAACTCAGGTGTGATTTACCCTTCTTTATGTGATTGATTAATTTAAGAAACTCAGCTGTTGTTTATCCGTCTTCAGGTGTTAGATTAATTTAACAAACTCAGGTGTGATTTATCCTTCTTCAGGTGACAGATTAATTTAACAAACTCCGCTGTGATTCATCCTTCTTCAGGTGATAGATTAATTTCAGAATCTCAGGTGTGATTTATCCTTCTTCAGGTGATAGATTAATTTAAGAAACTCAGGTGTGATTTATCCTTCTTCAGGTGATAGATTAATTTAAGAAACTCAGGTGTGATTTATTCTTCTTCAGGTGATAGATTAATTTAAGAAACTCAGGTGTTATTTATCCTTATTCAGGCAATAGATTAATGTAAGAAACTCAGGTGTGAGTTATCCTTCTTCAGGTGATTGATTAATTTAACAAACTCAGGTGTAATTTATCCTTCTTCAGGTGACAGATTAATTTAACAAACTCCGCTGTGATTCATCCTTCTTCAGGTGATAGATTAATTTCAGAATCTCAGGTGTGATTTATCCTTCTTCAGGTGATAGATTAATTTAAGAAACTCAGGTGTGATTTATCCTTCTTCAGGTGATAGATTAATTTAAGAAACTCAGGTGTGATTTATTCTTCTTCAGGTGATAGATTAATTTAACAAACTCAGGTGTTATTTATCCTTATTCAGGCAATAGATTAATGTAAGAAACTCAGGTGTGAGTTATCCTTCTTCAGGTGATTGATTAATATAACAAACTCAGGTGTAATTTATCCTTCTTCAGGTGATAGATTAATTTAAGAAACTCAGGTGTGATTTATCCTTCTTCAGGTGATAGATTAATTTAACAAACTCAGGTGTGATTTATCCTTCTTCAGGTGATAGATTAAGTTAACAAACTTGGGTGTGATTTATCCTTCTTCAGGTGATTGATTAATTTAACAAACTCAGACGTGATTTATCCTTCTTCAGGTGATAGATTAATTTTAAGAAACTCAGATGTTATTTATCCTTCTTCAGGTGATAGACTAATTTAAGAAACTCTGGTGTGATTTATACTTCTTCAGGTGATAGATTAATTTAACAAAGTCAGGTGTTATTTATCCTTCTTGAGGTGATAGATTAATTTAAGAAACTCAGATGTTATTTATCCTTCTTCAGGTGATAGATTAATTTAAGAAACTCAGGTGTGATTTATCCTTCTTGAGGTGATAGATTAATTTAAGAAACTCTGGTGTGATTTATCCTTCTTCAGGTGATAGACTAATTTAAGAAACTCAGGTGTGATTTATTCTCCTTCAGGTGATAGATTAATTTCAGAGACTCAGGTGTGATTTATCTTTCTTCAGGTGATAGATTATGTTAACAAACTCGGGTGTGATTTCTCCTTCTTCAGGTGATAGATTAATTTAACAAACTCGGGTGTGATTTATGCTTCTTCAGGTGATTGATTAATATAAAAAACTCGGGTGTGATTTATCCTTCTTCAGGTGATAGATTAATTTCAGAAACTCAGGTGTGATTTACCCTTCTTTATGTGATTGATTAATTTAAGAAACTCAGCTGTTGTTTATCCGTCTTCAGGTGTTAGATTAATTTAACAAACTCAGGTGTGATTTATCCTTCTTCAGGTGACAGATTAATTTAACAAACTCCGCTGTGATTCATCCTTCTTCAGGTGATAGATTAATTTCAGAATCTCAGGTGTGATTTATCCTTCTTCAGGTGATAGATTAATTTAAGAAACTCAGGTGTGATTTATCCTTCTTCAGGTGATAGATTAATTTAAGAAACTCAGGTGTGATTTATTCTTCTTCAGGTGATAGATTAATTTAAGAAACTCAGGTGTTATTTATCCTTATTCAGGCAATAGATTAATGTAAGAAACTCAGGTGTGAGTTATCCTTCTTCAGGTGATTGATTAATTTAACAAACTCAGGTGTAATTTATCCTTCTTCAGGTGACAGATTAATTTAACAAACTCCGCTGTGATTCATCCTTCTTCAGGTGATAGATTAATTTCAGAATCTCAGGTGTGATTTATCCTTCTTCAGGTGATAGATTAATTTAAGAAACTCAGGTGTGATTTATCCTTCTTCAGGTGATAGATTAATTTAAGAAACTCAGGTGTGATTTATTCTTCTTCAGGTGATAGATTAATTTAACAAACTCAGGTGTTATTTATCCTTATTCAGGCAATAGATTAATGTAAGAAACTCAGGTGTGAGTTATCCTTCTTCAGGTGATTGATTAATTTAACAAACTCAGGTGTAATTTATCCTTCTTCAGGTGATAGATTAATTTAAGAAACTCAGGTGTGATTTATCCTTCTTCAGGTGATAGATTAATTTAACAAACTCAGGTGTGATTTATCCTTCTTCAGGTGATAGATTAAGTTAACAAACTTGGGTGTGATTTATCCTTCTTCAGGTGATTGATTAATTTAACAAACTCAGACGTGATTTATCCTTCTTCAGGTGATAGATTAATTTTAAGAAACTCAGATGTTATTTATCCTTCTTCAGGTGATAGACTAATTTAAGAAACTCTGGTGTGATTTATACTTCTTCAGGTGATAGATTAATTTAACAACCTGAGGTGTGATTTATCCTTCTTCAGGTGATAGATTAATTTTAAGAAACTCAGATGTTATTTATCCTTCTTCAGGTGATAGATTAATTTAAGAAACTCAGGTGTTATTTATCCTTCTTCAGGTGATATATTAATTTCAGAGACTCGGTGTGATTTATCCTTCTTCAGGTGATAGATTAATTTCAGAAACTCAGGTGTGATTTACCCTTCTTTATGTGATTGATTAATTTAAGAAACTCAGCTGTTGTTTATCCGTCTTCAGGTGTTAGATAAATTTAACAAACTCAGGTGTGATTTATCCTTCTTCAGGTGACAGATTAATTTAACAAACTCCGCTGTGATTCATCCTTCTTCAGGTGATAGATTAATTTCAGAATCTCAGGTGTGATTTATCCTTCTTCAGGTGATAGATTAATTTAAGAAACTCAGGTGTGATTTATCCTTCTTCAGGTGATAGATTAATTTAAGAAACTCAGGTGTGATTTATTCTTCTTCAGGTGATAGATTAATTTAAGAAACTCAGGTGTTATTTATCCTTATTCAGGCAATAGATTAATGTAAGAAACTCAGGTGTGAGTTATCCTTCTTCAGGTGATTGATTAATTTAACAAACTCAGGTGTAATTTATCCTTCTTCAGGTGACAGATTAATTTAACAAACTCCGCTGTGATTTATCCTTCTTCAGGTGATAGATTAATTTCAGAATCTCAGGTGTGATTTATCCTTCTTCAGGTGATAGATTAATTTAAGAAACTCAGGTGTGATTTATCCTTCTTCAGGTGATAGATTAATTTAAGAAACTCAGGTGTGATTTATTCTTCTTCAGGTGATAGATTAATTTAACAAACTCAGGTGTTATTTATCCTTATTCAGGCAATAGATTAATGTAAGAAACTCAGGTGTGAGTTATCCTTCTTCAGGTGATTGATTAATTCAACAAACTCAGGTGTAATTTATCCTTCTTCGGGTGATAGATTAATTTAAGAAACTCAGGTGTGATTTATCCTTCTTCAGGTGATAGATTAATTTAACAAACTCAGATGTGATTTATCCTTCTTCAGGTGATAGATTAAGTTAACAAACTTGGGTGTGATTTATCCTTCTTCAGGTGATTGATTAATTTAACAAACTCAGACGTGATTTATCCTTATTCAGGTGATAGATTAATTTAAGAAACTCTGGTGTGATTTATACTTCTTCAGGTGATTGATTAATTTAACAAACTCAGGTGTGATTTATCCTTCTTCAGGTGATAGATTAATTTAAGAAACTCTGGTGTGATTTATCCTTCTTCAGGTGATAGATTAATTTCAGAAACTCAGGTGTGATTTACCCTTCTTTATGTGATTGATTAATTTAAGAAACTCAGCTGTTGTTTATCCGTCTTCAGGTGTTAGATTAATTTAACAAACTCAGGTGTGATTTATCCTTCTTCAGGTGACAGATTAATTTAACAAACTCCGCTGTGATTCATCCTTCTTCAGGTGATAGATTAATTTCAGAATCTCAGGTGTGATTTATCCTTCTTCAGGTGATAGATTAATTTAAGAAACTCAGGTGTGATTTATCCTTCTTCAGGTGATAGATTAATTTAAGAAACTCAGGTGTGATTTATTCTTCTTCAGGTGATAGATTAATTTAAGAAACTCAGGTGTTATTTATCCTTATTCAGGCAATAGATTAATGTAAGAAACTCAGGTGTGAGTTATCCTTCTTCAGGTGATTGATTAATTTAACAAACTCAGGTGTAATTTATCCTTCTTCAGGTGACAGATTAATTTAACAAACTCCGCTGTGATTCATCCTTCTTCAGGTGATAGATTAATTTCAGAATCTCAGGTGTGATTTATCCTTCTTCAGGTGATAGATTAATTTAAGAAACTCAGGTGTGATTTATCCTTCTTCAGGTGATAGATTAATTTAAGAAACTCAGGTGTGATTTATTCTTCTTCAGGTGATAGATTAATTTAACAAACTCAGGTGTTATTTATCCTTATTCAGGCAATAGATTAATGTAAGAAACTCAGGTGTGAGTTATCCTTCTTCAGGTGATTGATTAATATAACAAACTCAGGTGTAATTTATCCTTCTTCAGGTGATAGATTAATTTAAGAAACTCAGGTGTGATTTATCCTTCTTCAGGTGATAGATTAATTTAACAAACTCAGGTGTGATTTATCCTTCTTCAGGTGATAGATTAAGTTAACAAACTTGGGTGTGATTTATCCTTCTTCAGGTGATTGATTAATTTAACAAACTCAGACGTGATTTATCCTTCTTCAGGTGATAGATTAATTTTAAGAAACTCAGATGTTATTTATCCTTCTTCAGGTGATAGACTAATTTAAGAAACTCTGGTGTGATTTATACTTCTTCAGGTGATAGATTAATTTAACAACCTGAGGTGTGATTTATCCTTCTTCAGGTGATAGATTAATTTTAAGAAACTCAGATGTTATTTATCCTTCTTCAGGTGATAGATTAATTTAAGAAACTCAGGTGTTATTTATCCTTCTTCAGGTGATATATTAATTTCAGAGACTCGGTGTGATTTATCCTTCTTCAGGTGATAGATTAATTTCAGAAACTCAGGTGTGATTTACCCTTCTTTATGTGATTGATTAATTTAAGAAACTCAGCTGTTGTTTATCCGTCTTCAGGTGTTAGATAAATTTAACAAACTCAGGTGTGATTTATCCTTCTTCAGGTGACAGATTAATTTAACAAACTCCGCTGTGATTCATCCTTCTTCAGGTGATAGATTAATTTCAGAATCTCAGGTGTGATTTATCCTTCTTCAGGTGATAGATTAATTTAAGAAACTCAGGTGTGATTTATCCTTCTTCAGGTGATAGATTAATTTAAGAAACTCAGGTGTGATTTATTCTTCTTCAGGTGATAGATTAATTTAAGAAACTCAGGTGTTATTTATCCTTATTCAGGCAATAGATTAATGTAAGAAACTCAGGTGTGAGTTATCCTTCTTCAGGTGATTGATTAATTTAACAAACTCAGGTGTAATTTATCCTTCTTCAGGTGACAGATTAATTTAACAAACTCCGCTGTGATTTATCCTTCTTCAGGTGATAGATTAATTTCAGAATCTCAGGTGTGATTTATCCTTCTTCAGGTGATAGATTAATTTAAGAAACTCAGGTGTGATTTATCCTTCTTCAGGTGATAGATTAATTTAAGAAACTCAGGTGTGATTTATTCTTCTTCAGGTGATAGATTAATTTAACAAACTCAGGTGTTATTTATCCTTATTCAGGCAATAGATTAATGTAAGAAACTCAGGTGTGAGTTATCCTTCTTCAGGTGATTGATTAATTCAACAAACTCAGGTGTAATTTATCCTTCTTCGGGTGATAGATTAATTTAAGAAACTCAGGTGTGATTTATCCTTCTTCAGGTGATAGATTAATTTAACAAACTCAGGTGTGATTTATCCTTCTTCAGGTGATAGATTAAGTTAACAAACTTGGGTGTGATTTATCCTTCTTCAGGTGATTGATTAATTTAACAAACTCAGACGTGATTTATCCTTATTCAGGTGATAGATTAATTTAAGAAACTCTGGTGTGATTTATACTTCTTCAGGTGATTGATTAATTTAACAAACTCAGGTGTGATTTATCCTTCTTCAGGTGATAGATTAATTTAAGAAACTCTGGTGTGATTTATCCTTCTTCAGGTGATAGATTAATTTAAGAAACTCAGGTGTGATTTATTCTCCTTCAGGTGATAGATTAATTTCAGAAACTCAGGTGTGAATTATCCTTCTTCAGGTGATAGATTAATTTAACAAACTCGGGTGTGATTTATGCTTCTTCAGATGATTGATTAATATGAAAAACTCGGGTGTGATTTATCCTTCTTCAGGTGATAGATTAATTTTAAGAAACTCGGGTGTTATTTATCCGTCTTCATGTGATAGACTAATTTAACAAACTCAGGTGTGATTTATCCTTCTTCAGGTGATAGATTAATTTAATAAACTCAGGTGTTATTTATACATCTTCAGGTGATAGATTAATTTAATAAACTCAGGTGTGATTTATCCTTCTTCAGGTGATAGATTAATTTAACAAACTCAGGTGTGATTTATCCTTCTTCAGGTGATAGATTAATTTAACAAACTCGGGTGTGATTTATGCTTCTTCAGGTGATAGATTAATTTAACAAACTCAGGTGTGATTTATCCTTCTTCAGGTGATAGATTAAGTTAACAAACTTGGGTGTGATTTCTCCTTCTTCAGGTGATAGATTAATTTAAGAAACTCAGGTGTGATTTATCCTTCAGGTGATAGATTAATTTAAGAAACTCTGGTGTGATTTATACTTCTTCAGGTGATTGATTAATTTAAGAAACTCAGGTGTGATTTATCCTTCTTCAGGTGATAGATTAATTTAAGAAACTCGGGTGTTATTTATCCGTCTTCAGGTGATAGATTAATTTAAGAAACTCAGGTGTGATTTATCCTTCTTCGGGTGATAGATTAAGTTAACAAACTTGGGTGTGATTTATCCTTCTTCAGGTGATAGATTAATTTAAGAAACTCAGACGTGATTTATCCTTCTTCAGGTGATAGATTATGTTAACAAACTCGGGTGTGATTTATCCTTCTTCAGGTGATAGATTAATTTAAGAAACTCAGACGTGATTTATCCTTCTTGGGGTGATAGATTAATTTAAGAAACTCTGGTGTAATTTATACTTCTTCAGGTGATAGATTAATTTAAGAAACTCTGGTGTGATTTATCCTTCTTCAGGTGATGGACTAATTTAAGAAACTCAGGTGTGATTTATTCTCCTTCAGGTGATAGATTAATTTCAGAAACTCAGGTGTGATTTATCCTTCTTCAGGTGATAGATTATGTTAACAAACTCGGGTGTGATTTCTCCTTCTTCAGGTGATAGATTAATTTAACAAACTCGGGTGTGATTTATGTTTCTTCAGGTGATTGATTAATATAAAAAACTCGGGTGTGATTTATCCTTCTTCAAGTGATAGATTAATTTAAGAAACTCGGGTGTTATTTATCCGTCTTCATGTGATAGATTAATTTAACAAACTCAGGTGTGATTTATCCTGCTTCAGGTGATAGATTAATTAAAGAAACTCTGGTGTGATTTATACTTCTTCAGGTGATAGATTAATTTAACAAAGTCAGGTGTTATTTATCCTTCTTCAGGTGATAGATTAATTTTAAGAAACTCAGATGTTATTTATCCTTCTTCAGGTGATAGATTAATTTAAGAAACTCAGGTGTGATTTATCCTTCTTCAGGTGATAGATTAATTTAAGAAACTCTGGTGTGATTTATCCTTCTTCAGGTGATAGACTAATTTAAGAAACTCAGGTGTGATTTATTCTCCTTCAGGTGATAGATTAATTTCAGAGACTCAGGTGTGATTTATCCTTCTTCAGGTGATAGATTATGTTAACAAACTCGGGTGTGATTTCTCCTTCTTCAGGTGATAGATTAATTTAACAAACTCGGGTGTGATTTATGCTTCTTCAGGTGATTGATTAATATAAGAAACTCGGGTGTGATTTATCCTTCTTCAGGTGATAGATTAATTTAAGAAACTCAGGTGTGATTTATCCTTCTTCAGATGATAGATTAATTTAATAAACTCAGGTGTTATTTATCCATCTTCAGGTGATAGATTAATTTAATAAACTCAGGTGTGATTTATCCTTCTTCAGGTGATAGATTAATTAAAGAAACTCTGGTGTGATTTATACTTCTTCAGGTGATAGATTAATTTAAGAAACTCAGACGTGATTTATCCTTCTTCAGGTGATAGATTATGTTAACAAACTCTGGTGTGATTTATCCTTCTTCAGGTGATAGACTAATTTAAGAAACTCAGGTGTGATTTATTCTCCTTCAGGTGATAGATTAATTTCAGAAACTCAGGTGTGATTTATCCTTCTTCAGGTGATAGATTATGTTAACAAACTCGGGTGTGATTTCTCCTTCTTCAGGTGCTAGATTAATTTAACAAACTCGGGTGTGATTTATGCTTCTTCAGGTGATTGATTAATATAAAAAACTCGGGTGTGATTTATCCTTCTTCAGGTGATAGATTAATTTAAGAAACTCGGGTGTTATTTATCCGTCTTCATGTGATAGATTAATTTAACAAACTCAGGTGTGATTTATCCTTCTTCAGGTGATAGATTAATTAAAGAAACTCTGGTGTGATTTATACTTCTTCAGGTGATAGATTAATTTAACAAAGTCAGGTGTTATTTATCCTTCTTCAGGTGATAGATTAATTTTAAGAAACTCAGATGTTATTTATCCTTCTTCAGGTGATAGATTAATTTAAGAAACTCAGGTGTGATTTATCCTTCTTGAGGTGATAGATTAATTTAAGAAACTCTGGTGTGATTTATCCTTCTTCAGGTGATAGACTAATTTAAGAAACTCAGGTGTGATTTATTCTCCTTCAGGTGATAGATTAATTTCAGAGACTCAGGTGTGATTTATCTTTCTTCAGGTGATAGATTATGTTAACAAACTCGGGTGTGATTTCTCCTTCTTCAGGTGATAGATTAATTTAACAAACTCGGGTGTGATTTATGCTTCTTCAGGTGATTGATTAATATAAAAAACTCGGGTGTGATTTATCCTTCTTCAGGTGATAGATTAATTTCAGAAACTCAGGTGTGATTTACCCTTCTTTATGTGATTGATTAATTTAAGAAACTCAGCTGTTGTTTATCCGTCTTCAGGTGTTAGATTAATTTAACAAACTCAGGTGTGATTTATCCTTCTTCAGGTGACAGATTCATTTAACAAACTCCGCTGTGATTCATCCTTCTTCAGGTGATAGATTAATTTCAGAATCTCAGGTGTGATTTATCCTTCTTCAGGTGATAGATTAATTTAAGAAACTCAGGTGTGATTTATCCTTCTTCAGGTGATAGATTAATTTAAGAAACTCAGGTGTGATTTATTCTTCTTCAGGTGATAGATTAATTTAAGAAACTCAGGTGTTATTTATCCTTATTCAGGCAATAGATTAATGTAAGAAACTCAGGTGTGAGTTATCCTTCTTCAGGTGATTGATTAATTTAACAAACTCAGGTGTAATTTGTCCTTCTTCAGGTGACAGATTAATTTAACAAACTCCGCTGTGATTCATCCTTCTTCAGGTGATAGATTAATTTCAGAATCTCAGGTGTGATTTATCCTTCTTCAGGTGATAGATTAATTTAAGAAACTCAGGTGTGATTTATCCTTCTTCAGGTGATAGATTAATTTAAGAAACTCAGGTGTGATTTATTCTTCTTCAGGTGATAGATTAATTTAACAAACTCAGGTGTGATTTATCCTTCTTCAGGTGATAGATTAAGTTAACAAACTTGGGTGTGATTTCTCCTTCTTCAGGTGATAGATTAATTTAAGAAACTCAGGTGTGATTTATCCTTCAGGTGATAGATTAATTTAAGAAACTCTGGTGTGATTTATACTTCTGCAGGTGATTGATTAATTTAAGAAACTCAGGTGTGATTTATCCTTCTTCAGGTGATAGATTAATTTAAGAAACTCGGGTGTTATTTATCCGTCTTCAGGTGATAGATTAATTTAAGAAACTCAGGTGTGATTTATCCTTCTTCGGGTGATAGATTAAGTTAACAAACTTGGGTGTGATTTATCCTTCTTCAGGTGATAGATTAATTTAAGAAACTCAGACGTGATTTATCCTTCTTCAGGTGATAGATTATGTTAACAAACTCGGGTGTGATTTGTCCTTCTTCAGGTGATAGATTAATTTAAGAAACTCAGACGTGATTTATCCTTCTTGGGGTGATAGATTAATTTAAGAAACTCTGGTGTGATTTATGCTTCTTCAGGTGATTGATTAATATAAAAAACTCGGGTGTGATTTATCCTTCTTCAGGTGATAGATTAATTTAAGAAACTCGGGTGTTATTTATCCGTCTTCATGTGATAGATTAATTTAACAAACTCAGGTGTGATTTATCCTTCTTCAGATGATAGATTAATTTAATAAACTCAGGTGTTATTTATCCATCTTCAGGTGATAGATTAATTTAATAAACTCAGGTGTGATTTATCCTTCTTCAGGTGATAGATTAATTAAAGAAACTCTGGTGTGATTTATACTTCTTCAGGTGATAGATTAATTTCAGAAACTCAGGTGTGATTTATCCTTCTTCAGGTGATAGATTATGTTAACAAACTCGGGTGTGATTTCTCCTTCTTCAGGTGATAGATTAATTTAACAAACTCGGGTGTGATTTATGCTTCTTCAGGTGATTGATTAATATAAAAAACTCGGGTGTGATTTATCCTTCTTCAGGTGATAGATTAATTTAAGAAACTCGGGTGTTATTTATCCGTCTTCATGTGATAGATTAATTTAACAAACTCAGGTGTGATTTATCCTTCTTCAGGTGATAGATTAATTAAAGAAACTCTGGTGTGATTTATACTTCTTCAGGTGATAGATTAATTTAACAAAGTCAGGTGTTATTTATCCTTCTTCAGGTGACAGATTAATTTTAAGAAACTCAGATGTTATTTATCCTTCTTCAGGTGATAGATTAATTTAAGAAACTCAGGTGTGATTTATCCTTCTTGAGGTGATAGATTAATTTAAGAAACTCTGGTGTGATTTATCCTTCTTCAGGTGATAGACTAATTTAAGAAACTCAGGTGTGATTTATTCTCCTTCAGGTGATAGATTAATTTCAGAGACTCAGGTGTGATTTATCTTTCTTCAGGTGATAGATTATGTTAACAAACTCGGGTGTGATTTCTCCTTCTTCAGGTGATAGATTAATATAAAAAACTCGGGTGTGATTTATCCTTCTTCAGGTGATAGATTAATTTAAGAAACTCGGGTGTTATTTATCCGTCTTCATGTGATAGATTAATTTAACAAACTCGGGTGTGATTTATGCTTCTTCAGGTGATAGATTAATTTAACAAACTCAGGTGTGATTTATCCTTCTTCAGGTGATAGATTAAGTTAACAAACTTGGGTGTGATTTCTCCTTCTTCAGGTGATAGATTAATTTAAGAAACTCAGGTGTGATTTATCCTTCAGGTGATAGATTAATTTAAGAAACTCTGGTGTGATTTATACTTCTTCAGGTGATTGATTAATTTAAGAAACTCAGGTGTGATTTATCCTTCTTCAGGTGATAGATTAATTTAAGAAACTCGGGTGTTATTTATCCGTCTTCAGGTGATAGATTAATTTAAGAAACTCAGGTGTGATTTATCCTTCTTCGGGTGATAGATTAAGTTAACAAACTTGGGTGTGATTTATCCTTCTTCAGGTGATAGATTAATTTAAGAAACTCAGACGTGATTTATCCTTCTTCAGGTGATAGATTAATTTAACAAACTCAGGTGTGATTTATCCTTCTTCAGGTGATAGATTATGTTAACAAACTCGGGTGTGATTTACCCTTCTTCAGGTGATAGATTAATTTAAGAAACTCAGACGTGATTTATCCTTCTTGGGGTGATAGATTAATTTAAGAAACTCTGGTGTAATTTATACTTCTTCAGGTGATTGATTAATTTAAGAAACTCAGGTGTGATTTATCCTTCTTCAGGTGATAGATTAATTAAAGAAACTCTGGTGTGATTTATACTTCTTCAGGTGATTGATTAATTTAACAAACTCAGGTGTGATTTATCCTTCTTCAGGTGATAGATTAATTTAAGAAACTCTGGTGTGATTTATCCTTCTTCAGGTGATGGACTAATTTAAGAAACTCAGGTGTGATTTATTCTCCTTCAGGTGATAGATTAATTTCAGAAACTCAGGTGTGATTTATCCTTCTTCAGGTGATAGATTATGTTAACAAACTCGGGTGTGATTTCTCCTTCTTCAGGTCATAGATTAATTTAACAAACTCGGGTGTGATTTATGCTTCTTCAGGTGATTGATTAATATAAAAAACTCGGGTGTGATTTATCCTTCTTCAGGTGATAGATTAATTTAAGAAACTCGGGTGTTATTTATCCGTCTTCATGTGATAGATTAATTTAACAAACTCAGGTGTGATTTATCCTGCTTCAGGTGATAGATTAATTAAAGAAACTCTGGTGTGATTTATACTTCTTCAGGTGATAGATTAATTTAACAAAGTCAGGTGTTATTTATCCTTCTTCAGGTGATAGATTAATTTTAAGAAACTCAGATGTTATTTATCCTTCTTCAGGTGATAGATTAATTTAAGAAACTCAGGTGTGATTTATCCTTCTTCAGGTGATAGATTAATTTAAGAAACTCTATTGTGATTTATCCTTCTTCAGGTGATAGACTAATTTAAGAAACTCAGGTGTGATTTATTCTCCTTCAGGTGATAGATTAATTTCAGAGACTCAGGTGTGATTTATCCTTCTTCAGGTGATAGATTATGTTAACAAACTCGGGTGTGATTTCTCCTTCTTCAGGTGATAGATTAATTTAACAAACTCGGGTGTGATTTATGCTTCTTCAGGTGATTGATTAATATAAAAAACTCGGGTGTGATTTATCCTTCTTCAGGTGATAGATTAATTTAAGAAACTCGGGTGTTATTTATCCGTCTTCATGTGATAGATTAATTTAACAAACTCAGGTGTGATTTATCCTTCTTCAGATGATAGATTAATTTAATAAACTCAGGTGTTATTTATCCATCTTCAGGTGATAGATTAATTTAATAAACTCAGGTGTGATTTATCCTTCTTCAGGTGATAGATTAATTAAAGAAACTCTGGTGTGATTTATACTTCTTCAGGTGATAGATTAATTTAAGAAACTCAGACGTGATTTATCCTTCTTCAGGTGATAGATTATGTTAACAAACTCTGGTGTGATTTATCCTTCTTCAGGTGATAGACTAATTTAAGAAACTCAGGTGTGATTTATTCTCCTTCAGGTGATAGATTAATTTCAGAAACTTAGGTGTGATTTATCCTTCTTCAGGTGATAGATTATGTTAACAAACTCGGGTGTGATTTCTCCTTCTTCAGGTGATAGATTAATTTAACAAACTCGGGTGTGATTTATGCTTCTTCAGGTGATTGATTAATATAAAAAACTCGGGTGTGATTTATCCTTCTTCAGGTGATAGATTAATTTAAGAAACTCGGGTGTTATTTATCCGTCTTCATGTGATAGATTAATTTAACAAACTCAGGTGTGATTTATCCTTCTTCAGGTGATAGATTAATTAAAGAAACTCTGGTGTGATTTATACTTCTTCAGGTGATAGATTAATTTAACAAAGTCAGGTGTTATTTATCCTTCTTCAGGTGATAGATTAATTTTAAGAAACTCAGATGTTATTTATCCTTCTTCAGGTGATAGATTAATTTAAGAAACTCAGGTGTGATTTATCCTTCTTGAGGTGATAGATTAATTTAAGAAACTCTGGTGTGATTTATCCTTCTTCAGGTGATAGACTAATTTAAGAAACTCAGGTGTGATTTATTCTCCTTCAGGTGATAGATTAATTTCAGAGACTCAGGTGTGATTTATCTTTCTTCAGGTGATAGATTATGTTAACAAACTCGGGTGTGATTTCTCCTTCTTCAGGTGATAGATTAATTTAACAAACTCGGGTGTGATTTATGCTTCTTCAGGTGATTGATTAATATAAAAAACTCGGGTGTGATTTATCCTTCTTCAGGTGATAGATTAATTTAAGAAACTCGGGTGTTATTTATCCGTCTTCATGTGATAGATTAATTTAACAAACTCAGGTGTGATTTATCCTTCTTCAGGTGATAGATTAATTTAATAAACTCAGGTGTTATTTATCCATCTTCAGGTGATAGATTAATTTAATAAACTCAGGTGTGATTTATCCTTCTTCAGGTGATACATTAATTTAACAAACTCAGGTGTGATTTATCCTTCTTTGGGTGATAGATTAATTTAACAAACTCGGGTGTGATTTATGCTTCTTCAGGTGATAGATTAATTTAAGAAACTCGGGTGTGGTTTATCCTTCTTCAGGTGATAGATTAATTTAACAAACTCAGGTGTGATTTCTCCTTCTTCAGGTGATAGATTAAGTTAACAAACTTGGGTGTGATTTCTCCTTCTTCAGGTGATAGATTAATTTAAGAAAATCAGACATGATTTAGCCTTCTTCAGGTGATAGATTAATTTAAGAAACTCAGGTGTGATTTATTCTTCTTCAGGTGATAGATTAATTTAAGAAACTCAGACGTGATTTATCCTTCTTCAGGTGATAGATTATGTTAACAAACTCGGGTGTGATTTATCCTTCTTCAGGTGATAGATTAATTTAAGAAGCTCAGACGTGATTTATCCTTCTTGGGGTGATAGATTAATTTAAGAAACTCTGGTGTGATTTATACTTCTTCAGGTGATTGATTAATTTAAGAAACTCAGGTGTGATTTATCCTTCTTCAGGTGATAGATTAGTTAAAGAAACTCTGGTGTGATTTATACTTCTTCAGGTGATTGATTAATTTAAGAAACTCAGGTGTGATTTCTCCTTCTTCAGGTGATTGATTAATTTAACAAACTCAGGTGTGATTTATCCTTCTTCAGGTGATAGACTAATTTAAGAAACTCAGGTGTGATTTATTCTCCTTCAGGTGATAGATTAATTTCAGAAACTCAGGTGTGATTTATCCTTCTTCAGGTGATAGATTATGTTAACAAACTCGGGTGTGATTTCTCCTTCTTCAGGTGATAGATTAATTTAACAAACTCGGGTGTGATTTATGCTTCTTCAGGTGATTGATTAATATGAAAAACTCGGGTGTGATTCATCCTTCTTCAGGTGATAGATTAATTTAAGAAACTCGGGTGTTATTTATCCGTCTTCATGTGATAGATTAATTTAACAAACTCAGGTGTGATTTATCCTTCTTCAGGTGATAGATTAATTAAAGAAACTCTGGTGTGATTTATACTTCTTCAGGTGATAGATTAATTTAACAAAGTCAGGTGTTATTTATCCTTCTTCAGGTGATAGATTAATTTTAAGAAACTCAGATGTTATTTATCCTTCTTCAGGTGATAGATTAATTTAAGAAACTCAGGTGTGATTTATCCTTCTTCAGGTGATAGATTAATTTAAGAAACTCTGGTGTGATTTATACTTCTTCAGGTGATTGATTAATTTAACAAACTCAGGTGTGATTTATCCTTCTTCAGGTGATAGATTAATTTAAGAAACTCTGGTGTGATTTATCCTTCTTCAGGTGATAGACGAATTTAAGAAACTCAGGTGTGATTTATTCTCCTTCAGGTGATAGATTAATTTCAGAGACTCAGGTGTGATTTATCCTTCTTCAGGTGATAGATTATGTTAACAAACTAGGGTGTGATTTCTCCTTCTTCAGGTGATAGATTAATTTAACAAACTCGGGTGTGATTTATGCTTCTTCAGGTGATTGATTAATATAAAAAACTCGGGTGTGACTTATCCTTCTTCAGGTGATAGATTAATTTAAGAAACTCGGGTGTTATTTATCCGTCTTCAGGTGATAGATTAATTTAATAAACTCAGGTGTGATTTATCCTTCTTCAGGTGATAGATTAATTTAACAAACTCAGGTGTGATTTATCCTTCTTCGGGTGATAGATTAATTTAACAAACTCGGGTGTGATTTATGCTTCTTCAGGTGATAGATTAATTTAAGAAACTCGGGTGTGGTTTATCCTTCTTCAGGTGATAGATTAATTTAACAAACTCAGGTGTGATTTCTCCTTCTTCAGGTGATAGATTAAGTTAACAAACTTGGGTGTGATTTCTCCTTCTTCAGGTGATAGATTAATTTAAGAAAATCAGACATGATTTAGCCTTCTTCAGGTGATAGATTAATTTAAGAAACTCAGGTGTGATTTATCCTTCTTCAGGTGATAGATTAATTAAAGAAACTCTGGTGTGATTTATACTTCTTCAGGTGATAGATTAATTTAACAAAGTCAGGTGTTATTTATCCTTCTTCAGGTGATAGATTAATTTTAAGAAACTCAGATGTTATTTATCCTTCTTCAGGTGATAGATTAATTTAAGAAACTCAGGTGTGATTTATCCTTCTTAAGGTGATAGATTAATTTAAGAAACTCTGGTGTGATTTATACTTCTTCAGGTGATTGATTAATTTAAGAAACTCAGGTGTGATTTATCCTTCTTCAGGTGATAGATTAATTAAAGAAACTCTGGTGTGATTTATACTTCTTCAGGTGATAGATTAATTTAACAAAGTCAGGTGTTATTTATCCTTCTTCAGGTGATAGATTAATTTTAAGAAACTCAGATGTTATTTATCCTTCTTCAGGTGATAGATTAATTTAAGAAACTCAGGTGTGATTTATCCTTCTTCAGGTGATAGATTAATTTAAGAAACTCTGGTGTGATTTATACTTCTTCAGGTGATTGATTAATTTAACAAACTCAGGTGTGATTTATCCTTCTTCAGGTGATAGATTAATTTAAGAAACTCTGGTGTGATTTATCCTTCTTCAGGTGATAGACTAATTTAAGAAACTCAGGTGTGATTTATTCTCCTTCAGGTGATAGATTAATTTCAGAAACTCAGGTGTGAATTATCCTTCTTCAGGTGATAGATTATGTTAACAAACTCGGGTGTGATTTCTCCTTCTTCAGGTGAGAGATTAATTTAACAAACTCGGGTGTGATTTATGCTTCTTCAGATGATTGATTAATATGAAAAACTCGGGTGTGATTTATCCTTCTTCAGGTGATAGATTAATTTAAGAAACTCAGGTGTTATTTATCCGTCTTCATGTGATAGATTAATTTAACAAACTCAGGTGTGATTTATCCTTCTTAAGGTGATAGATTAATTTAATAAACTCAGGTGTTATTTATACATCTTCAGGTGATAGATTAATTTAATAAACTCAGGTGTGATTTATCCTTCTTCAGGTGATAGATTAATTTAACAAACTCAGGTGTGATTTATCCTTCTTCAGGTGATAGATTAATTTAACAAACTCGGGTGTGATTTATGCTTCTTCAGGTGATAGATTAATTTGACAAAGTCAGGTGTGATTTCTCCTTCTTCAGGTGATTGATTAATTTAACAAACTCAGGTGTGATTTATCCTTCTTCAGGTGATAGACTAATTTAAGAAACTCAGGTGTGATTTATTCTCCTTCAGGTGATAGATTAATTTCAGAAACTCAGGTGTGATTTATCCTTCTTCAGGTGATAGATTATGTTAACAAACTCGGGTGTGATTTCTCCTTCTTCAGGTGATAGATTAATTTAACAAACTCGGGTGTGATTTATGCTTCTTCAGGTGATTGATTAATATGAAAAACTCGGGTGTGATTCATCCTTCTTCAGGTGATAGATTAATTTAAGAAACTCGGGTGTTATTTATCCGTCTTCATGTGATAGATTAATTTAACAAACTCAGGTGTGATTTATCCTTCTTCAGGTGATAGATTAATTAAAGAAACTCTGGTGTGATTTATACTTCTTCAGGTGATAGATTAATTTAACAAAGTCAGGTGTTATTTATCCTTCTTCAGGTGATAGATTAATTTTAAGAAACTCAGATGTTATTTATCCTTCTTCAGGTGATAGATTAATTTAAGAAACTCAGGTGTGATTTATCCTTCTTCAGGTGATAGATTAATTTAAGAAACTCTGGTGTGATTTATACTTCTTCAGGTGATTGATTAATTTAACAAACTCAGGTGTGATTTATCCTTCTTCAGGTGATAGATTAATTTAAGAAACTCTGGTGTGATTTATCCTTCTTCAGGTGATAGACGAATTTAAGAAACTCAGGTGTGATTTATTCTCCTTCAGGTGATAGATTAATTTCAGAGACTCAGGTGTGATTTATCCTTCTTCAGGTGATAGATTATGTTAACAAACTAGGGTGTGATTTCTCCTTCTTCAGGTGATAGATTAATTTAACAAACTCGGGTGTGATTTATGCTTCTTCAGGTGATTGATTAATATAAAAAACTCGGGTGTGACTTATCCTTCTTCAGGTGATAGATTAATTTAAGAAACTCGGGTGTTATTTATCCGTCTTCATGTGATAGATTAATTTAACAAACTCAGGTGTGATTTATCCTTCTTCAGGTGATAGATTAATTTAATAAACTCAGGTGTTATTTATCCATCTTCAGGTGATAGATTAATTTAATAAACTCAGGTGTGATTTATCCTTCTTCAGGTGATAGATTAATTTAACAAACTCAGGTGTGATTTATCCTTCTTCGGGTGATAGATTAATTTAACAAACTCGGGTGTGATTTATGCTTCTTCAGGTGATAGATTAATTTAAGAAACTCGGGTGTGGTTTATCCTTCTTCAGGTGATAGATTAATTTAACAAACTCAGGTGTGATTTCTCCTTCTTCAGGTGATAGATTAAGTTAACAAACTTGGGTGTGATTTCTCCTTCTTCAGGTGATAGATTAATTTAAGAAAATCAGACATGATTTAGCCTTCTTCAGGTGATAGATTAATTTAAGAAACTCAGGTGTGATTTATCCTTCTTCAGGTGATAGATTAATTAAAGAAACTCTGGTGTGATTTATACTTCTTCAGGTGATAGATTAATTTAACAAAGTCAGGTGTTATTTATCCTTCTTCAGGTGATAGATTAATTTTAAGAAACTCAGATGTTATTTATCCTTCTTCAGGTGATAGATTAATTTAAGAAACTCAGGTGTGATTTATCCTTCTTAAGGTGATAGATTAATTTAAGAAACTCTGGTGTGATTTATACTTCTTCAGGTGATTGATTAATTTAAGAAACTCAGGTGTGATTTATCCTTCTTCAGGTGATAGATTAATTAAAGAAACTCTGGTGTGATTTATACTTCTTCAGGTGATAGATTAATTTAACAAAGTCAGGTGTTATTTATCCTTCTTCAGGTGATAGATTAATTTTAAGAAACTCAGATGTTATTTATCCTTCTTCAGGTGATAGATTAATTTAAGAAACTCAGGTGTGATTTATCCTTCTTCAGGTGATAGATTAATTTAAGAAACTCTGGTGTGATTTATACTTCTTCAGGTGATTGATTAATTTAACAAACTCAGGTGTGATTTATCCTTCTTCAGGTGATAGATTAATTTAAGAAACTCTGGTGTGATTTATCCTTCTTCAGGTGATAGACTAATTTAAGAAACTCAGGTGTGATTTATTCTCCTTCAGGTGATAGATTAATTTCAGAAACTCAGGTGTGAATTATCCTTCTTCAGGTGATAGATTATGTTAACAAACTCGGGTGTGATTTCTCCTTCTTCAGGTGAGAGATTAATTTAACAAACTCGGGTGTGATTTATGCTTCTTCAGATGATTGATTAATATGAAAAACTCGGGTGTGATTTATCCTTCTTCAGGTGATAGATTAATTTAAGAAACTCAGGTGTTATTTATCCGTCTTCATGTGATAGATTAATTTAACAAACTCAGGTGTGATTTATCCTTCTTAAGGTGATAGATTAATTTAATAAACTCAGGTGTTATTTATACATCTTCAGGTGATAGATTAATTTAATAAACTCAGGTGTGATTTATCCTTCTTCAGGTGATAGATTAATTTAACAAACTCAGGTGTGATTTATCCTTCTTCAGGTGATAGATTAATTTAACAAACTCGGGTGTGATTTATGCTTCTTCAGGTGATAGATTAATTTAACAAACTCAGGTGTGATTTATCCTTCTTCAGGTGATAGATTAAGTTAACAAACTTGGGTGTGATTTCTCCTTCTTCAGGTGATAGATTAATTTAAGAAACTCAGGTGTGATTTATCCTTCTTCGTGTGATAGATTAATTTAACAAACTCAGGTGATAGATTAAGTTAACAAACTTGGGTGTGATTTATCCTTCTTCAGGTGATAGATTAATTTAAGAAACTCAGGTGTGATTTATCCTTCAGGTGATAGATTAATTTAAGAAACTCTGGTGTGATTTATACTTCTTCAGGTGATTGATTAATTTAACAAACTCAGGTGTGATTTATCCTTCTTCAGGTGATAGATTAATTTAAGAAACTCGGGTGTTATTTATCCTTCTTCAGGTGATAGATTAATTTAACAAACTCAGGTATGATTTATCCTTCTTCAGGTGATAGTTTAATTTAAGAAACTCTGGTGTGATTTATACTTCTTCAGGTGATTAATTAATTTAAGAAACTCAGGTGTGATTTATCCTTCTTCAGGTGATAGATTAATTTAAGAAACTCGGGTGTTATTTATCCGTCTTCAGGTGATAGATTAATTTGAGAAATTCAGACGTGATTTATCCTTCTTCAGGTGATAGATTATGTTAGCAAACTCGGGTGTGATTTATCCTTCTTCAGGTGATAGATTAATTTAAGAAACTCAGACGTGATTTATCCTTCTTGGGGTGATAGATTAATTTAAGAAACTCTGGTGTAATTTATACTTCTTCAGGTGATTGATTAATTTAAGAAACTCAGGTGTGATTTATCCTTCTTCAGGTGATAGATTAATGAAAGAAACTCTGGTGTGATTTATCCTTCTTCAGGTGATAGACTAATTTAAGAAACTCAGGTGTGATTTATTCTCCTTCAGGTGATAGATTAATTTCAGAGACTCAGGTGTGATTTATCTTTCTTCAGGTGATAGATTATGTTAACAAACTCGGGTGTGATTTCTCCTTCTTCAGGTGATAGATTAATATAAAAAACTCGGGTGTGATTTATCCTTCTTCAGGTGATAGATTAATTTAAGAAACTCGGGTGTTATTTATCCGTCTTCATGTGATAGATTAATTTAACAAACTCGGGTGTGATTTATGCTTCTTCAGGTGATAGATTAATTTAACAAACTCAGGTGTGATTTATCCTTCTTCAGGTGATAGATTAAGTTAACAAACTTGGGTGTGATTTCTCCTTCTTCAGGTGATAGATTAATTTAAGAAACTCAGGTGTGATTTATCCTTCAGGTGATAGATTAATTTAAGAAACTCTGGTGTGATTTATACTTCTTCAGGTGATTGATTAATTTAAGAAACTCAGGTGTGATTTATCCTTCTTCAGGTGATAGATTAATTTAAGAAACTCGGGTGTTATTTATCCGTCTTCAGGTGATAGATTAATTTAAGAAACTCAGGTGTGATTTATCCTTCTTCGGGTGATAGATTAAGTTAACAAACTTGGGTGTGATTTATCCTTCTTCAGGTGATAGATTAATTTAAGAAACTCAGACGTGATTTATCCTTCTTCAGGTGATAGATTAATTTAACAAACTCAGGTGTGATTTATCCTTCTTCAGGTGATAGATTATGTTAACAAACTCGGGTGTGATTTATCCTTCTTCAGGTGATAGATTAATTTAAGAAACTCAGACGTGATTTATCCTTCTTGGGGTGATAGATTAATTTAAGAAACTCTGGTGTAATTTATACTTCTTCAGGTGATTGATTAATTTAAGAAACTCAGGTGTGATTTATCCTTCTTCAGGTGATAGATTAATTAAAGAAACTCTGGTGTGATTTATACTTCTTCAGGTGATTGATTAATTTAACAAACTCAGGTGTGATTTATCCTTCTTCAGGTGATAGATTAATTTAAGAAACTCTGGTGTGATTTATCCTTCTTCAGGTGATGGACTAATTTAAGAAACTCAGGTGTGATTTATTCTCCTTCAGGTGATAGATTAATTTCAGAAACTCAGGTGTGATTTATCCTTCTTCAGGTGATAGATTATGTTAACAAACTCGGGTGTGATTTCTCCTTCTTCAGGTGAGAGATTAATTTAACAAACTCGGGTGTGATTTATGCTTCTTCAGATGATTGATTAATATGAAAAACTCGGGTGTGATTTATCCTTCTTCAGGTGATAGATTAATTTAAGAAACTCAGGTGTTATTTATCCGTCTTCATGTGATAGATTAATTTAACAAACTCAGGTGTGATTTATCCTTCTTAAGGTGATAGATTAATTTAATAAACTCAGGTGTTATTTATACATCTTCAGGTGATAGATTAATTTAATAAACTCAGGTGTGATTTATCCTTCTTCAGGTGATAGATTAATTTAACAAACTCAGGTGTGATTTATCCTTCTTCAGGTGATAGATTAATTTAACAAACTCGGGTGTGATTTATGCTTCTTCAGGTGATAGATTAATTTGACAAAGTCAGGTGTGATTTCTCCTTCTTCAGGTGATTGATTAATTTAACAAACTCAGGTGTGATTTATCCTTCTTCAGGTGATAGACTAATTTAAGAAACTCAGGTGTGATTTATTCTCCTTCAGGTGATAGATTAATTTCAGAAACTCAGGTGTGATTTATCCTTCTTCAGGTGATAGATTATGTTAACAAACTCGGGTGTGATTTCTCCTTCTTCAGGTGATAGATTAATTTAACAAACTCGGGTGTGATTTATGCTTCTTCAGGTGATTGATTAATATGAAAAACTCGGGTGTGATTCATCCTTCTTCAGGTGATAGATTAATTTAAGAAACTCGGGTGTTATTTATCCGTCTTCATGTGATAGATTAATTTAACAAACTCAGGTGTGATTTATCCTTCTTCAGGTGATAGATTAATTAAAGAAACTCTGGTGTGATTTATACTTCTTCAGGTGATAGATTAATTTAACAAAGTCAGGTGTTATTTATCCTTCTTCAGGTGATAGATTAATTTTAAGAAACTCAGATGTTATTTATCCTTCTTCAGGTGATAGATTAATTTAAGAAACTCAGGTGTGATTTATCCTTCTTCAGGTGATAGATTAATTTAAGAAACTCTGGTGTGATTTATACTTCTTCAGGTGATTGATTAATTTAACAAACTCAGGTGTGATTTATCCTTCTTCAGGTGATAGATTAATTTAAGAAACTCTGGTGTGATTTATCCTTCTTCAGGTGATAGACGAATTTAAGAAACTCAGGTGTGATTTATTCTCCTTCAGGTGATAGATTAATTTCAGAGACTCAGGTGTGATTTATCCTTCTTCAGGTGATAGATTATGTTAACAAACTAGGGTGTGATTTCTCCTTCTTCAGGTGATAGATTAATTTAACAAACTCGGGTGTGATTTATGCTTCTTCAGGTGATTGATTAATATAAAAAACTCGGGTGTGACTTATCCTTCTTCAGGTGATAGATTAATTTAAGAAACTCGGGTGTTATTTATCCGTCTTCATGTGATAGATTAATTTAACAAACTCAGGTGTGATTTATCCTTCTTCAGGTGATAGATTAATTTAATAAACTCAGGTGTTATTTATCCATCTTCAGGTGATAGATTAATTTAATAAACTCAGGTGTGATTTATCCTTCTTCAGGTGATAGATTAATTTAACAAACTCAGGTGTGATTTATCCTTCTTCGGGTGATAGATTAATTTAACAAACTCGGGTGTGATTTATGCTTCTTCAGGTGATAGATTAATTTAAGAAACTCGGGTGTGGTTTATCCTTCTTCAGGTGATAGATTAATTTAACAAACTCAGGTGTGATTTCTCCTTCTTCAGGTGATAGATTAAGTTAACAAACTTGGGTGTGATTTCTCCTTCTTCAGGTGATAGATTAATTTAAGAAAATCAGACATGATTTAGCCTTCTTCAGGTGATAGATTAATTTAAGAAACTCAGGTGTGATTTATCCTTCTTCAGGTGATAGATTAATTAAAGAAACTCTGGTGTGATTTATACTTCTTCAGGTGATAGATTAATTTAACAAAGTCAGGTGTTATTTATCCTTCTTCAGGTGATAGATTAATTTTAAGAAACTCAGATGTTATTTATCCTTCTTCAGGTGATAGATTAATTTAAGAAACTCAGGTGTGATTTATCCTTCTTAAGGTGATAGATTAATTTAAGAAACTCTGGTGTGATTTATACTTCTTCAGGTGATTGATTAATTTAAGAAACTCAGGTGTGATTTATCCTTCTTCAGGTGATAGATTAATTAAAGAAACTCTGGTGTGATTTATACTTCTTCAGGTGATAGATTAATTTAACAAAGTCAGGTGTTATTTATCCTTCTTCAGGTGATAGATTAATTTTAAGAAACTCAGATGTTATTTATCCTTCTTCAGGTGATAGATTAATTTAAGAAACTCAGGTGTGATTTATCCTTCTTCAGGTGATAGATTAATTTAAGAAACTCTGGTGTGATTTATACTTCTTCAGGTGATTGATTAATTTAACAAACTCAGGTGTGATTTATCCTTCTTCAGGTGATAGATTAATTTAAGAAACTCTGGTGTGATTTATCCTTCTTCAGGTGATAGACTAATTTAAGAAACTCAGGTGTGATTTATTCTCCTTCAGGTGATAGATTAATTTCAGAAACTCAGGTGTGAATTATCCTTCTTCAGGTGATAGATTATGTTAACAAACTCGGGTGTGATTTCTCCTTCTTCAGGTGAGAGATTAATTTAACAAACTCGGGTGTGATTTATGCTTCTTCAGATGATTGATTAATATGAAAAACTCGGGTGTGATTTATCCTTCTTCAGGTGATAGATTAATTTAAGAAACTCAGGTGTTATTTATCCGTCTTCATGTGATAGATTAATTTAACAAACTCAGGTGTGATTTATCCTTCTTAAGGTGATAGATTAATTTAATAAACTCAGGTGTTATTTATACATCTTCAGGTGATAGATTAATTTAATAAACTCAGGTGTGATTTATCCTTCTTCAGGTGATAGATTAATTTAACAAACTCAGGTGTGATTTATCCTTCTTCAGGTGATAGATTAATTTAACAAACTCGGGTGTGATTTATGCTTCTTCAGGTGATAGATTAATTTAACAAACTCAGGTGTGATTTATCCTTCTTCAGGTGATAGATTAAGTTAACAAACTTGGGTGTGATTTCTCCTTCTTCAGGTGATAGATTAATTTAAGAAACTCAGGTGTGATTTATCCTTCTTCGTGTGATAGATTAATTTAACAAACTCAGGTGATAGATTAAGTTAACAAACTTGGGTGTGATTTATCCTTCTTCAGGTGATAGATTAATTTAAGAAACTCAGGTGTGATTTATCCTTCAGGTGATAGATTAATTTAAGAAACTCTGGTGTGATTTATACTTCTTCAGGTGATTGATTAATTTAACAAACTCAGGTGTGATTTATCCTTCTTCAGGTGATAGATTAATTTAAGAAACTCGGGTGTTATTTATCCTTCTTCAGGTGATAGATTAATTTAACAAACTCAGGTATGATTTATCCTTCTTCAGGTGATAGTTTAATTTAAGAAACTCTGGTGTGATTTATACTTCTTCAGGTGATTAATTAATTTAAGAAACTCAGGTGTGATTTATCCTTCTTCAGGTGATAGATTAATTTAAGAAACTCGGGTGTTATTTATCCGTCTTCAGGTGATAGATTAATTTGAGAAATTCAGACGTGATTTATCCTTCTTCAGGTGATAGATTATGTTAGCAAACTCGGGTGTGATTTATCCTTCTTCAGGTGATAGATTAATTTAAGAAACTCAGACGTGATTTATCCTTCTTGGGGTGATAGATTAATTTAAGAAACTCTGGTGTAATTTATACTTCTTCAGGTGATTGATTAATTTAAGAAACTCAGGTGTGATTTATCCTTCTTCAGGTGATAGATTAATGAAAGAAACTCTGGTGTGATTTATCCTTCTTCAGGTGATAGACTAATTTAAGAAACTCAGGTGTGATTTATTCTCCTTCAGGTGATAGATTAATTTCAGAGACTCAGGTGTGATTTATCTTTCTTCAGGTGATAGATTATGTTAACAAACTCGGGTGTGATTTCTCCTTCTTCAGGTGATAGATTAATATAAAAAACTCGGGTGTGATTTATCCTTCTTCAGGTGATAGATTAATTTAAGAAACTCGGGTGTTATTTATCCGTCTTCATGTGATAGATTAATTTAACAAACTCGGGTGTGATTTATGCTTCTTCAGGTGATAGATTAATTTAACAAACTCAGGTGTGATTTATCCTTCTTCAGGTGATAGATTAAGTTAACAAACTTGGGTGTGATTTCTCCTTCTTCAGGTGATAGATTAATTTAAGAAACTCAGGTGTGATTTATCCTTCAGGTGATAGATTAATTTAAGAAACTCTGGTGTGATTTATACTTCTTCAGGTGATTGATTAATTTAAGAAACTCAGGTGTGATTTATCCTTCTTCAGGTGATAGATTAATTTAAGAAACTCGGGTGTTATTTATCCGTCTTCAGGTGATAGATTAATTTAAGAAACTCAGGTGTGATTTATCCTTCTTCGGGTGATAGATTAAGTTAACAAACTTGGGTGTGATTTATCCTTCTTCAGGTGATAGATTAATTTAAGAAACTCAGACGTGATTTATCCTTCTTCAGGTGATAGATTAATTTAACAAACTCAGGTGTGATTTATCCTTCTTCAGGTGATAGATTATGTTAACAAACTCGGGTGTGATTTATCCTTCTTCAGGTGATAGATTAATTTAAGAAACTCAGACGTGATTTATCCTTCTTGGGGTGATAGATTAATTTAAGAAACTCTGGTGTAATTTATACTTCTTCAGGTGATTGATTAATTTAAGAAACTCAGGTGTGATTTATCCTTCTTCAGGTGATAGATTAATTAAAGAAACTCTGGTGTGATTTATACTTCTTCAGGTGATTGATTAATTTAACAAACTCAGGTGTGATTTATCCTTCTTCAGGTGATAGATTAATTTAAGAAACTCTGGTGTGATTTATCCTTCTTCAGGTGATGGACTAATTTAAGAAACTCAGGTGTGATTTATTCTCCTTCAGGTGATAGATTAATTTCAGAAACTCAGGTGTGATTTATCCTTCTTCAGGTGATAGATTATGTTAACAAACTCGGGTGTGATTTCTCCTTCTTCAGGTCATAGATTAATTTAACAAACTCGGGTGTGATTTATGCTTCTTCAGGTGATTGATTAATATAAAAAACTCGGGTGTGATTTATCCTTCTTCAGGTGATAGATTAATTTAAGAAACTCGGGTGTTATTTATCCGTCTTCATGTGATAGATTAATTTAACAAACTCAGGTGTGATTTATCCTGCTTCAGGTGATAGATTAATTAAAGAAACTCTGGTGTGATTTATACTTCTTCAGGTGATAGATTAATTTAACAAAGTCAGGTGTTATTTATCCTTCTTCAGGTGATAGATTAATTTTAAGAAACTCAGATGTTATTTATCCTTCTTCAGGTGATAGATTAATTTAAGAAACTCAGGTGTGATTTATCCTTCTTCAGGTGATAGATTAATTTAAGAAACTCTGGTGTGATTTATCCTTCTTCAGGTGATAGACTAATTTAAGAAACTCAGGTGTGATTTATTCTCCTTCAGGTGATAGATTAATTTCAGAGACTCAGGTGTGATTTATCCTTCTTCAGGTGATAGATTATGTTAACAAACTCGGGTGTGATTTCTCCTTCTTCAGGTGATAGATTAATTTAACAAACTCGGGTGTGATTTATGCTTCTTCAGGTGATTGATTAATATAAAAAACTCGGGTGTGATTTATCCTTCTTCAGGTGATAGATTAATTTAAGAAACTCGGGTGTTATTTATCCGTCTTCATGTGATAGATTAATTTAACAAACTCAGGTGTGATTTATCCTTCTTCAGATGATAGATTAATTTAATAAACTCAGGTGTTATTTATCCATCTTCAGGTGATAGATTAATTTAATAAACTCAGGTGTGATTTATCCTTCTTCAGATGATAGATTAATTAAAGAAACTCTGGTGTGATTTATACTTCTTCAGGTGATAGATTAATTTAAGAAACTCAGACGTGATTTATCCTTCTTCAGGTGATAGATTATGTTAACAAACTCTGGTGTGATTTATCCTTCTTCAGGTGATAGACTAATTTAAGAAACTCAGGTGTGATTTATTCTCCTTCAGGTGATAGATTAATTTCAGAAACTTAGGTGTGATTTATCCTTCTTCAGGTGATAGATTATGTTAACAAACTCGGGTGTGATTTCTCCTTCTTCAGGTGATAGATTAATTTAACAAACTCGGGTGTGATTTATGCTTCTTCAGGTGATTGATTAATATAAAAAACTCGGGTGTGATTTATCCTTCTTCAGGTGATAGATTAATTTAAGAAACTCGGGTGTTATTTATCCGTCTTCATGTGATAGATTAATTTAACAAACTCAGGTGTGATTTATCCTTCTTCAGGTGATAGATTAATTAAAGAAACTCTGGTGTGATTTATACTTCTTCAGGTGATAGATTAATTTAACAAAGTCAGGTGTTATTTATCCTTCTTCAGGTGATAGATTAATTTTAAGAAACTCAGATGTTATTTATCCTTCTTCAGGTGATAGATTAATTTAAGAAACTCAGGTGTGATTTATCCTTCTTGAGGTGATAGATTAATTTAAGAAACTCTGGTGTGATTTATCCTTCTTCAGGTGATAGACTAATTTAAGAAACTCAGGTGTGATTTATTCTCCTTCAGGTGATAGATTAATTTCAGAGACTCAGGTGTGATTTATCTTTCTTCAGGTGATAGATTATGTTAACAAACTCGGGTGTGATTTCTCCTTCTTCAGGTGATAGATTAATTTAACAAACTCGGGTGTGATTTATGCTTCTTCAGGTGATTGATTAATATAAAAAACTCGGGTGTGATTTATCCTTCTTCAGGTGATAGATTAATTTAAGAAACTCGGGTGTTATTTATCCGTCTTCATGTGATAGATTAATTTAACAAACTCAGGTGTGATTTATCCTTCTTCAGGTGATAGATTAATTTAATAAACTCAGGTGTTATTTATCCATCTTCAGGTGATAGATTAATTTAATAAACTCAGGTGTGATTTATCCTTCTTCAGGTGATAGATTAATTTAACAAACTCAGGTGTGATTTATCCTTCTTCGGGTGATAGATTAATTTAACAAACTCGGGTGTGATTTATGCTTCTTCAGGTGATAGATTAATTTAAGAAACTCGGGTGTGGTTTATCCTTCTTCAGGTGATAGATTAATTTAACAAACTCAGGTGTGATTTCTCCTTCTTCAGGTGATAGATTAAGTTAACAAACTTGGGTGTGATTTTTCCTTCTTCAGGTGATAGATTAATTTAAGAAAATCAGACATGATTTAGCCTTCTTCAGGTGATAGATTAATTTAAGAAACTCAGGTGTGATTTATTCTTCTTCAGGTGATAGATTAATTTAAGAAACTCAGACGTGATTTATCCTACTTCAGGTGATAGATTATGTTAACAAACTCGGGTGTGATTTATCCTTCTTCAGGTGATAGATTAATTTAAGAAGCTCAGACGTGATTTATCCTTCTTGGGGTGATAGATTAATTTAAGAAACTCTGGTGTGATTTATACTTCTTCAGGTGATTGATTAATTTAAGAAACTCAGGTGTGATTTATCCTTCTTCAGGTGATAGATTAGTTAAAGAAACTCTGGTGTGATTTATACTTCTTCAGGTGATAGATTAATTTGACAAAGTCAGGTGTGATTTCTCCTTCTTCAGGTGATTGATTAATTTAACAAACTCAGGTGTGATTTATCCTTCTTCAGGTGATAGACTAATTTAAGAAACTCAGGTGTGATTTATTCTCCTTCAGGTGATAGATTAATTTCAGAAACTCTGGTGTGATTTATACTTCTTCAGGTGATTGATTAATTTAAGAAACTCAGGTGTGATTTATCCTTCTTCAGGTGATAGATTAATTAAAGAAACTCTGGTGTGATTTATACTTCTTCAGGTGATAGATTAATTTAACAAAGTCAGGTGTTATTTATCCTTCTTCAGGTGATAGATTAATTTTAAGAAACTCAGATGTTATTTATCCTTCTTCAGGTGATAGATTAATTTAAGAAACTCAGGTGTGATTTATCCTTCTTCAGGTGATAGATTAATTTAAGAAACTCTGGTGTGATTTATACTTCTTCAGGTGATTGATTAATTTAACAAACTCAGGTGTGATTTATCCTTCTTCAGGTGATAGATTAATTTAAGAAACTCTGGTGTGATTTATCCTTCTTCAGGTGATAGACTAATTTAAGAAACTCAGGTGTGATTTATTCTCCTTCAGGTGATAGATTAATTTCAGAAACTCAGGTGTGAATTATCCTTCTTCAGGTGATAGATTATGTTAACAAACTCGGGTGTGATTTCTCCTTCTTCAGGTGAGAGATTAATTTAACAAACTCGGGTGTGATTCATGCTTCTTCAGATGATTGATTAATATGAAAAACTCGGGTGTGATTTATCCTTCTTCAGGTGATAGATTAATTTAAGAAACTCAGGTGTTATTTATCCGTCTTCATGTGATAGATTAATTTAACAAACTCAGGTGTGATTTATCCTTCTTAACGTGATAGATTAATTTAATAAACTCAGGTGTTATTTATACATCTTCAGGTGATAGATTAATTTAATAAACTCAGGTGTGATTTATCCTTCTTCAGGTGATAGATTAATTTAACAAACTCAGGTGTGATTTATCCTTCTTCAGGTGATAGATTAATTTAACAAACTCGGGTGTGATTTATGCTTCTTCAGGTGATAGATTAATTTAACAAACTCAGGTGTGATTTATCCTTCTTCAGGTGATAGATTAAGTTAACAAACTTGGGTGTGATTTCTCCTTCTTCAGGTGATAGATTAATTTAAGAAACTCAGGTGTGATTTATCCTTCTTCGTGTGATAGATTAATTTAACAAACTCAGGTGATAGATTAAGTTAACAAACTTGGGTGTGATTTATCCTTCTTCAGGTGATAGATTAATTTAAGAAACTCAGGTGTGATTTATCCTTCAGGTGATAGATTAATTTAAGAAACTCTGGTGTGATTTATACTTCTTCAGGTGATTGATTAATTTAACAAACTCAGGTGTGATTTATCCTTCTTCAGGTGATAGATTAATTTAAGAAACTCGGGTGTTATTTATCCTTCTTCAGGTGATAGATTAATTTAACAAACTCAGGTATGATTTATCCTTCTTCAGGTGATAGATTAATTTAAGAAACTCTGGTGTGATTTATACTTCTTCAGGTGATTAATTAATTTAAGAAACTCAGGTGTGATTTATCCTTCTTCAGGTGATAGATTAATTTAAGAAACTCGGGTGTTATTTATCCGTCTTCAGGTGATAGATTAATTTAAGAAATTCAGACGTGATTTATCCTTCTTCAGGTGATAGATTATGTTAGCAAACTCGGGTGTGATTTATCCTTCTTCAGGTGATAGATTAATTTAAGAAACTCAGACGTGATTTATCCTTCTTGGGGTGATAGATTAATTTAAGAAACTCTGGTGTAATTTATACTTCTTCAGGTGATTGATTAATTTAAGAAACTCAGGTGTGATTTATCCTTCTTCAGGTGATAGATTAATGAAAGAAACTCTGGTGTGATTTATACTTCTTCAGGTGATTGATTAATTTAACAAACTCAGGTGTGATTTATCCTTCTTCAGGTGATAGATTAATTTAAGAAACTCTGGTGTGATTTATCCTTCTTCAGGTGATAGACTAATTTAAGAAACTCAGGTGTGATTTATTCTCCTTCAGGTGATAGATTAATTTCAGAAACTCAGGTGTGATTTATCCTTCTTCAGGTGATAGATTAATTTAACAAACTCGGGTGTGATTTATGCTTCTTCAGGTGATTGATTAATATAAAAAACTCGGGTGTGATTTATCCTTCTTCAGGTGATAGATTAATTTAAGAAACTCGGGTGTTATTTATCCGTCTTCATGTGATAGATTAATTTAACAAACTCAGGTGTGATTTATCCTTCTTCAGGTGATAGATTAATTAAAGAAACTCTGGTGTGATTTATACTTCTTCAGGTGATAGATTAATTTAACAAAGTCAGGTGTTATTTATCCTTCTTCAGGTGATAGATTAATTTTAAGAAACTCAGATGTTATTTATCCTTCTTCAGGTGATAGATTAATTTAAGAAACTCAGGTGTGATTTATCCTTCTTCAGGTGATAGATTAATTTAAGAAACTCTGGTGTGATTTATACTTCTTCAGGTGATTGATTAATTTAACAAACTCAGGTGTGATTTATCCTTCTTCAGGTGATAGATTAATTTAAGAAACTCTGGTGTGATTTATCCTTCTTCAGGTGATAGACTAATTTAAGAAACTCAGGTGTGATTTATTCTCCTTCAGGTGATAGATTAATTTCAGAGACTCAGGTGTGATTTATCCTTCTTCAGGTGATAGATTATGTTAACAAACTCGGGTGTGATTTCTCCTTCTTCAGGTGATAGATTAATTTAACAAACTCGGGTGTGATTTATGCTTCTTCAGGTGATTGATTAATATAAAAAACTCGGGTGTGATTTATCCTTCTTCAGGTGATAGATTAATTTAATAAACTCAGGTGTGATTTATCCTTCTTCAGGTGATAGATTAATTTAACAAACTCAGGTGTGATTTATCCTTCTTCAGGTGATAGATTAATTTAACAAACTCGGGTGTGATTTATGCTTCTTCAGGTGATAGATTAATTTAAGAAACTCGGGTGTGGTTTATCCTTCTTCAGGTGATAGATTAATTTAACAAACTCAGGTGTGATTTCTCCTTCTTCAGGTGATAGATTAAGTTAACAAACTTGGGTGTGATTTCTCCTTCTTCAGGTGATAGATTAATTTAAGAAAATCAGACATGATTTAGCCTTCTTCAGGTGATAGATTAATTTAAGAAACTCAGGTGTGATTTATTCTTCTTCAGGTGATAGATTAATTTGAGAAACTCAGACGCGATTTATCCTTCTTCAGGTGATAGATTATGTTAACAAACTCGGGTGTGATTTATCCTTCTTCAGGTGATAGATTAATTTAAGAAGCTCAGACGTGATTTATCCTTCTTGGGGTGATAGATTAATTTGAGAAACTCTGGTGTGATTTATACTTCTTCAGGTGATTGATTAATTTAAGAAACTCAGGTGTGATTTATCCTTCTTCAGGTGATAGATTAAGTTAACAAACTTGGGTGTGATTTCTCCTTCTTCAGGTGATAGATTAATTTAAGAAACTCAGGTGTGATTTATCCTTCTTCGTGTGATAGATTAATTTAACAAACTCAGGTGATAGATTAAGTTAACAAACTTGGGTGTGATTTATCCTTCTTCAGGTGATAGATTAATTTAAGAAACTCAGGTGTGATTTATCCTTCAGGTGATAGATTAATTTAAGAAACTCTGGTGTGATTTATACTTCTTCAGGTGATTGATTAATTTAACAAACTCAGGTGTGATTTATCCTTCTTCAGGTGATAGATTAATTTAAGAAACTCGGGTGTTATTTATCCTTCTTCAGGTGATAGATTAATTTAACAAACTCAGGTATGATTTATCCTTCTTCAGGTGATAGATTAATTTAAGAAACTCTGGTGTGATTTATACTTCTTCAGGTGATTAATTAATTTAAGAAACTCAGGTGTGATTTATCCTTCTTCAGGTGATAGATTAATTTAAGAAACTCGGGTGTAATTTATCCGTCTTCAGGTGATAGATTAATTTAAGAAACTCAGGTGTGATTTATCCTTCTTCGGGTGATAGATTAAGTTAACAAACTTGGGTGTGATTTATCCTTCTTCAGGTGATAGATTAATTTAAGAAACTCAGACGTGATTTATCCTTCTTCAGGTGATAGATTATGTTAACAAACTCGGGTGTGATTTATCCTTCTTCAGGTGATAGATTAATTTAAGAAACTCAGACGTGATTTATCCTTCTTGGGGTGATAGATTAATTTAAGAAACTCTGGTGTAATTTATACTTCTTCAGGTGATTGATTAATTTAAGAAACTCAGGTGTGATTTATCCTTCTTCAGGTGATAGATTAATGAAAGAAACTCTGGTGTGATTTATACTTCTTCAGGTGATTGATTAATTTAACAAACTCAGGTGTGATTTATCCTTCTTCAGGTGATAGATTAATTTAAGAAACTCTGGTGTGATTTATCCTTCTTCAGGTGATAGACTAATTTAAGAAACTCAGGTGTGATTTATTCTCCTTCAGGTAATAGATTAATTTCAGAAACTCAGGTGTGATTTATCCTTCTTCAGGTGATAGATTAATTTAACAAACTCGGGTGTGATTTATGCTTCTTCAGGTGATTGATTAATATGAAAAACTCGGGTGTGATTCATCCTTCTTCAGGTGATAGATTAATTTAATAAACTCGGGTGTTATTTATCCGTCTTCATGTGATAGATTAATTTAACAAACTCAGGTGTGATTTATCCTTCTTCAGGTGATAGATTAATTAAAGAAACTCTGGTGTGATTTATACTTCTTCAGGTGATAGATTAATTTAACAAAGTCAGGTGTTATTTATCCTTCTTCAGGTGATAGATTAATTTTAAGAAACTCAGATGTTATTTATCCTTCTTCAGGTGATAGATTAATTTAAGAAACTCAGGTGTGATTTATCCTTCTTCAGGTGATAGATTAATTTAAGAAACTCTGGTGTGATTTATACTTCTTCAGGTGATTGATTAATTTAACAAACTCAGGTGTGATTTATCCTTCTTCAGGTGATAGATTAATTTAAGAAACTCTGGTGTGATTTTTCCTTCTTCAGGTGATAGACTAATTTAAGAAACTCAGGTGTGATTTATTCTCCTTCAGGTGATAGATTAATTTCAGAGACTCAGGTGCGATTTATCCTTCTTCAGGTGATAGATTATGTTAACAAACTCGGGTGTGATTTCTCCGTCTTCAGGTGATAGATTAATTTAACAAACTCGGGTGTGATTTATGCTTCTTCAGGTGATTGATTAATATAAAAAACTCGGGTGTGATTTATCCTTCTTCAGGTGATAGATTAATTTAAGAAACTCGGGTGTTATTTATCCGTCTTCATGTGATAGATTAATTTAACAAACTCAGGTGTGATTTATCCTTCTTCAGGTGATAGATTAATTTAATAAACTCAGGTGTTTTTTATCCATCTTCAGGTGATAGATTAATTTAATAAACTCAGGTGTGATTTATCCTTCTTCAGGTGATAGATTAATTTAACAAACTCAGGTGTGATTTATCCTTCTTCGGGTGATAGATTAATTTAACAAACTCGGGTGTGATTTATGCTTCTTCAGGTGATAGATTAATTTAAGAAACTCGGGTGTGGTTTATCCTTCTTCAGGTGATAGATTAATTTAACAAACTCAGGTGTGATTTCTCCTTCTTCAGGTGATAGATTAAGTTAACAAACTTGGGTGTGATTTCTCCTTCTTCAGGTGATAGATTAATTTAAGAAACTCAGACGTGATTTATCCTTCTTCAGGTGATAGATTATGTTAACAAACTCGGGTGTGATTTATCCTTCTTCAGGTGATAGATTAATTTAAGAAGCTCAGACGTTATTTATCCTTCTTGGGGTGATAGATTAATTTGAGAAACTCTGGTGTGATTTATACTTCTTCAGGTGATTGATTAATTTAAGAAACTCAGGTGTGATTTATCCTTCTTCAGGTGATAGATTAATTAAAGAAACTCTGGTGTGATTTATACTTCTTCAGGTGATAGATTAATTTGACAAAGTCAGGTGTGATTTCTCCTTCTTCAGGTGATTGATTAATTTAACAAACTCAGGTGTGATTTATCCTTCTTCAGGTGATAGATTAATTTAAGAAACTCTGGTGTGATTTATCCTTCTTCAGGTGATAGACTAATTTAAGAAACTCAGGTGTGATTTATTCTCCTTCACGTGATAGATTAATTTCAGAAACTCAGGTGTGATTTATCCTTCTTCAGGTGATAGATTATGTTAACAAACTCGGGTGTGATTTCTCCTTCTTCAGGTGATAGATTAATTTAACAAACTCGGGTGTGATTTATGCTTCTTCAGGTGATTGATTAATATAAAAAACTCGGGTGTGATTTATCCTTCTTCAGGTGATAGATTAATTTAAGAAACTCGGGTGTTATTTATCCGTCTTCATGTGATAGATTAATTTAACAAACTCAGGTGTGATTTATCCTTCTTCAGGTGATAGATTAATTAAAGAAACTCTGGTGTGATTTATACTTCTTCAGGTGATAGATTAATTTAACAAAGTCAGGTGTTATTTATCCTTCTTCAGGTGATAGATTAATTTTAAGAAACTCAGATGTTATTTATCCTTCTTCAGGTGATAGATTAATTTAAGAAACTCAGGTGTGATTTATCCTTCTTCAGGTGATAGATTAATTTAATAAACTCAGGTGTGATTTATCCTTCTTCAGGTGATAGATTAATTTAACAAACTCAGGTGTGATTTATCCTTCTTCGGGTGATAGATTAAGTTAACAAACTCGGGTGTGATTTATGCTTCTTCAGATGATTGATTAATATGAAAAACTCGGGTGTGATTTATCCTTCTTCAGGTGATAGATTAATTTAAGAAACTCAGGTGTGATTTATTCTTCTTCAGGTGATAGATTAATTTGAGAAACTCAGACGCGATTTATCCTTCTTCAGGTGATAGATTATGTTAACAAACTCGGGTGTGATTTATCCTTCTTCAGGTGATAGATTAATTTAAGAAGCTCAGACGTGATTTATCCTTCTTGGGGTGATAGATTAATTTGAGAAACTCTGGTGTGATTTATACTTCTTCAGGTGATTGATTAATTTAAGAAACTCAGGTGTGATTTATCCTTCTTCAGGTGATAGATTAAGTTAACAAACTTGGGTGTGATTTCTCCTTCTTCAGGTGATAGATTAATTTAAGAAACTCAGGTGTGATTTATCCTTCTTCGTGTGATAGATTAATTTAACAAACTCAGGTGATAGATTAAGTTAACAAACTTGGGTGTGATTTATCCTTCTTCAGGTGATAGATTAATTTAAGAAACTCAGGTGTGATTTATCCTTCAGGTGATAGATTAATTTAAGAAACTCTGGTGTGATTTATACTTCTTCAGGTGATTGATTAATTTAACAAACTCAGGTGTGATTTATCCTTCTTCAGGTGATAGATTAATTTAAGAAACTCGGGTGTTATTTATCCTTCTTCAGGTGATAGATTAATTTAACAAACTCAGGTATGATTTATCCTTCTTCAGGTGATAGATTAATTTAAGAAACTCTGGTGTGATTTATACTTCTTCAGGTGATTAATTAATTTAAGAAACTCAGGTGTGATTTATCCTTCTTCAGGTGATAGATTAATTTAAGAAACTCGGGTGTAATTTATCCGTCTTCAGGTGATAGATTAATTTAAGAAACTCAGGTGTGATTTATCCTTCTTCGGGTGATAGATTAAGTTAACAAACTTGGGTGTGATTTATCCTTCTTCAGGTGATAGATTAATTTAAGAAACTCAGACGTGATTTATCCTTCTTCAGGTGATAGATTATGTTAACAAACTCGGGTGTGATTTATCCTTCTTCAGGTGATAGATTAATTTAAGAAACTCAGACGTGATTTATCCTTCTTGGGGTGATAGATTAATTTAAGAAACTCTGGTGTAATTTATACTTCTTCAGGTGATTGATTAATTTAAGAAACTCAGGTGTGATTTATCCTTCTTCAGGTGATAGATTAATGAAAGAAACTCTGGTGTGATTTATACTTCTTCAGGTGATTGATTAATTTAACAAACTCAGGTGTGATTTATCCTTCTTCAGGTGATAGATTAATTTAAGAAACTCTGGTGTGATTTATCCTTCTTCAGGTGATAGACTAATTTAAGAAACTCAGGTGTGATTTATTCTCCTTCAGGTAATAGATTAATTTCAGAAACTCAGGTGTGATTTATCCTTCTTCAGGTGATAGATTAATTTAACAAACTCGGGTGTGATTTATGCTTCTTCAGGTGATTGATTAATATGAAAAACTCGGGTGTGATTCATCCTTCTTCAGGTGATAGATTAATTTAATAAACTCGGGTGTTATTTATCCGTCTTCATGTGATAGATTAATTTAACAAACTCAGGTGTGATTTATCCTTCTTCAGGTGATAGATTAATTAAAGAAACTCTGGTGTGATTTATACTTCTTCAGGTGATAGATTAATTTAACAAAGTCAGGTGTTATTTATCCTTCTTCAGGTGATAGATTAATTTTAAGAAACTCAGATGTTATTTATCCTTCTTCAGGTGATAGATTAATTTAAGAAACTCAGGTGTGATTTATCCTTCTTCAGGTGATAGATTAATTTAAGAAACTCTGGTGTGATTTATACTTCTTCAGGTGATTGATTAATTTAACAAACTCAGGTGTGATTTATCCTTCTTCAGGTGATAGATTAATTTAAGAAACTCTGGTGTGATTTTTCCTTCTTCAGGTGATAGACTAATTTAAGAAACTCAGGTGTGATTTATTCTCCTTCAGGTGATAGATTAATTTCAGAGACTCAGGTGCGATTTATCCTTCTTCAGGTGATAGATTATGTTAACAAACTCGGGTGTGATTTCTCCGTCTTCAGGTGATAGATTAATTTAACAAACTCGGGTGTGATTTATGCTTCTTCAGGTGATTGATTAATATAAAAAACTCGGGTGTGATTTATCCTTCTTCAGGTGATAGATTAATTTAAGAAACTCGGGTGTTATTTATCCGTCTTCATGTGATAGATTAATTTAACAAACTCAGGTGTGATTTATCCTTCTTCAGGTGATAGATTAATTTAATAAACTCAGGTGTTTTTTATCCATCTTCAGGTGATAGATTAATTTAATAAACTCAGGTGTGATTTATCCTTCTTCAGGTGATAGATTAATTTAACAAACTCAGGTGTGATTTATCCTTCTTCGGGTGATAGATTAATTTAACAAACTCGGGTGTGATTTATGCTTCTTCAGGTGATAGATTAATTTAAGAAACTCGGGTGTGGTTTATCCTTCTTCAGGTGATAGATTAATTTAACAAACTCAGGTGTGATTTCTCCTTCTTCAGGTGATAGATTAAGTTAACAAACTTGGGTGTGATTTCTCCTTCTTCAGGTGATAGATTAATTTAAGAAACTCAGACGTGATTTATCCTTCTTCAGGTGATAGATTATGTTAACAAACTCGGGTGTGATTTATCCTTCTTCAGGTGATAGATTAATTTAAGAAGCTCAGACGTTATTTATCCTTCTTGGGGTGATAGATTAATTTGAGAAACTCTGGTGTGATTTATACTTCTTCAGGTGATTGATTAATTTAAGAAACTCAGGTGTGATTTATCCTTCTTCAGGTGATAGATTAATTAAAGAAACTCTGGTGTGATTTATACTTCTTCAGGTGATAGATTAATTTGACAAAGTCAGGTGTGATTTCTCCTTCTTCAGGTGATTGATTAATTTAACAAACTCAGGTGTGATTTATCCTTCTTCAGGTGATAGATTAATTTAAGAAACTCTGGTGTGATTTATCCTTCTTCAGGTGATAGACTAATTTAAGAAACTCAGGTGTGATTTATTCTCCTTCACGTGATAGATTAATTTCAGAAACTCAGGTGTGATTTATCCTTCTTCAGGTGATAGATTATGTTAACAAACTCGGGTGTGATTTCTCCTTCTTCAGGTGATAGATTAATTTAACAAACTCGGGTGTGATTTATGCTTCTTCAGGTGATTGATTAATATAAAAAACTCGGGTGTGATTTATCCTTCTTCAGGTGATAGATTAATTTAAGAAACTCGGGTGTTATTTATCCGTCTTCATGTGATAGATTAATTTAACAAACTCAGGTGTGATTTATCCTTCTTCAGGTGATAGATTAATTAAAGAAACTCTGGTGTGATTTATACTTCTTCAGGTGATAGATTAATTTAACAAAGTCAGGTGTTATTTATCCTTCTTCAGGTGATAGATTAATTTTAAGAAACTCAGATGTTATTTATCCTTCTTCAGGTGATAGATTAATTTAAGAAACTCAGGTGTGATTTATCCTTCTTCAGGTGATAGATTAATTTAATAAACTCAGGTGTGATTTATCCTTCTTCAGGTGATAGATTAATTTAACAAACTCAGGTGTGATTTATCCTTCTTCGGGTGATAGATTAAGTTAACAAACTCGGGTGTGATTTATGCTTCTTCAGATGATTGATTAATATGAAAAACTCGGGTGTGATTTATCCTTCTTCAGGTGATAGATTAATTTAAGAAACTCGGGTGTTATTTATCCGTCTTCATGTGATAGATTAATTTAACAAACTCAGGTGTGATTTATCCTTCTTCAGGTGATAGATTAATTTAATAAACTCAGGTGTGATTTATACATCTTCAGGTGATAGATTAATTTAATAAACTCAGGTGTGATTTATCCTTCTTCAGGTGATAGATTAATTTAACAAACTCAGGTGTGATTTATCCTTCTTCAGGTGATAGATTAATTTAACAAACTCGGGTGTGATTTATGCTTCTTCAGGTGATAGATTAATTTAACAAACTCAGGTGTGATTTATCCTTCTTCAGGTGATAGATTAATTTAAGAAACTCAGGTGTGATTTATCCTTCTTCGTGTGATAGATTAATTTAACAAACTCAGGTGATAGATTAAGTTAACAAACTTGGGTGTGATTTATCCTTCTTCAGGTGATAGATTAATTTAAGAAACTCAGGTGTGATTTATCCTTCAGGTGATAGATTAATTTAAGAAACTCTGGTGTGATTTATACTTCTTCAGGTGATTGATTAATTTAACAAACTCAGGTGTGATTTATCCTTCTTCAGGTGATAGATTAATTTAAGAAACTCGGGTGTTATTTATCCTTCTTCAGGTGATAGATTAATTTAACAAACTCAGGTATGATTTATCATTCTTCAGGTGATAGATTAATTTAAGAAACTCTGGTGTGATTTATACTTCTTCAGGTGATTAATTAATTTAAGAAACTCAGGTGTGATTTATCCTTCTTCAGGTGATAGATTAATTTAAGAAACTCGGGTGTTATTTATCCGTCTTCAGGTGATAGATTAATTTAAGAAACTCAGGTGTGATTTATCCTTCTTCGGGTGATAGATTAAGTTAACAAACTTGGGTGTGATTTATCCTTCTTCAGGTGATAGATTAATTTAAGAAACTCAGACGTGATTTATCCTTCTTCAGGTGATAGATTATGTTAACAAACTCGGGTGTGATTTATCCTTCTTCAGGTGATAGATTAATTTAAGAAACTCAGACGTGATTTATCCTTCTTGGGGTGATAGATTAATTTAAGAAACTCTGGTGTAATTTATACTTCTTCAGGTGATTGATTAATTTAAGAAACTCAGGTGTGATTTATCCTTCTTCAGGTGATAGATTAATTAAAGAAACTCTGGTGTGATTTATACTTCTTCAGGTGATTGATTAATTTAACAAACTCAGGTGTGATTTATCCTTCTTCAGGTGATAGATTAATTTAAGAAACTCTGGTGTGATTTATCCTTCTTCAGGTGATAGACTAATTTAAGAAACTCAGGTGTGATTTATTCTCCTTCAGGTGATAGATTAATTTCAGAAACTCAGGTGTGATTTATCCTTCTTCAGGTGATAGATTATGTTAACAAACTCGGGTGTGATTTCTCCTTCTTCAGGTGATAGATTAATTTAACAAACTTGGGTGTGATTTATGCTTCTTCAGGTGATTGATTAATATAAAAAACTCGGGTGTGATTTATCCTTCTTCAGGTGATAGATTAATTTAAGAAACTCGGGTGTTATTTATCCTTCTTCAGGTGATAGATTAATTTTAAGAAACTCAGATGTTATTTATCCTTCTTCAGGTGATAGATTAATTTAAGAAACTCAGGTGTGATTTATCCTTCTTCAGGTGATAGATTAATTTAAGAAACTCTGGTGTGATTTATACTTCTTCAGGTGATTGATTAATTTAACAAACTCAGGTGTGATTTATCCTTCTTCAGGTGATAGATTAATTTAAGAAACTCTGGTGTGATTTATCCTTCTTCAGGTGATAGACTAATTTAAGAAACTCAGGTGTGATTTATTCTCCTTCAGGTGATAGATTAATTTCAGAGACTCAGGTGTGATTTATCCTTCTTCAGGTGATAGATTATGTTAACAAACTCGGGTGTGATTTATCTTTCTTCAGGTGATAGATTAATTTAACAAACTCGGGTGTGATTTATGCTTCTTCAGGTGATTGATTAATATAAAAAATTCGGGTGTGATTTATCCTTCTTCAGGTGATAGATTAATTTAAGAAACTCGGGTGTTATTTATCCGTCTTCATGTGATAGATTAATTTAACAAACTCAGGTGTGATTTATCCTTCTTCAGGTGATAGATTAATTTAATAAACTCAGGTGTTATTTATCCATCTTCAGGTGATAGATTAATTTAATAAACTCAGGTGTGATTTATCCTTCTTCAGGTGATAGATTAATTTAACAAACTCAGGTGTGATTTATCCTTCTTCGGGTGATAGATTAATTTAACAAACTCGGGTGTGATTTATGCTTCTTCAGGTGATAGATTAATTTAAGAAACTCGGGTGTGGTTTATCCTTCTTCAGGTGATAGATTAATTTAACAAACTCCGGTGTGATTTCTCCTTCTTCAGGTGATAGATTAAGTTAACAAACTTGGGTGTGATTTCTCCTTCTTCAGGTGATAGATTAATTTAAGAAAATCAGACATGATTTAGCCTTCTTCAGGTGATAGATTAATTTAAGAAACTCAGGTGTGATTTATTCTTCTTCAGGTGATAGATTAATTTAAGAAACTCAGACGTGATTTATCCTTCTTCAGGTGATAGATTATGTTAACAAACTCGGGTGTGATTTATCCTTCTTCAGGTGATAGATTAATTTAAGAAACTCAGACGTGATTTATCCTTCTTGGGGTGATAGATTAATTTAAGAAACTCTGGTGTAATTTATACTTCTTCAGGTGATTGATTAATTTAAGAAACTCAGGTGTGATTTATCCTTCTTCAGGTGATAGATTAATGAAAGAAACTCTGGTGTGATTTATACTTCTTCAGGTGATTGATTAATTTAACAAACTCAGGTGTGATTTATCCTTCTTCAGGTGATAGATTAATTTAAGAAACTCTGGTGTGATTTATCCTTCTTCAGGTGATAGACTAATTTAAGAAACTCAGGTGTGATTTATTCTCCTTCAGGTAATAGATTAATTTCAGAAACTCAGGTGTGATTTATCCTTCTTCAGGTGATAGATTAATTTAACAAACTCGGGTGTGATTTATGCTTCTTCAGGTGATTGATTAATATGAAAAACTCGGGTGTGATTCATCCTTCTTCAGGTGATAGATTAATTTAATAAACTCGGGTGTTATTTATCCGTCTTCATGTGATAGATTAATTTAACAAACTCAGGTGTGATTTATCCTTCTTCAGGTGATAGATTAATTAAAGAAACTCTGGTGTGATTTATACTTCTTCAGGTGATAGATTAATTTAACAAAGTCAGGTGTTATTTATCCTTCTTCAGGTGATAGATTAATTTTAAGAAACTCAGATGTTATTTATCCTTCTTCAGGTGATAGATTAATTTAAGAAACTCAGGTGTGATTTATCCTTCTTCAGGTGATAGATTAATTTAAGAAACTCTGGTGTGATTTATACTTCTTCAGGTGATTGATTAATTTAACAAACTCAGGTGTGATTTATCCTTCTTCAGGTGATAGATTAATTTAAGAAACTCTGGTGTGATTTTTCCTTCTTCAGGTGATAGACTAATTTAAGAAACTCAGGTGTGATTTATTCTCCTTCAGGTGATAGATTAATTTCAGAGACTCAGGTGCGATTTATCCTTCTTCAGGTGATAGATTATGTTAACAAACTCGGGTGTGATTTCTCCGTCTTCAGGTGATAGATTAATTTAACAAACTCGGGTGTGATTTATGCTTCTTCAGGTGATTGATTAATATAAAAAACTCGGGTGTGATTTATCCTTCTTCAGGTGATAGATTAATTTAAGAAACTCGGGTGTTATTTATCCGTCTTCATGTGATAGATTAATTTAACAAACTCAGGTGTGATTTATCCTTCTTCAGGTGATAGATTAATTTAATAAACTCAGGTGTTTTTTATCCATCTTCAGGTGATAGATTAATTTAATAAACTCAGGTGTGATTTATCCTTCTTCAGGTGATAGATTAATTTAACAAACTCAGGTGTGATTTATCCTTCTTCGGGTGATAGATTAATTTAACAAACTCGGGTGTGATTTATGCTTCTTCAGGTGATAGATTAATTTAAGAAACTCGGGTGTGGTTTATCCTTCTTCAGGTGATAGATTAATTTAACAAACTCAGGTGTGATTTCTCCTTCTTCAGGTGATAGATTAAGTTAACAAACTTGGGTGTGATTTCTCCTTCTTCAGGTGATAGATTAATTTAAGAAACTCAGACGTGATTTATCCTTCTTCAGGTGATAGATTATGTTAACAAACTCGGGTGTGATTTATCCTTCTTCAGGTGATAGATTAATTTAAGAAGCTCAGACGTTATTTATCCTTCTTGGGGTGATAGATTAATTTAAGAAACTCTGGTGTGATTTATACTTCTTCAGGTGATTGATTAATTTAAGAAACTCAGGTGTGATTTATCCTTCTTCAGGTGATAGATTAATTAAAGAAACTCTGGTGTGATTTATACTTCTTCAGGTGATAGATTAATTTGACAAAGTCAGGTGTGATTTCTCCTTCTTCAGGTGATTGATTAATTTAACAAACTCAGGTGTGATTTATCCTTCTTCAGGTGATAGATTAATTTAAGAAACTCTGGTGTGATTTATCCTTCTTCAGGTGATAGACTAATTTAAGAAACTCAGGTGTGATTTATTCTCCTTCACGTGATAGATTAATTTCAGAAACTCAGGTGTGATTTATCCTTCTTCAGGTGATAGATTATGTTAACAAACTCGGGTGTGATTTCTCCTTCTTCAGGTGATAGATTAATTTAACAAACTCGGGTGTGATTTATGCTTCTTCAGGTGATTGATTAATATAAAAAACTCGGGTGTGATTTATCCTTCTTCAGGTGATAGATTAATTTAAGAAACTCGGGTGTTATTTATCCGTCTTCATGTGATAGATTAATTTAACAAACTCAGGTGTGATTTATCCTTCTTCAGGTGATAGATTAATTAAAGAAACTCTGGTGTGATTTATACTTCTTCAGGTGATAGATTAATTTAACAAAGTCAGGTGTTATTTATCCTTCTTCAGGTGATAGATTAATTTTAAGAAACTCAGATGTTATTTATCCTTCTTCAGGTGATAGATTAATTTAAGAAACTCAGGTGTGATTTATCCTTCTTCAGGTGATAGATTAATTTAATAAACTCAGGTGTTATTTATCCATCTTCAGGTGATAGATTAATTTAATAAACTCAGGTGTGATTTATCCTTCTTCAGGTGATAGATTAATTTAACAAACTCAGGTGTGATTTATCCTTCTTCGGGTGATAGATTAATTTAACAAACTCGGGTGTGATTTATGCTTCTTCAGGTGATAGATTAATTTAAGAAACTCGGGTGTGGTTTATCCTTCTTCAGGTGATAGATTAATTTAACAAACTCCGGTGTGATTTCTCCTTCTTCAGGTGATAGATTAAGTTAACAAACTTGGGTGTGATTTCTCCTTCTTCAGGTGATAGATTAATTTAAGAAAATCAGACATGATTTAGCCTTCTTCAGGTGATAGATTAATTTAAGAAACTCAGGTGTGATTTATTCTTCTTCAGGTGATAGATTAATTTAAGAAACTCAGACGTGATTTATCCTTCTTCAGGTGATAGATTATGTTAACAAACTCGGGTGTGATTTATCCTTCTTCAGGTGATAGATTAATTTAAGAAACTCAGACGTGATTTATCCTTCTTGGGGTGATAGATTAATTTAAGAAACTCTGGTGTAATTTATACTTCTTCAGGTGATTGATTAATTTAACAAAGTCAGGTGTTATTTATCCTTCTTCAGGTGATAGATTAATTTTAAGAAACTCGGGTGTTATTTATCCGTCTTCATGTGATAGATTAATTTAACAAACTCAGGTGTGATTTATCCTTCTTCAGGTGATAGATTAATTTAATAAACTCAGGTGTTATTTATCCATCTTCAGGTGATAGATTAATTTAATAAACTCAGGTGTGATTTATCCTTCTTCAGGTGATAGATTAATTTAACAAACTCAGGTGTGATTTATCCTTCTTCGGGTGATAGATTAATTTAACAAACTCGGGTGTGATTTATGCTTCTTCAGGTGATAGATTAATTTAAGAAACTCGGGTGTGGTTTATCCTTCTTCAGGTGATAGATTAATTTAACAAACTCCGGTGTGATTTCTCCTTCTTCAGGTGATAGATTAAGTTAACAAACTTGGGTGTGATTTCTCCTTCTTCAGGTGATAGATTAATTTAAGAAAATCAGACATGATTTAGCCTTCTTCAGGTGATAGATTAATTTAAGAAACTCAGGTGTGATTTATTCTTCTTCAGGTGATAGATTAATTTAAGAAACTCAGACGTGATTTATCCTTCTTCAGGTGATAGATTATGTTAACAAACTCGGGTGTGATTTATCCTTCTTCAGGTGATAGATTAATTTAAGAAACTCAGACGTGATTTATCCTTCTTGGGGTGATAGATTAATTTAAGAAACTCTGGTGTAATTTATACTTCTTCAGGTGATTGATTAATTTAAGAAACTCAGGTGTGATTTATCCTTCTTCAGGTGATAGATTAATGAAAGAAACTCTGGTGTGATTTATACTTCTTCAGGTGATTGATTAATTTAACAAACTCAGGTGTGATTTATCCTTCTTCAGGTGATAGATTAATTTAAGAAACTCTGGTGTGATTTATCCTTCTTCAGGTGATAGACTAATTTAAGAAACTCAGGTGTGATTTATTCTCCTTCAGGTAATAGATTAATTTCAGAAACTCAGGTGTGATTTATCCTTCTTCAGGTGATAGATTAATTTAACAAACTCGGGTGTGATTTATGCTTCTTCAGGTGATTGATTAATATGAAAAACTCGGGTGTGATTCATCCTTCTTCAGGTGATAGATTAATTTAATAAACTCGGGTGTTATTTATCCGTCTTCATGTGATAGATTAATTTAACAAACTCAGGTGTGATTTATCCTTCTTCAGGTGATAGATTAATTAAAGAAACTCTGGTGTGATTTATACTTCTTCAGGTGATAGATTAATTTAACAAAGTCAGGTGTTATTTATCCTTCTTCAGGTGATAGATTAATTTTAAGAAACTCAGATGTTATTTATCCTTCTTCAGGTGATAGATTAATTTAAGAAACTCAGGTGTGATTTATCCTTCTTCAGGTGATAGATTAATTTAAGAAACTCTGGTGTGATTTATACTTCTTCAGGTGATTGATTAATTTAACAAACTCAGGTGTGATTTATCCTTCTTCAGGTGATAGATTAATTTAAGAAACTCTGGTGTGATTTTTCCTTCTTCAGGTGATAGACTAATTTAAGAAACTCAGGTGTGATTTATTCTCCTTCAGGTGATAGATTAATTTCAGAGACTCAGGTGCGATTTATCCTTCTTCAGGTGATAGATTATGTTAACAAACTCGGGTGTGATTTCTCCGTCTTCAGGTGATAGATTAATTTAACAAACTCGGGTGTGATTTATGCTTCTTCAGGTGATTGATTAATATAAAAAACTCGGGTGTGATTTATCCTTCTTCAGGTGATAGATTAATTTAAGAAACTCGGGTGTTATTTATCCGTCTTCATGTGATAGATTAATTTAACAAACTCAGGTGTGATTTATCCTTCTTCAGGTGATAGATTAATTTAATAAACTCAGGTGTTTTTTATCCATCTTCAGGTGATAGATTAATTTAATAAACTCAGGTGTGATTTATCCTTCTTCAGGTGATAGATTAATTTAACAAACTCAGGTGTGATTTATCCTTCTTCGGGTGATAGATTAATTTAACAAACTCGGGTGTGATTTATGCTTCTTCAGGTGATAGATTAATTTAAGAAACTCGGGTGTGGTTTATCCTTCTTCAGGTGATAGATTAATTTAACAAACTCAGGTGTGATTTCTCCTTCTTCAGGTGATAGATTAAGTTAACAAACTTGGGTGTGATTTCTCCTTCTTCAGGTGATAGATTAATTTAAGAAACTCAGACGTGATTTATCCTTCTTCAGGTGATAGATTATGTTAACAAACTCGGGTGTGATTTATCCTTCTTCAGGTGATAGATTAATTTAAGAAGCTCAGACGTTATTTATCCTTCTTGGGGTGATAGATTAATTTAAGAAACTCTGGTGTGATTTATACTTCTTCAGGTGATTGATTAATTTAAGAAACTCAGGTGTGATTTATCCTTCTTCAGGTGATAGATTAATTAAAGAAACTCTGGTGTGATTTATACTTCTTCAGGTGATAGATTAATTTGACAAAGTCAGGTGTGATTTCTCCTTCTTCAGGTGATTGATTAATTTAACAAACTCAGGTGTGATTTATCCTTCTTCAGGTGATAGATTAATTTAAGAAACTCTGGTGTGATTTATCCTTCTTCAGGTGATAGACTAATTTAAGAAACTCAGGTGTGATTTATTCTCCTTCACGTGATAGATTAATTTCAGAAACTCAGGTGTGATTTATCCTTCTTCAGGTGATAGATTATGTTAACAAACTCGGGTGTGATTTCTCCTTCTTCAGGTGATAGATTAATTTAACAAACTCGGGTGTGATTTATGCTTCTTCAGGTGATTGATTAATATAAAAAACTCGGGTGTGATTTATCCTTCTTCAGGTGATAGATTAATTTAAGAAACTCGGGTGTTATTTATCCGTCTTCATGTGATAGATTAATTTAACAAACTCAGGTGTGATTTATCCTTCTTCAGGTGATAGATTAATTAAAGAAACTCTGGTGTGATTTATACTTCTTCAGGTGATAGATTAATTTAACAAAGTCAGGTGTTATTTATCCTTCTTCAGGTGATAGATTAATTTTAAGAAACTCAGATGTTATTTATCCTTCTTCAGGTGATAGATTAATTTAAGAAACTCAGGTGTGATTTATCCTTCTTCAGGTGATAGATTAATTTAATAAACTCAGGTGTGATTTATCCTTCTTCAGGTGATAGATTAATTTAACAAACTCAGGTGTGATTTATCCTTCTTCGGGTGATAGATTAAGTTAACAAACTCGGGTGTGATTTATGCTTCTTCAGATGATTGATTAATATGAAAAACTCGGGTGTGATTTATCCTTCTTCAGGTGATAGATTAATTTAAGAAACTCGGGTGTTATTTATCCGTCTTCATGTGATAGATTAATTTAACAAACTCAGGTGTGATTTATCCTTCTTCAGGTGATAGATTAATTTAATAAACTCAGGTGTTATTTATACATCTTCAGGTGATAGATTAATTTAATAAACTCAGGTGTGATTTATCCTTCTTCAGGTGATAGATTAATTTAACAAACTCAGGTGTGATTTATCCTTCTTCAGGTGATAGATTAATTTAACAAACTCGGGTGTGATTTATGCTTCTTCAGGTGATAGATTAATTTAACAAACTCAGGTGTGATTTATCCTTCTTCAGGTGATAGATTAATTTAAGAAACTCAGGTGTGATTTATCCTTCTTCGTGTGATAGATTAATTTAACAAACTCAGGTGATAGATTAAGTTAACAAACTTGGGTGTGATTTATCCTTCTTCAGGTGATAGATTAATTTAAGAAACTCAGGTGTGATTTATCCTTCAGGTGATAGATTAATTTAAGAAACTCTGGTGTGATTTATACTTCTTCAGGTGATTGATTAATTTAACAAACTCAGGTGTGATTTATCCTTCTTCAGGTGATAGATTAATTTAAGAAACTCGGGTGTTATTTATCCTTCTTCAGGTGATAGATTAATTTAACAAACTCAGGTATGATTTATCATTCTTCAGGTGATAGATTAATTTAAGAAACTCTGGTGTGATTTATACTTCTTCAGGTGATTAATTAATTTAAGAAACTCAGGTGTGATTTATCCTTCTTCAGGTGATAGATTAATTTAAGAAACTCGGGTGTTATTTATCCGTCTTCAGGTGATAGATTAATTTAAGAAACTCAGGTGTGATTTATCCTTCTTCGGGTGATAGATTAAGTTAACAAACTTGGGTGTGATTTATCCTTCTTCAGGTGATAGATTAATTTAAGAAACTCAGACGTGATTTATCCTTCTTCAGGTGATAGATTATGTTAACAAACTCGGGTGTGATTTATCCTTCTTCAGGTGATAGATTAATTTAAGAAACTCAGACGTGATTTATCCTTCTTGGGGTGATAGATTAATTTAAGAAACTCTGGTGTAATTTATACTTCTTCAGGTGATTGATTAATTTAAGAAACTCAGGTGTGATTTATCCTTCTTCAGGTGATAGATTAATTAAAGAAACTCTGGTGTGATTTATACTTCTTCAGGTGATTGATTAATTTAACAAACTCAGGTGTGATTTATCCTTCTTCAGGTGATAGATTAATTTAAGAAACTCTGGTGTGATTTATCCTTCTTCAGGTGATAGACTAATTTAAGAAACTCAGGTGTGATTTATTCTCCTTCAGGTGATAGATTAATTTCAGAAACTCAGGTGTGATTTATCCTTCTTCAGGTGATAGATTATGTTAACAAACTCGGGTGTGATTTCTCCTTCTTCAGGTGATAGATTAATTTAACAAACTTGGGTGTGATTTATGCTTCTTCAGGTGATTGATTAATATAAAAAACTCGGGTGTGATTTATCCTTCTTCAGGTGATAGATTAATTTAAGAAACTCGGGTGTTATTTATCCTTCTTCAGGTGATAGATTAATTTTAAGAAACTCAGATGTTATTTATCCTTCTTCAGGTGATAGATTAATTTAAGAAACTCAGGTGTGATTTATCCTTCTTCAGGTGATAGATTAATTTAAGAAACTCTGGTGTGATTTATACTTCTTCAGGTGATTGATTAATTTAACAAACTCAGGTGTGATTTATCCTTCTTCAGGTGATAGATTAATTTAAGAAACTCTGGTGTGATTTATCCTTCTTCAGGTGATAGACTAATTTAAGAAACTCAGGTGTGATTTATTCTCCTTCAGGTGATAGATTAATTTCAGAGACTCAGGTGTGATTTATCCTTCTTCAGGTGATAGATTATGTTAACAAACTCGGGTGTGATTTATCTTTCTTCAGGTGATAGATTAATTTAACAAACTCGGGTGTGATTTATGCTTCTTCAGGTGATTGATTAATATAAAAAATTCGGGTGTGATTTATCCTTCTTCAGGTGATAGATTAATTTAAGAAACTCGGGTGTTATTTATCCGTCTTCATGTGATAGATTAATTTAACAAACTCAGGTGTGATTTATCCTTCTTCAGGTGATAGATTAATTTAATAAACTCAGGTGTTATTTATCCATCTTCAGGTGATAGATTAATTTAATAAACTCAGGTGTGATTTATCCTTCTTCAGGTGATAGATTAATTTAACAAACTCAGGTGTGATTTATCCTTCTTCGGGTGATAGATTAATTTAACAAACTCGGGTGTGATTTATGCTTCTTCAGGTGATAGATTAATTTAAGAAACTCGGGTGTGGTTTATCCTTCTTCAGGTGATAGATTAATTTAACAAACTCAGGTGTGATTTCTCCTTCTTCAGGTGATAGATTAAGTTAACAAACTTGGGTGTGATTTCTCCTTCTTCAGGTGATAGATTAATTTAAGAAAATCAGACATGATTTAGCCTTCTTCAGGTGATAGATTAATTTAAGAAACTCAGGTGTGATTTATTCTTCTTCAGGTGATAGATTAATTTAAGAAACTCAGACGTGATTTATCCTTCTTCAGGTGATAGATTATGTTAACAAACTCGGGTGTGATTTATCCTTCTTCAGGTAATAGATTAATTTAAGAAGCTCAGACGTGATTTATCCTTCTTGGGGTGATAGATTAATTTAAGAAACTCTGGTGTGATTTATACTTCTTCAGGTGATTGATTAATTTAAGAAACTCAGGTGTGATTTATCCTTCTTCAGGTGATAGATTAATTAAAGAAACTCTGGTGTGATTTATACTTCTTCAGGTGATAGATTAATTTGACAAAGTCAGGTGTGATTTCTCCTTCTTCAGGTGATTGATTAATTTAACAAACTCAGGTGTGATTTATCCTTCTTCAGGTGATAGATTAATTTAAGAAACTCTGGTGTGATTTATCCTTCTTCAGGTGATAGACTAATTTAAGAAACTCAGGTGTGATTTATTCTCCTTCAGGTGATAGATTAATTTCAGAAACTCAGGTGTGATTTATCCTTCTTCAGGTGATAGATTATGTTAACAAACTCGGGTGTGATTTCTCCTTCTTCAGGTGATAGATTAATTTAACAAACTCGGGTGTGATTTATGCTTCTTCAGGTGATTGATTAATATGAAAAACTCGGGTGTGATTTATCCTTCTTCAGGTGATAGATTAATTTAAGAAACTCGGGTGTTATTTATCCGTCTTCATGTGATAGATTAATTTAACAAACTCAGGTGTGATTTATCCTTCTTCAGGTGATAGATTAATTAAAGAAACTCTGGTGTGATTTATACTTCTTCAGGTGATAGATTAATTTAACAAAGTCAGGTGTTATTTATCCTTCTTCAGGTGATAGATTAATTTTAAGAAACTCAGATGTTATTTATCCTTCTTCAGGTGATAGATTAATTTAAGAAACTCAGGTGTGATTTATCCTTCTTCAGGTGATAGATTAATTTAAGAAACTCTGGTGTGATTTATACTTCTTCAGGTGATTGATTAATTTAAGAAACTCAGGTGTGATTTATCCTTCTTCAGGTGATAGATTAATTTAAGAAACTCTGGTGTGATTTATCCTTCTTCAGGTGATAGACTAATTTAAGAAACTCAGATGTGATTTATTCTCCTTCAGGTGATGGACTAATTTCAGAGACTCAGGTGTGATTTATCCTTCTTCAGGTGATAGATTATGTTAACAAACTCGGGTGTGATTTCTCCTTCTTCAGGTGATAGATTAATTTAACAAACTCGGGTGTGATTTATGCTTCTTCAGGTGATTGATTAATATAAAAAACTCGGGTGTGATTTATCCTTCTTCAGGTGATAGATTAATTTAAGAAACTCGGGTGTGGTTTATCCTTCTTCAGGTGATAGATTAATTTAACAAACTCAGGTGTGATTTCTCCTTCTTCAGGTGATAGATTAAGTTAACAAACTTGGGTGTGATTTCTCCTTCTTCAGGTGATAGATTAATTTAAGAAAATCAGACATGATTTAGCCTTCTTCAGGTGATAGATTAATTTAAGAAACTCAGGTGTGATTTATTCTTCTTCAGGTGATAGATTAATTTAAGAAACTCAGACGTGATTTATCCTTCTTCAGGTGATAGATTATGTTAACAAACTCGGGTGTGATTTATCCTTCTTCAGGTGATAGATTAATTTAAGAAGCTCAGACGTGATTTATCCTTCTTGGGGTGATAGATTAATTTAAGAAACTCTGGTGTGATTTATACTTCTTCAGGTGATTGATTAATTTAAGAAACTCAGGTGTGATTTATCCTTCTTCAGGTGATAGATTAATTAAAGAAACTCTGGTGTGATTTATACTTCTTCAGGTGATAGATTAATTTGACAAAGTCAGGTGTGATTTCTCCTTCTTCAGGTGATTGATTAATTTAACAAACTCAGGTGTGATTTATCCTTCTTCAGGTGATAGATTAATTTAAGAAACTCTGGTGTGATTTATCCTTCTTCAGGTGATAGACTAATTTAAGAAACTCAGGTGTGATTTATTCTCCTTCAGGTGATAGATTAATTTCAGAAACTCAGGTGTGATTTATCCTTCTTCAGGTGATAGATTATGTTAACAAACTCGGGTGTGATTTCTCCTTCTTCAGGTGATAGATTAATTTAACAAACTCGGGTGTGATTTATGCTTCTTCAGGTGATTGATTAATATGAAAAACTCGGGTGTGATTTATCCTTCTTCAGGTGATAGATTAATTTAAGAAACTCGGGTGTTATTTATCCGTCTTCATGTGATAGATTAATTTAACAAACTCAGGTGTGATTTATCCTTCTTCAGGTGATAGATTAATTAAAGAAACTCTGGTGTGATTTATACTTCTTCAGGTGATAGATTAATTTAACAAAGTCAGGTGTTATTTATCCTTCTTCAGGTGATAGATTAATTTTAAGAAACTCAGATGTTATTTATCCTTCTTCAGGTGATAGATTAATTTAAGAAACTCAGGTGTGATTTATCCTTCTTCAGGTGATAGATTAATTTAAGAAACTCTGGTGTGATTTATACTTCTTCAGGTGATTGATTAATTTAAGAAACTCAGGTGTGATTTATCCTTCTTCAGGTGATAGATTAATTTAAGAAACTCTGGTGTGATTTATACTTCTTCAGGTGATTGATTAATTTAAGAAACTCTGGTGTGATTTATCCTTCTTCAGGTGATAGACTAATTTAAGAAACTCAGATGTGATTTATTCTCCTTCAGGTGATGGACTAATTTCAGAGACTCAGGTGTGATTTATCCTTCTTCAGGTGATAGATTATGTTAACAAACTCGGGTGTGATTTCTCCTTCTTCAGGTGATAGATTAATTTAACAAACTCGGGTGTGATTTATGCTTCTTCAGGTGATAGATTAATTTAACAAACTCAGGTGTGATTTCTCCTTCTTCAGGTGATAGATTATGTTAACAAACTCGGGTGTGATTTCTCCTTCTTCAGGTGATAGATTAATTTAACAAACTCAGGTGTGATTTCTCCTTCTTCAGGTGATAGATTAAGTTAACAAACTTGGGTGTGATTTCTCCTTCTTCAGGTGATAGATTAATTTAAGAAAATCAGACATGATTTAGCCTTCTTCAGGTGATAGATTAATTTAAGAAACTCAGGTGTGATTTATTCTTCTTCAGGTGATAGATTAATTTAAGAAACTCAGACGTGATTTATCCTTATCCAGGTGATAGATTATGTTAACAAACTCGGGTGTGATTTATCCTTCTTCAGGTGATAGATTAATTTAAGAAGCTCAGACGTGATTTATCCTTCTTGGGGTGATAGATTAATTTAAGAAACTCTGGTGTGATTTATACTTCTTCAGGTGATTGATTAATTTAAGAATCTCAGGTGTGATTTATCCTTCTTCAGGTGATAGATTAATTAAAGAAACTCTGGTGTGATTTATACTTCTTCAGGTGATAGATTAATTTGGCAAAGTCAGGTGTGATTTCTCCTTCTTCAGGTGATTGATTAATATAACAAACTCAGGTGTGATTTATCCTTCTTCAGGTGATAGATTAATTTAAGAAACTCTGGTGTGATTTATCCTTCTTCAGGTGATAGACTAATTTAAGAAACTCAGGTGTGATTTATTCTCCTTCAGGTGATAGATTAATTTCAGAAACTCAGGTGTGATTTATCCTTCTTCAGGTGATAGATTAATTTAACAAACTCGGGTGTGATTTATGCTTCTTCATGTGATTGATTAATATGAAAAACTCGGGTGTGATTTATCCTTCTTCAGGTGATAGATTAATTTAAGAAACTCGGGTGTTATTTATCCGTCTTCATGTGATAGATTAATTTAACAAACTCAGGTGTGATTTATCCTTCTTCAGGTGATAGATTAATTAAAGAAACTCTGGTGTGATTTATACTTCTTCAGGTGATAGATTAATTTAACAAAGTCAGGTGTTATTTATCCTTCTTCAGGTGATAGATTAATTTAAGAAACTCTGGTGTGATTTATACTTCTTCAGGTGATTGATTAATTTAAGAAACTCAGGTGTGATTTATCCTTCTTCAGGTGATAGATTAATTTAAGAAACTCTGGTGTGATTTATCCTTCTTCAGGTGATAGACTAATTTAAGAAACTCAGATGTGATTTATTCTCCTTCAGGTGATAGACTAATTTCAGAGACTCAGGTGTGATTTATCCTTCTTCAGGTGATAGATTATGTTAACAAACTCGGGTGTGATTTCTCCTTCTTCAGGTGATAGATTAATTTAACAAACTCGGGTGTGATTTATGCTTCTTCAGGTGATTGATTAATATAAAAAACTCGGGTGTCATTTATCCTTCTTCAGGTGATAGATTAATTTAAGAAACTCGGGTGTGGTTTATCCTTCTTCAGGTGATAGATTAATTTAACAAACTCAGGTGTGATTTCTCCTTCTTCAGGTGATAGATTAATTTAAGAAAATCAGACATGATTTAGCCTTCTTCAGGTGATAGATTAATTTAAGAAACTCAGGTGTGATTTATTCTTCTTCAGGTGATAGATTAATTTAAGAAACTCAGACGTGATTTATCCTTCTTCAGGTGATAGATTATGTTAACAAACTCGGTGTGATTTATCCTTCTTCAGGTGATAGATTAATTTAAGAAGCTCAGACGTGATTTATCCTTCTTGGGGTGATAGATTAATTGAAGAAACTCTGGTGTGATTTATACTTCTTCAGGTGATTGATTAATTTAAGAAACTCAGGTGTGATTTATCCTTCTTCAGGTGATAGATTAATTAAAGAAACTCTGGTGTGATTTATACTTCTTCAGGTGATAGATTAATTTGGCAAAGTCAGGTGTGATTTCTCCTTCTTCAGGTGATTGATTAATTTAAGAAACTGTGGTGTGATTTATCCTTCTTCAGGTGATAGACTAATTTAAGAAACTCAGGTGTGATTTATTCTCCTTCAGGTGATAGATTAATTTCAGAAACTCAGGTGTGATTTATCCTTCTTCAGGTGATAGATTATGTTAACAAACTCGGGTGTGATTTCTCCTTCTTCAGGTGATAGATTAATTTAACAAACTCGGGTGTGATTTATGCTTCTTCAGGTGATTGATTAATATGAAAAACTCGGGTGTGATTTATCCTTCTTCAGGTGATAGATTAATTTAAGAAACTCGGGTGTTATTTATCCGTCTTCATGTGATAGATTAATTTAACAAACTCAGGTGTGATTTATCCTTCTTCAGGTGATAGATTAATTAAAGAAACTCTGGTGTGATTTATACTTCTTCAGGTGATAGATTAATTTAACAAAGTCAGGTGTTATTTATCCTTCTTCAGGTGATAGATTAATTTTAAGAAACTCAGATGTTATTTATCCTTCTTCAGGTGATAGATTAATTTAAGAAACTCAGGTGTGATTTATCCTTCTTCAGGTGATAGATTAATTTAAGAAACTCTGGTGTGATTTATACTTCTTCAGGTGATTGATTAATTTAACAACCTCAGGTGTGATTTATCCTTCTTCAGGTGATAGATTAATTTAAGAAACTCTGGTGTGATTTATCCTTCTTCAGGTGATAGACTAATTTAAGAAACTCAGATGTGATTTATTCTCCTTCAGGTGATAGATTAATTTCAGAGACTCAGGTGTGATTTATCCTTCTTCAGGTGATAGATTATGTTAACAAACTCGGGTGTGATTTCTCCTTCTTCAGGTGATAGATTAATTTAACAAACTCGGGTGTGATTTATGCTTCTTCAGGTGATTGATTAATATAAAAAACTCGGGTGTGATTTATCCTTCTTCAGGTGATAGATTAATTTAAGAAACTCGGGTGTTATTTATCCGTCTTCATGTGATAGATTAATTTAATAAACTCAGGTGTGATTTATCCTTCTTCAGGTGATAGATTAATTTAACAAACTCAGGTGTGATTTATCCTTCTTCGGGTGATAGATTAATTTAACAAACTCGGGTGTGATTTATGCTTCTTCAGGTGATAGATTAATTTAAGAAACTCGGGTGTGGTTTATCCTTCTTCAGGTGATAGATTAATTTAACAAACTCAGGTGTGATTTCTCCTTCTTCAGGTGATAGATTAAGTTAACAAACTTGGGTGTGATTTCTCCTTCTTCAGGTGATAGATTAATTTAAGAAAATCAGACATGATTTAGCCTTCTTCAGGTGATAGATTAATTTAAGAAACTCAGGTGTGATTTATTCTTCTTCAGGTGATAGATTAATTTAAGAAACTCAGACGTGATTTATCCTTCTTCAGGTGATAGATTATGTTAACAAACTCGGGTGTGATTTATCCTTCTTCAGGTGATAGACTAATTTAAGAAGCTCAGACGTGATTTATCCTTCTTGGGGTGATAGATTAATTTAAGAAACTCTGGTGTGATTTATACTTCTTCAGGTGATTGATTAATTTAAGAAACTCAGGTGTGATTTATCCTTCTTCAGGTGATAGATTAATTAAAGAAACTCTGGTGTGATTTATACTTCTTCAGGTGATAGATTAATTTGACAAAGTCAGGTGTGATTTCTCCTTCTTCAGGTGATTGATTAATTTAACAAACTCAGGTGTGATTTATCCTTCTTCAGGTGATAGATTAATTTAAGAAACTCTGGTGTGATTTATCCTTCTTCAGGTGATAGACTAATTTAAGAAACTCAGGTGTGATTTATTCTCCTTCAGGTGATAGATTAATTTCAGAAACTCAGGTGTGATTTATCCTTCTTCAGGTGATAGATTATGTTAACAAACTCGGGTGTGATTTCTCCTTCTTCAGGTGATAGATTAATTTAACAAACTCGGGTGTGATTTATGCTTCTTCAGGTGATTGATTAATATGAAAAACTCGGGTGTGATTTATCCTTCTTCAGGTGATAGATTAATTTAAGAAACTCGGGTGTTATTTATCCGTCTTCATGTGATAGATTAATTTAACAAACTCAGGTGTGATTTATCCTTCTTCAGGTGATAGATTAATTTAATAAACTCAGGTGTTATTTATCCTTCTTCAGGTGATAGATTAATTTAACAAACTCAGGTGTGATTTATCCTTCTTCAGGTGATAGATTAATTTAACAAACTCGGGTGTGATTTATGCTTCTTCAGGTGATAGATTAATTTAACAAACTCAGGTGTGATTTATCCTTCTTCAGGTGATAGATTAATTTAACAAACTCGGGTGTGATTTATGCTTCTTCAGGTGATAGATTAATTTCAGAAACTCAGGTGTGATTTATCCTTCTTCAGGTGATAGATTATGTTAACAAACTCGGGTGTGATTTCTCCTTCTTCAGGTGATAGATTAATTTAACAAACTCGGGTGTGATTTATGCTTCTTCAGGTCATTGATTAATATGAAAAACTCGGGTGTGATTTATCCTTCTTCAGGTGATAGATTAATTTAAGAAACTCGGGTGTTATTTATCCGTCTTCATGTGATAGATTAATTTAACAAACTCAGGTGTGATTTATCCTTCTTCAGGTGATAGATTAATTAAAGAAACTCTGGTGTGATTTCTCCTTCTTCAGGTGATTGATTAATTTAACAAACTCAGGTGTGATTTATCCTTCTTCAGGTGATAGATTAATTTAAGAAACTCTGGTGTGATTTATCCTTCTTCAGGTGATAGACTAATTTAAGAAACTCAGGTGTGATTTATTCTCCTTCAGGTGATAGATTAATTTCAGAAACTCAGGTGTGATTTATCCTTCTTCAGGTGATAGATTATGTTAACAAACTCGGGTGTGATTTCTCCTTCTTCAGGTGATAGATTAATTTAACAAACTCGGGTGTGATTTATGCTTCTTCAGGTGATTGATTAATATGAAAAACTCGGGTGTGATTTATCCTTCTTCAGGTGATAGATTAATTTAAGAAACTCGGGTGTTATTTATCCGTCTTCATGTGATAGATTAATTTAACAAACTCAGGTGTGATTTATCCTTCTTCAGGTGATAGATTAATTTAATAAACTCAGGTGTTATTTATCCTTCTTCAGGTGATAGATTAATTTAACAAACTCAGGTGTGATTTATCCTTCTTCAGGTGATAGATTAATTTAACAAACTCGGGTGTGATTTATGCTTCTTCAGGTGATAGATTAATTTAACAAACTCAGGTGTGATTTATCCTTCTTCAGGTGATAGATTAATTTAACAAACTCGGGTGTGATTTATGCTTCTTCAGGTGATAGATTAATTTAAGAAACTCAGGTGTGATTTATCCTTCTTCAGGTGATAGATTATGTTAACAAACTCGGGTGTGATTTCTCCTTCTTCAGGTGATAGATTAATTTAACAAACTCGGGTGTGATTTATGCTTCTTCAGGTGATTGATTAATATGAAAAACTCGGGTGTGATTTATCCTTCTTCAGGTGATAGATTAATTTAAGAAACTCGGGTGTTATTTATCCGTCTTCATGTGATAGATTAATTTAACAAACTCAGGTGTGATTTATCCTTCTTCAGGTGATAGATTAATTAAAGAAACTCTGGTGTGATTTATACTTCTTCAGGTGATAGATTAATTTAACAAAGTCAGGTGTTATTTATCCTTCTTCAGGTGATAGATTAATTTTAAGAAACTCAGATGTTATTTATCCTTCTTCAGGTGATAGATTAATTTAAGAAACTCAGGTGTGATTTATCCTTCTTCAGGTGATAGATTAATTTAAGAAACTCTGGTGTGATTTATACTTCTTCAGGTGATTGATTAATTTAACAACCTCAGGTGTGATTTATCCTTCTTCAGGTGATAGATTAATTTAAGAAACTCTGGTGTGATTTATCCTTCTTCAGGTGATAGACTAATTTAAGAAACTCAGATGTGATTTATTCTCCTTCAGGTGATAGATTAATTTCAGAGACTCAGGTGTGATTTATCCTTCTTCAGGTGATAGATTATGTTAACAAACTCGGGTGTGATTTCTCCTTCTTCAGGTGATAGATTAATTTAACAAACTCGGGTGTGATTTATGCTTCTTCAGGTGATTGATTAATATAAAAAACTCGGGTGTGATTTATCCTTCTTCAGGTGATAGATTAATTTAAGAAACTCGGGTGTTATTTATCCGTCTTCATGTGATAGATTAATTTAATAAACTCAGGTGTGATTTATCCTTCTTCAGGTGATAGATTAATTTAACAAACTCAGGTGTGATTTATCCTTCTTCGGGTGATAGATTAATTTAACAAACTCGGGTGTGATTTATGCTTCTTCAGGTGATAGATTAATTTAAGAAACTCGGGTGTGGTTTATCCTTCTTCAGGTGATAGATTAATTTAACAAACTCAGGTGTGATTTCTCCTTCTTCAGGTGATAGATTAAGTTAACAAACTTGGGTGTGATTTCTCCTTCTTCAGGTGATAGATTAATTTAAGAAAATCAGACATGATTTAGCCTTCTTCAGGTGATAGATTAATTTAAGAAACTCAGGTGTGATTTATTCTTCTTCAGGTGATAGATTAATTTAAGAAACTCAGACGTGATTTATCCTTCTTCAGGTGATAGATTATGTTAACAAACTCGGGTGTGATTTATCCTTCTTCAGGTGATAGACTAATTTAAGAAGCTCAGACGTGATTTATCCTTCTTGGGGTGATAGATTAATTTAAGAAACTCTGGTGTGATTTATACTTCTTCAGGTGATTGATTAATTTAAGAAACTCAGGTGTGATTTATCCTTCTTCAGGTGATAGATTAATTAAAGAAACTCTGGTGTGATTTATACTTCTTCAGGTGATAGATTAATTTGACAAAGTCAGGTGTGATTTCTCCTTCTTCAGGTGATTGATTAATTTAACAAACTCAGGTGTGATTTATCCTTCTTCAGGTGATAGATTAATTTAAGAAACTCTGGTGTGATTTATCCTTCTTCAGGTGATAGACTAATTTAAGAAACTCAGGTGTGATTTATTCTCCTTCAGGTGATAGATTAATTTCAGAAACTCAGGTGTGATTTATCCTTCTTCAGGTGATAGATTATGTTAACAAACTCGGGTGTGATTTCTCCTTCTTCAGGTGATAGATTAATTTAACAAACTCGGGTGTGATTTATGCTTCTTCAGGTGATTGATTAATATGAAAAACTCGGGTGTGATTTATCCTTCTTCAGGTGATAGATTAATTTAAGAAACTCGGGTGTTATTTATCCGTCTTCATGTGATAGATTAATTTAACAAACTCAGGTGTGATTTATCCTTCTTCAGGTGATAGATTAATTTAATAAACTCAGGTGTTATTTATCCTTCTTCAGGTGATAGATTAATTTAACAAACTCAGGTGTGATTTATCCTTCTTCAGGTGATAGATTAATTTAACAAACTCGGGTGTGATTTATGCTTCTTCAGGTGATAGATTAATTTAAGAAACTCAGGTGTGATTTATCCTTCTTCAGGTGATAGATTAAGTTAACAAACTTGGGTGTGATTTCTCCTTCTTCAGGTGATAGATTAATTTAAGAAACTCAGACATGATTTATCCTTCTTCAGGTGATAGATTAATTTAAGAAACTCTGGTGTGATTTATACTTCTTCAGGTGATAGATTAATTTAAGAACCTCAGGTGTGATTTATCCTTCTTCGTGTGATAGATTAAGTTCAGAAACTCGGGTGTGATTTCTCCTTCTTCAGGTGATAGATTAATTTAACAAACTCAGGTGTGATTTATCCTTCTTCAGGTGATAGATTAATTTAAGAAACTCGGGTGTTATTTATCCTTCTTCAGGTGATAGATTAATTTAACAAACTCAGGTATGATTTATCCTTCTTAAGGTGATAGATTAATTTAAGAAACTCAGGTGTGATTTATCCTTCTTCAGGTGATAGATTAATTTAAGAAACTCGGGTGTTATTTATCCGTCTTCAGGTGATAGATTAATTTAAGAAACTCAGGTGTGATTTATCCTTCTTCGGGTGATAGATTAAGTTAACAAACTTGGGTGTGATTTATCCTTCTTCAGGTGATAGATTAATTTAAGAAACTCAGACGTGATTTATCCTTCTTCAGGTGATAGATTATGTTAACAAACTCGGGTGTGATTTATCCTTCTTCAGGTGATAGATTAATTTAAGAAACTCGGGTGTTATTTATCCGTCTTCATGTGATAGATTAATTTAACAAACTCAGGTGTGATTTATCCTTCTTCAGGTGATAGATTAATTAAAGAAACTCTGGTGTGATTTATACTTCTTCAGGTGATAGATTAATTTAACAAAGTCAGGTGTTATTTATCCTTCTTCAGGTGATAGATTAATTTTAAGAAACTCAGATGTTATTTATCCTTCTTCAGGTGATAGATTAATTTCAGAAACTCAGGTGTGATTTATCCTTCTTCAGGTGATAGATTAATTTAAGAAACTCTGGTGTGATTTATACTTCTTCAGGTGATTGATTAATTTAACAAACTCAGGTGTGATTTATCCTTCTTCAGGTGATAGATTAATTTAAGAAACTCTGGTGTGATTTATCCTTCTTCAGGTGATAGACTAATTTAAGAAACTCAGATGTGCTTTATTCTCCTTCAGGTGATAGATTAATTTCAGAGACTCAGGTGTGATTTATCCTTCTTCAGGTGATAGATTATGTTAACAAACTCGGGTGTGATTTCTCCTTCTTCAGGTGATAGATTAATTTAACAAACTCGGGTGTGATTTATGCTTCTTCAGGTGATTGATTAATATAAAAAACTCGGGTGTGATTTATCCTTCTTCAGGTGATAGATTAATTTAAGAAACTCGGGTGTTATTTATCCGTCTTCATGTGATAGATTAATTTAATAAACTCAGGTGTGATTTATCCTTCTTCAGGTGATAGATTAATTTAACAAACTCAGGTGTGATTTATCCTTCTTCGGGTGATAGATTAATTTAACAAACTCGGGTGTGATTTATGCTTCTTCAGGTGATAGATTAATTTAAGAAACTCGGGTGTGGTTTATCCTTCTTCAGGTGATAGATTAATTTAACAAACTCAGGTGTGATTTCTCCTTCTTCAGGTGATAGATTAAGTTAACAAACTTGGGTGTGATTTCTCCTTCTTCAGGTGATAGATTAATTTAAGAAAATCAGACATGATTTAGCCTTCTTCAGGTGATAGATTAATTTAAGAAACTCAGGTGTGATTTATTCTTCTTCAGCTGATAGATTAATTTAAGAAACTCAGACGTGATTTATCCTTCTTCAGGTGATAGATTATGTTAACAAACTCGGGTGTGATTTATCCTTCTTCGGGTGATAGATTAATTTAAGAAGCTCAGACGTGATTTATCCTTCTTGGGGTGATAGATTAATTTAAGAAACTCTGGTGTGATTTATACTTCTTCAGGTGATTGATTAATTTAAGAAACTCAGGTGTGATTTATCCTTCTTCAGGTGATAGATTAATTAAAGAAACTCTGGTGTTATTTATACTTCTTCAGGTGATAGATTAATTTGGCAAAGTCAGGTGTGATTTCTCCTTCTTCAGGTGATTGATTAATATAACAAACTCAGGTGTGATTTATCCTTCTTCAGGTGATAGATTAATTTAAGAAACTCTGGTGTGATTTATCCTTCTTCAGGTGATAGACTAATTTAAGAAACTCAGGTGTGATTTATTCTCCTTCAGGTGATAGATTAATTTCAGAAACTCAGGTGTGATTTATCCTTCTTCAGGTGATAGATTAATTTAACAAACTCGGGTGTGATTTATGCTTCTTCATGTGATTGATTAATATGAAAAACTCGGGTGTGATTTATCCTTCTTCAGGTGATAGATTAATTTAAGAAACTCGGGTGTTATTTATCCGTCTTCATGTGATAGATTAATTTAACAAACTCAGGTGTGATTTATCCTTCTTCAGGTGATAGATTAATTAAAGAAACTCTGGTGTGATTTATACTTCTTCAGGTGATAGATTAATTTAACAAAGTCAGGTGTTATTTATCCTTCTTCAGGTGATAGATTAATTTAAGAAACTCTGGTGTGATTTATACTTCTTCAGGTGATTGATTAATTTAAGAAACTCAGGTGTGATTTATCCTTCTTCAGGTGATAGATTAATTTAAGAAACTCTGGTGTGATTTATCCTTCTTCAGGTGATAGACTAATTTAAGAAACTCAGATGTGATTTATTCTCCTTCAGGTGATAGACTAATTTCAGAGACTCAGGTGTGATTTATCCTTCTTCAGGTGATAGATTATGTTAACAAACTCGGGTGTGATTTCTCCTTCTTCAGGTGATAGATTAATTTAACAAACTCGGGTGTGATTTATGCTTCTTCAGGTGATTGATTAATATAAAAAACTCGGGTGTCATTTATCCTTCTTCAGGTGATAGATTAATTTAAGAAACTCGGGTGTGGTTTATCCTTCTTCAGGTGATAGATTAATTTAACAAACTCAGGTGTGATTTCTCCTTCTTCAGGTGATAGATTAAGTTAACAAACTTGGGTGTGATTTCTCCTTCTTCAGGTGATAGATTAATTTAAGAAAATCAGACATGATTTAGCCTTCTTCAGGTGATAGATTAATTTAAGAAACTCAGGTGTGATTTATTCTTCTTCAGGTGATAGATTAATTTAAGAAACTCAGACGTGATTTATCCTTCTTCAGGTGATAGATTATGTTAACAAACTCGGTGTGATTTATCCTTCTTCAGGTGATAGATTAATTTAAGAAGCTCAGACGTGATTTATCCTTCTTGGGGTGATAGATTAATTGAAGAAACTCTGGTGTGATTTATACTTCTTCAGGTGATTGATTAATTTAAGAAACTCAGGTGTGATTTATCCTTCTTCAGGTGATAGATTAATTAAAGAAACTCTGGTGTGATTTATACTTCTTCAGGTGATAGATTAATTTGGCAAAGTCAGGTGTGATTTCTCCTTCTTCAGGTGATTGATTAATTTAACAAACTCAGGTGTGATTTATCCTTCTTCAGGTGATAGATTAATTTAAGAAACTGTGGTGTGATTTATCCTTCTTCAGGTGATAGACTAATTTAAGAAACTCAGGTGTGATTTATTCTCCTTCAGGTGATAGATTAATTTCAGAAACTCAGGTGTGATTTATCCTTCTTCAGGTGATAGATTATGTTAACAAACTCGGGTGTGATTTCTCCTTCTTCAGGTGATAGATTAATTTAACAAACTCGGGTGTGATTTATGCTTCTTCAGGTGATTGATTAATATGAAAAACTCGGGTGTGATTTATCCTTCTTCAGGTGATAGATTAATTTAAGAAACTCGGGTGTTATTTATCCGTCTTCATGTGATAGATTAATTTAACAAACTCAGGTGTGATTTATCCTTCTTCAGGTGATAGATTAATTAAAGAAACTCTGGTGTGATTTATACTTCTTCAGGTGATAGATTAATTTAACAAAGTCAGGTGTTATTTATCCTTCTTCAGGTGATAGATTAATTTTAAGAAACTCAGATGTTATTTATCCTTCTTCAGGTGATAGATTAATTTAAGAAACTCAGGTGCGATTTATCCTTCTTCAGGTGATAGATTAATTTAAGAAACTCTGGTGTGATTTATACTTCTTCAGGTGATTGATTAATTTAACAACCTCAGGTGTGATTTATCCTTCTTCAGGTGATAGATTAATTTAAGAAACTCTGGTGTGATTTATCCTTCTTCAGGTGATAGACTAATTTAAGAAACTCAGATGTGATTTATTCTCCTTCAGGTGATAGATTAATTTCAGAGACTCAGGTGTGATTTATCCTTCTTCAGGTGATAGATTATGTTAACAAACTCGGGTGTGATTTCTCCTTCTTCAGGTGATAGATTAATTTAACAAACTCGGGTGTGATTTATGCTTCTTCAGGTGATTGATTAATATAAAAAACTCGGGTGTGATTTATCCTTCTTCAGGTGATAGATTAATTTAAGAAACTCGGGTGTTATTTATCCGTCTTCATGTGATAGATTAATTTAATAAACTCAGGTGTGATTTATCCTTCTTCAGGTGATAGATTAATTTAACAAACTCAGGTGTGATTTATCCTTCTTCGGGTGATAGATTAATTTAACAAACTCGGGTGTGATTTATGCTTCTTCAGGTGATAGATTAATTTAAGAAACTCGGGTGTGGTTTATCCTTCTTCAGGTGATAGATTAATTTAACAAACTCAGGTGTGATTTCTCCTTCTTCAGGTGATAGATTAAGTTAACAAACTTGGGTGTGATTTCTCCTTCTTCAGGTGATAGATTAATTTAAGAAAATCAGACATGATTTAGCCTTCTTCAGGTGATAGATTAATTTAAGAAACTCAGGTGTGATTTATTCTTCTTCAGGTGATAGATTAATTTAAGAAACTCAGACGTGATTTATCCTTCTTCAGGTGATAGATTATGTTAACAAACTCGGGTGTGATTTATCCTTCTTCAGGTGATAGACTAATTTAAGAAGCTCAGACGTGATTTATCCTTCTTGGGGTGATAGATTAATTTAAGAAACTCTGGTGTGATTTATACTTCTTCAGGTGATTGATTAATTTAAGAAACTCAGGTGTGATTTATCCTTCTTCAGGTGATAGATTAATTAAAGAAACTCTGGTGTGATTTATACTTCTTCAGGTGATAGATTAATTTGACAAAGTCAGGTGTGATTTCTCCTTCTTCAGGTGATTGATTAATTTAACAAACTCAGGTGTGATTTATCCTTCTTCAGGTGATAGATTAATTTAAGAAACTCTGGTGTGATTTATCCTTCTTCAGGTGATAGACTAATTTAAGAAACTCAGGTGTGATTTATTCTCCTTCAGGTGATAGATTAATTTCAGAAACTCAGGTGTGATTTATCCTTCTTCAGGTGATAGATTATGTTAACAAACTCGGGTGTGATTTCTCCTTCTTCAGGTGATAGATTAATTTAACAAACTCGGGTGTGATTTATGCTTCTTCAGGTGATTGATTAATATGAAAAACTCGGGTGTGATTTATCCTTCTTCAGGTGATAGATTAATTTAAGAAACTCGGGTGTTATTTATCCGTCTTCATGTGATAGATTAATTTAACAAACTCAGGTGTGATTTATCCTTCTTCAGGTGATAGATTAATTTAATAAACTCAGGTGTTATTTATCCTTCTTCAGGTGATAGATTAATTTAACAAACTCAGGTGTGATTTATCCTTCTTCAGGTGATAGATTAATTTAACAAACTCGGGTGTGATTTATGCTTCTTCAGGTGATAGATTAATTTAAGAAACTCAGGTGTGATTTATCCTTCTTCAGGTGATAGATTAAGTTAACAAACTTGGGTGTGATTTCTCCTTCTTCAGGTGATAGATTAATTTAAGAAACTCAGACATGATTTATCCTTCTTCAGGTGATAGATTAATTTAAGAAACTCTGGTGTGATTTATACTTCTTCAGGTGATAGATTAATTTAAGAACCTCAGGTGTGATTTATCCTTCTTCGTGTGATAGATTAAGTTCAGAAACTCGGGTGTGATTTCTCCTTCTTCAGGTGATAGATTAATTTAACAAACTCAGGTGTGATTTATCCTTCTTCAGGTGATAGATTAATTTAAGAAACTCGGGTGTTATTTATCCTTCTTCAGGTGATAGATTAATTTAACAAACTCAGGTATGATTTATCCTTCTTAAGGTGATAGATTAATTTAAGAAACTCAGGTGTGATTTATCCTTCTTCAGGTGATAGATTAATTTAAGAAACTCGGGTGTTATTTATCCGTCTTCAGGTGATAGATTAATTTAAGAAACTCAGGTGTGATTTATCCTTCTTCGGGTGATAGATTAAGTTAACAAACTTGGGTGTGATTTATCCTTCTTCAGGTGATAGATTAATTTAAGAAACTCAGACGTGATTTATCCTTCTTCAGGTGATAGATTATGTTAACAAACTCGGGTGCGATTTATCCTTCTTCAGGTGATAGATTAATTTAAGAAACTCGGGTGTTATTTATCCGTCTTCATGTGATAGATTAATTTAACAAACTCAGGTGTGATTTATCCTTCTTCAGGTGATAGATTAATTAAAGAAACTCTGGTGTGATTTATACTTCTTCAGGTGATAGATTAATTTAACAAAGTCAGGTGTTATTTATCCTTCTTCAGGTGATAGATTAATTTTAAGAAACTCAGATGTTATTTATCCTTCTTCAGGTGATAGATTAATTTCAGAAACTCAGGTGTGATTTATCCTTCTTCAGGTGATAGATTAATTTAAGAAACTCTGGTGTGATTTATACTTCTTCAGGTGATTGATTAATTTAACAAACTCAGGTGTGATTTATCCTTCTTCAGGTGATAGATTAATTTAAGAAACTCTGGTGTGATTTATCCTTCTTCAGGTGATAGACTAATTTAAGAAACTCAGATGTGCTTTATTCTCCTTCAGGTGATAGATTAATTTCAGAGACTCAGGTGTGATTTATCCTTCTTCAGGTGATAGATTATGTTAACAAACTCGGGTGTGATTTCTCCTTCTTCAGGTGATAGATTAATTTAACAAACTCGGGTGTGATTTATGCTTCTTCAGGTGATTGATTAATATAAAAAACTCGGGTGTGATTTATCCTTCTTCAGGTGATAGATTAATTTAAGAAACTCGGGTGTTATTTATCCGTCTTCATGTGATAGATTAATTTAATAAACTCAGGTGTGATTTATCCTTCTTCAGGTGATAGATTAATTTAACAAACTCAGGTGTGATTTATCCTTCTTCGGGTGATAGATTAATTTAACAAACTCGGGTGTGATTTATGCTTCTTCAGGTGATAGATTAATTTAAGAAACTCGGGTGTGGTTTATCCTTCTTCAGGTGATAGATTAATTTAACAAACTCAGGTGTGATTTCTCCTTCTTCAGGTGATAGATTAAGTTAACAAACTTGGGTGTGATTTCTCCTTCTTCAGGTGATAGATTAATTTAAGAAAATCAGACATGATTTAGCCTTCTTCAGGTGATAGATTAATTTAAGAAACTCAGGTGTGATTTATTCTTCTTCAGCTGATAGATTAATTTAAGAAACTCAGACGTGATTTATCCTTCTTCAGGTGATAGATTATGTTAACAAACTCGGGTGTGATTTATCCTTCTTCGGGTGATAGATTAATTTAAGAAGCTCAGACGTGATTTATCCTTCTTGGGGTGATAGATTAATTTAAGAAACTCTGGTGTGATTTATACTTCTTCAGGTGATTGATTAATTTAAGAAACTCAGGTGTGATTTATCCTTCTTCAGGTGATAGATTAATTAAAGAAACTCTGGTGTGATTTATACTTCTTCAGGTGATAGATTAATTTGACAAAGTCAGGTGTGATTTCTCCTTCTTCAGGTGATTGATTAATTTAACAAACTCAGGTGTGATTTATCCTTCTTCAGGTGATAGATTAATTTAAGAAACTGTGGTGTGATTTATCCTTCTTCAGGTGATAGACTAATTTAAGAAACTCAGGTGTGATTTATTCTCCTTCAGGTGATAGATTAATTTCAGAAACTCAGGTGTGATTTATCCTTTTTTCAGGTGATAGATTATGTTAACAAACTCGGGTGTGATTTCTCCTTCTTCAGGTGATAGATTAATTTAACAAACTCGGGTGTGATTTATGCTTCTTCAGGTGATTGATTAATATGAAAAACTCGGGTGTGATTTATCCTTCTTCAGGTGATAGATTAATTTAAGAAACTCGGGTGTTATTTATCCGTCTTCATGTGATAGATTAATTTAACAAACTCAGGTGTGATTTATCCTTCTTCAGGTGATAGATTAATTTAATAAACTCAGGTGTTATTTATCCTTCTTCAGGTGATAGATTAATTTAACAAACTCAGGTGTGATTTATCCTTCTTCAGGTGATAGATTAATTTAACAAACTCGGGTGTGATTTATGCTTCTTCAGGTGATAGATTAATTTAAGAAACTCAGGTGTGATTTATCCTTCTTCAGGTGATAGATTAAGTTAACAAACTTGGGTGTGATTTCTCCTTCTTCAGGTGATAGATTAATTTAAGAAACTCAGACATGATTTATCCTTCTTCAGGTGATAGATTAATTTAAGAAACTCTGGTGTGATTTATTCTTCTTCAGGTGATAGATTAATTTAAGAACCTCAGGTGTGATTTATCCTTCTTCGTGTGATAGATTAAGTTCAGAAACTCGGGTGTGATTTCTCCTTCTTCAGGTGATAGATTAATTTAACAAACTCAGGTGTGATTTATCCTTCTTCAGGTGATAGATTAATTTAAGAAACTCGGGTGTTATTTATCCTTCTTCAGGTGATAGATTAATTTAACAAACTCAGGTATGATTTATCCTTCTTCAGGTGATAGATTAATTTAAGAAACTCTGGTGTGATTTATACTTCTTCAGGTGATTGATTAATTTAAGAAACTCAGGTGTGATTTATCCTTCTTCAGGTGATAGATTAATTTAAGAAACTCGGGTGTTATTTATCCGTCTTCAGGTGATAGATTAATTTAAGAAACTCAGGTGTGATTTATCCTTCTTCGGGTGATAGATTAAGTTAACAAACTTGGGTGTGATTTATCCTTCTTCAGGTGATAGATTAATTTAAGAAACTCAGACGTGATTTATCCTTCTTCAGGTGATAGATTATGTTAACAAACTCGGGTGTGATTTATCCTTCTTCAGGTGATAGATTAATTTAAGAAGCTCAGACGTGATTTATCCTTCTTGGGATGATAGATTAATTTAAGAAACTCTGGTGTGATTTATACTTCTTCAGGTGATTGATTAATTTAAGAAACTCAGGTGTGATTTATCCTTCTTCAGGTGATAGATTAATTAAAGAAACTCTGGTGTGATTTATACTTCTTCAGGTGATAGATTAATTTAACAAAGTCAGGTGTGATTTCTCCTTCTTCAGGTGATTGATTAATTTAACAAACTCAGGTGTGATTTATCCTTCTTCAGGTGATAGATTAATTTAAGAAACTCTGGTGTGATTTATCCTTCTTCAGGTGATAGACTAATTTAAGAAACTCAGGTGTGATTTATTCTCCTTCAGGTGATAGATTAATTTCAGAAACTCAGGTGTTAATTATCCTTCTTCAGGTGATAGATTATGTTAACAAACTCGGGTGTGATTTCTCCTTCTTCAGGTGATAGATTAATTTAACAAACTCGGGTGTGATTTATGCTTCTTCAGGTGATTGATTAATATGAAAAACTCAGGTGTGATTTATCCTTCTTCAGGTGATAGATTAATTTAAGAAACTCGGGTGTTATTTATCCGTCTTCATGTGATAGATTAATTTAACAAACTCAGGTGTGATTTATCCTTCTTCAGGTAATAGATTAATTTAATAAACTCAGGTGTTATTTATCCTTCTTCAGGTGATAGATTAATTTAACAAACTCAGGTGTGATTTATCCTTCTTCAGGTGATAGATTAATTTAACAAACTCGGGTGTGATGTATGCTTCTTCAGGTGATAGATTAATTTAACAAACTCAGGTGTGATTTATCCTTCTTCAGGTGATAGATTAAGTTAACAAACTTGGGTGTGATTTCTCCTTCTTCAGGTGATAAATTAATTTAAGAAACTCAGACATGATTTATCCTTCTTCAGGTGATAGATTAATTTAAGAAACTCTGGTGTGATTTATTCTTCTTCAGGTGATAGATTAATTTAAGAACCTCAGGTGTGATTTATCCTTCTTCGTGTGATAGATTATGTTAACAAACTCGGGTGTGATTTATCCTTCTTCAGGTGATAGATTAATTTAAGAACCTCAGGTGTGATTTATCCTTCTTCGTGTGATAGATTAAGTTCAGAAACTCGGGTGTGATTTCTCCTTCTTCAGGTGATAGATTAATTTAAAAAACTCAGGTGATAGATTAAGTTAACAAACTTGGGTGTGATTTATCCTTCTTCAGGTGATAGATTAATTTAAGAAACTCAGGTGTGATTTATCCTTCAGGTGATAGATTAATTTCAGAAACTCTGGTGTGATTTATACTTCTTCAGGTGATTGATTAATTTAACAAACTCAGGTGTGATTTATCCTTCTTCAGGTGATAGATTAATTTAAGAAACTCGGGTGTTATTTATCCGTCTTCATGTGATAGATTAATTTAACAAACTCAGGTGTGATTTATCCTTCTTCAGGTGATAGATTAATTTAAGAAACTCTGGTGTGATTTATACTTCTTCAGGTGATTGATTAATTTAACAAACTCAGGTGTGATTTATCCTTCTTCAGGTGATAGATTAATTTAAGAAACTCGGGTATTATTTATCCGTCTTCATGTGATAGATTAATTTAACAAACTCAGGTGTGATTTATCCTTCTTCAGGTGATAGATTAATTTAATAAACTCAGGTGTGATTTATCCTTCTTCAGGTATTAGATTAATTTAAGAAACTCAGGTCTGATTTATCCTTCAGGTGATAGATTAATTTAACAAACTCAGGTGTGATTTATCCTTCTTCATGTGATTGATTAATTTAACAAACACAGGTGTGATTTATACTTCTTCAGGTGATTGATTAATTTAACAAACTGAGTTGTGATTTATCCTTCTTCAGGTGATAGATTAATTTAAGAAACTCAGGTGTTAATTATCCATCTTCAGGTGATAGATTAATTTAATAAACTCAGTTGTGATTTATCCTTCTTCAGGTGATAGATTAATTTAACAAACTCAGGTGTTATTTATCTATTTTCAGGTCATAGATTAATTTAATAAACTCAGGTGTGATTTATCCTTCTTCAGGTGATAGATTAATTTAACAAACTCAGGTGTGATTTATCCTTCTTCAGGTGATAGATTAATTTAAGAAACTCAGGTGATAGATTAATTTAACAAACTCAGGTGTGATTTATCCTTCTTCATGTGATTGATTAATTTAAGAAACTCAGGTGTGATTTATCCTTCTTCAGGTGATTGATTAATTTAACAAACTCAGTTGTGATTTATCCTTCTTCAGGTGATAGATTAATTTAAGAAACTCAGGTGTTAATTATCCATCTTCAGGTGATAGATTAATTTAATAAACTCAGGTGTGATTTATCCTTCTTCAGGTGATAGAGTAATTTAACAATCTCAGGTGTTATTTATCTATCTTCGGGTGTTAGATTAATTTAACAAACTCATGTGTGATTTATCCTTCTTCAGGTGATAGAATAATTTTAATAAACTCAGATGTTATTTATCCTTCTTCAGGTTATACATAAATTTAAGAAACTCTGGTGTGATTTATCCTTCTTCAGGTGATAGATTAATTTAAGAAACTCAGGTGTGATTTATCCTTCTTCAGGTGATAGATTAATTTAACAAACTCAGGTGTGATTTATCTTTCTTCAGGTGATAGATTAATTTAAGAAACTCAGGTATGATTTATTCTTCTTCAGGTGATAGATTAATTTAAGAAACTCAGGTGTGATTTATCCTTCTTCGTGTGATAGATTAAGTTAAGAAACTCGGGTGTGATTTATACTTCTTCAGGTGATTGATTAATTTAACAAACTCAGGTGTGATTTATCCTTCTTCAGGTGATAGATTAATTTAAGAAACTCGGGTATTATTTATCCGTCTTCATGTGATAGATTAATTTAACAAACTCAGGTGTGATTTATCCTTCTTCAGGTGATAGATTAATTTAATAAACTCAGGTGTGATTTATCCTTCTTCAGGTATTAGATTAATTTAAGAAACTCAGGTCTGATTTATCCTTCAGGTGATAGATTAATTTAACAAACTCAGGTGTGATTTATCCTTCTTCATGTGATTGATTAATTTAACAAACTCAGGTGTGATTTATCCTTCTTCAGGTGATAGATTAATTTAATAAACTCAGGTGTGATTTATCCTTCTTCAGGTATTAGATTAATTTAAGAAACTCAGGTCTGATTTATCCTTCAGGTGATAGATTAATTTAACAAACTCAGGTGTTATTTATCTATTTTCAGGTCATAGATTAATTTAATAAACTCAGGTGTGATTTATCCTTCTTCAGGTGATAGATTAATTTAACAAACTCAGGTGTGATTTATCCTTCTTCAGGTGATAGATTAATTTAAGAAACTCAGGTGTGATTTATGCTTCTTCGGGTGTTAGATTAATTTAACAAACTCAGGTGTGATTTATCCTTCTTCAGGTGATAGATTAAGTTAACAAACTTGGGTGTGATTTATCCTTCTTCAGGTGATAGATTAATTTAAGAAACTCAGATATGATTTATCCTTCTTCATGTGATAGATTAATTTAAGAAACTCTGGTGTGATTTATCCTTCTTCAGGTGATAGATTAATTTAAGAAACTCAGGTGTGATTTATCCTTCTTCAGGTGATAGATTAATTTAACAAACTCAGGTGTGATTTATCCTTCTTCAGGTGATAGATTAATTTAAGAAACTCAGGTGTGATTTATCCTTCTTCGTGTGATAGATTAAGTTAAGAAACTCGGGTGTGATTTCTCCTTCTTCAGGTGATAGATTAATTTAAGAAACTCAGGTGTGATTTATGCTTCTTCGGGTGTTAGATTAATTTAACAAACTCAGGTGTGATTTATCCTTCTTCAGGTGATAGATTAAGTTAACAAACTTGGGTGTGTTTTATCCTTCTTCAGGTGATAGATTAATTTAACAAACTCAGGTGTCAATTTATCCTTCTTCAGGTGATAGATTAATTTAATAAACTCAGGTGTGATTTATCCTTCTTCAGGTATTAGATTAATTTAAGAAACTCAGGTCTGATTTATCCTTCAGGTGATAGATTAATTTAACAAACTCAGGTGTGATTTATCCTTCTTCATGTGATTGATTAATTTAACAAACTCAGGTGTGATTTATACTTCTTCAGGTGATTGATTAATTTAACAAACTGAGTTGTGATTTATCCTTCTTCAGGTGATAGATTAATTTAAGAAACTCAGGTGTTAATTATCCATCTTCAGGTGATAGATTAATTTAATAAACTCAGTTGTGTTTTATCCTTCTTCAGGTGATAGATTAATTTAACAAACTCAGGTGTTATTTATCTATTTTCAGGTCATAGATTAATTTAATAAACTCAGGTGTGATTTATCCTTCTTCAGGTGATAGATTAATTTAACAAACTCAGGTGTGATTTATCCTTCTTCAGGTGATAGATTAATTTAAGAAACTCAGGTGTGATTTATGCTTCTTCGGGTGTTAGATTAATTTAACAAACTCAGGTGTGATTTATCCTTCTTCAGGTGATAGATTAAGTTAACAAACTTGGGTGTGATTTATCCTTCTTCAGGTGATAGATTAATTTAAGAAACTCAGATATGATTTATCCTTCTTCATGTGATAGATTAATTTAAGAAACTCTGGTGTGATTTATCCTTCTTCAGGTGATAGATTAATTTAAGAAACTCAGGTGTGATTTATCCTTCTTCAGGTGATAGATTAATTTAACAAACTCAGGTGTGATTTATCCTTCTTCAGGTGATAGATTAATTTAAGAAACTCAGGTGTGATTTATCCTTCTTCGTGTGATAGATTAAGTTAAGAAACTCGGGTGTGATTTCTCCTTCTTCAGGTGATAGATTAATTTAAGAAACTCAGGTGTGATTTATCCTTCTTCAGGTGATAGATTAAGTTAACAAACTTGGGTGTGATTTATCCTTCTTCAGGTGATAGATTAATTTAAGAAACTCAGATATGATTTATCCTTCTTCAGGTGATAGATTAATTTAAGAAACTCTGGTGTGATTTATACTTTTTCAGGTGATTGATTAATTTAACAAACTCAGGTGTGATTTATCCTTCTTCAGGTGATAGATTAATTTAAGAAACTCGGGTATTATTTATCCGTGTTCATGTGATAGATTAATTTAACAAACTCAGGTGTGATTTATCCTTCTTCAGGTGATAGATTAATTTAATAAACTCAGGTGTGATTTATCCTTCTTCAGGTATTAGATTAATTTAAGAAACTCAGGTGTGATTTATCCTTCTTCATGTGATTGATTAATTTAACAAACTCAGGTGTGATTTATCCTTCTTCAGGTGATTGATTAATTTAACAAACTGAGTTGTGATTTATCCTTCTTCAGGTGATAGATTAATTTAAGAAAATCAGGTGTTAATTATCCATCTTCAGGTGATAGACTAATTTAATAAACTCAGGTGTGATTTATCCTTCTTCAGGTGATAGATTAATTTAACAAACTCAGGTGTTATTTATCTATTTTCAGGTCATAGATTAATTTAATAAACTCAGGTGTGATTTATCCTTCTTCAGGTGATAGATTAATTTAACAAACTCAGGTGTGATTTATCCTTCTTCAGGTGATAGATTAATTTAACAAACTCAGGTGTGATTTATCCTTCTTCAGGTGATAGATTAATTTAAGAAACTCAGGTGTGATTTATCCTTCTTCGTGTGATAGATTAAGTTAAGAAACTCGGGTGTGATTTCTCCTTCTTCAGGTGATAGATTAATTTAAGAAACTCAGGTGTGATTTATCCTTCTTCAGGTGATAGATTAAGTTAACAAACTTGGGTGTGATTTATCCTTCTTCAGGTGATAGATTAATTTAAGAAACTCAGATATGATTTATCCTTCTTCAGGTGATAGATTAATTTAAGAAACTCTGGTGTGATTTATACTTTTTCAGGTGATTGATTAATTTAACAAACTCAGGTGTGATTTATCCTTCTTCAGGTGATAGATTAATTTAAGAAACTCGGGTATTATTTATCCGTCTTCATGTGATAGATTAATTTAACAAACTCAGGTGTGATTTATCCTTCTTCAGGTGATAGATTAATTTAATAAACTCAGGTGTGATTTATCCTTCTTCAGGTATTAGATTAATTTAAGAAACTCAGGTGTGATTTATCCTTCTTCATGTGATTGATTAATTTAACAAACTCAGGTGTGATTTATCCTTCTTCAGGTGATTGATTAATTTAACAAACTGAGTTGTGATTTATCCTTCTTCAGGTGATAGATTAATTTAAGAAAATCAGGTGTTAATTATCCATCTTCAGGTGATAGACTAATTTAATAAACTCAGGTGTGATTTATCCTTCTTCAGGTGATAGATTAATTTAACAAACTCAGGTGTTATTTATCTATTTTCAGGTCATAGATTAATTTAATAAACTCAGGTGTGATTTATCCTTCTTCAGGTGATAGATTAATTTAACAAACTCAGGTGTGATTTATCCTTCTTCAGGTGATAGATTAATTTAAGAAACTCAGGTGTGATTTATCCTTCTTCAGGTGATAGATTAATTTAAGAAACTCAGGTGATAGATTAATTTAACAAACTCAGGTGTGATTTATCCTTCTTCATGTGATTGATTAATTTAAGAAACTCAGGTGTGATTTATCCTTCTTCAGGTGATTGATTAATTTAACAAACTGAGTTGTGATTTATCCTTCTTCAGGTGATAGATTAATTTAAGAAACTCAGGTGTTAATTATCCATCTTCAGGTGATAGATTAATTTAATAAACTCAGGTGTGATTTATCCTTCTTCAGGTGATAGATTAATTTAACAAACTCAGGTGTTATTTATCTATCTTCGGGTGTTAGATTAATTTAACAAACTCATGTGTGATTTATCCTTCTTCAGGTGATAGAATAATTTTAATAAACTCAGATGTTATTTATCCTTCTTCAGGTTATACATAAATTTAAGAAACTCTGGTGTGATTTATCCTTCTTCAGGTGATAGATTAATTTAAGAAACTCAGGTGTGATTTATCCTTCTTCAGGTGATAGATTAATTTAACAAACTCAGGTGTGATTTATCTTTCTTCAGGTGATAGATTAATTTAAGAAACTCAGGTATGATTTATTCTTCTTCAGGTGATAGATTAATTTAAGAAACTCAGGTGTGATTTATCCTTCTTCGTGTGATAGATTAAGTTAAGAAACTCGGGTGTGATTTCTCCTTCTTCAGGTGATAGATTAATTTAAGAAACTCAGGTGTGATTTATGCTTCTTCGGGTGTTAGATTAATTTAACAAACTCAGGTGTGATTTATCCTTCTTCAGGTGATAGATTAAGTTAACAAACTTGGGTGTGATTTATCCTTCTTCAGGTGATAGATTAATTTAAGAAACTCAGATATGATTTATCCTTCTTCATGTGATAGATTAATTTAAGAAACTCTGGTGTGATTTATACTTCTTCAGGTGATTGATTAATTTAACAAACTCAGTTGTGATTTATCCTTCTTCAGGTGATAGATTAATTTAAGAAACTCGGGTATTATTTATCCGTCTTCATGTGATAGATTAATTTAACAAACTCAGGTGTGATTTATCCTTCTTCAGGTGATAGATTAATTTAATAAACTCAGGTGTGATTTATCCTTCTTCAGGTATTAGATTAATTTAAGAAACTCAGGTCTGATTTATCCTTCAGGTGATAGATTAATTTAACAAACTCAGGTGTGATTTATCCTTCTTCAGGTGATAGATTAATTTAAGAAACTCAGGAGTTAATTATCCATCTTCAGGTGATAGATTAATTTAATAAACTCAGTTGTGATTTATCCTTCTTCAGGTGATAGATTAATTTAACAAACTCAGGTGTTATTTATCTATTTTCAGGTCATAGATTAATTTAATAAACTCAGGTGTGATTTATCCTTCTTCAGGTGATAGATTAATTTAACAAACTCAGGTGTGATTTATCCTTCTTCAGGTGATAGATTAATTTAAGAAACTCAGGTGTGATTTATCCTTTTTCAGGTGATAGATTAATTTAAGAAACTCAGGTTATAGATTAATTTAACAAACTCAGGTGTGATTTATCCTTCTTCATGTGATTGATTAATTTAAGAAACTCAGGTGTGATTTATCCTTCTTCAGGTGATTGATTAATTTAACAAACTCAGTTGTGATTTATCCTTCTTCAGGTGATAGATTAATTTAAGAAACTCAGGTGTTAATTATCCATCTTCAGGTGATAGATTAATTTAATAAACTCCGGTGTGATTTATCCTTCTTCAGGTGATAGATTAATTTAACAAACTCAGGTGTTATTTATCTATTTTCAGGTGATAGATTAATTTAATAAACTCAGGTGTGATTTATCCTTCTTCAGGTGATAGATTAATTTAACAAACTCAGGTGTGATTTATCCTTCTTCAGGTGATAGATTAATTTAAGAAACTCAGGTGTGATTTATCCTTCTTCGGGTGATAGATTAATTTAAGAAACTCAGGTGATAGATTAATTTAACAAACTCAGGTGTGATTTATCCTTCTTCGGGTGTTAGATTAATTTAACAAACTCAGGTGTGATTTATCCTTCTTCAGGTGATAGATTAAGTTAACAAACTTGGGTGTGATTTATCCTTCTTCAGCTGATAGATTAATTTAAGAAACTCAGCCGTGATTTATCCTTCTTCAGGTGATAGATTAATTTAACAAACTCAGGTGTGATTTATCCTTCTTCAGGTGATAGATTAATTTAAGAAAATCTGGTGTGATTTATACTTCTTCAGGTGATTGATTAATTTAACAAACTCAGGTGTGATTTATCCTTCTTCAGGTGATAGATTAATTTAAGAAACTCTGGTGTGATTTATACTTCTTCAGGTGATAGATTAATTTAACAAACTCAGGTGTGATTTATCCTTCTTCAGGTGATAGATTAATTTAAGAAACTCAGGTGTGATTTATCCTTCTTCAGGTGATACATAAATTTAAGAAACTCAGGTGTGATTTATCCGTCGTCAGGTGATAGATTAATTTAAGAAACTCAGATATGATTTATCCTTCTTCAGGTGATAGATTAATTTAAGAAAGATGGTGTGATTTATACTTCTTCAGGTGATTGATTAATTTAACAAACTCAGGTGTGATTTATCCTTCTTCAGGTGATAGATTAATTTAAGAAACTCGGGTGTTATTTATCCGTCTTCATGTGATAGATTAATTTAACAAACTCAGGTGTGATTTATCCTTCTTCAGGTGATAGATTAATTTAATAAACTCAGGTGTGATTTATCTTTCTTCAGGTATTAGATTAATTTAAGAAACTCAGGTGTGATTTATCCTTCAGGTGATAGATTAATTTAACAAACTCAGGTGTGATTTATCCTTCTTCAGATGATTGATTAATTTAACAAACTCAGTTGTGATTTATCCTTCTTCAGGTGATAGATTAATTTAAGAAACTCAGGTGTTATTTATCCATCTTCAGGTGATAGATTAATTTAATAAACTCAGGTCTGATTTATCCTTCTTCAGGTGATAGATTAATTTGACAAACTCAGGTGTGATTTATCCTTCTTCAGGTGATAGATTAATTTAAGAAACTCATGTGTGATTTATCCTTCTTCAGGTGATAGATTAATTTAAGAAACTCAGGTGTGATTTATCCTTCTTCAGGTGATAGATTAAGTTAACAAACTTGGGTGTGATTTCTCCTTCTTCAGGTTATAGATTAATTTAACAAACTCAGGTGTGATTTATCCTTCTTCAGCTGATAGATTAATTTAAGAAACTCTGGTGTGATTTATCCTTCTTCAGGTGATAGATTAAGTTAACAAACTTGGGTGTGATTTATCCTTCTTCAGCTGATAGATTAATTTAAGAAACTCAGACGTGATTTATCCTTCTTCAGGTGATAGATTAATTTAAGAAACTCTTGTGTGATTTATACTTCTTCAGGTGATTGATTAATGTAACAAACTCAGGTGTGATTTATCCTTCTTCAGGTGATAGATTAATTTAACAAACTCAGGTGTGATTTATCCTTCGTCAGGTGATAGATTAATTTAAGAAACTCAGGTGTGATTTATCCTTGTTCAGGTGATAGTTTAAGTTAAGAAACTCGGGTGTGAATTATCCTTCTTCAGGTGATAGATTAATTTAAGAAACTCAGGTGTGATTTATCCTTCTTCGGGTGTTAGATTAATTTAACAAACTCATGTGTGATTTATCCTTCTTCAGGTGATAGATTAATTTTAATAAACTCAGATGTTACTTATCCTTCTTCAGGTGATACATAAATTTAAGAAACTCTGGTGTGATTTATCCTTCTTCAGGTGATAGATTAATTTAAGAAACTCAGGTGTGATTTATCCTTCTTCAGGTGATAGATTAATTTAACAAACTCAGGTGTGATTTATCCTTCTTCAGGTCATAGATTAATTTAAGAAACTCAGGTGTGATTTATTCTTCTTCAGTTGATAGATTAATTTAAGAAACTCAGGTGTGATTTATCCTTCTTCGTGTGATAGAGTAAGTTAAGAAACTCGGGTGTGATTTCTCCTTTTTCAGGTGATAGATTAATTTAACAAACTTAGGTGTGATTTATGCTTCTTCGGGTGTTAGATTAATTTAACAAACTCAGGTGTGATTTATCCTTCTTCAGGTGATAGATTAAGTTAACAAACTTGGTTGTGATTTATCCTTCTTCAGGTGATAGATTAATTTAAGAAACTCAGATATGATTTATCCTTCTTCAGGTGATAGATTAATTTAACAAACTCTGGTGTGATTTATACTTCTTCAGGTGATTGATTAATTTAACAAACTCAGGTGTGATTTATCCTTCTTCAGGTGATAGATTAATTTAAGAAACTCGGGTATTATTTATCCGTCTTCATGTGATAGATTAACTTAACAAACTCAGGTGTGATTTATCCTTCTTCAGGTGATAGATTAATTTAATAAACTCAGGTGTGATTTATCCTTCTTCAGGTTTTAGATTAATTTAAGAAACTCAGGTGTGATTTATCCTTCAGGTGATAGATTAATTTAACAAACTCAGGTGTGATTTATCCTTCTTCAGGTGATTGATTAATTTAACAAACTCAGTTGTGATTTATCCTTCTTCAGATGATAGATTAATTTAAGAAACTCAGGTGTTAATTATCCATCTTCAGGTGATAGATTAATTTAATAAACTCAGGTGTGATTTATCCTTCTTCAGGTGATAGATTAATTTAACAAACTCAGGTGTTATTTATCTATTTTCAGGTGATAGATTAATTTAATAAACTCAGGTGTGATTTATCCTTCTTCAGGTGATAGATTAATTTAACAAACTCAGGTGTTATTTATCTATTTTCAGGTGATAGATTAATTTAATAAACTCAGGTGTGATTTATCCTTCTTCGGGTGTTAGATTAATTTAACAAACTCAGGTGTGATTTATCCTTCTTCAGGTGATAGATTAAGTTAACAAACTTGGGTGTGATTTATCCTTCTTCAGCTGATAGATTAATTTAAGAAACTCAGACGTGATTTATCCTTCTTCAGGTGATAGATTAATTTAACAAACTCAGGTGTGATTTATCCTTCTTCAGGTGATAGATTAATTTAACAAACTCAGGTGTGATTTATCCTTCTTCAGGTGATAGATTAATTTAAGAAACTCTGGTGTGATTTATACTTCTTCAGGTGATTGATTAATTTAACAAACTCAGGTGTGATTTATCCTTCTTCAGGTGATAGATTAATTTAAGAAACTCTGGTGTGATTTATACTTCTTCAGGTGATAGATTAATTTAACAAACTCAGGTGTGATTTATCCTTCTTCAGGTGATAGATTAATTTAAGAAACTCAGGTGTGATATATTCTTCTTCAGGTGATAGATTAATTTTAAGAAACTCAGATGTTATTTATCCTTGTTCAGGTGATAGATTAATTTAAGAAACTCAGGTGTGATTTATCCTTCTTCAGGTGATACATAAATTTAAGAAACTCAGGTGTGATTTATCCGTCGTCAGGTGATAGATTAATTTAAGAAACTCAGGTATGATTTATCCTTCTTCAGGTGATAGATTAATTTAACAAACTCAGGTATGATTTATCCTTCTTCAGGTGATAAATTAATTTAACAAACTCAGGTATGATTTATCCTTCTTCAGGTGATAGATTAATTTAACAAACTCAGGTGTGATTTTACAAATGTTATGTCCAAGTAATTATTTTGTTTTAATAGAAGGGCATCAAGCCATAGAAAGCTTGCCTGACAAAGGTGTCAGAAGACCCTCAGTTGTTTGAAAGACCTGACCTTCCAGGAAGATCAGTGGCTCTGCTTCAGTACTGACTTTGTGTGGACCCATCCAACCTTGCTAGCAAGGACAGCGGACATTAAAATGATGATGATGATGATGTCAACAACTATGGAATTTCCATGGGTCTAACTAGTTTCAAATAATGATTGTCCAGTTCTTTATTTTGATGTTTGTCATATTTACATATTTACATGTGTCTTAAATGCTGCTGTAATTAATATTCTAATTAATATTTATGTCTTGTTTGATTGTCTGTCAGTCTGTGATTGCCTGAATGGTATCACTATCTCTCCATCTCTCTCTCCCTCTCTCTCACTCTCTCTCTCTCTCTCTCTCTCTCTCTCACTCTCTCTCTCTCTCTCTCTCTCTCTCTCTCTCTCTCTCTCTCTCTCTCTCCCTCTCTCTCAGAGTACTGTTTCTCTCTCTCTACAGAATGACATACTCCTGTCATTGGGATCAACAAAAATTACATCTGTGAAACAAGCTGTGAAATTAACAAAAAATGCAGGGGAAAGGTTAGTGAACACTTTTGTTGTTGTTGTTGTTATTGTTTATGTTATTGTCATTATTTTTATTGTTGTTATGGGTGTTATTATTGTTAATGTTGTTGTTATTGAAGGTGGTGGATTGACAGAATTGGAAGAGCATCAGACAAAATACTTTGTGGTATTTAGTTACAATTTTCTACCGTTCTGAGTTGACATCAAAGTCAACTTTGTCTTTCATCCATCCAAGGCTGATTATAACATAGTACCAGTCATAGAATCTAAAAGTCTAAAGTCTGTCTCGAGCCTGGAGGTTCATCAGGCTGGTGTTTATCCCGGTTTCTGTGGCGTGAAGTGACTGAGAGTAAATATACTAAATATACTTAGTAAATATACTAAGGGAAGACATCGTTGTCTAATCAATTGTCACCACTCCACCCCTATTATTGTGGTAGAAAATGGTAAGATAAATACTTTGGCATTTATTCTGTCTCAATGTGCTCTGACATCAAATTCTGCCAAGGTCTCCATTATCTTTCATCCTTTTTGTGTGACCAGTCGAAAGGTGATGGATTGGTGGAATTGTTAATAAGTCATACAGGATACTTTGTGGTATCTCACCTGGTTCTGTGTATTCTGAGATCAAATCCTACCTCTTGCCAGGAGTTGACACTGGCAGAGAGTATCAGCAATGGTAAAACATATGGAAATATTGTTTCCTTGGTCCAATTTGACGATTAACTTTTTTTTTTAGAATGAGATTAAGGATCTGGAGAGATTATTTTTAAGTTTGTAGAATACAGAAATATCTGACCTGGTTCTGTGTAATCGCTGGGAAATGGTGACACCTCTACCAGGAGTTGTGACAGACAGTGTCATTAATGGAAAGGTCAATGGAAACATAGTTTCTTTGGTCCAATCAAGTCATTGGATCTTTTTCTATTTCATGCGTTGGGAATCATATGTGGTTTCAGATACCATTGTTGTTGTTGTGTTGAAATTCACAAAATCAATAAATAAAATAATGATATTACAACTTAAGTCCTCCTTGTATTTTGTAGACTAACATTACACCTACGTAGACAGTACCACCGTACTACACAGCCCAGTGAACCAAAATATGAAGATGAAGCTTCGGTAAGTTTATATATTAATGTCTTTTGAATTTTAAACATTTCCATTATACTCTTGTTTACAATAGACGTTTTTTAATTAATTTCTTTTTTTTTTTACTTTGCTAAATGAGTATCAGTTACTGTTGGTTGTTAGCCATGTGATAGATTGGTATCCTGCCCAGAGTCTTGTACTCTCGGTCACTTAATGCCTGTGATAGATTGGTATCCTGTCCTGAGTCTTGTCACTCACTTAATACCTGTGAAACTAGGATAAACTCTTCCAGTTTGATGAGCCTTTCGGTTTGGGACAAATTTTAACACTTTTTATTTACTTTGCTAATAGTTTTTGAGGGGAAAATGTAAATACTTCACTATTTCACACTCTCCTCTCTTCTAGAATTGTCACCAAGTTCCATGCTTGTTTCTGTCGTTCCTATTCTTCCAAATCAATCATATCATAAACATCGTCCTCTTCATAATCATTTTAATCTCTTGTTTAACTGACATGGGTTGGATGGGACTTTTGGGGGGCAGTGTTTTGTTGTATGTTCTTCCTGACACTAAATCCTTTCAACTCTTACAACTCACAGGGATATAGTATAGCTACTCTGAAAACAGCACGACACACAGTATATACTTATATATCTACAATCACGAACCTAGAGGCTCATCAGGATGGTGCTTATCTTGGTTTCTGTGGCATTAAGTTTGATACCAAACTGCCTGAAACAGTCTCTGGTTCTACAATTTCACTCATAATTTTATGTAAGAAACTTTGTTAAATTATGCTCCAAACACCTGCTTAATAATGAAAAAGTTAGTTATATTACTAAATCCTTCTAGATTCTTGACTATTTCCTAAATTATTTGAAGATTGCAGAGAACATCTTTCATTTGAAAGAGGCTAACAAAAGGGTTAATTCATTGTAACAGATCAAGTAGTTTAATCAAGCCTTCACACTCAGCAGTTATTCCTTCTCCAAACGACAATGATCTATAGGTGTTCAAATTTGGTTTCCACAGTGTTAAGTAACATTCCTTTTGGTTATTTATGAATGTTCATGGGTTTGCACCTGCTGTTCCTCTCTAAGGTGCAGCCCCGAACAAGGTGGTGGAAAACCAGCAGTCAGTCTCTCTTCTCTCTATCTCAACAATGTTGTCAAAAGCAAAGGCTGATAGAGCAGGGTACCAGTGTTGTTGCCAGGGTACCAGTGTTGTTGCAACTCGTTTTTTCTAGGTAAGTGATCTCGAGTAACGTGAAATAAAGTGTCTTGTTCAGGATATAATGTGCTGTTTGGTCTGAGACTCAAGCCCAACACTCTAACCACTAAGCCTCATATTTTTACCATGTTAAGTAGATTATAGGTAAGGTTTTACCATAGAAGCAATTAAACTCAATTTTACAAGCCACCAAATCATTCAAATATTTTGATTATATCAGTGATTTCATTTCATAGTTGAGGTTGTTTAAAGCATAACACTAGAACACGTCATGACAAATAGAATAATATAGCGCCTTCAAAATTATATTTTCTCAATCATAAAAGTTAAAGTTTGCCCAAAGACTGGAGGCACAGCAGTTCAATGCTTATCTTGATTTCATTTGCATTAAATGACTGAGGGTAGAAGCACCACACCTGACCAGGACACCAGTCCATCACAGGGTTAACCCGCAGCTACTGCTCAGTTAACTAAAGCAATGTGAAATGTTTTACTCAAAACACAACATAACACCTAATCCAAGAATAGAACCCATGGCTTTATAATTGCCAAGCAGTGTTGGGAGAACCCTTTAGTTGTGTCAAGGACAATCTCCCTAGTGTTGGTTATTTACACAGTAAAAACACTCAGTACACTCTGTAAAGTGGCTGGTATTAGGTAGGGCATCCAACTGTAGAAAGCTTGCCAAAGAAAGGGGTTGGGAGACTCCTTCAGTTTGTGTTAAAAGACATGACAACCTCTCCTGTACACTTGGTAGAATGTATGACCTTACGTGAGAAAGATACAGTCTATCATCATCATCATCATCACCCTAACCACTAGGCTGCATGCCTTCACATTCCTCTATAAACTAGAATGAAATTTGTTTATTTTGTTTTGTTTTTTTACTGTAGGAGAAGAGTGAAGAATCTCTCGATTCAGATGGTTACACATTAAGTGATAACAAGGCATGGGAAGAGATAGAATCTGAGATGAGATCGTCAGACAGAGCTTCAAGGAAAGACTCTCATGGTCTTTCATGTCCGGAATTAACTCATCGTAGACTGTCTAAAAATTCTTTGGGTACGTATCATTTCAGTGTAGCATCGCTTCCTCTTCTTGTCCATCCTCACCACCAGTAACATCACTCCCCCATCCACCCTCACCTCCATCAGCTACCCTCCACCTCACCACATTCCTCCACCCTCACCACCTTCCCTCCATCCCCACCACCTTACCTCCATCCCCACCACCTTACCTCCATCCTCACTACCATCACCTTCCCTCCACGCTTACCAACATCATTCCCACTCCACCCTCACCACCATCTCTCCACCACCATCACTTTCCCTCCACCACCATCACCTTCCCTCCGCCATCACCACATATCACTCCATCACCTTTCCTCCACCCTCACCACCATCACTCCTCTATTCTCACCACCATTAACATCACTCCCCCTCACCTTCACCATCATTAACATGTTCCATGATTTCAAGGGTTGCACAGGTCCTTTTCAGCACAGCATCTCTCCATTTATCACATTCTTTGTCATCTCTTCTGCGAGTTTCACCAATTTGAGATCATCTCTCACCAGATCCTCCCACGTTTTGCTTGGTCTTCAACTACTGCAACATCCTTCCTCAGGAAATTTCTAAGACTTTTTCACTCAGTGATCATCATCCATACACATCACATGTCTATACCAACACAGTCTCCTCTCCTACACACTACATCTGATTCCTCTTATACCTAGTTTCTCTCTCAGTTCATCCATACACATCACATGTCTATATCAACACAGTCTCCTCTCCTACCAACTACATCTGATTCCTCTTATACCTAGTTTCTTTCTCTCTCCATCCATACACATCACATGTCTATACGAACACAGTCTCCTCTCCTAAACCCTACATCTGATTCCTCTTATACCTAGTTTCTCTCTCAGTTCATTCATACACATCACATGTCTATACCAACACAGTCTCCTCTCCTACACACTACATCTGATTCCTCTTATACCTAGTTTCTCTCTCACTTCATCCATACACATCACATGTCTGTACCAATACAGTCTCCTCTCCTACACACTACATCTGATTCCTCTCATACCTAGTTTCTCTCTCCATCCATACACATCACATGCCTGTACCAACACAGTCTCATCTCCTACACACTACATCTGATTCCTCTCATACCTAGTTTCTCTCTCCATCCATACACATCACATGTCTATACCAACACAGTCTCCTCTCCTAAACCTTACATCTGATTCCTCTTATACCTAGTTTCTCTCTCAGTCCATCCATACACATCACATGTCTATACCAACACAGTCTTCTCTCCTACACACTACATCTGATTCCTCTTATACCTAGTTTCTCTCTCAGTTCATCCATGCACATCACATGTCTATACCAACACAGTCTCCTCTCCTACACGCTACATCTGATTCCTCTTATACCTAGTTTCTCTCTCCATCCATACACATCACATGCCTGTACCAACACAGTCTCATCTCCTACACACTATATCTGATTCCTCTTATACCTAGTTTCTCTCTCAGTTCATCCATACACATCACATGTCTATATCAACACAGTCTCCTCTCCTACCAACTACATCTGATTCCTCTTATACCTAGTTTCTTTCTCTCTCCATCCATACACATCACATGTCTATACCAACACAGTCTCCTCTCCTAAACCCTACATCTGATTCCTCTTATACCTAGTTTCTCTCTCAGTTCATTCATACACATCACATGTCTATACCAACACAGTCTCCTCTCCTACACACTACATCTGATTCCTCTTATACCTAGTTTCTCTCTCACTTCATCCATACACATCACATGTCTGTACCAATACAGTCTCCTCTCCTACACACTACATCTGATTCCTCTCATACCTAGTTTCTCTCTCCATCCATACACATCACATGCCTGTACCAACACAGTCTCATCTCCTACACACTACATCTGATTCCTCTCATACCTAGTTTCTCTCTCCATCCATACACATCACATGTCTATACCAACACAGTCTCCTCTCCTAAACCCTACATCTGATTCCTCTTATACCTAGTTTCTCTCTCAGTCCATCCATACACATCACATGTCTATACCAACACAGTCTCCTCTCCTAAACCCTACATCTGATTCCTCTTATACCTAGTTTCTCTCTCAGTTCATTCATACACATCGCATGTCTATACCAAACAGTCTCCTCTCCTACACGCTACATCTGATTCCTCTTATACCTAGTTTCTCTCTCCATCCATACACATCACATGTCTATACCAACACAGTCTCCTCTCCTACACACTACATCTGATTCCTCTTATACCTAGTTTCCCTCTCTCTCCATCCATACACATCACATGTCTATACCAACACAGTCCCCTCTCCTACACACTACATCTGATTCCTCTTATACCTAGTTTCTCTCTCAGTTCATCCATGCACATCACATGTCTATACCAACACAGTCTCCTCTCCTACACGCTACATCTGATTCCTCTTATACCTAGTTTCTCTCTCCATCCATACACATCACATGTCTATACCAACACAGTCTCCTCTCCTACACACTACATCTGATTCCTCTTATACCTAGTTTCTCTCCCAGTTCATCCATACACATCAAATGTCTATACCAACACAGTCTCCTCTCCTACACACTACATCTGATTCCTCTTATACCTAGTTTCCCTCTTTCTCCATCCATACACATCACATGTCTATACCAACACAGTCTCCTCTCCTACACACTACATCTGATTCCTCTTATACCTAGTGTCTCTCTCAGTTCATCCATACACATCACATGACTATACCAACACAGTCTCCTCTCCTACACACTACATCTGATTCCTCTTATACCTAGTTTCTCTCCCAGTTTATCCATAAACATCACATGTCTATACCAACACAATCTCCTCTCCTACACAGTACATCTGATTCCTCTTATACCTAGTTTCTCTCTCCATCCAAACACATCACATGTCTAGACCAACACAAACTCCTCTCCTACACACTACATCTGATTCACTTATACCTAGTTTCTCTCTCAGTTCATCCATAAACATCACATGTCTATACCAACACAGTCTCCTCTCCTACATACTACATCTGATTCCTCTTATACCTAGTTTCTCTCTCAGTCCATCCATACACATCACATGCCTGTACCAACACAGTCTCCTCTCCTACACACTACATCTGATTCCTCTTATACCTAGTTTCTCCCTCAGTCCATCCATACACATCACATGTCTATACCAACACAGTCTCCTCTCCTACATACTACATCCGATTCCTCTTATACCTAGTTTCTCTCTCCATCCATACATATCACATGTCTATACCAACACAGTCTTCTCTCATACAGACTACATCTGATTCCTCTTATACCTAGTTTCTCCTTAGTCCATCCATACACATCACATGTCTATACCAATACAGTCTCCTCTCCTACACACTACATCTGATTCCTCTAATACCTAGTTTCTGTCTCCATCAGTACGCATCACATGCCTATACCAACACAATCTCCTCTCCTACACACTACATCTGATTCCTCTAATACCTAGTTTCTCTCTCAGTCCATCCATACACATCACATGTCTATACCAATACAGTCTCCTCTCCTACACACTACATCTGATTCCTCTTATACCTAGTTTCTCTCTCCATCCATACACATCACATTTCTATACCAACACAGTCTTCTCTCATACACACTACATCTGATTCCTCTCATACCTAGTTTCTCTCTCCATCCATACACATCACATGCCTGTACCAACACAGTCTCCTCTCCTACACACTACATCTGATTCCTCTTATACCTAGTTTCTCTCTCAGTCCATCCAAACACATCACATTTCTATACCAAAACAGTCTTCTCTCATACACACTACATCTGATTCCTCTTATACCTAGTTTCTCTCTCAGTTCATCCATACACATCACATGTATATACCAACAGAGTCTCCTCTCCTACACACTACATCTGATTCCTCTTATACCTAGTTTCTCTCTCAGTCCATCCATACACATCACATATCTATACCAACACAGTCTCCTCTCCTACACTCTACATCTGATTCTTCTTATACCTAGTTTCTCTCTCAGTTCATCCATACACATCACATGTCTATACCAACACAGTCTCGTCTCCTTCGCACTACATCTGATTCCTCTTATACCTAGTTTCTCTCTCCATCCATACACATCGAATGTCTATACCAACACAGTCGCCTCTCATACATCTGATTCCTCTTATACCTAGTTTCTCTCTCCATCCATACACATCACATGTCTATACCAACACAGTCTCATCTCCTTCGCACTACATCTGATTCCTCTTATACCTAGTTCCTCTCTCCATCCATACACGTCACATGTATATACAAATACAGTCTCCTCTCCTACACTCTACATCTGATTCTTCTTATACCTAATTTCTCTCTCAGTTCATCCATACACATCACATGTCTATACCAACACAGTCTCCTCTCCTACACACTACATCTGATTCCTCTTATACCTAGTTTCTCTCTCAGTTCATCCATACACGTCACATGTCTATACCAACACAATCTCCTCTCCTACACACTACATCTGATTCCTCTTATACCTAGTTCCTCTCTCCATCTATACACGTCACATGTATATACCAATACAGTCTCCTCTCCTACACACTACATCTGATTCCTCTTATACCTAGTTCCTCTCTCCATCCATACACGTCACATGTATATACCAATACAGTCTCCTCTCCTACACTCTACATCTGATTCTTCTTATACCTAGTTTCTCTCTCAGTTCATCCATACACATCACATGTCTATACCAACACAGTCTCCTCTCCTACACACTACATCTGATTCCTCTTATACCTAGTTTCTCTCTCAGTTCATCCATACACATCACATGTCTATACCAACACAGTCTCCTCTCCTACACACTACATCTGATTCCTCTTATACCTAGTTTCTCTCTCAGTCCATCCATACACATCACATGTCTATACCAACACAGTCTTTCTCCTACACACTACATCTGATTCCTCTTATACCTAGTTTCGCTCTCAGTTCATCCATACACATCACATGTCTATAGCAACAGTCTCCTCTCCTACACACTACATCTGATTCCTCTAATACCTAGTTTCTCTCTCAGTCCATCCATACACATCACATGTCTATACCAATACAGTCTCCTCTCCTACACACTACATCTGATTCCTCTTATACCTAGTTTCTCTCTCCATCCATACACATCACATTTCTATACCAACACAGTCTTCTCTCATACACACTACATCTGATTCCTCTCATACCTAGTTTCTCTCTCCATCCATACACATCACATGCCTGTACCAACACAGTCTCCTCTTCTACACACTACATCTGATTCCTCTTATACCTAGTTTCTCTCTCAGTTCATCCATACACATCACATGTCTATACCAACACAGTGTCCTCTCCTACACACTACATCTGATTCCTCTTATACCTAGTTTCTCTCTCAGTCCATCCATACACATCACATGTCTATACCAACACAGTCTTTCTCCTACACACTACATCTGATTCCTCTTATACCTAGTTTCGCTCTCAGTTCATCCATACACATCACATGTCTATAGCAACAGTCTCCTCTCCTACACACTACATCTGATTCCTCTAATACCTAGTTTCTCTCTCAGTCCATCCATACACATCACATGTCTATACCAATACAGTCTCCTCTCCTACACACTACATCTGATTCCTCTTATACCTAGTTTCTCTCTCCATCCATACACATCACATTTCTATACCAACACAGTCTTCTCTCATACACACTACATCTGATTCCTCTCATACCTAGTTTCTCTCTCCATCCATACACATCACATGCCTGTACCAACACAGTCTCCTCTCCTACACACTACATCTGATTCCTCTTATACCTAGTTTCTCTCTCAGTCCATCCAAACACATCACATTTCTATACAGACAGAGTCTCCTCTCCTACACACTACATCTGATTCCTCTTATACCTAGTTTCTCTCTCAGTTCATCCATACACATCACATGTCTATACCAACAGAGTCTCCTCTCCTACACACTACATCTGATTCCGTTTATAACTAGTTTCTCTCTCAGTCCATCCATACACATCACATATCTATACCAACACAGTCTCCTCTCCTACACTCTACATCTGATTCTTCTTATACCTAGTTTCTCTCTCAGTTCATCCATACACATCACATGTCTATACCAACACAGTCTCGTCTCCTTCGCACTACATCTGATTCCTCTTATACCTAGTTTCTCTCTCCATCCATACACATCGAATGTCTATACCAACACAGTCGCCTCTCATACATCTGATTCCTCTTATACCTAGTTTCTCTCTCCATCCATACACATCACATGTCTATACCAACACAGTCTCATCTCCTTCGCACTACATCTATTTCCTCTTATACCTAGTTCCTCTCTCCATCCATACACGTCACATGTATATACCAATACAGTCTCCTCTCCTACACTCTACATCTGATTCTTCTTATACCTAGTTTCTCTCTCAGTTCATCCATACACATCACATGTCTATACCAACACAGTCTCCTCTCCTACACACTACATCTGATTCCTCTTATACCTAGTTTCTCTCTCAGTTCATCCATACACGTCACATGGCTATACCAACACAATCTCCTCTCCTACACACTACATCTGATTCCTCTTATACCTAGTTTCTCTCTCCATCCATACACATCACATGTCTATACCAACACAGTCTCCTCTCCTACACACTACATCTGATTCCTCTTATACCGAGTTTCTCTCTCAGTTCATCCATACACATCACATGTCTATACCAACACAATCTCCTCTCCTACACACTACATCTGATTCCTCTTATACCTAGTTTCTCTCTCTATCCATACACATAACACGTGTATACCAACACCATCTCCTCTCCTACACACTACATCTGATTCCTCTTATACCGAGTTTCTCTCTCCATCCATAAACATCACATGTCTATACCAACACAGTGTCCTCTCCTACACACTACATCTGATTCCTCTTATACCTAGTTTCTCTCTCAGTTCATCCATACACATCACATGTACATATCAACACAGTTTCCTCGCCTACACACTACATCTAATTCTTCTTATAAATAGTTTCTCTCCCAGTTCATCCATACACATCACATGTCTATACCAACACAGTCTCCTCTCCTACACTCTACATCTGATTCCTCTTATACCTAGTTTCTCTCTCAGTCCATCCATACACATCACATGTCTATACCAACAGTCTCCTCTCCTACACACTACATCTGATTCCTCTTATACCTAGTTTCCCTCTCCATCCATACACATCACATGTCTATACCAAGACAGTCTCCTCTCCTACACACTACATCTGATTCCTCTTATACCTAGTTTCTCTGTCAGTCCATCCATACACATCACATGTCTATACCAACACAGTCTCCTCTCCTACACACTACATCTGATTCCTCTTATACCTAGTTTCTCTCTCAGTTCATCCATACACATCACATGTCTATACCAACAGAGTCTCCTCTCCTACACACTACATCAGATTCCTCTTATACCTAGTTTCTCTCTCAGTTCATCCATACACATCACATGACTATACCAACACAGTCTCCTCTCATACACACTACATCTGATTCCTCTTATACCTAGTTTCTCTCTCCATCCATACACATGACATGTCTATACCAAGACAGTCTCCTCTCCTACACACTACATCTGATTCCTCTTATACCTAGTTTCTCTCTCAGTTCATCCATACACATCACATGACTATACCAACACAGTCTCCTCTCATACACACTACATCTGATTCCTCTTATACCTAGTTTCTCTCTCCATCCATACACATCACATGTCTATACCAACACAGTCTCCTCTCCTACACACTACATCTGATTCCTCTTATACCTAGTTTCGCTCTCAGTTCATCCATACACATCACATGTATATATCAACACAGTTTGCTCTCCTACACACTACATCTGATTCCTCTTATACCTAGTTTCTCTCTCAGTTCATCCATGCACATCACATGTCTATACCAACACAGTCTCCTCTCCTACCCACTACATCTGATTCCTCTTATACCTAGTTTCTCTCTCAGTTCATCCATACACATCACATGTCTATACCAACACAGTCTCCTCTCCTACACACTACATCTGATTCCTCTTATAACTAGTTTCTCTCTCAGTCCATCCATAGACATCACATGTCTATACCAACACACTCTCCTCTCCTACACACTACATCTGATTCCTCTTATACCTAGTTTCTCCTTAGTCCATCCATACACATCACATGTCTATACCAATACAGTCTCCTCTCCTACACACTACATCTGATTCCTCTAATACCTAGTTTCTGTCTCCATCAATACGCATCACATGCCTATACCAACACAATCTCCTCTCCTACACTCTACATCTGATTCCTCTTATACCTAGTTTCGCTCTCAGTTCATCCATACACATCACATGTCTATACCAACACAGTCTCGTCTCCTTCGCACTACATCTGATTCCTCTTATACCTAGTTTCTCTCTCAGTTCATCCATACACATCACATGTCTATACCAACACAGTCTCCTCTCCTACACACTACATCTGAATCCTCTCATGCCTAGTTTCTCTCTACATCCATACACATCACACCTCTATACCAACACAGTCTCCTCTCCTACACACTACATCTGATTCCTCTTATAACTAGTTTCTCTCTCCATCCATACACATCACATGTCTCTACCAACACAGTCTCCTCTCCTACACTCTACATCTGATTCTTCTTATACCTACTTTCTCTCTCTCTCCATCCATACACATCACATGTCTATACCAACAGTCTCCTCTCCTACACACTACATCTGATCCCTCTTATACCTAGTTTCTCTCTCAGTTCATCCATACACATCACATGTCTATACCAACAGAGTCTCCTCTCCTACACACTACATCTGATTCCTCTTATACCTAGTTTCTCTCTCAGTCCATCCATACACATCACATATCTATACCAACACAGTCTCCTCTCCTACACTCTACATCTGATTCTTCTTATACCTAGTTTCTCTCTCAGTTCATCCATACACATCACATGTCTATACCAACACAGTCTCGTCTCCTTCGCACTACATCTGATTCCTCTTATACCTAGTTTCTCTCTCCATCCATACACATCGAATGTCTATACCAACACAGTCGCCTCTCATACATCTGATTCCTCTTATACCTAGTTTCTCTCTCCATCCATACACATCACATGTCTATACCAACACAGTCTCCTCTCCTACACGCTACATCTGATTCCTCTTATACCTAGTTTCTCTGTCAGTCCATCCATACACATCACATGTCTATACCAACACAGTCTCCTCTCCTACACACTACTTCTGATTCCTCTTATACCTAGTTTCTCTCTCCATCCATACACATCACATGTCTATACCAACACAGTCTCCTCTCCTACACACTACATCTGATTCCTCTTATACCTAGTTTCTCTGTCAGTCCATCCATACACATCACATGTCTATACCAACACAGTCTCCTCTCCTACACCCTACATCTGATTCCTCTGATACCTAGTTTCTTTCTCCCTCCATCCATACACATCAGATGTCTATACCAACACAGTCTCCTCTCCTACACACTACTTCTGATTCCTCTTATACCTAGTTTCTCTCTCCATCCATACACATCACATGTCTATACCAACACAGTCTCCTCTCCTACACACTACATCTGATTCCTCTTATACCTAGTTTCTCTCCCAGTTCATCCATACACATCACATGTCTATACCAACACAGTCTCCTCTCCTACACTCTACATCTGATTCCTCTTATACCTACTTTCTCTCCCAGTTCATCCATACACATCACATGTCTATACCAACACAGTCTCCTCTCCTACACACTACATCTGATTCCTCTTATACATAGTTTCTCTCTCCATCCTTACTCATCACATGTCTATACCAACACAGTCTCCTCTCCTACACACTACATCTGATTCCTCTTATACCTAGTTTCTCTCTCAGTTCATCCATACACATCACATGACTATACCAACACAGTCTCCTCTCATACACACTACATCTGATTCCTCTTATACCTAGATTCTCTCTCCATCCATACACATCACATGTCTATACCAACACAGTCTCCTCTCCTACACACTACATCTGATTCCTCTTATTCTTAGTTTCTCTCTCAGTCCATCCATACACATCACATGTCTATACCAACACAGTCTCCTCTCCTACACACTACATCTGATTCCTCTCATACCTAGTTTCTCTCTCAGTCCATCCATACACATCACATGTCTATACCAACACAGTCTCCTCTCCTACACACTACATCTGATTCCTCTCATACCTAGTTTCTCTCTCAGTCCATCCATACACATCACATGTCTATACCAACACAGTCTCCTCTCCTACACACTTCATCTGATTCCTCTTATACCTAGTTTCTCTCTCCATCCATACACATCACATGTCTATACCAACACAGTCTTCTCTCCTACACACTACATCTGATTCCTCTCATACCTAGTTTCCCTCTCTCTCCATCCATACACATCACATGTTTATACCAACACAGTCTCCTCTCCTACACACTACATCTGATCCCTCTTATACCTAGTTTCTCTCTCCATCCATACACATCACACGTCTATACCAACACAATCTCCTCTCCTACACACTTCATCTGATTCCTCTTATACCTAGTTTCTCTCTCCTCCATCCATACGCATCACATGTCTATACCAACACAGTCTCCTCGCCTACACACTACATCTGATTCCTCTTATACCTAGTTTCTCTCTCAGTCCATCCATACACATCACAGTCTATACCAACACAGTCTCCTCTAATACACACTACTTCTGATTCCTCTTATAACTAGTTTCCCTCTCCATCCATACACATCACATGTCTATACCAACACAGTCTCCTCTCCTACACACTACATCTGATTCCTCTTGTACCTAGTTTCCCTCTCAGTTCATCCATACACATCGCATGTCTATACCAACACAGTCTCCTCTCCTACACACTACATCTGATTCCTCTTATACCTAGTTTCCCTCTCAGTCCATCCATACACATCACATGACTATACCAACACAGTCTCCTCTCCTACACACTACATCTGATTCTTCTTATACCTAGTTTCCCTCTCAGTTCATCCATACACATCACATGTCAATATCAACACAGTTTCCTCTCCTACACACTACATCTGATTCCTCTTATACCTAGTTTCTCTCTTCATCCATACACATCACATGACTATACCAACACGGTCTCGTCTCCTACACACTACATCTGATTCCTCTTATACCTAGTTTCTCTCTCAGTTCATCCATACACATCACGTGTATATACCAACACAGTCGCCTCTCCTACACACTACATCTGATTCCTCTTATACCTAGTTTCTCTCTCAGTTCATCCATACACATCACGTGTATATACCGACAGAGTCTCCTCTCCTACACACTACATCTGATTCCTCTTATACCTAGTTTCTCTCTCTGTCCATCCATACACATCACATGTCTATACCAACACAGTGTCCTCTCCTACACACTACAACTGATTCCTCTTATACCTAGTTTCTCTCTCCGTCCATACACATCACATGTCTATACCAACACAGTGTCCTCTCCTACACACTACAACTGATTCCTCTTATACCTAGTTTCTCTCTCCATCCATACACATCACATGTCTATACCAATACAGTGTCCTCTCCTACACACTACATCTGATTCCTCTGATACCTAGTTTCTCTCCCAATTCATCCATACACATCACATGTCTATACCAACACAGTCTCCTCTCCTACACACTACATCTGATTCCTCTTATCCCTAGTTTCTCTCTCGGTTCATCCATACACATCACATGTCTATACCAACACAGTCTCCTCTCCTACACACTACATCTGATTCCTCTTATACATAGTTTCTCTCTCCATCCTTACTCATCACATGTCTATACCAACACAGTTTCCTCTCCTACACACTACATCTGATTCCTCTTATACCTAGTTTCTCTCTCAGTCCATCCATACACATCACATGTCTATACCAACACAGTCTTTCTCCTACACACTACATCTGATTCCTCTTATACCTAGTTTCTCTCTCAGTTCATCCATACACATCACATGTCTATACCAACACAGTGTCCTCTCCTACACACTACATCTGATTCCTCTTATACCTAGTTTCTCTCTCAGTCCATCCATACACATCACATGTCTATACCAACACAGTCTTTCTCCTACACACTACATCTGATTCCTCTTATACCTAGTTTCGCTCTCAGTTCATCCATACACATCACATGTCTATAGCAACAGTCTCCTCTCCTACACACTACATCTGATTCCTCTAATACCTAGTTTCTCTCTCAGTCCATCCATACACATCACATGTCTATACCAATACAGTCTCCTCTCCTACACACTACATCTGATTCCTCTTATACCTAGTTTCTCTCTCCATCCATACACATCACATTTCTATACCAACACAGTCTTCTCTCATACACACTACATCTGATTCCTCTCATACCTAGTTTCTCTCTCCATCCATACACATCACATGCCTGTACCAACACAGTCTCCTCTCCTACACACTACATCTGATTCCTCTTATACCTAGTTTCTCTCTCAGTCCATCCAAACACATCACATTTCTATACCAACAGAGTCTCCTCTCCTACACACTACATCTGATTCCTCTTATACCTAGTTTCTCTCTCAGTTCATCCATACACATCACATGTCTATACCAACAGAGTCTCCTCTCCTACACACTACATCTGATTCCGTTTATAACTAGTTTCTCTCTCAGTCCATCCATACACATCACATATCTATACCAACACAGTCTCCTCTCCTACACTCTACATCTGATTCTTCTTATACCTAGTTTCTCTCTCAGTTCATCCATACACATCACATGTCTATACCAACACAGTCTCGTCTCCTTCGCACTACATCTGATTCCTCTTATACCTAGTTTCTCTCTCCATCCATACACATCGAATGTCTATACCAACACAGTCGCCTCTCATACATCTGATTCCTCTTATACCTAGTTTCTCTCTCCATCCATACACATCACATGTCTATACCAACACAGTCTCATCTCCTTCGCACTACATCTATTTCCTCTTATACCTAGTTCCTCTCTCCATCCATACACGTCACATGTATATACCAATACAGTCTCCTCTCCTACACTCTACATCTGATTCTTCTTATACCTAGTTTCTCTCTCAGTTCATCCATACACATCACATGTCTATACCAACACAGTCTCCTCTCCTACACACTACATCTGATTCCTCTTATACCTAGTTTCTCTCTCAGTTCATCCATACACGTCACATGGCTATACCAACACAATCTCCTCTCCTACACACTACATCTGATTCCTCTTATACCTAGTTTCTCTCTCCATCCATACACATCACATGTCTATACCAACACAGTCTCCTCTCCTACACACTACATCTGATTCCTCTTATACCGAGTTTCTCTCTCAGTTCATCCATACACATCACATGTCTATACCAACACAATCTCCTCTCCTACACACTACATCTGATTCCTCTTATACCTAGTTTCTCTCTCTATCCATACACATAACACGTGTATACCAACACCATCTCCTCTCCTACACACTACATCTGATTCCTCTTATACCGAGTTTCTCTCTCCATCCATAAACATCACATGTCTATACCAACACAGTGTCCTCTCCTACACACTACATCTGATTCCTCTTATACCTAGTTTCTCTCTCAGTTCATCCATACACATCACATGTACATATCAACACAGTTTCCTCGCCTACACACTACATCTAATTCTTCTTATAAATAGTTTCTCTCCCAGTTCATCCATACACATCACATGTCTATACCAACACAGTCTCCTCTCCTACACTCTACATCTGATTCCTCTTATACCTAGTTTCTCTCTCAGTCCATCCATACACATCACATGTCTATACCAACAGTCTCCTCTCCTACACACTACATCTGATTCCTCTTATACCTAGTTTCCCTCTCCATCCATACACATCACATGTCTATACCAAGACAGTCTCCTCTCCTACACACTACATCTGATTCCTCTTATACCTAGTTTCTCTGTCAGTCGATCCATACACATCACATGTCTATACCAACACAGTCTCCTCTCCTACACACTACATCTGATTCCTCTTATACCTAGTTTCTCTCTCAGTTCATCCATACACATCACATGTCTATACCAACAGAGTCTCCTCTCCTACACACTACATCAGATTCCTCTTATACCTAGTTTCTCTCTCAGTTCATCCATACACATCACATGACTATACCAACACAGTCTCCTCTCATACACACTACATCTGATTCCTCTTATACCTAGTTTCTCTCTCCATCCATACACATGACATGTCTATACCAAGACAGTCTCCTCTCCTACACACTACATCTGATTCCTCTTATACCTAGTTTCTCTCTCAGTTCATCCATACACATCACATGACTATACCAACACAGTCTCCTCTCATACACACTACATCTGATTCCTCTTATACCTAGTTTCTCTCTCCATCCATACACATCACATGTCTATACCAACACAGTCTCCTCTCCTACACACTACATCTGATTCCTCTTATACCTAGTTTCGCTCTCAGTTCATCCATACACATCACATGTATATATCAACACAGTTTGCTATCCTACACACTACATCTGATTCCTCTTATACCTAGTTTCTCTCTCAGTTCATCCATGCACATCACATGTCTATACCAACACAGTCTCCTCTCCTACCCACTACATCTGATTCCTCTTATACCTAGTTTCTCTCTCAGTTCATCCATACACATCACATGTCTATACCAACACAGTCTCCTCTCCTACACACTACATCTGATTCCTCTTATAACTAGTTTCTCTCTCAGTCCATCCATAGACATCACATGTCTATACCAACACACTCTCCTCTCCTACACACTACATCTGATTCCTCTTATACCTAGTTTCTCCTTAGTCCATCCATACACATCACATGTCTATACCAATACAGTCTCCTCTCCTACACACTACATCTGATTCCTCTAATACCTAGTTTCTGTCTCCATCAATACGCATCACATGCCTATACCAACACAATCTCCTCTCCTACACTCTACATCTGATTCCTCTTATACCTAGTTTCGCTCTCAGTTCATCCATACACATCACATGTCTATACCAACACAGTCTCGTCTCCTTCGCACTACATCTGATTCCTCTTATACCTAGTTTCTCTCTCAGTTCATCCATACACATCACATGTCTATACCAACACAGTCTCCTCTCCTACACACTACATCTGAATCCTCTCATGCCTAGTTTCTCTCTACATCCATACACATCACACCTCTATACCAACACAGTCTCCTCTCCTACACACTACATCTGATTCCTCTTATAACTAGTTTCTCTCTCCATCCATACACATCACATGTCTCTACCAACACAGTCTCCTCTCCTACACTCTACATCTGATTCTTCTTATACCTACTTTCTCTCTCTCTCCATCCATACACATCACATGTCTATACCAACAGTCTCCTCTCCTACACACTACATCTGATCCCTCTTATACCTAGTTTCTCTCTCAGTTCATCCATACACATCACATGTCTATACCAACAGAGTCTCCTCTCCTACACACTACATCTGATTCCTCTTATACCTAGTTTCTCTCTCAGTCCATCCATACACATCACATATCTATACCAACACAGTCTCCTCTCCTACACTCTACATCTGATTCTTCTTATACCTAGTTTCTCTCTCAGTTCATCCATACACATCACATGTCTATACCAACACAGTCTCGTCTCCTTCGCACTACATCTGATTCCTCTTATACCTAGTTTCTCTCTCCATCCATACACATCGAATGTCTATACCAACACAGTCGCCTCTCATACATCTGATTCCTCTTATACCTAGTTTCTCTCTCCATCCATACACATCACATGTCTATACCAACACAGTCTCCTCTCCTACACGCTACATCTGATTCCTCTTATACCTAGTTTCTCTGTCAGTCCATCCATACACATCACATGTCTATACCAACACAGTCTCCTCTCCTACACACTACTTCTGATTCCTCTTATACCTAGTTTCTCTCTCCATCCATACACATCACATGTCTATACCAACACAGTCTCCTCTCCTACACACTACATCTGATTCCTCTTATACCTAGTTTCTCTGTCAGTCCATCCATACACATCACATGTCTATACCAACACAGTCTCCTCTCCTACACCCTACATCTGATTCCTCTGATACCTAGTTTCTTTCTCCCTCCATCCATACACATCACATGTCTATACCAACACAGTCTCCTCTCCTACACACTACTTCTGATTCCTCTTATACCTAGTTTCTCTCTCCATCCATACACATCACATGTCTATACCAACACAGTCTCCTCTCCTACACACTACATCTGATTCCTCTTATACCTAGTTTCTCTCCCAGTTCATCCATACACATCACATGTCTATACCAACACAGTCTCCTCTCCTACACTCTACATCTGATTCCTCTTATACCTACTTTCTCTCCCAGTTCATCCATACACATCACATGTCTATACCAACACAGTCTCCTCTCCTACACACTACATCTGATTCCTCTTATACATAGTTTCTCTCTCCATCCTTACTCATCACATGTCTATACCAACACAGTCTCCTCTCCTACACACTACATCTGATTCCTCTTATACCTAGTTTCTCTCTCAGTTCATCCATACACATCACATGACTATACCAACACAGTCTCCTCTCATACACACTACATCTGATTCCTCTTATACCTAGATTCTCTCTCCATCCATACACATCACATGTCTATACCAACACAGTCTCCTCTCCTACACACTACATCTGATTCCTCTTATTCTTAGTTTCTCTCTCAGTCCATCCATACACATCACATGTCTATACCAACACAGTCTCCTCTCCTACACACTACATCTGATTCCTCTCATACCTAGTTTCTCTCTCAGTCCATCCATACACATCACATGTCTATACCAACACAGTCTCCTCTCCTACACACTACATCTGATTCCTCTCATACCTAGTTTCTCTCTCAGTCCATCCATACACATCACATGTCTATACCAACACAGTCTCCTCTCCTACACACTTCATCTGATTCCTCTTATACCTAGTTTCTCTCTCCATCCATACACATCACATGTCTATACCAACACAGTCTTCTCTCCTACACACTACATCTGATTCCTCTCATACCTAGTTTCCCTCTCTCTCCATCCATACACATCACATGTTTATACCAACACAGTCTCCTCTCCTACACACTACATCTGATCCCTCTTATACCTAGTTTCTCTCTCCATCCATACACATCACACGTCTATACCAACACAATCTCCTCTCCTACACACTTCATCTGATTCCTCTTATACCTAGTTTCTCTCTCCTCCATCCATACGCATCACATGTCTATACCAACACAGTCTCCTCGCCTACACACTACATCTGATTCCTCTTATACCTAGTTTCTCTCTCAGTCCATCCATACACATCACAGTCTATAGCAACACAGTCTCCTCTAATACACACTACTTCTGATTCCTCTTATAACTAGTTTCCCTCTCCATCCATACACATCACATGTCTATACCAACACAGTCTCCTCTCCTACACACTACATCTGATTCCTCTTGTACCTAGTTTCCCTCTCAGTTCATCCATACACATCGCATGTCTATAACAACACAGTCTCCTCTCCTACACACTACATCTGATTCCTCTTATACCTAGTTTCCCTCTCAGTCCATCCATACACATCACATGACTATACCAACACAGTCTCCTCTCCTACACACTACATCTGATTCTTCTTATACCTAGTTTCCCTCTCAGTTCATCCATACACATCACATGTCAATATCAACACAGTTTCCTCTCCTACACACTACATCTGATTCCTCTTATACCTAGTTTCTCTCTTCATCCATACACATCACATGACTATACCAACACGGTCTCGTCTCCTACACACTACATCTGATTCCTCTTATACCTAGTTTCTCTCTCAGTTCATCCATACACATCACGTGTATATACCAACACAGTCGCCTCTCCTACACACTACATCTGATTCCTCTTATACCTAGTTTCTCTCTCAGTTCATCCATACACATCACATGTCTATACCAACACAGTCTCCTCTCCTACACACTACATCTGATTCCTCTTATAACTAGTTTCTCTCTCAGTCCATCCATAGACATCACATGTCTATACCAACACACTCTCCTCTCCTACACACTACATCTGATTCCTCTTATACCTAGTTTCTCCTTAGTCCATCCATACACATCACATGTCTATACCAATACAGTCTCCTCTCCTACACACTACATCTGATTCCTCTAATACCTAGTTTCTGTCTCCATCAATACGCATCACATGCCTATACCAACACAATCTCCTCTCCTACACTCTACATCTGATTCCTCTTATACCTAGTTTCGCTCTCAGTTCATCCATACACATCACATGTCTATACCAACACAGTCTCGTCTCCTTCGCACTACATCTGATTCCTCTTATACCTAGTTTCTCTCTCAGTTCATCCATACACATCACATGTCTATACCAACACAGTCTCCTCTCCTACACACTACATCTGAATCCTCTCATGCCTAGTTTCTCTCTACATCCATACACATCACACCTCTATACCAACACAGTCTCCTCTCCTACACACTACATCTGATTCCTCTTATAACTAGTTTCTCTCTCCATCCATACACATCACATGTCTCTACCAACACAGTCTCCTCTCCTACACTCTACATCTGATTCTTCTTATACCTACTTTCTCTCTCTCTCCATCCATACACATCACATGTCTATACCAACAGTCTCCTCTCCTACACACTACATCTGATCCCTCTTATACCTAGTTTCTCTCTCAGTTCATCCATACACATCACATGTCTATACCAACAGAGTCTCCTCTCCTACACACTACATCTGATTCCTCTTATACCTAGTTTCTCTCTCAGTCCATCCATACACATCACATATCTATACCAACACAGTCTCCTCTCCTACACTCTACATCTGATTCTTCTTATACCTAGTTTCTCTCTCAGTTCATCCATACACATCACATGTCTATACCAACACAGTCTCGTCTCCTTCGCACTACATCTGATTCCTCTTATACCTAGTTTCTCTCTCCATCCATACACATCGAATGTCTATACCAACACAGTCGCCTCTCATACATCTGATTCCTCTTATACCTAGTTTCTCTCTCCATCCATACACATCACATGTCTATACCAACACAGTCTCCTCTCCTACACGCTACATCTGATTCCTCTTATACCTAGTTTCTCTGTCAGTCCATCCATACACATCACATGTCTATACCAACACAGTCTCCTCTCCTACACACTACTTCTGATTCCTCTTATACCTAGTTTCTCTCTCCATCCATACACATCACATGTCTATACCAACACAGTCTCCTCTCCTACACACTACATCTGATTCCTCTTATACCTAGTTTCTCTGTCAGTCCATCCATACACATCACATGTCTATACCAACACAGTCTCCTCTCCTACACCCTACATCTGATTCCTCTGATACCTAGTTTCTTTCTCCCTCCATCCATACACATCACATGTCTATACCAACACAGTCTCCTCTCCTACACACTACTTCTGATTCCTCTTATACCTAGTTTCTCTCTCCATCCATACACATCACATGTCTATACCAACACAGTCTCCTCTCCTACACACTACATCTGATTCCTCTTATACCTAGTTTCTCTCCCAGTTCATCCATACACATCACATGTCTATACCAACACAGTCTCCTCTCCTACACTCTACATCTGATTCCTCTTATACCTACTTTCTCTCCCAGTTCATCCATACACATCACATGTCTATACCAACACAGTCTCCTCTCCTACACACTACATCTGATTCCTCTTATACATAGTTTCTCTCTCCATCCTTACTCATCACATGTCTATACCAACACAGTCTCCTCTCCTACACACTACATCTGATTCCTCTTATACCTAGTTTCTCTCTCAGTTCATCCATACACATCACATGACTATACCAACACAGTCTCCTCTCATACACACTACATCTGATTCCTCTTATACCTAGATTCTCTCTCCATCCATACACATCACATGTCTATACCAACACAGTCTCCTCTCCTACACACTACATCTGATTCCTCTTATTCTTAGTTTCTCTCTCAGTCCATCCATACACATCACATGTCTATACCAACACAGTCTCCTCTCCTACACACTACATCTGATTCCTCTCATACCTAGTTTCTCTCTCAGTCCATCCATACACATCACATGTCTATACCAACACAGTCTCCTCTCCTACACACTACATCTGATTCCTCTCATACCTAGTTTCTCTCTCAGTCCATCCATACACATCACATGTCTATACCAACACAGTCTCCTCTCCTACACACTTCATCTGATTCCTCTTATACCTAGTTTCTCTCTCCATCCATACACATCACATGTCTATACCAACACAGTCTTCTCTCCTACACACTACATCTGATTCCTCTCATACCTAGTTTCCCTCTCTCTCCATCCATACACATCACATGTTTATACCAACACAGTCTCCTCTCCTACACACTACATCTGATCCCTCTTATACCTAGTTTCTCTCTCCATCCATACACATCACACGTCTATACCAACACAATCTCCTCTCCTACACACTTCATCTGATTCCTCTTATACCTAGTTTCTCTCTCCTCCATCCATACGCATCACATGTCTATACCAACACAGTCTCCTCGCCTACACACTACATCTGATTCCTCTTATACCTAGTTTCTCTCTCAGTCCATCCATACACATCACAGTCTATAGCAACACAGTCTCCTCTAATACACACTACTTCTGATTCCTCTTATAACTAGTTTCCCTCTCCATCCATACACATCACATGTCTATACCAACACAGTCTCCTCTCCTACACACTACATCTGATTCCTCTTGTACCTAGTTTCCCTCTCAGTTCATCCATACACATCGCATGTCTATAACAACACAGTCTCCTCTCCTACACACTACATCTGATTCCTCTTATACCTAGTTTCCCTCTCAGTCCATCCATACACATCACATGACTATACCAACACAGTCTCCTCTCCTACACACTACATCTGATTCTTCTTATACCTAGTTTCCCTCTCAGTTCATCCATACACATCACATGTCAATATCAACACAGTTTCCTCTCCTACACACTACATCTGATTCCTCTTATACCTAGTTTCTCTCTTCATCCATACACATCACATGACTATACCAACACGGTCTCGTCTCCTACACACTACATCTGATTCCTCTTATACCTAGTTTCTCTCTCAGTTCATCCATACACATCACGTGTATATACCAACACAGTCGCCTCTCCTACACACTACATCTGATTCCTCTTATACCTAGTTTCTCTCTCAGTTCATCCATACACATCACATGTCTATACCAACACAGTCTCCTCTCCTACACACTACATCTGATTCCTCTTATAACTAGTTTCTCTCTCAGTCCATCCATAGACATCACATGTCTATACCAACACACTCTCCTCTCCTACACACTACATCTGATTCCTCTTATACCTAGTTTCTCCTTAGTCCATCCATACACATCACATGTCTATACCAATACAGTCTCCTCTCCTACACACTACATCTGATTCCTCTAATACCTAGTTTCTGTCTCCATCAATACGCATCACATGCCTATACCAACACAATCTCCTCTCCTACACTCTACATCTGATTCCTCTTATACCTAGTTTCGCTCTCAGTTCATCCATACACATCACATGTCTATACCAACACAGTCTCGTCTCCTTCGCACTACATCTGATTCCTCTTATACCTAGTTTCTCTCTCAGTTCATCCATACACATCACATGTCTATACCAACACAGTCTCCTCTCCTACACACTACATCTGAATCCTCTCACGCCTAGTTTCTCTCTACATCCATACACATCACACCTCTATACCAACACAGTCTCCTCTCCTACACACTACATCTGATTCCTCTTATAACTAGTTTCTCTCTCCATCCATACACATCACATGTCTCTACCAACACAGTCTCCTCTCCTACACTCTACATCTGATTCTTCTTATACCTACTTTCTCTCTCTCTCCATCCATACACATCACATGTCTATACCAACAGTCTCCTCTCCTACACACTACATCTGATCCCTCTTATACCTAGTTTCTCTCTCAGTTCATCCATACACATCACATGTCTATACCAACAGAGTCTCCTCTCCTACACACTACATCTGATTCCTCTTATACCTAGTTTCTCTCTCAGTCCATCCATACACATCACATATCTATACCAACACAGTCTCCTCTCCTACACTCTACATCTGATTCTTCTTATACCTAGTTTCTCTCTCAGTTCATCCATACACATCACATGTCTATACCAACACAGTCTCGTCTCCTTCGCACTACATCTGATTCCTCTTATACCTAGTTTCTCTCTCCATCCATACACATCGAATGTCTATACCAACACAGTCGCCTCTCATACATCTGATTCCTCTTATACCTAGTTTCTCTCTCCATCCATACACATCACATGTCTATACCAACACAGTCTCCTCTCCTACACGCTACATCTGATTCCTCTTATACCTAGTTTCTCTGTCAGTCCATCCATACACATCACATGTCTATACCAACACAGTCTCCTCTCCTACACACTACTTCTGATTCCTCTTATACCTAGTTTCTCTCTCCATCCATACACATCACATGTCTATACCAACACAGTCTCCTCTCCTACACACTACATCTGATTCCTCTTATACCTAGTTTCTCTGTCAGTCCATCCATACACATCACATGTCTATACCAACACAGTCTCCTCTCCTACACCCTACATCTGATTCCTCTGATACCTAGTTTCTTTCTCCCTCCATCCATACACATCACATGTCTATACCAACACAGTCTCCTCTCCTACACACTACTTCTGATTCCTCTTATACCTAGTTTCTCTCTCCATCCATACACATCACATGTCTATACCAACACAGTCTCCTCTCCTACACACTACATCTGATTCCTCTTATACCTAGTTTCTCTCCCAGTTCATCCATACACATCACATGTCTATACCAACACAGTCTCCTCTCCTACACTCTACATCTGATTCCTCTTATACCTACTTTCTCTCCCAGTTCATCCATACACATCACATGTCTATACCAACACAGTCTCCTCTCCTACACACTACATCTGATTCCTCTTATACATAGTTTCTCTCTCCATCCTTACTCATCACATGTCTATACCAACACAGTCTCCTCTCCTACACACTACATCTGATTCCTCTTATACCTAGTTTCTCTCTCAGTTCATCCATACACATCACATGACTATACCAACACAGTCTCCTCTCATACACACTACATCTGATTCCTCTTATACCTAGATTCTCTCTCCATCCATACACATCACATGTCTATACCAACACAGTCTCCTCTCCTACACACTACATCTGATTCCTCTTATTCTTAGTTTCTCTCTCAGTCCATCCATACACATCACATGTCTATACCAACACAGTCTCCTCTCCTACACACTACATCTGATTCCTCTCATACCTAGTTTCTCTCTCAGTCCATCCATACACATCACATGTCTATACCAACACAGTCTCCTCTCCTACACACTTCATCTGATTCCTCTTATACCTAGTTTCTCTCTCCATCCATACACATCACATGTCTATACCAACACAGTCTTCTCTCCTACACACTACATCTGATTCCTCTCATACCTAGTTTCCCTCTCTCTCCATCCATACACATCACATGTTTATACCAACACAGTCTCCTCTCCTACACACTACATCTGATCCCTCTTATACCTAGTTTCTCTCTCCATCCATACACATCACACGTCTATACCAACACAATCTCCTCTCCTACACACTTCATCTGATTCCTCTTATACCTAGTTTCTCTCTCCTCCATCCATACGCATCACATGTCTATACCAACACAGTCTCCTCGCCTACACACTACATCTGATTCCTCTTATACCTAGTTTCTCTCTCAGTCCATCCATACACATCACAGTCTATAGCAACACAGTCTCCTCTAATACACACTACTTCTGATTCCTCTTATAACTAGTTTCCCTCTCCATCCATACACATCACATGTCTATACCAACACAGTCTCCTCTCCTACACACTACATCTGATTCCTCTTGTACCTAGTTTCCCTCTCAGTTCATCCATACACATCGCATGTCTATAACAACACAGTCTCCTCTCCTACACACTACATCTGATTCCTCTTATACCTAGTTTCCCTCTCAGTCCATCCATACACATCACATGACTATACCAACACAGTCTCCTCTCCTACACACTACATCTGATTCTTCTTATACCTAGTTTCCCTCTCAGTTCATCCATACACATCACATGTCAATATCAACACAGTTTCCTCTCCTACACACTACATCTGATTCCTCTTATACCTAGTTTCTCTCTTCATCCATACACATCACATGACTATACCAACACGGTCTCGTCTCCTACACACTACATCTGATTCCTCTTATACCTAGTTTCTCTCTCAGTTCATCCATACACATCACGTGTATATACCAACACAGTCGCCTCTCCTACACACTACATCTGATTCCTCTTATACCTAGTTTCTCTCTCAGTTCATCCATACACATCACATGTCTATACCAACACAGTCTCCTCTCCTACACACTACATCTGATTCCTCTTATAACTAGTTTCTCTCTCAGTCCATCCATAGACATCACATGTCTATACCAACACACTCTCCTCTCCTACACACTACATCTGATTCCTCTTATACCTAGTTTCTCCTTAGTCCATCCATACACATCACATGTCTATACCAATACAGTCTCCTCTCCTACACACTACATCTGATTCCTCTAATACCTAGTTTCTGTCTCCATCAATACGCATCACATGCCTATACCAACACAATCTCCTCTCCTACACTCTACATCTGATTCCTCTTATACCTAGTTTCGCTCTCAGTTCATCCATACACATCACATGTCTATACCAACACAGTCTCGTCTCCTTCGCACTACATCTGATTCCTCTTATACCTAGTTTCTCTCTCAGTTCATCCATACACATCACATGTCTATACCAACACAGTCTCCTCTCCTACACACTACATCTGAATCCTCTCATGCCTAGTTTCTCTCTACATCCATACACATCACACCTCTATACCAACACAGTCTCCTCTCCTACACACTACATCTGATTCCTCTTATAACTAGTTTCTCTCTCCATCCATACACATCACATGTCTCTACCAACACAGTCTCCTCTCCTACACTCTACATCTGATTCTTCTTATACCTACTTTCTCTCTCTCTCCATCCATACACATCACATGTCTATACCAACAGTCTCCTCTCCTACACACTACATCTGATCCCTCTTATACCTAGTTTCTCTCTCAGTTCATCCATACACATCACATGTCTATACCAACAGAGTCTCCTCTCCTACACACTACATCTGATTCCTCTTATACCTAGTTTCTCTCTCAGTCCATCCATACACATCACATATCTATACCAACACAGTCTCCTCTCCTACACTCTACATCTGATTCTTCTTATACCTAGTTTCTCTCTCAGTTCATCCATACACATCACATGTCTATACCAACACAGTCTCGTCTCCTTCGCACTACATCTGATTCCTCTTATACCTAGTTTCTCTCTCCATCCATACACATCGAATGTCTATACCAACACAGTCGCCTCTCATACATCTGATTCCTCTTATACCTAGTTTCTCTCTCCATCCATACACATCACATGTCTATACCAACACAGTCTCCTCTCCTACACGCTACATCTGATTCCTCTTATACCTAGTTTCTCTGTCAGTCCATCCATACACATCACATGTCTATACCAACACAGTCTCCTCTCCTACACACTACTTCTGATTCCTCTTATACCTAGTTTCTCTCTCCATCCATACACATCACATGTCTATACCAACACAGTCTCCTCTCCTACACACTACATCTGATTCCTCTTATACCTAGTTTCTCTGTCAGTCCATCCATACACATCACATGTCTATACCAACACAGTCTCCTCTCCTACACCCTACATCTGATTCCTCTGATACCTAGTTTCTTTCTCCCTCCATCCATACACATCACATGTCTATACCAACACAGTCTCCTCTCCTACACACTACTTCTGATTCCTCTTATACCTAGTTTCTCTCTCCATCCATACACATCACATGTCTATACCAACACAGTCTCCTCTCCTACACACTACATCTGATTCCTCTTATACCTAGTTTCTCTCCCAGTTCATCCATACACATCACATGTCTATACCAACACAGTCTCCTCTCCTACACTCTACATCTGATTCCTCTTATACCTACTTTCTCTCCCAGTTCATCCATACACATCACATGTCTATACCAACACAGTCTCCTCTCCTACACACTACATCTGATTCCTCTTATACATAGTTTCTCTCTCCATCCTTACTCATCACATGTCTATACCAACACAGTCTCCTCTCCTACACACTACATCTGATTCCTCTTATACCTAGTTTCTCTCTCAGTTCATCCATACACATCACATGACTATACCAACACAGTCTCCTCTCATACACACTACATCTGATTCCTCTTATACCTAGATTCTCTCTCCATCCATACACATCACATGTCTATACCAACACAGTCTCCTCTCCTACACACTACATCTGATTCCTCTTATTCTTAGTTTCTCTCTCAGTCCATCCATACACATCACATGTCTATACCAACACAGTCTCCTCTCCTACACACTACATCTGATTCCTCTCATACCTAGTTTCTCTCTCAGTCCATCCATACACATCACATGTCTATACCAACACAGTCTCCTCTCCTACACACTACATCTGATTCCTCTCATACCTAGTTTCTCTCTCAGTCCATCCATACACATCACATGTCTATACCAACACAGTCTCCTCTCCTACACACTTCATCTGATTCCTCTTATACCTAGTTTCTCTCTCCATCCATACACATCACATGTCTATACCAACACAGTCTTCTCTCATACACACTACATCTGATTCCCCTTATACCTAGTTTCTCTCCCAGTTTATTCCATACACATCACATGTCTATATCAACACAGTGTCCTCTCCTACACACTACAACTGATTCTTCTTATACCTAGTTTCTCTCTCCATCCATACACATCACATGTCTATACCAACACAGTCTCCTCTCCTACACTCTACATCTGATTCCTCTTATACCTAGTTTCTCTCTCCATCCATACACATCACATGTCTATACCAACACCACCTCCTCTCCTACACACTACATCTGATTCCTCTTATACCTAGTTCCTCTCTCAATTCATCCATACACATAGAATGTCTATACCAACACAGTCTCCTCTCCTACAAACTACATCTGATTCCTTTTATACCTAGTTTCTCTCTCCATCCATACACATCACATGTCTATACCAACACAGTCTCCTCTCCTACACACCTGATTCCTCTTATACCTAGTTTCTCTCTCAGTCCATCCATACACATCACATGTCTATACCATCACAGTCTCGTCTCCTACGCACTACATCTGATTCCTCTTATCCCTTGTTTCTCTCCCAGTTCATCCATACACATCACATGACTATACCAACACAGTCTCCTCTCATACACACTACATCTGATTCCCCTTATACCTAGTTTCTCTCCCAGTTCATCCATACACATCACATGTCTATACCAACACAGTCTCCTCTCCTACACACTACATCTGATTCCTCTTATACATAGTTTCTCTCTCAGTTCATCCATACACATCACATGACTATACCAACACAGTCTCCTCTCATACACACTACATCTGATTCCTCTTATACCTAGATTCTCTCTCCATCCATACACATCACATGTCTATACCAACACAGTCTCCTTCCCTACACACTACATCTGATTCCTCTTATACCTAGTTTCTCTCTCAGTTCATCCATACACATCACATGTCTATATCAACACAGTCTCCTCTCCAACACACTACATCTGATTCCTCTTATACCTAGTTTCTCTCCCAGTTCATCCATACACATCACATGTCTATACCAACACAGTCTCCTCTCCTACACACTACATCTGATTCCTCTTATACATAGTTTCTCTCTCCATCTATACACGTCACATGTCTATACCAACACAGTCTCCTCTCCTACACTCTACATCTGATTCCTCTTATACCTAGTTTCTCTCCCAGTTCATCCATACACATCACATGTCTATACCAACACAGTCTCCTCTCCTACACACTACATCTGATTCCTCTTATACATAGTTTCTCTCTCCATCTATACACGTCACATGTCTATACCAACACAGTCTCCTCTCCTACACTCTACATCTGATTCCTCTTATACCTAGTTTCTCTGCCAGTTCATCCATACACATCACATATCTATACCAACACAGTCTCCTCTCCTACACACTACATCTGATTCCTCTTATACCTAGTTTCTCTCTCCATCCATACACATCACATGTCTATACCAACACAGTCTCCTGTCCTACACTCTACATCTGATTCCTCTTATACATAGTTTCTCTCTCCATCTATACGCGTCACATGTCTATACCAACACAGTGTCCTCTCCTACACACTACATCTGATTCCTCTTATACCTAGTTTCTCTCCCAGTTCATCCATACACATCACATGTCTATACCAACACAGTCTCCTCTCCTACAGACTACATCTGATTCCTCTTATACCTAGTTTCTCTCTCTCTCCATCCATACACATCACATGTCTATACGAACATAGTCTCCTCTCCTACGCACTACATCTGATTCCTCTTATACCTAGTTTCTCTCCCAGTTCATCCATACACATCACATGTCTATACCAACACAGTCTCCTCTCCTACACACTACATCTGATTCCTCTTATACCTAGTTTCTCTCCCAGTTCATCCATACACATCACATGTCTATACCAACACAGTCTCCTCTCCTACACTCTACATCTGATTCCTCTTATACCTAGTTTCTCTCCCAGTTCATCCATACACATCACATGTCTATACCAACACAGTCTCCTCTCCTATACACTACATCTGATTCCTCTTATACATAGTTTCTCTCTCCATCCTTACTCATCACATGTCTATACCAACACTGTCTCCTCTCCTACACACTACATCTGATTCCTCTTATACCTAGTTTCTCTCTCAGTTCATCCATACACATCACATGACTATACCAACACAGTCTCCTCTCATACACACTACATCTGATTCCTCTTATACCTAGATTCTCTCTCCATCCATACACATCACATGTCTATACCAACACAGTCTCCTTTCCTACACACTACATCTGATTCCTCTTATACCTAGTTTCTCTCCCAGTTCATCCATACACATCACATGTCTATACCAACACAGTCTCGTCTCCTACACACTACATCTGATCCCTGTTATACCTAGTTTCTCTCTCCATCCATACACATCACATTCTATACCAACACAGTCTTCTCTCCTACACACTACATCTGATTCCTCTCATACCTAGTTTCCCTCTCTCTCCATCCATACACATCACATGTTTATACCAACACAGTCTCCTCTCCTACACACTACATCTGATCCCTCTTATACCTAGTTTCTCTCTCCATCCATACACATCACACGTCTATACCAACACAATCTCCTCTCCTACACACTTAATCTGATTCCTCTTATACCTAGTTTCTCTCTCCTCCATCCATACGCATCACATGTCTATACCAACACAGTCTCCTCTCCTACACACTACATCTGATTCCTCTCATACCTAGTTTCTCTCTCAGTCCATCCATACACATCACAGTCTATACCAACACAGTCTCCTCTAATACACACTACATCTGATTCCTCTTATAACTACTTTCCCTCTCCATCCATACACATCACATGTCTATACCAACACAGTCTCCTCTCCTACACACTACATCTGATTCCTCTTATACCTAGTTTCTCTCTCCATCCCTACACATCACAAGACTATACCAACACAGTCTCCTCTCCTACACACTACATCTGATTCCTCTTATACCGAGTTTCTCTCTCAGTCCATCCATACACATCACAGTCTATACCAACACAGTCTCCTCTAATACACACTACATCTGATTCCTCTTATAACTAGTTTCCCTCTCCATCCATACACATCACATGTTTATACCAACACAGTCTCCTCTCCTACACACTACATCTGATTCCTCTTGTACCTAGTTTCTCTCTCCATCCCTACACATCACATGTCTATACCAACACAGTCTCCTCTCCTACACACTACATCTGATTCCTCTCATACCTAGTTTCTCTCTCAGTCCATCCATACACATCACATGTCTATACCAACACAGTCTCCTCTCCTACACACTACATCTGATTCCTCTTATACCTAGTTTCTCTCTCAGTCCATCCATACACATCACATGTCTATACCAACACAGACTCCTCTAATACACTCTACATCTGATTCCTCTCATAACTAGTTTCTCCCTCCATCCATACACATGACATGTCTATACCAACACCATCTCCTCTCCTACGCACTACATCTGATTCCTCTTATACCTTGTTTCTCTCCCAGTTCATCCATACACATCACATGACTATACCAACACAGTCTCCTCTCATACACACTACATCTGATTCCCCTTATACCTAGTTTCTCTCCCAGTTCATCCATACACATCACATGTCTATATCAACACAGTGTCCTCTCCTACACACTACAACTGATTCTTCTTATACCTAGTTTCTCTCTCCATCCATACACATCACATGTCTATACCAACACAGTCTCCTCTCCTACACTCTACATCTGATTCCTCTTATACCTAGTTTCTCTCTCCATCCATACACATCACATGTCTATACCAACACCATCTCCTCTCCTACACACTACATCTGATTCCTCTTATACCTAGTTTCTCTCTCAATTCATCCATACACATAGAATGTGTATACCAACACAGTCTCCTCTCCTACAAACTACATCTGATTCCTTTGATACCTAGTTTCTCTCTCCATCCATACACATCACATGTCTATACCAACACAGTCTCCTCTCCTACACACCTGATTCCTCTGATACCTAGTTTCTCTCTCAGTCCATCCATACACATCACATGTCTATACCATCACATTCTCGTCTCCTACGCACTACATCTGATTCCTCTTATACCTTGTTTCTCTCCCAGTTCATCCATACACATCACATGACTATACCAACACAGTCTCCTCTCATACACACTACATCTGATTCCCCTTATTCCTAGTTTCTCTCCCAGTTCATCCATACACATCACATGTCTATATCAACACAGTCTCCTCTCCAACACACTACATCTGATTCCTCTTATACCTAGTTTCTCTCCCAGTTCATCCATACACATCACATGTCTATACCAACACAGTCTCCTCTCCTACACACTACATCTGATTCCTCTTATACATAGTTTCTCTCTCCATCTATACACGTCACATGTCTATACCAACACAGTCTCCTCTCCTACACTCTACATCTGATTCCTCTTATACCTAGTTTCTCTCCCAGTTCATCCATACACATCACATGTCTATACCAACACAGTCTCCTCTCCTACACACTACATCTGATTCCTCTTATAACTAGTTTCTCTCTCCATCTATACACGTCACATGTCTATACCAACACAGTCTCCTCTCCTACACTCTACATCTGATTCCTCTTATACCTAGTTTCTCTCCCAGTTCATCCATACACATCACATGTCTATACCAACACAGTCTCCTCTCCTACACACTACATCTGATTCCTCTTATACCTAGTTTCTCTCTCCATCCATACACATCACATGTCTATACCAACACAGTCTCCTGTCCTACACTCTACATCTGATTCCTCTTATACATAGTTTCTCTCTCCATCTATACACGTCACATGTCTATACCAACACAGTCTCCTCTCCTACACTCTACATCTGATTCCTCTTATACCTAGTTTCTCTCCCACTTCATCCATACACATCACATGTCTATACCAACACAGTCTCGTCTCCTATGCACTACATCTGATTCCTCTTATATATGGTTTCTCTCCCAGTTCATCCATACACATCACATGTCTATACCAACACAGTGTCCTCTCCTACACACTATATCTGATTCCTCTTATACCTAGTTTCTCTCCCAGTTCATCCATACACATCACATGTCTATACCAACACAGTCTCCTCTCCTACACACTACATCTGATTCCTCTTATACATAGTTTCTCTCTCCATCCTTACTCATCACATGTCTATACCAACACAGTCTCCTCTCCTACACACTACATCTGATTCCTCTTATACCTAGTTTCTCTCTCAGTTCATCCATACACATCACATGTCTATACCAACACAGTCTCCTGTCCTACACTCTACATCTGATTCTTCTTATACCTAGTTTCTCTCTCCATCCATACACATCACATGTCTATACCAACACAGTCTCGTCTCCTACGCACTACATCTGATTCCTCTTATATATGGTTTCTCTCCCAGTTCATCCATACACATCACATGTCTATACCAACACAGTGTCCACTCCTACACACTATATCTGATTCCTCTTATACCTAGTTTCTGTCTCAGTTCATCCATACACTTCACATGACTATACCAACACAGTCTCCTCTCATACACACTACATCTGATTCCTCTTATACCTTGTTTCTCTCTCCATCCTTACACATCACATGTCTATACCAACACAGTCTCCTCTCCTACACACTACATCTGATTCCTCTCATACCTAGTTTCTCTCTCAGTCCATCCATTCACATCACAGTCTATACCAACACAGTCTCCTCTAATACACACTACATCTGATTCCTCTTATAACTACTTTCCCTCTCCATCCATACACATCACATGTCTATACCAACACAGTCTCCTCTCCTACACACTACATCTGATTCCTCTTATACCTAGTTTCTCTCTCCATCCCTACACATCACAAGACTATACCAACACAGTCTCCTCTCCTACACACTACATCTGATTCCTCTTATACCGAGTTTCTCTCTCAGTCCATCCATACACATCACAGTCTATACCAACACAGTCTCCTCTAATACACACTACATCTGATTCCTCTTATAACTAGTTTCCCTCTCCATCCATACACATCACATGTTTATACCAACACAGTCTCCTCTCCTACACACTACATCTGATTCCTCTTGTACCTAGTTTCTCTCTCCATCCCTACACATCACATGTCTATACCAACACAGTCTCCTCTCCTACACACTACATCTGATTCCTCTCATACCTAGTTTCTCTCTCAGTCCATCCATACACATCACATGTCTATACCAACACAGTCTCCTCTCCTACACACTACATCTGATTCCTCTTATACCTAGTTTCTCTCTCAGTCCATCCATACACATCACATGTCTATACCAACACAGACTCCTCTAATACACTCTACATCTGATTCCTCTCATAACTAGTTTCTCCCTCCATCCATACACATGACATGTCTATACCAACACCATCTCCTCTCCTACGCACTACATCTGATTCCTCTTATACCTTGTTTCTCTCCCAGTTCATCCATACACATCACATGACTATACCAACACAGTCTCCTCTCATACACACTACATCTGATTCCCCTTATACCTAGTTTCTCTCCCAGTTCATCCATACACATCGCATGTCTATATCAACACAGTGTCCTCTCCTACACACTACAACTGATTCTTCTTATACCTAGTTTCTCTCTCCATCCATACACATCACATGTCTATACCAACACAGTCTCCTCTCCTACACTCTACATCTGATTCCTCTTATACCTAGTTTCTCTCTCCATCCATACACATCACATGTCTATACCAACACCATCTCCTCTCCTACACACTACATCTGATTCCTCTTATACCTAGTTTCTCTCTCAATTCATCCATACACATAGAATGTGTATACCAACACAGTCTCCTCTCCTACAAACTACATCTGATTCCTTTGATACCTAGTTTCTCTCTCCATCCATACACATCACATGTCTATACCAACACAGTCTCCTCTCCTACACACCTGATTCCTCTGATACCTAGTTTCTCTCTCAGTCCATCCATACACATCACATGTCTATACCATCACATTCTCGTCTCCTACGCACTACATCTGATTCCTATTATACCTTGTTTCTCTCCCAGTTCATCCATACACATCACATGACTATACCAACACAGTCTCCTCTCATACACACTACATCTGATTCCCCTTATTCCTAGTTTCTCTCCCAGTTCATCCATACACATCACATGTCTATATCAACACAGTCTCCTCTCCAACACACTACATCTGATTCCTCTTATACCTAGTTTCTCTCCCAGTTCATCCATACACATCACATGTCTATACCAACACAGTCTCCTCTCCTACACACTACATCTGATTCCTCTTATACATAGTTTCTCTCTCCATCTATACACGTCACATGTCTATACCAACACAGTCTCCTCTCCTACACTCTACATCTGATTCCTCTTATACCTAGTTTCTCTCCCAGTTCATCCATACACATCACATGTCTATACCAACACAGTCTCCTCTCCTACACACTACATCTGATTCCTCTTATACATAGTTTCTCTCTCCATCTATACACGTCACATGTCTATACCAACACAGTCTCCTCTCCTACACTCTACATCTGATTCCTCTTATACCTAGTTTCTCTCCCAGTTCATCCATACACATCACATGTCTATACCAACACAGTCTCCTCTCCTACACACTACATCTGATTCCTCTTATACCTAGTTTCTCTCTCCATCCATACACATCACATGTCTATACCAACACAGTCTCCTGTCCTACACTCTACATCTGATTCCTCTTATACATAGTTTCTCTCTCCATCTATACACGTCACATGTCTATACCAACACAGTCTCCTCTCCTACACTCTACATCTGATTCCTCTTATACCTAGTTTCTCTCTCAGTTCATCCATACACATCACATGTCTATACCAACACAGTCTCCTGTCCTACACTCTACATCTGATTCTTCTTATACCTAGTTTCTCTCTCCATCCATACACATCACATGTCTATACCAACACAGTCTCATCTCCTACGCACTACATCTGATTCCTCTTATATATGGTTTCTCTCCCAGTTCATCCATACACATCACATGTCTATACCAACACAGTGTCCTCTCCTACACACTATATCTGATTCCTCTTATACCTAGTTTCTCTCCCAGTTCATCCATACACATCACATGTCTATACCAACACAGTCTCCTCTCCTACACACTACATCTGATTCCTCTTATACATAGTTTCTCTCTCCATCCTTACTCATCACATGTCTATACCAACACAGTCTCCTCTCCTACACACTACATCTGATTCCTCTTATACATAGTTTCTCTCTCAGTTCATCCATACACATCACATGTCTATACCAACACAGTCTCCTGTCCTACACTCTACATCTGATTCTTCTTATACCTAGTTTCTCTCTCCATCCATACACATCACATGTCTATACCAACACAGTCTCGTCTCCTACGCACTACATCTGATTCCTCTTATATATGGTTTCTCTCCCAGTTCAACCATACACATCACATGTCTATACCAACACAGTGTCCACTCCTACATACTATATCTGATTCCTCTTATACCTAGTTTCTGTCTCAGTTCATCCATACACTTCACATGACTATACCAACACAGTCTCCTCTCATACACACTACATCTGATTCCTCTTATACCTAGTTTCTCTCTCCATCCTTACACATCACATGTCTATACCAACACAGTCTCCTCTCCTACACACTACATCTGATTCCTCTTATACCTAGTTTCTCTCCCAGTCCATCCATACACATCACATCTCTATACCAATACAGTCTCCTCTCCTATACACTACATCTGATTCCTCTTATACCTTGTTTCTCTCCCAGTTCATCCATACACATCACATGTCTATATCAACACAGTCTCCTCTCATACACACTACATCTGATTCCTCTTATACCTAGTTTCTCTCTCCATCCTTACACATCACATGTCTATACCAACACAGTCTCCTCTCCTACACACTACATCTGATTCCTCTTATACCTAGTTTCTCTCCCAGTCCATCCATACACATCACATCTCTATACCAATACAGTCTCCACTCCTATACACTACATCTGATTCCTCTTATACCTTGTTTCTCTCCCAGTCCATCCATACACATCACATGACTATACCAACACAGTCTCCTCTCATACACACTACATCTGATTCCCCTTATACCTAGTTTCTCTCCCAGTTCATCCATACACATCACATGTCTATATCAACACAGTCTCCTCTCCAACACACTACATCTGATTCCTCTTATACCTAGTTTCTCTCCCAGTTCATCCATACACATCACATGACTATACCAACACAGTCTCCTCTCATACACACTACATCTGATTCCCCTTATACCTAGTTTCTCTCCCAGTTCATCCATACACATCACATGTCTATACCAACACAGTCTCCTCTCCTACACTCTACATCTGATTCCTCTTATACCTAGTTTCTCTCTCCATCCATACACATCACATGTCTATACCAACACACTCTCCTGTCCTACACTCTACATCTGATTCTTCTTATACCTAGTTTCTCTCTCCATCCATACACATCACATGTCTATACCAACACAGTCTCGTCTCCTACGCACTTCATCTGATTCCTCTTATACCTAGTTTCTCTCTCAGTTCATCCATACACATCACATGTCTATACCAACACAGTCTCCTCTCCTACACACTACATCTGATTCCTCTTGTACCTAGTTTCTCTCTCCATCCATACACATCACATGTCTATACCAACACAGTGTCCTCTCCTACACACTACATCTGATTCCTCTTATACCTAGTTTCTCTCCCAGTTCATCCATACACATCACATGTCTATGCCAACACAGTCTCCTCTCCTACACACTACCTCTGATTCCTCTTATCCCTAGTTTCTCTCTCCATCCATACACATCACATGTCTATACCAACAGAGTGTCCTCTCCTACACACTACATCTGATTCCTCTTATACCTAGTTTCTCTCTCCATCCATACACATCACATGTCTATACCAACACAGTGTCCTCTCCTACACACTACATCTGCTTCCTCTTATACCTAGTTTCTCTCCCAGTTCATCCATACACATCACATGTCTATACCAACACAGTCTCCTCTCCTACACACTACATCTGATTCCTCTTATACCTAGTTTCTCTCTCCATCCATACACATCACATGTCTATACCAACACAGTGTCCTCTCCTACACACTACATCTGCTTCCTCTTATACCTAGTTTCTCTCCCAGTTCATCCATACACATCACATGTCTATACCAACACAGTCTCCTCTCCTACACACTACATCTGATTCCTCTTATACCTAGTTTCTCTCTCCATCCATACACATCACATGTCTATACCAACACAGTGTCCTCTCCTACACACTACTTCTGATTCCCCTTATACCTAGTTTCTCTCCCAGTTCATCCATACACATCACATGTCTATACCAACACAGTCTCCTCTCCTACAAACTATATCTGATTCCTCTTATACATAGTTTCTCTCCCAGTTCATCCGTACACATCACATGTCTATACCAACACAGTCTCCTCTCCTACAAACTACATCTGATTCCTCTTATACCTAGTTTCTCTCTCAGTTCATCCATACACATCACATGTCTATACCAACACAGTCTCCTGTCCTACACTCTACATCTGATTCTTCTTATACCTAGTTTCTCTCTCCATCCATACACATCACATGTCTATACCAACACAGTCTCATCTCCTACGCACTACATCTGATTCCTCTTATATATGGTTTCTCTCCCAGTTCATCCATACACATCACATGTCTATACCAACACAGTGTCCTCTCCTACACACTATATCTGATTCCTCTTATACCTAGTTTCTCTCCCAGTTCATCCATACACATCACATGTCTATACCAACACAGTCTCCTCTCCTACACACTACATCTGATTCCTCTTATACATAGTTTCTCTCTCCATCCTTACTCATCACATGTCTATACCAACACAGTCTCCTCTCCTACACACTACATCTGATTCCTCTTATACATAGTTTCTCTCTCAGTTCATCCATACACATCACATGTCTATACCAACACAGTCTCCTGTCCTACACTCTACATCTGATTCTTCTTATACCTAGTTTCTCTCTCCATCCATACACATCACATGTCTATACCAACACAGTCTCGTCTCCTACGCACTACATCTGATTCCTCTTATATATGGTTTCTCTCCCAGTTCAACCATACACATCACATGTCTATACCAACACAGTGTCCACTCCTACATACTATATCTGATTCCTCTTATACCTAGTTTCTGTCTCAGTTCATCCATACACTTCACATGACTATACCAACACAGTCTCCTCTCATACACACTACATCTGATTCCTCTTATACCTAGTTTCTCTCTCCATCCTTACACATCACATGTCTATACCAACACAGTCTCCTCTCCTACACACTACATCTGATTCCTCTTATACCTAGTTTCTCTCCCAGTCCATCCATACACATCACATCTCTATACCAATACAGTCTCCTCTCCTATACACTACATCTGATTCCTCTTATACCTTGTTTCTCTCCCAGTTCATCCATACACATCACATGTCTATATCAACACAGTCTCCTCTCATACACACTACATCTGATTCCTCTTATACCTAGTTTCTCTCTCCATCCTTACACATCACATGTCTATACCAACACAGTCTCCTCTCCTACACACTACATCTGATTCCTCTTATACCTAGTTTCTCTCCCAGTCCATCCATACACATCACATCTCTATACCAATACAGTCTCCACTCCTATACACTACATCTGATTCCTCTTATACCTTGTTTCTCTCCCAGTCCATCCATACACATCACATGACTATACCAACACAGTCTCCTCTCATACACACTACATCTGATTCCCCTTATACCTAGTTTCTCTCCCAGTTCATCCATACACATCACATGTCTATATCAACACAGTCTCCTCTCCAACACACTACATCTGATTCCTCTTATACCTAGTTTCTCTCCCAGTTCATCCATACACATCACATGACTATACCAACACAGTCTCCTCTCATACACACTACATCTGATTCCCCTTATACCTAGTTTCTCTCCCAGTTCATCCATACACATCACATGTCTATACCAACACAGTCTCCTCTCCTACACTCTACATCTGATTCCTCTTATACCTAGTTTCTCTCTCCATCCATACACATCACATGTCTATACCAACACACTCTCCTGTCCTACACTCTACATCTGATTCTTCTTATACCTAGTTTCTCTCTCCATCCATACACATCACATGTCTATACCAACACAGTCTCGTCTCCTACGCACTTCATCTGATTCCTCTTATACCTAGTTTCTCTCTCAGTTCATCCATACACATCACATGTCTATACCAACACAGTCTCCTCTCCTACACACTACATCTGATTCCTCTTGTACCTAGTTTCTCTCTCCATCCATACACATCACATGTCTATACCAACACAGTGTCCTCTCCTACACACTACATCTGATTCCTCTTATACCTAGTTTCTCTCCCAGTTCATCCATACACATCACATGTCTATGCCAACACAGTCTCCTCTCCTACACACTACCTCTGATTCCTCTTATCCCTAGTTTCTCTCTCCATCCATACACATCACATGTCTATACCAACAGAGTGTCCTCTCCTACACACTACATCTGATTCCTCTTATACCTAGTTTCTCTCTCCATCCATACACATCACATGTCTATACCAACACAGTGTCCTCTCCTACACACTACATCTGCTTCCTCTTATACCTAGTTTCTCTCCCAGTTCATCCATACACATCACATGTCTATACCAACACAGTCTCCTCTCCTACACACTACATCTGATTCCTCTTATACCTAGTTTCTCTCTCCATCCATACACATCACATGTCTATACCAACACAGTGTCCTCTCCTACACACTACATCTGCTTCCTCTTATACCTAGTTTCTCTCCCAGTTCATCCATACACATCACATGTCTATACCAACACAGTCTCCTCTCCTACACACTACATCTGATTCCTCTTATACCTAGTTTCTCTCTCCATCCATACACATCACATGTCTATACCAACACAGTGTCCTCTCCTACACACTACTTCTGATTCCCCTTATACCTAGTTTCTCTCCCAGTTCATCCATACACATCACATGTCTATACCAACACAGTCTCCTCTCCTACAAACTACATCTGATTCCTCTTATACATAGTTTCTCTCCCAGTTCATCCGTACACATCACATGTCTATACCAACACAGTCTCCTCTCCTACAAACTACATCTGATTCCTCTTATACCTAGTTTCTCTCTCAGTTCATCCATACACATCACATGTTTATTCCAACACAGTCTCCTCTCCTACACACTACATCTGATTCCTCTTATACCTAGTTTCGCTTCCAGTCCATCCATACACATCACATGTCTATACCAACACAGTCTCCTCTCCTACACACTACAACTGATTCCCCTCATACCTAGTTTCTCTCTCCATCCATACACATCACATGTCTATACCAACACAGTGTCCTCTCCTACACACTACATCTGATTCCTCTTATACCTAGTTTCTCTCTCCATCCATACACATCACATGTCTATACCAACACAGTGTCCTCTCCTACACACTACATCTGATTCCTCTTATACCTAGTTTCTCTCCCAGTTCATCCATACACATCACATGTCTATGCCAACACAGTCTCCTCTCCTACACACTACCTCTGATTCCTCTTATCCCTAGTTTCTCTCTCCATCCATACACATCACATGTCTATACCAACACAGTGTCCTCTCCTACACACTACATCTGATTCCTCTTATACCTAGTTTCTCTCCCAGTTCATCCATACACATCACATGTCTATGCCAACACAGTCTCCTCTCCTACACACTACATCTGATTCCTCTTATCCCTAGTTTCTCTCTCAGTTCATCCATACACATCACATGTTTATACCAACACAGTCTCCTCTCCTACACACTACATCTGATTCCTCTTATACCTAGTTTCTCTCCCAGTTCATCCATACACATCACATGTCTATACCAACACAGTCTCCTCTCCTACATCTGATTCCTCTTATACCTAGTTTCTCTCTCAGTTCATCCATACACATCACATGACTATACCAACACAGTCTCCTCTCATACACACTACATCTGATTCCTCTTATACCTAGATTCTCTCTCCATCCATACACATCACATGTCTATACCAACACAGTCTCCTTTCCTACACACTACATCTGATTCCTCTTATACCTAGTTTCTCTCTCAGTTCATCCATACACATCACATGACTATACCAACACAGTCTCCTCTCATACACACTACATCTGATTCCTCTTATACCTAGTTTCTCTCTCCATCCTTACACATCACATGTCTATACCAACACAGTCTCCTCTCCTACACACTACATCTGATTCCTCTTATTCTTAGTTTCTCTCTCAGTCCATCCATACACATCACATGTCTATACCAACACAGTCTCCTCTCCTACACACTACATCTGATTCCTCTCATACCTAGTTTCTCTCTCAGTCCATCCATACACATCACATGTCTATACCAACACAGTCTCCTCTCCTACACATTTCATCTGATTCCTCTTATACCTAGTTTCTCTCTCCATCCATACACATCACATGTCTATACCAACACAGTCTCCTCTCCTACACACTTCATCTGATTCCTCTTATACCTAGTTTCTCTCTCAGTCCATCCATACACATCACATGTCTATACCAACACAGTCTCCTCTCCTACACACTACATCTGATTCCTCTCATACCTAGTTTCTCTCCCAATTCATCCATACACATCACATGTCTATACCAACACGGTCTCCTCTCCTACCCACTACATCTGATTCCTCTCATACCTAGTTTCCCTCTCTCTCCATCCATACACATCACATGTTTATACCAACACAGTCTCCTCTCCTACACACTACATCTGATTCCTCTTATACCTAGTCTCTCTCTCAGTTCATCCATACACATTACATGTCTATACCAACACAGTCTCCTCTCATACACACTACATCTGATTCCTCTTATACCTAGTTTCTCTCTCCATCCATACACATCACATGACTATACCAACACAATCTCCTCTCCTACACACTTCATCTGATTCCTCTTATACCTAGTTTCTCTCTCCTCCATCCATACGCATCACATGTCTATACCAACACAGTCTCATCTCCTACACACTACATCTGATTCCTCTTATACCTAGTTTCTCTCTCCTCCATCCATACGCATCACATGTCTATACCAACACAGTCTCATCTCCTACAAACTACATCTGATTCCTCTTATACCTAGTTTCTCTCTCAGTCCATCCATACACATCACATGTCTATACCAACACAGTCTCCTCTAATACACACTACATCTGATTCCTCTTATACCTAGTTTCTCTCTCCTCCATCCATACGCATCACATGTCTATACCAACACAGTCTCATCTCCTACACACTACATCTGATTCCTCTTATACCTAGTTTCTCTCTCAGTCCATCCATACACATCACATGACTATACCAACACAATCTCCTCTCCTACACACTTCATCTGATTCCTCTTATACCTAGTTTCTCTCTCCTCCATCCATACGCATCACATGTCTATACCAACACAGTCTCATCTCCTACACACTACATCTGATTCCTCTTATACCTAGTTTCGCTTCCATTCCATCCATACACATCACATGTCTATACCAACACAGTCTCCTCTCCTACACACTACAACTGATTCCTCTCATACCTAGTTTCTCTCTCCATCCATACACATCACATGTCTATACCAACACAGTGTCCTCTCCTACACACTACATCTGATTCCTCTTATACCTAGTTTCTCTCTCCATCCATACACATCACATGTCTATACCAACACAGTGTCCTCTCCTACACACTACATCTGATTCCTCTTATACCTAGTTTCTCTCCCAGTTCATCCATACACATCACATGTCTATGCCAACACAATCTCCTCTCCTACACACTACATCTGATTCCTCTTATCCCTAGTTTCTCTCTCCATCCATACACATCACATGTCTATACCAACACAGTGTCCTCTCCTACACACTACATCTGATTCCTCTTATACCTAGTTTCTCTGTAAGTCCATCCATACGTAACACATGTCTATACCAACACAGTCTCCTCTCCTACACACTATATCTGATTCCTCTTATACCTAGTTTCTCTCTCCATCCATACACATCACATGTCTGTACCAACACAGTCTCGTCTCCTACGCACTACATCTGATTCCTCTTATACCGAGTTTCTCTCCCAGTTCATCCATACACATCACATGTCTATACCAATACAGTCTCCTCTCCTACACACTACATCTGATTCCTCTGATACTTAGTTTCTCTCTCCATCCTTACACATCACATGTCTATACCAACACAGTCTACTCTTCTCCACACTACATCTGATTCCTCTTATACCTAGTTTCTCTCTGTCCATCCATACACATTACATGTCTATACCAACACAGTCTCCTCTCCTACACACTACATCTGATTCCTCTTATACCTAGTTTCTCTCTGTCCATCCATACACATCACATGTCTATACCAACACAGTTTCCTCTCCTACACACTACATCTGATTCCTCTTATACCTAGTTTCTCTCTCAGTTCATCCATACACATCACGTGTCTATACCAACACAATCTCCTCTCCTACACACTACATCTTATTCCTCTTATACCTAGTTTCTCTCTGTCCTCCATACACATCACATGTCTATACCAACACAGTCTACTCTCCTACACACTACATCTGATTCCTCTTATACCTAGTTTCTCTCCCAGTTCATCCATACACATCACGTGTCTATACCGACAGAGTCTCCTCTCCTACACACTACATCTGATTCCTCTTATACCTAGTTTCTCTCTCTGTCCATCCATACACATCACATGTCTATACCAACACAGTCTCCTCTCCTACACACTACATCTGATTCCTCTTATACCTAGTTTCTCTCTCCATCCATACACATCACATGTCTATACCAACACAATCTCCTCTCCTACACCCTACATCTGATTCCTCTTATACCTAGTTTCTCTCTCCATCCATACACGTCACATGTCTATACCAATACAGTCTCCTCTCCTACACACTACATCTGATTCCTCTTATACCTAGTTTCTCTCTCAGTCCGTCCATACACATCACGTGTCTATATCAACACAGTCTCCTCTCCTACACTCTACATCTGATTCCTCTTATACCTAGTTTCTCTCTCCATCCATGCACATCACATGTCTATACCAACACATTCTCCTCTCCTACACACTACATCTGATTCCTCGTATACCTAGTTTCTCTCTCCATCCATACACATCACATGTCTATACCAACACAGTCTCCTCTCCTACACTCTACATCTGATTCCTCTTATACCTAGTTTCTCTCTCAGTTCATCCATACACATAGAATGTCTATACCAACACAGTCTCCTCTCCTACATCTGATTCCTCTTATACCTTGTTTCTCTCTCCATCCATACACATCACATGTCTATACCAACACAGTCTCCTCTCCTACACGCTACATCTGATTCCTCTTATACCTAGTTTCTCTGTAAGTCCATTAATACGTAACACATGTCTATACCAACACAGTCTCCTGTCCTACACACTATATCTGATTCCTCTTATACCTAGTTTCTCTCTCCATCCATACACATCACATGTCTATACCAACACAGTCTCGTCTCCTACGCACTACATCTGATTCCTCTTATACCTAGTTTCTCTCTCCATCCATACACATCACATGTCTATACCAATACAGTCTCCTCTCCTACACACTACATCTGATTCCTCTGATACCTAGTTTCTCTCTCCATCCATACACATCACATGTCTATACCAATACAGTCTCCTCTCCTACACACTACATCTGATTCCTCTTATACCTAGTTTCTCTCTGTCCATCCATACACATCACACGTCTATACCAACACAGTCTCCTCTCCTACACACTACATCTGATTCCTCTTATACCTAGTTTCTCTCTCCATCCATACACATCACATGTCTATACCAACACCGTCTCCTCTTCTACACACTACATCTGATTCCTCTCATACCTAGTTTCTCTCTGTTCATCCATACACATCACACGTCTATACCAACACAATCTCCTCTCCTACACACTACATCTGATTCCTCTTATACCTAGTTTCTCTCCCAGTTCATCCATACACATCACATGTCTATACCAACACAGTCTCCTCTCCTACACACTACATCTGATTCCTCTTACACCTAGTTTCTCTCCCCATCCATACACATCACATGTCTATACCAACACAGTCTCCTCTCATACACACTACATCTGATTCCTCTTATACCTAGTTTCTCTCTCTCTCTATCCATACACATCACAATCTATACCAACACAGTCTCCTCTCATACACACTACATCTGATTCCTCTTATACCTAGTTTCTCTCCCAGTTCATCCATACACATCACATGTCTATACCAACACAGTCTCCTCTCCTACACACTACATCTGATTCCTCTGATACCTAGTTTCTCCTCAGTCCATCCATACACATCACATGTCTATAACAATACAGTTTCCTCTCCTACACACTACATCTGATTCCTCTTATACCTATTTCTCTCTCAGTTCATCCATACACATCACGTGTCTATACCAACACAATCTCCTCTCCTACACACTACATCTTATTCCTCTTATACCTAGTTTCTCTCTGTCCTCCATACACATCACATGTCTATACCAACACAGTCTACTCTCCTACACACTACATCTCATTCCTCTTATACCTAGTTTCTCTCCCAGTTCATCCATACACATCACGTGTATATACCGACAGAGTCTCCTCTCCTACACACTACATCTGATTCCTCTTATACCTAGTTTCTCTCTCTGTCCATCCATACACATCACATGTCATTACCAACACAGTCTCCTCTCCTACACACTACATCTGATTCCTCTTATACCTAGTTTCTCTCTCCATCCATACACATCACATGTCTATACCAACACAATCTCCTCTCCTACACCCTACATCTGATTCCTCTTATACCTAGTTTCTCTCTCCATCCATACACGTCACATGTCTATACCAATACAGTCTCCTCTCCTACACACTACATCTGATTCCTCTTATACCTAGTTTCTCTCTCAGTTCATCCATACACATCACATGTCTATACCAACACAGTCTCCTCTCTTACACACTACATCTGATTCCTCTTATACCTAGTTTCTCTCTCCGTTCATCCATACACATCACAATCTATACCAACACAGTCTCCTCTCATACACACTACATCTGATTCCTCTTATACCTAGTTTCTCTCCCAGTTCATCCATACACATCACATGTCTATACCAACACAGTCTCCTCTCCTACACACTACATCTGATTCTTCTGATACCTAGTTTCTCCTCAGTCCATCCATACACATCACATGTCTATACCAATACAGTTTCCTCTCCTACACACTACATCTGATTCCTCTTATACCTAGTTTCTCTCTCAGTTCATCCATACACATCACGTGTCTATACCAACACAATCTCCTCTCCTACACACTACATCTTATTCCTCTTATACCTAGTTTCTCTCCCCATCCATACACATCACATGTCTATACCAACACAGTCTCCTCTCCTACACACTACATCTGATTCCTCTTATACCTAGTTTCTCTCTCCATCCATACACATCACATGTCTATACCAACACAATCTCCTCTCCTACACCCTACATCTGATTCCTCTTATACCTAGTTTCTCTCTCCATCCATACACGTCACATGTCTATACCAATACAGTCTCCTCTCCTACACACTACATCTGATTCCTCTTATACCTAGTTTCTCTGTAAGTCCATCCATATGTAATACATGTCTATGCCAACACAGTCTCCTCTCCTACACACTATATCTGATTCCTCTTATACCTAGTTTCTCTCTCCATCCATACACATCAGATGTCTATACCAACACAGTCTCGTCTCCTACGCACTACATCTGATTCCTCTTATACCGAGTTTCTCTCCCAGTTCATCCATACACATCACATGTCTATACCAATACAGTCTCCTCTCCTACACACTACATCTGATTCCTCTGATACTTAGTTTCTCTCTCCATCCTTACACATCACATGTCTATACCAACACAGTCTACTCTTCTCCACACTACATCTGATTCCTCTTATACCTAGTTTCTCTCTGTCCATCCATACACATCACATGTCTATACCAACACAGTCTCCTCTCCTACACACTACATCTGATTCCTCTTATACCTAGTTTCTCTCTGTCCATCCATACACATCACATGTCTATACCAACACAGTCTCCTCTCCTACACACTACATCTGATTCCTCTGATACCTAGTTTCTCCTCAGTCCATCCATACACATCACATGTCTATACCAATACAGTTTCCTCTCCTACACACTACATCTGATTCCTCTTATACCTAGTTTCTCTCTCAGTTCATCCATACACATCACGTGTCTATACCAACACAATCTCCTCTCCTACACACTACAGCTTATTCCTCTCATACCTAGTTTCTCTCTGTCCTCCATACACATCACATGTCTATACCAACACAGTCTACTCTCCTACACACTACATCTGATTCCTCTTATACCTAGTTTCTCTCTCCATCCATACACGTCACATGTCTATACCAATACAGTCTCCTCTCCTACACACTACATCTGATTCCTCTTATACCTAGTTTCTCTCTCAGTCCGTCCATACACATCACGTGTCTATATCAACACAGTCTCCTCTCCTACACTCTACATCTGATTCCTCTTATACCTAGTTTCTCTCTCCATCCATACACGTCACATGTCTATACCAATACAGTCTCCTCTCCTACACACTACATCTGATTCCTCTTATACCTAGTTTCTCTCTCAGTCCGTCCATACACATCACGTGTCTATATCAACACAGTCTCCTCTCCTACACTCTACATCTGATTCCTCTTATACCTAGTTTCTCTCTCCATCCATGCACATCACATGTCTATACCAACACATTCTCCTCTCCTACACACTACATCTGATTCCTCGTATACTTAGTTTCTCTCTCAGTTCATCCATACACATCACATGTCTATACCAACACAGTCTCCTCTCCTACACACTACATCTGATTCCTCTTATACCTAGTTTCTCTCTCCGTTCATCCATACACATCACAATCTATACCAACACAGTCTCCTCTCATACACACTACATCTGATTCCTCTTATACCTAGTTTCTCTCCCAGTTCATCCATACACATCACATGTCTATACCAACACAGTCTCCTCTCCTACACACTACATCTGATTCTTCTGATACCTAGTTTCTCCTCAGTCCATCCATACACATCACATGTCTATACCAATACAGTTTCCTCTCCTACACACTACATCTGATTCCTCTTATACCTAGTTTCTCTCTCAGTTCATCCATACACATCACGTGTCTATGCCAACACAATCTCCTCTCCTACACACTACATCTTATTCCTCTTATACCTAGTTTCTCTCCCCATCCATACACATCACATGTCTATACCAACACAGTCTCCTCTCCTACACACTACATCTGATTCCTCTTATACCTAGTTTCTCTCTCCATCCATACACATCACATGTCTATACCAACACAATCTCCTCTCCTACACCCTACATCTGATTCCTCTGATACCTAGTTTCTCTCTCCATCCATACACGTCACATGTCTATACCAATACAGTCTCCTCTCCTACACACTACATCTGATTCCTCTTATACCTAGTTTCTCTCTCAGTCCGTCCATACACATCACATGTCTATACCAATACAGTCTCCTCTCATACACACTACATCTGATTCCTCTTATACCTAGTTTCTCTCTCCATCCATACACACCACATGTATATATCAACACAGACTCCTCTAATACACACTACATCTCATTCCTCTTATACCTAGTTTCTCTCTGTCCTCCATACACATCACATGTCTATACCAACACAGTCTACTCTCCTACACACTACATCTGATTCCTCTTATACCTAGTTTCTCTCCCAGTTCATCCATACACATCACGTGTCTATACCGACAGAGTCTCCTCTCCTACACACTACATCTGATTCCTCTTATACCTAGTTTCTCTCTCTGTCCATCCATACACATCACGTGTCTATACCGACAGAGTCTCCTCTCCTACACACTACATCTGATTCCTCTTATACCTAGTTTCTCTCTCAGTTCATCCATACACATCACATGTCTATACCAACACAGTCTCCTCTCCTACACACTACATCTGATTCCTCTTATACCTAGTTTCTCTCTCCGTTCATCCATACACATCACATGTCTATACCAACACAGTCTCCTCTCCTACACACTACATCTGATTCTTCTTATACATAGTTTCTCTCCCAGTTCATCCATACACATCACATGTCTATTCCAACACAGTCTCCTCTCCTACACACTACATCTGATTCCTCTTATACCTAGTTTCTCTCTCCATCCATACACATCGCATTTCTATACCAGCAGAGTCTCGTCTCCTACGCACTACATCTGATTCCTCTTATACCTAGTTTCCATCTCCATCCATACACGTCACCTGTCTATACCAACACAGTCTCCTCTCCTACACTCTACATCTGATTCTTCTCATACCTAGTTTCTCTCTCTCTCTATCCATACACATCACAATCTATACCAACACAGTCTCCTCTCATACACACTACATCTGATTCCTCTTATACCTAGTTTCTCTCTCAGTTCATCCATACACATCACATGTCTATACCAACACAGTCTCCTCTCCTACATCTGATTCCTCTTATACCTTGTTTCTCTCTCCATCCATACACATCACATGTCTATACCAACACAGTCTCCTCTCCTACACGCTACATCTGATTCCTCTTATACCTAGTTTCTCTGTAAGTCCATCCATACGTAACACATGTCTATACCAACACAGTCTCCTCTCCTACACACTATATCTGATTCCTCTTATACCTAGTTTCTCTCTCCATCCATACACATCACATGTCTATACCAACACAGTCTCGTCTCCTACGCACTACATCTGATTCCTCTTATACCGAGTTTCTCTCCCAGTTCATCCATACACATCACATGTCTATACCAATACAGTCTCCTCTCCTACACACTACATCTGATTCCTCTCATACTTAGTTTCTCTCTCCATCCTTACACATCACATGTCTATACCAACACAGTCTACTCTTCTCCACACTACATCTGATTCCTCTTATACCTAGTTTCTCTCTGTCCATCCATACACATCACATGTCTATACCAACACAGTCTCCTCTCCTACACAATACATCTGATTCCTCTTATACCTAGTTTCTCCTCAGTCCATCCATACACATCACATGTCTATACCAATACAGTTTCCTCTCCTACACACTACATCTGATTCCTCTTATACCTAGTTTCTCTCTCAGTTCATCCATACACATCACGTGTCTATACCAACACAATCTCCTCTCCTACACACTACATCTTATTCCTCTTATACCTAGTTTCTCTCTGTCCTCCATACACATCACATGTCTATACCAACACAGTCTACTCTCCTACACACTACATCTGATTCCTCTTATACCTAGTTTCTCTCCCAGTTCATCCATACACATCACGTGTCTATACCGACAGAGTCTCCTCTCCTACACACTACATCTGATTCCTCTTATACCTAGTTTCTCTCTCTGTCCATCCATACACATCACATGTCTATACCAACACAGTCTCCTCTCCTACACACTACATCTGATTCCTCTTATACCTAGTTTCTCTCTCCATCCATACACATCACATGTCTATACTAACACAATCTCCTCTCCTACACCCTACATCTGATTCCTCTTATACCTAGTTTCTCTCTCCATCTATACACGTCACATGTCTATACCAATACAGTCTCCTCTCCTACACACTACATCTGATTCCTCTTATACCTAGTTTCTCTCTCAGTCCATCCATACACATCACGTGTCTATATCAACACAGTCTCCTCTCCTACACTCTACATCTGATTCCTCTTATACCTAGTTTCTCTCTCCATCCATGCACATCACATGTCTATACCAACACATTCTCCTCTCCTACACACTACATCTGATTCCTCGTATACTTAGTTTCTCTCTCAGTTCATCCATACACATCACATGTCTATACCAACACAGTCTCCTCTCCTACACACTACATCTGATTCCTCTTATACCTAGTTTCTCTCTCCGTTCATCCATACACATCACAATCTATACCAACACAGTCTCCTCTCATACACACTACATCTGATTCCTCTTATACCTAGTTTCTCTCCCAGTTCATCCATACACATCACATGTCTATACCAACACAGTCTCCTCTCCTACACACTACATCTGATTCTTCTGATACCTAGTTTCTCCTCAGTCCATCCATACACATCATATGTCTATACCAATACAGTTTCCTCTCCTACACACTACATCTTATTCCTCTTATACCTAGTTTCTCTCTCAGTTCATCCATACACATCACGTGTCTATACCAACACAATCTCCTCTCCTACACACTACATCTTATTCCTCTTATACCTAGTTTCTCTCCCCATCCATACACATCACATGTCTATACCAACACAGTCTCCTCTCCTACACACTACATCTGATTCCTCTTATACCTAGTTTCTCTCTCCATCCATACACATCACATGTCTATACCAATACAGTTTCCTCTCCTACACCCTACATCTGATTCCTCTTATACCTAGTTTCTCTCTCCATCCATACACGTCACATGTCTATACCAATACAGTCTCCTCTCCTACACACTACATCTGATTCCTCTTATACCTAGTTTCTCTCTCAGTCCGTCCATACACATCACATGTCTATACCAATACAGTCTCCTCTCATACACACTACATCTGATTCCTCTTATACCTAGTTTCTCTCTCCATCCATACACACCACATGTATATATCAACACAGACTCCTCTAATACACACTACATCTGATTCCTCTTATACCTAGTTTCTCTCTGTCCTCCATACACATCACATGTCTATACCAACACAGTCTACTCTCCTACACACTACATCTGATTCCTCTTATACCTAGTTTCTCTCCCAGTTCATCCATACACATCACGTGTCTATACCGACAGAGTCTCCTCTCCTACACACTACATCTGATTCCTCTTATACCTAGTTTCTCTCTCTGTCCATCCATACACATCACATGTCTATACCAACACAGTCTCCTCTCCTATACACTACATCTGATTCCTCTTATACCTAGTTTCTCTCTCCATCCATGCACATCACATGTCTATACCAACACATTCTCCTCTCCTACACACTACATCTGATTCCTCGTATACCTAGTTTCTCTCTCAGTTCATCCATACACATCACATGTCTATACCAACACAGTCTCCTCTCCTACACACTACATCTGATTCCTCTTATACCTAGTTTCTCTCTCCGTTCATCCATACACATCACATGTCTATACCAACACAGTCTCCTCTCCTACACTCTACATCTGATTCTTCTCATACCTAGTTTCTCTCTCTCTCTATCCATACACATCACATGTCTATACCAACACAGTTTCCTCTCCTACACACTACATCTGATTCCTCTTATACCTAGTTTCTTTCTCCATCCATACACATCACATGTCTATACCAACACAGTCTCCTCTCCTACACTCTACATCTGATTCCTCTTATACCTAGTTTCTCTCTCAGTTCATCCATACACATAGAATGTCTATACCAACACAGTCTCCTCTCCTACATCTGATTCCTCTTATACCTTGTTTCTCTCTCCATCCATACACATCACATGTCTATACCAACACAGTCTCCTCTCCTACACGCTACATCTGATTCCTCTTATACCTAGTTTCTCTGTAAGTCCATCCATACGTAACACATGTCTATACCAACACAGTCTCCTCTCCTACACACTATATCTGATTCCTCTTATACCTAGTTTCTCTCTCCATCCATACACATCACATGACTATACCAACACTGTCTCGTCTCCTACGCACTACATCTGATTCCTCTTATACCGAGTTTCTCTCCCAGTTCATCCATACACATCACATGTCTATACCAATACAGTCTCTTCTCCTACACACTACATCTGATTCCTCTGATACTTAGTTTCTCTCTCCATCCTTACACATCACATGTTATATACCAACACATTCTACTCTTCTCCACACTACATCTGATTCCTCTTATACCTAGTTTCTCTCTCAGTTCATCCATACACATCACATGTCTATACCAACACAGTCTACTCTTCTCCACAGTACATCTGATTCCTCTTATACCTAGTTTCTCTCTGTCCATCCATACACATCACATGTCTATACCAACACAGTCTCCTCTCCTACACATTACATCTGATTCCTCTTATACCTAGTTTCTCTCTGTCCATCCATACACATCACATGTCTATACCAACACAGTCTCCTCTCCTACACACTACATCTGATTCCTCTCATACCTAGTTTCTCTCTCAGTCCATCCATACACCTCACGTGTCTATACCAACACAGTCTCCTCTCCTACACACTACATCTGATTCCTCTTATACCTAGTTTCTCTCTCCATCCATACACATCACATGTCTATACCAACACAGTCTCCTCTCCTACACTCTACATCTGATTCCTCTTATACCTAGTTTCTCTCTCAGTTCATCCATACACATAGAATGTCTATACCAACACAGTCTCCTCTCCTACATCTGATTCCTCTTATACCTAGTTTCTCTCTCAGTCCATCCATACACATCACATGTCTATACCAACAGTCTTCTCTCCTACACACTACATCTGATTCCTCTTATACCTAGTTTCCATCTCCACCCATACACGTCACATGTCTATACCAACACAGTCTCCTCTCCTACACTCTACATCTGATTCTTCTCATACCTAGTTTCTCTCTCTCTCTATCCATACACATCATATGTCTATACCAACACAGTCTCCTCTCCTACACACTACATCTGATTCCTCTTATACCTACTTACTCTCTCCATCCATACACATCACATGTCTATACCAACACTGTCTCCTCTCCTACACGCTACATCTGATTCCTCTTATACCTAGTTTCTCTGTAAGTCCATCAATACACATCACATGTCTATACCAACACAGTCTCCTCTCCTACACACTACATCTGATTCCTCTTATACCTAGTTTCTCTCTGTCCATCCATACACATCACATGTCTATACCAACACAGTCTCCTCTCCTACACACTACATCTGATTCCTCTTATACCTAGTTTCTCTCTGTCCATCCATACACATCACATGTCTATACCAACACAGTCTCCTCTCCTACACACTACATCTGATTCTTCTTATACATAGTTTCTCTCCCAGTTCATCCATACACATCACATGTCTATACCAACACAGTCTCCTCTCCTACACACTACATCTGATTCCTCTTATACCTAGTTTCTCTCTCCATCCATACACATCGCATTTCTCTACCAACAGAGTCTCGTCTCCTACGCACTACATCTGATTCCTCTTATACCTAGTTTCCATCTCCATCCATACACATCACATGTCTATACCAACACAGTCTCGTCTTCTACGCACTACATCTGATTCCTCTTATACCTAGTTTCTCTCTCCATCCATACACATCACATGTCTATACCAATACAGTCTCCTCTCCTACACACTACATCTGATTCCTCTGATACCTAGTTTCTCTCTCCATCCATACACATCACATGTCTATACCAATACAGTCTCCTCTCCTACACACTACATCTGATTCCTCTTATACCTAGTTTCTCTCTGTCCATCCATACACATCACACGTCTATACCAACACAGTCTCCTCTCCTACACACTCCATCTGATTCCTCTTATACCTAGTTTCTCTCTCCATCCATACACATCACATGTCTATACCAACACAGTCTCCTCTCCTACACACTACATCTGATTCCTCTTATACCTAGTTTCTTTCCCAGTTCATCCATACACATCACATGTCTATACCAACAGTCTTCTCTCCTACACACTACATCTGATTCCTCTTATACCTAGTTTCCATCTCCATCCATACACGTCACATGTCTATACCAACACAGTCTCCTCTCCTACACTCTACATCTGATTCTTCTCATACCTAGTTTCTCTCTCTCTCTATCCATACACATCACATGTCTATACCAACACAGTTTTCTCTCCTACACACTACATCTTATTCCTCTTATACCTAGTTTCTCTCTCCATCCATACACATCACATGTCTATACCAACACAGTCTCCTCTCCTACACTCTACATCTGATTCCTCTTATACCTAGTTTCTCTCTCAGTTCATCCATACACATAGAATGTCTATACCAACACAGTCTCCTCTCCTACATCTGATTCCTCTTATACCTTGTTTCTCTCTCCATCCATACACATCACATGTCTATACCAACAGAGTCTCGTCTCCTACACACTATATCTGATTCCTCTTATACCTAGTTTCTCTCTCCATCCATACACATCACACGTCTATACCAACAGAGTCTCGTCTCCTACACACTATATCTGATTCCTCTTATACCTAGTTTCTCTCTCCATCCATACACATCACATGTCTATACCAACACAGTCTCGTCTCCTACACACTACATCTGATTCCTCTTATACCTAGTTTCTCTCTCAGTCCATCCATACACATCACATGTCTATACCAACACAGTCTCCTCTCCTACACTCTACATCTGATTCCTCTTATACCTAGTTTCTCTCTCAGTTCATCCATACAGATCACATGTCTATACCAACAGTCTCCTCTCCTACACACTACATCTGATTCCTCTTATATCTAGTTTGTCTCTCCATCCATACACATCACATGTCTATACCAACACAGTCTCGTCTCCTACACACTACATCTGATTCCTCTTATACCTAGTTTCTCTCTCAGTTCATCCATGCACATCACATGTCTATACCAACACAGTCTTCTCTCCTACACTCTACATCTGATTCCTCTTATACCTAGTTTCTCTCTCTCTCCATCCATACACATCACATGTCTATACCAACACAGTCTTCTCTCCTACACTCTACATCTCATTCCTCTTATACCAAGTTTCTCTCTCCATCAATACACATCACATGTCTATACCAACACAGTCTCCTCTCCTACACCTGATTCCTCTTATACCTAGTTTCTCTCCCAGTTCATCCATACACATCACATGTCTATACCAACACAGTCTCCTCTCCTACACACTACATCTGATTCCTCTTATACCTAGTTTCTCTCTCCATCCATACACATCACATGTCTATACCAACACAGTCTCCTCTCCTACACACTACATCTGATTCCTCTTATACCTAGTTTCTCTCTCAGTCCATCCATACACATCACATGTCTATACCATCACAGTCTCCTCTCCTACACACTACATCTGATTCCTCTTATACCTAGTTTATCCCCCAGTTCATCCATGTTTCGTTGTTCACACATATTAACATGTCATACCCATCGAAGCAACAGTAATAATATTATTTAATAATATTATTATTATTATCTTTACCATAAATGTTTTGTAGATAAAGTTGAGATCCAGATCCTGCCAGTTGATAAGAATGAACCTCGTCGTCTTGAAGTAAGGAATTTAGACCCAGGTCGCAGTGAGAGTAAATCTCCTCTGGTCTCCCCTAAAAGACAACCGCAGGTTAAATCTTCACAACTCATCACCCAAATGGAGCCTCCCCCAATTATAATGCGGAAGTCTAGTAAAGGCGTAAGTATTATTACCTTTTTTTTATAAGCAGTTAAACTAACGAGTAATAAATATTTATTTACAACATTCTTTTTAGAGTTGGTTAAGTTAAAGCCTGTCATAAGCCCAGAGGGTGATCAGGCCAGTACTCTGGCCGGTTTTCTAGGTGCTATGTGAGGTAGAAAGTACAGGACACTAGTCTATCACAAGATTAACTCCTCTGCTGGTACTCACTCTCTGCTGAATCTACTGGAGAAATGTGAAATAAAGTATTTTGCTCAAGAACACAACTGTAGTTTGTCCAAGAATCAAACTGACAACATTACAACTATATGTCAAACATCCTAACCATTAGGCCATGTTCCTTCACTCTGTAGAGTTGGTGTAATTATAAAATAAAACCAGTATAGCTGGTACAGGTGTTACATCATCATCGTTTAACGTCCATCTTCCACGCTAGCATGGGTTGGATGGGTTTGTCCCACTTGAGGCGAGATTGGTCGGGTGACCATGTCTTGCTCGTACAGAACTGTCCCTGGCAGGTTTTCTACAGCTGGATGCCCTTCCTAACACTAACCACATTTAAAGTATGGACGGGGAGCCTTTTTACCGTGTCACCTACATGACCACTTTACAGTGTGGACTGGATGTTTTTTATCATGACACCTACATGACCACTCGATATTGGACGGAAGTGGGAGGGTAGAATATGGCATATGGGGTGGGGTGTATATTGGGTTAAAAGGTGCCTACTGACTGTTGATTTAAGTTTGTATGCAAGGGAAGGCGGTCTTCTGTATAACTGCATAGCACTAAAGATCTCGATCCAGTGACATTGTCTTAGAGAGGTGTAGGTGAGCAAGGTCAGCTTTTATCACTGCGTCCCAGGTTTTCCTTGGTCTACCCACTCCACAGCTTCCATCAATTTTCATTGCCCTGCACTTTTTTATACAGCTGTCGTCCTCCATACGCATCACATGTCCATACCAACACAATCTCCTCTCCAGAACACAACATTTGATACCTCTTATGCTCAGTCTCTCTCTCAATTCGTTTATGTTTTGCCATTCGCACACATTACTATTACACATCCATCAGAGCATGCAAGCTTCATTTCTTTCTAATCTACGCCAGTCTTCAGCACACAACGCCCAAGTCTCACTACCATGTAATATCACCATTCATATACAAGCATCATACAATCTGCTTTTCACTTTTAGAGAAAAACCTCTTGTGGCCAACAGCAGTATTAGCTCTCTGACTCTTTTCCATTCCGTTCTAACTCTGGCTACTGTACTTTCAGAGCACCCTCCTCCACTGCTGATTTTGTCACCCAGGTAATGGAAGGTGTCTACTATTTCTATAGATCTGTCTGGGCATTTGAAGGAGCTAGTATCCTGTGGGCACTTGCTACTTATTGCACCTGAGCATCGACCACATATAAAATCTACATTCTTAGAAAGCTTTCCTATGATCCCACTACATCTTTTATGTACCCATAGTATGCATTTGGGACATAATATGGAATTTCTGCTTACTCCTTTCCTACACACTGAGCATGGCCATTTCCCAGAGGCACCTGTACCCTATTTTCCTATCTACATACTAGAACTTTAGTCTTAGACAAGTTAACTTTAGGCCTTTTAATTCTAGGCCATGCTTCTATGTTTCGAATTTCTTCTCTAGTTCCACCATTGATTCAGCTATGAGCGTTAGATCATCTGCATAGAGAAGTTCCCATGGGCAGCCAGTCTTCAACTCGTCTGTTATAGCCTGTAGGACAATAATAAACAGGAGGGGGTTAAGCCTTGGTGAACCCCTACTATTACACTAAATTCTTCACTATATTCATTGTGGAGAGATGCTGTGCTGAATAGGACCCGTCAAACCCTTACAAGCAGGGAAAAGCAGATGTAAAATGATGATGATCATCATCATCGTTTAACGTCCATCTTCCACTCTAGGATGGGTTAATTCCTGGATTGGCTGGCCTGTTGTGTTCTCTAGTCAACTTAAATGAAAATGAGTACTAGCAGTTGGGGATTAAACATATGAAGGACATGTATGTTGACCAGGGAAGAGTCTTGTCTCAGTTATTTAACACCAACAAAACTGGGATAAGCTCCAGGATGATGAGCTTCTGGACTTGGGCTAGACTTTAATTTTTCTTTAACACTGTAAATTGGTTGAAGAAATGAATGGATACATCATCATCATCATTGTTTAACATCCATTTTCAGGCTAGCATGGGTTAGACGTGCGAGACAGCCAGGTCAGAGGACCATGTCTTACTCACACAGAACTGATTTTGGCTTGGTTTCTATGGCTGGATGCCCTTCCTAACACCAACACATTTACAGTGTGGACTGGGTGCCGTTTTGTTGTGGCTCCAGGATGACCGCTTTATGGTGCAGATTGTGGACTTGGGTGGGGGTGGGGCGGTAGATATAGGGGCGTGGTGATGGGAAGGAAAGTGGTGTGTACTAGATGTATGCCTCAGCTCCTGCATATGGGAAGGCGAGTCTTCTGTATTGCTGCATAGTGCCAGAGATCACAGTCCTGTGTCATCACCTTTGAGGGGTGCAATTGGGCAAGATCAGCTTTTAGCACCTCATCACAAGTCTTCCTAGACCTACCCACTCCATAGCTTCGATAGAAAATACACTTTAATCTTATCAAGGACATGACAACCTCTCTAGTGATGGTGCCATCATAAAATACACCCAGTCCACTCTGTAAAGTGGAAGTGCTGGTGACATTATAAAGTACACCCAGTACACTCAGTAAAGTGGCTGGTGAATGATTAGTGACAACATATCGTGGAAAAGACACAAGAAAATTTCAGCTCCTTTAAGAACCACTTAAAATAATAGGTTAACTCTTTAAGATTTAAACCAGGGATATCCAGCCAGAATTCTCTCACCTCTTTCTGTTCAAACCAGCCGTAATCAGCCACTCATAATTGTTTCTACTTTAGGCACAAGGCCAGCAATTACCCAGTGCATTACTGGTACTTTATTTTATCGACCCCATAAGGATACTCATAATGATGTTAAGGTATAGTCCTAAAAAAAATAACATCAAAATCTCATAGATTCAATGTTATGTGAGATATTATGTGAGGTAAAGCCTTTACTGTGAAAATACAATAGTATATATAGAGTAATGTAAATGTTATGTGAGGTAAAGCCTTTACTGTGAAAATACAATAGTATATATAGAGTAATGTAAATGTTATGTGAGATATTATGTGAGGTAAAGCCTTTACTGTGAAAATACAATAGTATATATAGAGTAATGTAAATGTTATGTGAGATATTATGTGAGGTAAAGCCTTTACTGTGAAAATACAATAGTATATATAGAGTAATGTAAATGTTATGTGAGATATTATGTGAGGTAAAGCCTTTACTGTGAAAATACAATAGTATATATAGAGTAATGTAAATGTTATGTGAGATATTATGTGAGGTAAAGCCTTTACTGTGAAAATACAATAGTATATATAGAGTAATGTAAATGTTATGTGAGATATTATGTGATGTAAAACCTTTACTGTGAAAATACAATAGTATATATAGAGTAATGTAAATGTTATGTGAGATATTATGTGAGGTAAAGCCTTTACTGTGGCAATACAATAGTATATATAGAGTAATGTAAATGTTATGTGAGATATTATGTGAGGTAAAGCCTTTACTGTGAAAATACAATAGTATATATAGAGTAATGTAAATGTTATGTGAGATATTATGTGAGGTAAAGCCTTTACTGTGAAAATACAATAGTATATATAGAGTAATGTAAATGTTATGTGAGATATTATGTGAGGTAAAGCCTTTACTGTGAAAATACAATAGTATATATAGAGTAATGTAAATGTTATGTGAGATATTATGTGAGGTAAAGCCTTTACTGTGAAAATACAATAGTATATATAGAGTAATGTAAATGTTATGTGAGATATTATGTGAGGTAAAGCCTTTACTGTGAAAATACAATAGTATATATAGAGTAATGTAAATGTTATGTGAGATATTATGTGAGGTAAAGCCTTTACTGTGAAAATACAATAGTATATATAGAGTAATGTAAATGTTATGTGAGATATTATGTGATGTAAAACCTTTACTGTGAAAATACAATAGTATATATAGAGTAATGTAAATGTTATGTGAGATATTATGTGAGGTAAAGCCTTTACTGTGGCAATACAATAGTATATATAGCGTAATGTAAATGTTATGTGAGGTATTGTGTGAGGTAAAGCCTTTACTGTGAAAATACAATAGTATATATAGAGTAATGTAAATGTTATGTGAGATATTATGTGAGGTAAAGCCTTTACTGTGAAAATACAATAGTATATATAGAGTAATGTAAATGTTATGTGAGATATTATGTGATGTAAAACCTTTACTGTGAAAATACAATAGTATATATAGAGTAATGTAAATGTTATGTGAGATATTATGTGAGGTAAAGCCTTTACTGTGAAAATACAATAGTATATATAGAGTAATGTAAATGTTATGTGAGATATTATGTGAGGTAAAGCTTTTACTGTGAAAATACAATAGTATATATAGAGTAATGTAAATGTTATGTGAGGTAAAGCCTTTACTGTGAAAATACAATAGTATATATAGAGTAATGTAAATGTTATGTGAGATATTATGTGAGGTAAAGACATTACTGTGAAAATACAATAGTATATATAGAGTGGTTTCTTTATTTGCCACTAGGGCACAAAAGGTAGGGACAGATACAAGGGGGGAAGTTTACATATAATTAACGAGTACAAAAATATAACAATGAAATAACAACAAACGAAGTCCTCAATAGGGAGGGGGCATTAACATGGGTCGCACACACCCCGGAAAAAATGTGCAACCCTTCTCCTCAGGAGCACAAAGGGTAGGTGCTTCCCTCGTCTCCTCTTTTTCCTCTTCTTTCACCTACAGGCTGATATAGAGAGAAGACTCATTCACTCTGGCCATTCTCCCTACTTTCACCCACCTTTCGTAAAACTTGCTGGGGTAGAGCACCTCTCTCTCCATTCTGATCCTTCTTTTAAAATGGTATTTGAAAAAGGGGACCAGTTGTTGGCCGGAGAGAAAGGTGTCTGACCTCAGCTCTTTCAGCCTCGTCCACCATACAACTTCTTTAGCCATAGCTATCACACAGAGAAAAACCGCCTCTCCTTCGTTTTTGAAAGGGGGAGGCGGTTTGATCGTGACAATGGACTCGGTGGTCAACCGGATTGGTCCCACCCTCGACAGTAGTCGTTCCACATAGCCCACAGGTCAGCAATGCCTGGGCAGTGTACGAATGCGTGCGCAACGGTTTCGTCATCATGCACGCATCTCGGACAGATCTTATTCAAAGGATCTCTACCCAGGCTCCCATGCCTGTGGAGCTTGTCTCGAACGGGTAGAGCCCCTCGGTAGCACTGCCAAGCCAGGGACTTTTGGAAGTTGTCCATCGGTCCAGGGCCAAACGTCCTACAGAACAGACTGGCCAGTTCATCTTCCTCCATGCCTAGAGCTTCTCCGAGAGCATCGTCGCACCTGCTGCGTACCAACCCTCTATAGAATGTCGAGGTGGAGTCTCCACTGATTGCCGGGTCCGCTTTCCAGAGGGCCGTGAGTGCCTGGGCACATTCAATGTGCCAGTCGCCCACTTTTCTCGGTCTTTGCTTGACCCAGGATTGCAGCTCGGTGAGCGAGACGAGTCTGGGAAAGGCTCGCCTCACAAATGGGGCCCACACCGGTTGACCGGTGAGGAATACCTGGAGGTGCTGTAGCCTTAATGCGTGTTTACGCATCTGTAGCCACGGCATCCCCAGCCCTCCTTTCGAAGGGTGTTGACAGCAGATGGATCTCCTCACCAAAGGGGTTCGCTTGTTCCAAAGAAATTGGAACAGCGCGCACTCCATTTTGGCGAGTCTTTTCACTGGGCAAGGCATGACGGTCAAGCGGTAGTAGATGACGGATGCTATATAAGTATTCGCCACCTCCGCTCGACCTTTCAGGGATAGTTTGCACTGGGCCCACTTCTGGGTGAGTGCAAACACCCTGGCCGTTACCTCGTTCCAGTTTTTCTCCACCTGGAGGTCTGGTCCGAACCAGACCCCAAGCAGCTTCACCGGGCCCTCCGTCCAGCGTCCGACGACGTCGTTGGAGGGCATCGGTTTGCCTCTCCATGTTCCGAGTTGCAAACCGATGGACTTGTCCCGGTTCAGCTTGGCTCCTGAACGCCGCTTTCTGCAATCCCGGTTCCAAAGGGATGCCCTGCAACCGCTCCAACTTCCGCAGTAGTGGCTCAAGAGCCAGCACATACAGTAGGGAGGAGAGAGGGCATCCCTGTCGGATGGATCGCATGATTTGGAACGGCTCCAAGAGGTGGCCGTTCACCTTGACCCTTGAGCAGACGTTGCTGCTGTGCATCGCAGCAATCCAACCCCTGAAAACGGGTCCGAAGCCTGCCGCCGCGAGCACCGCATCCAGGTAACGATGGTCAACCCTATCGAAAGCTTTAGATTGATCCAAGTTGATCAGGGCCCCACCAAAGCCGGGTTCATTCCCTACCCTCTCTATGATGTATCGCATAAGGTGGAGATTGTCGTGAATGGACCTGGACGGGATTGCGCATGTCTGCGCTTCTCCCACCAGGTTTCCGACGACAAGCGCCAACCTCTTCGCTAACACCTTGGCCAAAATCTTTAACTCTGTATTTAGCAGAGTTATGGGCCTGAAGTTACTTATGTAATCCCCCTTGTTCTCATCCTTCCTCACCAGCGTAACTACGCCCTTGGTCACAGAACTGGGAATTCTCCCGTTCTGCTGCCAGTTGCAGTAGACCGCTTCGAGGATATCGGAGAACAAGTCCGGCATCGCTACATATAGCTCGTATGGTAGACCATCGAGACCCGGGGATTTGCGTTTGCCGCATTGGCTCAGCGCCGCCCCTATCTCAGCAGCTGAAATCGTCCTTTCGCAGGACTTCGCCTCCGCGTCCGAGAGGCGCGACAGACCGTCGAGGTATGGATTGAAATCCATAGTCTCACCCGGCGCGCCGCCCCTCTCGAACAGTCGTGCAAAGTGCCGCTGAAAGGCCGCACACATCTGCCCAGGTTCAAGGATCACACGCCCATCCTGGTCCTTCAAAGACCGAATCGTGGACTTGTTCCCACTTTTTGCCTCTGTCACTCGGGCCCAGCTCACAGCTTTGGCTCCCTCATTACCCAGAGCACGTATTTTACTCCTGACAACGCAGCCTTCATGCTTCACCTCAAAGAACTGGTCTAAGGCCATTCTTGATGCCAGCACGCCGGCTACATTGCCACTCCTAATCGCCTCTTCTACTCTATCTACTAATTCCCTTTCCGTCTTGTTCCTATCCCTTGCTAATTCCTGACTAAAACCTATCGATTCTATTCTAATTGCTCTCTTAAGAGAGCTCCACCACCTGTTGTTGACAATTGCCCCTGTCAAACTCTGCTTAACTAACGTGCTAATCCGTTTACTGTAAGCTTTGCTTCTCGGTAAGGACAAGTTCAGCTTCCAGTAACCGGGTCCCTGTCTATGGGTTCTATCAAGGTTGGCTATGCAGGTCACTAACTTGTGATCCGAATAGTCAACCATGAACATTTTTGGACAGCTAAATGTGTCCCTATCCTTCTCTCTAACTAGGACCCTATCTAGGTACGACCTAGATGTTCCGCTGCGATTGGTCCACGTCCATAGTGGTACAGTCGGAAAATCTAGTCGATATCTATCGGCCAGGTCAAATCGGCCGATTAACCTTTTGAGGCTTTTACACCCCCCTCTATTGGCACATGCCCCTACATAGTCCCAACGTGCATCCAGGATACCATTCCAGTCCCCCACTAAAAGCAAGGAGCGGGACGTTCCCAGAAAAGTTTCCAGACGTTGGAAGTATTCCGGCCGCGCTGCCCAAAAAGGGGCGTACACAGCTATTAGTCTAAGGGCTCCACTTTCACTACTGCCGACGTCTAAAACCACCAGTCGACCCTCCGGGTCCAGGTGCACCTTCTGTATGGCGAGGCCCAGGTGTTTTCGCAGCAGAACGACAACTCCACCCCCACCCCCCGGTTGACAGAGAGATGCGAAGATCTCAAAGTCGTCGAAGAGGGGCGCCAGTTGGTGCTCGCTGCTGATCCTGGACTCGCAAATAGCCATTACTTCCATTCTATGCGACCTGAGATCGTTTAAAAGTTTGCCTTGTTTCCAAGACAGTCCCAGGCCGCGTACATTCAGACACCCAACTCTTATATCAGCCATGTTGGTTAAAAGAGGAAGGACCTACCTGTTCGGCTCCTGAGGAGCAGGTTGCACAATATCCATGGGCGTATTGGAGGGGTTGTTTGGTGGGGTGTTGTTCTGTGGTGGAGTGGGGGTGTTTGGTGAGGTGTGGGTGGGGAAACGTTTCAAGAGGACGCGGTTATAGGGTCGAGTACATGTTTTCCCCACGTCCTCAGGAAAGTTCTCTCTTAGTTTTGCATAGGTGTCCATTGGGAGTCTTATCATTTTTAAATGCGGTTTGTTGGCCGCGCTTGCAAAGAATTGCCCTTCAGTTTCCACCAAAGGGTCTTTGTGTATTGTTTTTACGAGTTCTTTGTTATTTGTGTTAATGTATGTATACTGTTTTATTTGTGTTGTGTTTGTTTGTTGTTCTTGTGTGTGCTTACGTTTTGTTGTATGTGTTATGTTTTGGGGTGGGGCGGATTTTGTTTGTTCTGTTTGTTTTGTTTTTGTTGGTGGTTGTGTGTTTGTTTCGTTTATGTTCGAGTGGTGCTTTCTTTTTTTTCTTTTTACAGGTTGGAAGGGTCCCCTCTTCGTCACTAGGTGGGGTTTTGTTGTAATTGTGTGTGTTTTGGGAGTTGTTTTGGGTGGGGCCGTGTCTTGTGTTATTTTTCCGTGTTGTTTTTGTTGTTGTTGTGGTGGTGGTGGTGGCGGTGGTGGTGTGTGGGGTGTAGGCAAAAGAGCCTTTTTTTTTGTCAATTGAGGACAAGCAGCCCTTAGATGACCCCTGCTTGAACAGTAGTAACATATGGGCCTCCTACCCTCAGCTGAAATGTATATAAATGTTTCTCCATCGAGGGACACCCTCTGTGGTATTCTAGCTATTCGTTCTGGTCTCATTTGGACCAGAACCTCCACGCTCAAACCGCCGAAAACGTCTGTGGTGACTTCTCCTACTGAGAGGATTCCGTCCTCATTTTCTAAAAATCCTGTTAGTACCCAGGAAATGCATGCATTTGGCCGGATTCCGGAGACCCTTATCTTCTGCGTTCTTTTCCCTAAATATGTGGGGAAAAATGTATGTAGCTTGGAAACAATTGGCGCCACAGAGTATTTCCTGGCCGTCAATTGATCCTTCATTAGGACCGTTATATTCCCATAGAGTGGCTCTTTTTGTATGAACGATATATCACTCCACACATTTTTTAGGACCAGCTCAATCTCTTTTTGGGATAATTGAGTTGGTTTCCTTGTTATGTTGGAAATTGTTCTGAAGGATATCGTTCTTAGCGTCGTGTCTCTTTTGATTTCTTGTGGGGAGGTGATTGTGAAGTCTCCTCCTTCTTTGAAAGTTACATACTGTTTCGCTTCCTTCATCTTTTCTCTCAGGGTTGTAATGTCCAGTTGCTTGCAGGATTGTGTTTTCCGGACCGCCTGTGCAAAGGAGGCACCAGTAGTGGGTTCGCTTTGTTTGGTGTTATCGTTATTTATTCCTTGGTTGGTGTTGTCACTGTTGCTGTTATTGTCGTTGTTGTTTTTGTCTGCGTTTATGTGACTTTCTGGGTTTTCACCCATTTTTACAAATTTTTCTTTTAATTCCGTGTTCCATTTTTCTTTTGCAGAAGTGAGGAGGGAAGACTTAGAGCCTTGTGCTTCTAGCTTCTCTGTATCACCTTTCTTAGGGGGCGTGGCTTTCACGTTAGGATGAGATGTGAAAATTCCGTCCATTTCTATTAGTTTGCCGTAATAAATTTTTAACTGGAAAATTCGCCCCAAAAAGGGGCGAAAATAAATAAACTCAAAGTTTGACGACCAAGGTAAGGGGTTAACGTATATTACAGTATAAAAAATTAATCAAAACTCATTTTTTGAGTAAGTAAATCCGACTCGGTAGCCGAGCTTGTTCACACACGTCAACACACGTCTCTCGTATACGAGATGTTATATGAGATATTATGTGAGGTAAAGCCTTTACTGTGAAAATACAATAGTATATATATAGTGATGGAGGCACATGGCTTAGTGGTTAGAGCATTGGCCTTGCAATCGAAAGGTTGTGAGTTCAATTCTCAGACCAGGTGATGTGTTGTTTCCTTGAGCAAGACACTTTATTTCACATTGCTCCAGTTTACTTAGCTGTAGAAATGAGATGATAGGGACTGAGGTCCCTATCATTCCACTGCAAAGTGGTCGTGGATGTGCCACGGCAAAAAAGCACCCAGCACTCACTGTAAATGAGGTTGGTGTTAGGAAGGGCATCCAGCTGTAGAAATCAAGCCAGCATCAGTTCTCGTCCCACCCTTGCAAGCAGGGAAAAAGAGGACATAAAATGAAATGATGATGATGATGATGATAGTATTTTATGTCCCAAATTCAAAGTATGGGTGCATAAAAGATGTAGTGGGATCACAGGTAAGCTAACTAAGAATATAGATTTTATATGTGGCCGGTGCTCTGGTGCAATAAGTAGCAGCAAGTGCCCACAGAATACTAGCTCATTCCATTGCACAGATGGTTCTATAGAAATAGTGGACAGCTTCTGTTACCTAGGTGACAAAATCAGCAGTGGGGGAGGGTGCTCTGAAAGTACAGTACCTAGAGTCAGAACTGGATTGAAAAAGTTCAGAGAGCTTATACCACTATTGGCCGCTAATGGGTTTTCTCTAAAAATGAAAGGCAGGCTGTATGATGCCTGCATACGAACAGCAATGTTGCATGGCAGTGAGACCTGGGCATTGTGTGCAGAGGATATACGCAGACTGGAGAGGAACGAAGCTTGCATGCTCCGCTGGATGTGTAATAGTAATATACGTGAACGACAAAGCATAAATGAACTAAGGGAAAAATTAGGAATAAGAGGGATCAGATGTTGTTTACTCGAGAGAAGGCTACGTTGGTATGGTCACGTGATGCACATGAAAGACGACTGCTGTATAACAAAGTGCAGGGCAATAAAAATAGACGGTAGCCACGTAGTAGGCAGACCCAGAAAAACCTGGGACGACTTGATAAATTCCAACCTCACACACTTACACCTCTCCAAGAGAATGTCACTGGACTGAGATCTTTGGCGCTACACAGTAATAGAGAAGACCCGCCTTACCTAAGTACAAAGTGAAACCTACTATAGTCAGTAGGCACCTCTAACAAAATACCCCCCCCCCCCCTTAAATGTGAAGTTATGTTGGTACCACAACATCCAGGCCGAAACAAATGAGATCGTGTAGGTGTCACAACAAAAAAACACACAGTCCACGCTGTAATGTGGCCGTGTAGGCAACACGGTAAAAACCTCCCAGCCCCACACTGTAAATGTGGTTGGTGTTAGGAAGGGCATCCAGCTGTAGAAAACCCGCCAGACAGTCCTATGCGAGCAGGACAACCACTCTTGCCTCAAGTGGGCAAACTCCCGTCCAAACCCATGCTAGCGTGGAAGATGGACGTTAAACGATGATGATGATGATGATGATAGTAATGTAAATGTTATGTGAGATATTATGTGATGTAAAGCCTTTACTATGAAAATATAATAGTATATATAGAGTAATGTAAAAGCCATAGGGTTAAAGATCCACATGTGGCTCCTAGCCACATGTTCCTGATTGTAGGTCTAAAGGAAAATAATTGTTTCTACAAGGCCAGCAATTTGAAGGGGAGAGAAATGTTGATTAAATTGATTCCAGTGCATTACTGTTACTTATTTTATCGACGACCGTAAGGATGAAAAGCAAAATTAACCTTGGTGGGATTGAACTCAGAACGTAAAGAGCCAGAACTCTATGCTGTAAATCATGGTGTCTGTGTCTCTACTGATACTGCCAATCCACCACCTAAAGGAAAATAATTCTTACATGACTGACAATTGCAAAGGCAATGATGGGTGATGATGGTAACCATGGTGATAGTGAGAGTGATGATGGCAGTGCTGATACAAAACTGTTTATTTCAAAATTTTTATATTTTTCTGAAAATCTTCCATCATAATTTTATGTAAAAACCTTTATTAAGTTATGTTCCAAATACCAACTTAATAATGAGGAAGTTAGTTACTTTATTAAATCACTCCAAATTCTTGGTTATTTTCAAAATTATTTTGAAATTATTTGGAGCAGTGTCTTCCATTAGAAAAATGGTAATGAAAGGAATAAAGTGTTTATATTTATCTAAAAACTGTCCATTATAATTTTATGCTAAAATTTTTATGTTCTAAACATTAATTACCTTAATAATGAGAATGTTAAGTTATGTTACTAAATTCATCAAAATTCTTCATTATTTTCAAAATTATTAGGGCGGTGAATTGGCAGTATCGGTAGAGGGTTGGACGCCATGCTTTGACGCATAGAGTTACGGCCCTTGCCATTCTGAGTTCAAATCCCGCCGAGGTTAACTTTGCCTTTCATCCTTATGGGGTCGATAAAATAAAGTACCAGTAATGTACTGGATAATTGCTGGCCTTGTGCCAAAAGTAGAAACAATTATTTTCAAAATTATTTGAAATACACTGTTTATGTTAAAGTTGTGGTTAGTATTGGTTTGGAAATGTTAGTAAAATGCAAAAAAAGTACAAGAGTGAAAACTAGATTAAAGTAAGAAAAACAAAATAGCAGTTTACACTTTTGTTTACATTTTGGGAGTTAGAACAAAAGATTGATTAATAAAAAAATTCTTTTGTGTTGGTATTTGAAATTTTCCAATTTCTTTGTAAATTTATTGGTTTATATTTAAATACTTTAGGATGAAGATCAATTTGATGTTGATAGTCTGCTTGAGTTTGAAGATGAAGAAGATTTAAGTGATGTTAATAGAACAAGGCTTGTGTCAGCTAGTCAGGTAAGCAATTTTAAGTTTTAGAAATGTCATGCTGCCTATGAAAACATCTATCTGCTGAGTTTGACTTCAGTTTTCTTAATCAGACAAATAATTGTCAAAGTTCTTTTACCACAGCATTAGATGGAGTAAGTGTAGATGATGAGGAGTAATAATCATTGATACGGTCACAAGCTGTGACAAAAGATGGAGTAAGTGTGAACAAAGAAAAATCATGAGTGAGCAGTCACTGATAAGGTCACAAGCTGTGACAAAAGGACTTTGACAATTAATAATAATAATAATAATGAAAATATTGTGAACAATGCTCAGGTGCACTACAACTCATCAAAAATGTATGTATAGTACATAGGGTAATGTATAGACATCTAATGTAGTAGGGCAAAGGGAACAATAAGTGTTAAAAGAAGAAAAGGAAGCAAAGAGTTTAAATTAATAACTGCTCATTAAACTATCACATTGGGTTATTCAATAAATGCTTGATAACATTTCTAAAAAATATTAAAATTTTATTTTCAATAAATGACCAATCAGAGATTTCAGAGATTGTTTTGGACTGTTTCAACTTTACATCTGATAGCCCTGAAACATCATACCAAAATATACTGGGGAAAACATTACATTGTTTCAGTTATCATCATTTGTTCTTCATATTTTCTACCAATGGAGGCACATGGCTTAGTGGTTAGAGCATTGACCTTGCAATCGAAAGGTTGTGAGTTCAATTCTCAGACCGGGTGATGTGTTGTTTCCTTGAGCAAGACACTTTATTTCACATTGCTCCAGTTTACTCAGCTGTAGAAATGAGATGATAAGGACTGGGGTCCATATCATTCCACTGCAAAGTGGACATGGAGGTGCCACGGCCAAAAAGCACCCAGCACTCACTGTAAATGAGGTTGGTGTTAGGAAGGGCATCCAGCTGTAGAAATCAAGCCAGAATCAGTTCCCATCCCACCCTTGCAAGCAGGGAAAAGCTGGTGTAAAATGATGATGATGATGATTGTACTGGCTTTAAAAAATTCAACACTCCTTGTTCCCTTCCCCTACTACACACAACAATACCTCATTAACTTCCAAGATCCTACACAATAATTATGCTCACTGTGAAATACTAATTTAAAGGGAGGCTACTTTTGACACGATTTGTATTGATATGTTGTACAAAATACATATTTTACTACATTTTAAACTACCTCAACAAAATAAGGCTTTTGAGATTTTATTTGATTACAGTTTTAGAAAGTTGTTATTTTTTTTTTATTCAGTTTGTAAACTCACAAATATCAATTTTAGTTTTCAAAGTTAGAAAGATGAACTAAATCACTGAAAATTGTTTTAAAACCCTTTCATCACCATATTTCTAATAAAAGCCACTACCTATGTCATTAACCCTTTCATTGCCATATTTCTAATGAAAGACACTGTTCTAGCCCTTACTGGCCCCAACAAACTCTGCCATTACTACTACTGTCCTTCTACTCCTTACTAGCCCCAACAAACTGTGCCATTACCACTACTGTCCTTCTAGACCTTACCAGCCCCAACAAACTCTGCCATTACTACTACTGTCCTTCTAGCACTTACCAATCCCAACAAACTCTGCCATTACTACCTCTGTCCTTCTAGAACTTACCAACCCCAACAAACTCTGCCATTACTACTACTGTCCTTCTAGCCCTTACCAACTCCAACAAACTCTGCCATTACTACTACTGTCCTTCTAGCCCTTACCAACCCCAACAAACTCTGCCATTACTACTACTGTCCTTCTAGCCCTTACCAACCCCAACAAACTCTGCCATTACTACTACTGTCCTTCTAGCCCTTACTATCCCCAACAAACTCTGCCATTACTACTACTGTCCTTCTAGCCCTTACCAGCCCCAACAAACTCTACCATTACTACAACTGTCCTTCTAGCCCTTACCAACCCCACCAAACTCTGCTATTACTACTAGTGTCCTTCTAGCCCTTAGCAGCCCCAACAAACTCTGCCATTACTACTAGTGTCCTAGCCCTTACCAGCCCCAACAAACTCTGCCATTACTACTACTGTCCTTCTAGCCCTTACCAGCCCCAACAAACTCTGCCATTACTACTAGTGTCCTAGCCCTTACTATCCCCAACAAACTCTGCCATTACTACTACTGTCCTTCTAGCCCTTACCAGCCCCAACAAACTCTGCCATTACTACTACTGGCCTTCTAGCCCTTACCAGTCCCAACAAACTCTGCCATTACTACTACTGTCCTTCTAGCCCTTACCAATCCCAACAAACTCTGACATTACTACTACTGTCCTTCAAGCCCTTACTAGCCCCAACAAACTCTGTCATTATGACAACTGTCCGTCTAGACCTTACCATCCCCAACAAACTCTGCCATTACTACTACTCTCCTTCTAGCCCTTACTAGCCCCAACAAACTCTGCCATTACTACTACTGTCCTTCTAGCCCTTACCAGTCCCAAGAAACTCTGCCATTACTACTACTCTCCTTCTAGCCCTTACTAGCCCCAACAAACTCTGCCATTACTACTACTCTCCTTCTAGCCCTTACCAGTCCCAAGAAACTCTGCCATTACTACTACTGTCCTTCTAGCCCTTACTAGCCCCAACAAACTCTGCCATTACTACTACTGTCCTTCTAGCCCTTACCAGCCCCAACAAACTCTGCCAATACTACTACTGTCCTTCTAGCCCTTACCAACCCCACCAAACTCTGCCATTACTACTAGTGTCCTAGCACTTACCAACCCCAACAAACTCTGCCATTACTACTACTGTCCTTCTAGCCCTTACCAACCCCACCAAACTCTGCCATTAGTACTAGTGTCCTAGCACTTACCAACCCCAACAAACTCTGCCATTACTACTACTGCCCTTCTAGCACTTACCAACCCCAACAAACTCTGCCATTACTACTACTGTCCTTCTAGCCCTTACCAACCCCCCAAAACTCTGCCATTACTACTACTGTGCTTCTAGACCTTACCAGCCCTAACAAACTCTATCATTCCTACTACTGTCCTTCTAGCCCTCACTAGCCCCAACAAACTCTGCCTTTACCACTACTGTCCTTCTACATTTACCAACCCCAACAAACTCTGCCATTACTACTACTGTCCTTCTAGCCCTTACCAGCCCCAACAAACTCTGCCATTACTACTACTGCCCTTCTAGCCCTTACCAACCCCAACAAACACTGACATTACTACTACTGTCCTTCTAGCCCTTACCATCCCCAACAAACTCTGCCATTACTACTACTGTCCTTCTAGCCCTTACCAACCCCACCAAACTCTGCCATTACTACTACTGTCCTTCTAGCCCTTACCAACCCCACCAAACTCTGCCATTACTACTACTGTCCTTCTAGCCCTTACTATCCCCAACAAACTCTGCCATTACTACTACTGTCCTAGCCCTTACCAGCCCCAACAAACTCTGCCATTACTACTACTGTCCTTCTAGCCCTTACCAACCCCCCAAAACTCTGCCATTACTACTACTGTCCTTCTAGACCTTACCAGCCCTAACAAACTCTATCATTGCTACTACTGTCCTTCTAGCCCTCACTAGCCCCAACAAACTCTGCCTTTACCACTACTGTCCTTCTACATTTACCAGCCCCAACAAACTCTGCCATTACCACTACTGTCCTTCTAGCCCTTACCAGCCCCAGCAAACTCTGCCATTACTACTACTGTCCTTCTAGCCCTTACCAGCCCCAACAAACTCTGCCATTACTACTACTGTCCTTCTAGCCCTTACCAGCCCCAACAAACACTGCCATTACTACTACTGTCCTTCTAGCCCTTACCAGCCCCAACAAACACTGACATTACTACTACTGTCCTTCTAGCCCTTACCAGCCCCAACAAACTCTGCCATTACTACTACTGTCCTTCTAGCCCTTACCAGTCCCAACAAACTCTGCCATTACTACTACTGTCCTTCTAGCCCTTACCAATCCCAACAAACTCTGCCATTACTACTACTGTCCTTCTAGCCCTTACCAGCCCCAACAAACTCTGCCATTACTACTACTGTCCTTCTAGCCCTTACCAGCCCCAACAAACACTGCCATTACTACTACTGTCCTTCTAGCCCTTACCAGCCCCAACAAACACTGACATTACTACTACTGTCCTTCTTGCCTTTACCAGCCCCAACAAACTCTGCCATTACTACTACTGTCCTTCTAGCCCTTACCAACCCCACCAAACTCTGCCATTACTACTACTGTCCTTCTAGCCCTTACCAACCCCACCAAACTCTGCCATTACTACTACTGTCCTTCTAGCCCTTACTATCCCCAACAAACTCTGCCATTACTACTACTGTCCTTCTAGACCTTACCAGCCCCAACAAACACTGACATTACTACTACTGTCCTTCTAGCCCTTACCAACCCCACCAAACTCTGCCATTACTACTACTGTCCTTCTAGCCCTTACCAACCCCACCAAACTCTGCCATTACTACTACTGTCCTTCTAGCCCTTACTATCCCCAACAAACTCTGCCATTACTACTACTGTCCTTCTAGACCTTACCAGCCCCAACAAACACTGACATTACTACTACTGTCCTTCTAGCCCTTACCAACCCCACCAAACTCTGCCATTACTACTACTGTCCTTCTAGCCCTTACCAACCCCACCAAACTCTGCCATTACTACTACTGTCCTTCTAGCCCTTACTATCCCCAACAAACTCTGCCATTACTACTACTGTCCTTCTAGACCTTACCAGCCCCAACAAACACTGACATTACTACTACTGTCCTTCTAGCCCTTACCAGCCCCAACAAACTCTGCCATTACTACTACTGTCCTTCTGGCCCTTACCATCCCCAACAAACTATGTTATTACTACTACTGTCCTTCTAGCCCTTACCATCCCCAACAAACTCTGCCATTACTACTACTGTCCTTCTAGCCCTTACCATCCCCAACAAACTCTGCCATTACTACTACTGTCCTTCTAGCCCTTACCAACTCCAACAAACTCTGACATTACTACTACTGTCCTTCTAGCCCTTACCATCCCCAACAAACTCTGCCATTACTACTACTGTCCTTCTAGCCCTTACCAATCCCAACAAACTCTGACATTACTACTACTGTCCTTCAAGCCCTTACTAGCCCCAACAAACTCTGTCATTATGACAACTGTCCGTCTAGACCTTACCGGCCCCAACAAACTCTGCCATTACTACTACTGTCCTTCTAGCCCTTACCAGTCCCAACAAACTCTGCCATTACTACTACTGTACTTCTAGCCCTTACTATCCCCAACAAACTCTGCCATTACTACTACTGTCCTTCTAGCCCTTACCAGCCCCAACAAACTCTACCATTACTACTACTGTCCTTCTAGCCCTTACCAACCCCACCAAACTCTGCTATTACTACTAGTGTCCTTCTAGCCCTTAGCAGCCCCAACAAACTCTGCCATTACTACTAGTGTCCTAGCCCTACCAGCCCCAACAAACTCTGCCATTACTACTACTGGCCTTCTAGCCCTTACCAGTCCCAACAAACTCTGCCATTACTACTACTGTCCTTCTAGCCCTTACCAATCCCAACAAACTCTGACATTACTACTACTGTCCTTCAAGCCCTTACTAGCCCCAACAAACTCTGTCATTATGACAACTGTCCGTCTAGACCTTACCATCCCCAACAAACTCTGCCATTACTACTACTCTCCTTCTAGCCCTTACTAGCCCCAACAAACTCTGCCATTACTACTACTGTCCTTCTAGCCCTTACCAGTCCCAAGAAACTCTGCCATTACTACTACTGTCCTTCTAGCCCTTACCATCCCCAACAAACTCTGCCATTAATACTACTGTCCTTCTTGCCTTTACCAGCCCCAACAAACTCTGCCATTACTACTACTGTCCTTCTAGCCCTTACCAACTCCACCAAACTCTGCCATTACTACTAGTGTCCTTCTGGCCCTTACCATCCCCAACAAACTCTGCCATTACTACTACTGTCCTTCTAGCCCTTACCAGCCCCAACAAACTCTGCCATTACTACTACTGTCCTTCTAGCCCTTACCAACTCCACCAAACTCTGCCATTACTACTAGTGTCCTAGCACTTACCAACCCCAACAAACTCTGCCATTACTACTACTGTCCTTCTAGCCCTTACCAACCCCACCAAACTCTGCCATTACTACTAGTGTCCTAGCACTTACCAACCCCAACAAACTCTGCCTTTACCACTACTGTCCTTCTACATTTACCAGCCCCAACAAACTCTGCCATTACTACTACTGTCCTTCTAGACCTTACCAGCCCCAACAAACTCTGCCATTACTACTACTGTCCTTCTAGCCCTTACCAATCCCAACAAACTCTGACATTACTACTACTGTCCTTCTAGCCCTTACCAATCCCAACAAACTCTGCCATTACTACGACTGTCCTTCTAGCGCTTACCAACCCCAACAAACTCTGCCTTTGCTACTACTGTCCTTCTAGCCCTTACCATCCCCAACAAACTATGTTATTACTACTACTGTCCTTCTAGCCCTTCCCATCCCCAACAAACTCTGCCATTACTACTACTGTCCTTCTAGCCTTACCAGCCCTATCACACTCTGCCATTACTACTACTGTCCTTCTAGCCCTTACCAGCCCCAACAAACTCTGCCATTACTACTACTGCCCTTCTAGCCCTTACCAATCCCAACAAACTCTGACATTCCTACTACTGTCCTTCAAGCCCTTACCAGCCCCAACAAACTCTGTCATTATGACAACTGTCCGTCTAGACGTTACCAGTCCCAACAAACTCTGCCATTACTACTACTGTCCTTCTAGCCCTTACCATCCCCAACAAACTCTGCCATTACTACTACTGTCCTTCTAGCCCTTACCATCCCCAACAAACTCTGCCATTACTACTACTGTCCTTCTAGCCCTTACCAGCCCTAACAAACTCTGCCATTACTACTACTGTCCTTCTAGCCCTTACCAGTCCCAACAAACTCTGCCATTACTACTACTGTCCTTCTAGCCCTTACCAATCCCAACAAACCCTGCCATTACTACTACTGTCCTTCAAGCCCTTACCAGCCCCAACAAACTCTGTCATTATGACAACTGTCCGTCTAGACGTTACCAGTCCCAACAAACTCTGCCATTACTACTACTGTCCTTCTAGCCCTTACCATCCCCAACAAACTCTGCCATTACTACTACTGTCCTTCTAGCCCTTACCATCCCCAACAAACTCTGCCATTACTACTACTGTCCTTCTAGCCCTTACCATCCCCAACAAACTCTGCCATTACTACTACTGTCCTTCTAGCCCTTACCATCCCCAACAAACTCTGCCATTACTACTACTGTCCTTCTAGCCCTTACCATCCCCAACAAACTCTGCCATTACTACTACTGCCCTTCTAGACCTTACTATCCCCAACAAACTCTGCCATTACTACTACTGTCCTTCTAGCCCTTACCAACCCCCAAAAACTCTGCCATTATTACTACTGTCCTTCTAGACCTTACCAGCCCTAACAAACTCTATCATTGCTACTACTGTCCTTCTAGCCCTCACTTGCCCCAACAAACTCTGCCTTTACCACTACTGTCCTTCTACATTTACCAGCCCCAACAAACTATGCCATTACCACTACTGTCCTTCTAGCCCTTACCAGCCCCAGCAAACTCTGCCATTACTACTACTGTCCTTCTAGCCCTTACCAATCCCAACAAACTCTGCCATTACCACTACTGTCCTTCTAGCCCTTACCAGCCCCAACAAACTCTGCCATTACTACTACTGTCCTTCTAGCCTTACCAGCCCCAACAAACTCTGCCATTGCTACTACTGTCCTTGTAGCCCTTACCAACCCCAACAAACTCTGCCATTACTACTAATGTCCTTCTAGCCCTTACCAGCCCCAACAAACTCTGCCATTACTACTACTGTCCTTCTTGCCCTTACTAGCCCCAACAAACTCTGCCATTACTACTACTGTCCTTCTAGCCCTTACCAGTCCCAACAAACTCTGCCATTACTACTACTGTCCTTCTAGCCCTTACTAGCCCCAACAAACTCTGCCATTACTACTACTGTCCTTCTAGCCCTTACCATCCCAACAAACTCTGCCATTGCTACTACTGTCCTTCTAGCCCTTACTATCCCCAAAAAACTCTGCCATTACTACTACTGTCCTTCTAGCCCTTACCAACCCCACCAAACTCTGCCATTACTACTAGTGTCCTAGCACTTACCAACCCCAACAAACTCTGCCATTACTACTACTGTCCTTCTAGCCCTTACCAGCCCCAACAAACTCTGCCATTACTACTACTGTCCTTCTAGCCCTTAGTAACCCCAACAAACTCTGCCATTACTACTACTGTCCTTCTAGACCTTACCAGCCCCAACAAACTCTGCCATTACTACTACTGCCCTTCTAGCACTTACCAACGCCAACAAACTCTGCCATTACTACTACTGTCCTTCTAGCCCTTACCAACCCCAACAAACTCTGCCATTACTACTACTGCCCTTCTAGCCCTTACCAGCCACAACAAATTCTGCCATTACTACTGCTGTCCTTCTAGCCCTTACCAGCCCCAACAAACTCTGCCATTACTACTACTGCCCTTCTAGCCCTTACCAGCCACAACAAATTCTGCCATTACCACTACTGTCCTTCTAGCCCTTACCAGCCCCAACAAACTCTGCCATTACTACTACTGCCCTTCTAGCCCTTACCAGCCCCAACAAACTCTGCCATTACCACTACTGTCCTTCTAGCCCTTACCAGCCCCAACAAACTCTGCCATTACTACTACTGTCCTTCTAGCCCTTACCAACCCCAACAAATTCTGCCATTACTACTGCTGTCCTTCTAGCCCTTACCAGCACCAACAAATTCTGCCTTTAATACTACTGTCCTTCTAGCCCTTACCAGCCCCAACAAACTCTGCCATTACTACTACTGCCCTTCTAGCCCTTACCAGCCCCAACAAATTCTGCACTTTACTACTACTCTCCTTCTAGCCCTTACCAACCCCAATAAATTCTGCCATTACTACTACTGTCCTTCTAGCCCTTACCAGCCCCAACAAACTCTGCCATTACTACTACTGTCCTTCTAGCCCTTACCAGCCCCAACAAACACTGACATTACTACTACTCTCCTTCTAGCCCTTACCAGCCCCAACAAACTCTGCAATTACTACTACTGTCCTTCTAGCCCTTACCAGCCCCAACAAACTCTGCCATTACTACTACTCTCCTTCTAGCCTTACTAGCCCCAACAAACTCTGCCATTACTACTACTGTCCTTCTAGACCTTACCAGCCCCAACAAACTCTGCCATTACTACTACTGTCCTTCTAGCCCTTACCAGCCCCAACAAACTCTGCCATTGCTACTACTGTCCTTCTAGCCCTTACCAACCCCAACAAACACTGACATTACTACTACTGTCCTTCTAGCCCTTACCAGTCCCAACAAACTCTGCCATTACTACTACTGTCCTTCTAGACCTTACCAGCCCCAACAAACTCTGCCATTACTACTACTGTCCTTCTAGCCCTTACTAGCCCCAACAAACTCTGCCATTACTACTACTGTCCTTCTAGCCCTTACCAACCCCAACAAACACTGACATTACTACTACTGTCCTTCTAGCCCTTACCAGCCCCAACAAACTCTGCCATTACTACTACTGTCCTTCTAGACCTTACCAGCCCCAACAAACTCTGCCATTACTACTACTGTCCTTCTAGCCCTTACCAACCCCACCAAACTCTGCCATTGCTACTACTGTCCTTCTAGCCCTTACCAGCCCCAACAAACACTGACATTACTACTACTGTCCTTCTAGCCCTTACCAGCCCCAACAAACACTGACATTACTACTACTGTCCTTCTAGCCGTTACCAGCCCCAACAAATTCTGCCATTACTACTACTGTCCTTCTAGCCCTTACCAGCCCCAACAAACTCTGCCATTGCTACTACTGTCCTTCTAGCCCTTACCAACCCCAATAAACACTGACATTACTACTACTGTCCTTCTAGCCCTTACCAGTCCCAACAAACTCTGCCATCACTACTACTGTCCTTCTAGACCTTACCAGCCCCAACAAACTCTGCCATTACTACTACTGTCCTTCTAGACCTTACCAGCCCCAGCAAACTCTGCCATTACTACTACTGTCCTTCTAGCCCTTACCAACCCCAACAAACACTGACATTTCTACTACTGTCCTTCTAGCCCTTACCAACCCCAACAAATACTGACATTACTACTACTGTCCTTCTAGCCCTTACCAGCCCCAACAAACTCTGCCATTACTACTACTGTCCTTCTAGCCCTTACTAGCCCCAACAAACTCTGCCATTACTACTACTGTCCTTCTAGCCCTTACCAACCCCAACAAACACTGACATTACTACTACTGTCCTTCTAGCCCTTACCAGCCCCAACAAACTCTGCCATTACTACTACTGTCCTTCTAGCCCTTACCAGCCCCAACAAACTCTGCCATTACTACTACTGTCCTTCTAGCCCTTACTAGCCCCAACAAACTCTTCCATTACTACTACTGTCCTTCTAGCCCTTACCAACCCCAACAAACACTGACATTACTACTACTGTCCTTCTAGCCCTTACCAGCCCCAACAAACACTGACATTACTACTACTGTCCTTCTAGCCCTTACCAGCCCCAACAAACACTGCCATTACTACTACTGTCCTTCTAGCCCTTACCAACCCCAACAAACTCTGACATTACTACTACTGTCCTTCTAGCCCTTACCAACCCCAACAAACACTGACATTACTACTACTGTCCTTCTAGCCCTTACCAGCCTCAACAAACACTGACATTACTACTACTGTCCTTCTAGCCCTTACCAACCCCAACAAACTCTGCCATTACTACTACTGTCCCTCTAGCCCTTACCAACCCCAACAAACACTGACATTACTACTACTGTCCTTCTAGCCCTTACCAGCCTCAACAAACACTGACATTACTACTACTGTCCTTCTAGCCCTTACCAACCCCAACAAACTCTGCCATTACTACTACTGTCCTTCTAGCCCTTACCAACCCCAACAAACACTGACATTACTACTACTGCCCTTCTAGCCCTTACCAATCCCAACAAACACTGACATTACTACTACTGTCCTTCTAGCCCTTACCAACCCCAACAAACTCTGCCATTTCTACTACTGTCCTTCTAGCCCTTACCAACCCCAACAAACACTGACATTACTACTACTGTCCTTCTAGCCCTTACCAGTCCCAACAAACACTGCCATTACTACTACTGTCCTTCTAGCCCTTACCAGCCTCAACAAACACTGACATTACTACTACTGTCCTTCTAGCCCTTACCAGTCCCAACAAACTCTGCCATTACTACTACTGTCCTTCTAGCCCTTACCAGCCCCAACAAACACTGCCATTACTACTACTCTCCTTCCAGACCTTACCAATCCCAACAAACACTGCCATTTCTACTACTGTCCTTCTAGCCCTTACCAACCCCAACAAACTCTGCCATTACTACTACTGTCCTTCTAGCCCTTACCAGCCCCAACAAACACTGCCATTACTACTACTCTCCTTCCAGACCTTACCAACCCCAACAAACACTGACATTACTACTACTGTCCTTCTAGCCCTTACCAACCCCAACAAACACTGCCATTACTACTACTCTCCTTCCAGACCTTACCAATCCCAACAAACACTGCCATTTCTACTACTGTCCTTCTAGCCCTTACCAACCCCAACAAACACTGACATTACTACTACTGTCCTTCTAGCCCTTACCAGCCCCAACAAACACTGCCATTACTACTACTCTCCTTCCAGACCTTACCAATCCCAACAAACACTGCCATTTCTACTACTGTCCTTCTAGCCCTTACCAACCCCAACAAACTCTGCCATTACTACTACTGTCCTTCTAGCCCTTACCAGCCCCAACAAACTCTGCCATTACTACTACTGTCCTTCTAGCCCTTACCAGCCCCAACAAACACTGCCATTACTACTACTCTCCTTCCAGACCTTACCAATCCCAACAAACACTGCCATTTCTACTACTGTCCTTCTAGCCCTTACCAACCCCAACAAACTCTGCCATTACTACTACTGTCCTTCTAGCCCTTACCAGCCCCAACAAACTCTGCCATTACTACTACTGTCCTTCTAGCCCTTACCAGCCCCAACAAACACTGCCATTACTACTACTCTCCTTCCAGACCTTACCAATCCCAACAAACACTGCCATTTCTACTACTGTCCTTCTAGCCCTTACCAACCCCAACAAACTCTGCCATTACTACTACTGTCCTTCTAGCCCTTACCAGCCCCAACAAACTCTGCCATTACTACTACTGTCCTTCTAGCCCTTACCAGCCCCAACAAACACTGCCATTACTACTACTCTCCTTCCAGACCTTACCAATCCCAACAAACACTGCCATTTCTACTACTGTCCTTCTAGCCCTTACCAACCCCAACAAACTCTGCCATTTCTACTACTGTCCTTCTAGCCCTTACCAACCCCAACAAACTCTGCCATTACTACTACTGTCCTTCTAGCCCTTACCAGCCCCAACAAACTCTGACATTGCTACTACTGTCCTTCTAGCCCTTACCAACCCCAACAAACACTGACATTACTACTACTGTCCTTCTAGCCCTTACCAACCCCAACAAACACTGACATTACTACTACTGCCCTTCTCGCCCTTACCATCCCCAACAAACTCTGACATTACTACTACTCTCCTTCTAGCCCTTACCAACCCCAACAAACTCTGCCATTACTACTACTGTCCTTCTAGCCCTTACCAACCCCAACAAACACTGACATTACTACTACTCTCCTTCTAGCCCTTACCAACCCCAATAAACACTGCCATTTCTACTACTGTCCTTCTAGCCCTTACCAACCCCAACAAACACTGACATTACTACTACTGTCCTTCTAGCCCTTACCAACCCCAATAAACACTGCCATTACTACTACTGTCCTTCTAGCCCTTACCAGCCCCAACAAACACTGCCATTTCTACTACTGTCCTTCTAGCCCTTACCAGCCCCAACAAACACTGCCATTACTACTACTGTCCTTCTAGCCCTTACCAGTCCCAACAAACACTGCCATTACTACTACTGTCCTTCTAGCCCTTACCAACCCCAACAAACACTGCCATTTCTACTACTGTCCTTCTAGCCCTTACCAATCCCAACAAACACTGCCATTACTACTACTCTCCTTCCAGACCTTACCAACCCCAACAAACACTGACATTACTACTACTCTCCTTCTAGCCCTTACCATCCCCAACAAACTCTGCCATTACTACTACTGTCCTTCTAGCCCTTACCAACCCCAACAAACTCTGCCATTTCTACTACTGTCCTTCTAGCCCTTACCAACCCCAACAAACACTGCCATTACTACTACTGTCCTTCTAGCCCTTACCAATCCCAACAAACACTGACATTACTACTACTCTCCTTCTAGCCCTTACCAACCCCAACAAACACTGCCATTACTACTACTGTCCTTCTAGCCCTTACCAGCCCCAACAAACTCTGCCATTACTACTACTGTCCTTCTAGCCCTTACCAGTCCCAACAAACTCTGCCATTTCTACTACTGTCCTTCTAGCCCTTACCAACCCCAACAAACACTGACATTACTACTACTGCCCTTCTCGCCCTGCACTAAAGTATTCTTGTTTACCGTTATGTTTGGATGAGCTGAGGATAAATGGAACAACCGCGAATAAATAAATGAATATAAATCCACGAGTTACCTAGCGTCCTTTCAAAGCTTTACTTCAGAGACAGGAAGGATACACACTCCCCCACAAAAATTCCACCTCTCCCATGAGTGATGGCAAATGCCTAAAACTCTGAGTTTGAACTATCAACGTAAGCACAATGAAAGTAGGAGGAGGAGAAAACGTAGAGATGTTAGAGTGAAATGAAATTGATGTATGTAGTGTGCAAGAAACTAGATGGAGAGGCGAGTCCGCTAGAGTGCTTGTAGCCAAAAATCAGTGTCATGAATTTTTCTGGGTGGGAAATTACGAGATGGGTGGTGTAGGTATACTATTAGTTGACAAATGGGTAGATAAGGTAATCTAAGTAAACAGGGTGAACGCAAGAATCATTAAACTCAGACTAGTCCTGAATAAAAACAATTGCTACAATCATATCAGCTTATGCACCCCAATCGGGGTTGCCAGACGAACTTAAGGATAGGTTTTACGAGTCCTTAATGCACGCCACTGTCCTAACAAACAACAATGACTCCCTAATCATTGCAGGAGACTTTAACAGACACGTTGGTAAACACCATGACAGCTTATATAGAGTCCATGGAGGCCATGGGGTTGGCACAAGAAATGAAGAAGGCTTCAGGCATCTAGAGCTCTGTAATGCCAATGACATGTCGATATGTAACACAAACTTCAGAAAACCTGATAACCATCTGATCACCTATAGATCAGGGGAGCATTCTAGTCAGATAGATTTTATCCTCATCAGAGGACGTGACAGATGGTTGGTTGTAAACACAAAAGCCTTCCCTGGTGAGGAATGTACCTCCCAACATAACTTAGTTGTCAGCGACCTCATTGTCAGAACTAGACAAACCTGGAAATAGAAGGCAACCCGGAGAAGAAAGATCTTGAAGCTGAAAGACCCCTCAGCCAGGAACAGATTTAAAGATATCCTACTCGACGCCTATGACAGTAAAGAAGAAGAGATACAGACATTCAATGTAGAAGAGCACTGGGAGTTCCTAAAAAATAACTTACTAAAGGCGATGGATGAGATCTGTAGTAGGAGCAAGACCACGGGGAGGAGGAGAGTGACTTGGTGGTGGAACAATAAGATAGATGAGGCAGTTAAGGCCAAGAGACAGGCATGGAAAGAATGGAGGAACGGGGGAAACAGGGTACATTACATAGAGACCAGGAGGGAAGCTAGGCGACAAGTATACTTAGCTAGGAGGGAAGCAGAGGATAGAAAATTCAAACATGTTTTGCAGTCTGAGTACCAGAAACAGGAGGCAGTGTGTCAGAGAGAATTGTGATGTCATTGGAGAGAAGTGTATCTGGATTGATAAAGCTGAGCTTGCCCTCACAAGTGCTGAGAAGAAAGCTGCGTGGAAGAGCCATTATTAAAGATTACTAAATGAGGAAAATGCATGGGAAAAAGAGACCCTACCCCAAGTAGACCCTATAGAGGGGCCAACAGTACAAGTCAGCAGCAGCGTATTAAGTAAGGCAATTAAAGATATGAAGACTGGGAAGGCAACCTGTCGTTCAGGTATAGCTGCCGAGATGCTGAAGGCATCTGGGTCTGCAGGTCACACTATAAACACACGTATTTTTAACCAGGTATTACTAGGTATCATACCAAAGGATTGGTGCAGTAGCATCATTGTCAACTGCTACAAAGGTAAAGGTAATGCACTAGATAGAGGAAACTATAGAGGTATAAAGCTGATGGACCAGGTCATGAAAGTAACAGAAAGAGTTATAGCACAGTTGATTAGGGACCGGGTAAAACTAGATGAGATGCAATTTGAGTTTGTACCAGGAAGAGGCACCACTGATGCCCTCTTCCTTGTGAGGCAGTTCCAGGAAAAGTACCTAGCTAAAAGTAAGCCACTCTACCTGGCATTCGTCAATCTTGAGAAAGCCTTTGACAGAGTTCCACGTGCTATAATCTGGTGGGCTCTTAGAAAACTAGGAGTAGATGAATGGCTTGTGAAAGCTGTACAAGCCATGTATAGGGGAGCGGCCAGCAAAGTTAGGGTTAATGACTATAACGAGGAATTTAGCGTACAGGTTGGGGTCCACCAGGGCTCTGTTCTTAGCCCTCTCCTGTTCATCATAGTCCTGCAGGCAATAACGGAGGAGTTTAAGACCGGATCCCCATGGGAACTCCTGTATGCAGATGACCTCGCACTTATAGCTGAATCTATGGAGGAACTAAAGAAGAAATTCCAAACATGGAAGCAGGGACTAGAAAGAAAGGGTCTGAAAGTCAACCTGACAAAGACTAAGGTCCTTGTAAGTAGACAAGAAAACAGAAGCCAGATCCCCTCAGGGAAATGGCCTTGCTCAGTATGTAGGAAAGGTGTAGGTAGGAACTCCATCCTCTGCCCCAGATGCAAACAATGGGTACACAAGAGATGTAGCGGGATCTCAGGAAGTTTAACTAAGAATGTAAGCTTCACATGTAGCAGCTGTGTTGGGACAGCAAGCAGCAAACAGCCACAGGAAACAAGTACCACCAATCTCTGGGAGGGCTCTGTAGAAACAGTAGACAGCTTCTGCTACCTAGGTGACCAAATTAACAGTGGAGGTGGGTGTTCGGAAAGTACAGTAACTAGGGTAAGAACGGGATGGAAGAAGTTCAGGGAACTACTACCACTGCTAGCTGCAAAAGGCTTCTCCCTCAAAATGAAAGGCAGACTGTATGATGCGTGTATCCTAACAGCAATGTTGCATGGTAGTGAGACCTGGGCATTGTGTGGAGAAGACTTGCGCACGTTAGAAAGAAACAAAACCTGTATGCTCCAATGGATGTGTAATAGTAATATACGCGAACGGCAAAGCATAAACAAATTGAGAAAGAGACTCAGCATAAGAGGAAACAAATGCTGTGTGCAGGAGAGGCGGTTGCATTAAAATGGACATGTGATGCGTATGAAGGATGACAGGTGCATAAAAAGGTGCAGAGTACTAGAAGTCAATGGAAACCCCGGAGTAGGGAGACCCAAGAAGACCTGGGATGAGGTGATAAAAGCCGACCTTACCCAATTGCACCATCACGCAATAATACAGAAGGCCCGACCCCCTACAGGAACAAGCCGAAGCTGAAGCATATAGACAATATGCCCCCACACCCTGCCACTGCAAAGTGGTCGTGGAGGTGTCACGGCAAAAAAGCACCCAGCCCACACTGTAAAGTGGACGTATAGGCACCACAGAAAAAAGCACCCAGCACTCACTGTAAATGAGGTTGGTGTTAGGAAGGGCATCCAGCTGTAGAAATCAAGCCAGAATCAGTTCCCGTATGAGCAAGACAAGGTCAGCCGACTGGACACTCCCCACAACAGGACAACCCATCTAACCCATGCTAGCATAGAAGAACGGACATAAAACGGTGATGATGATGATGAATCTTACATGTGTATATATATATATATATACAGTATTTACGTATCGAGAGAGAGAAAAAAAAGGGGAGGATAGGTGATACATATAGTTATTTGCCAAGTAGCGTATGCCAAAGGTGCTCGATACTAGTGCCGGCAGTATTAAATATTCGAAGTGTTAATATTTAGTGGGCTAGAGATTTAGCAGAGTGTAAGCACGTGGGAAAGTAAGAAATCGGAGAATATACCGTTAAAACATGTTTATTTAAAACAGCACCTTCGTACGTTTCACCCAGTTGGGCTTCTCAAGGGCATAAATAATGAAAAGTGTTCCTTATATTGCTCGGAAAGAGTTTTTGGGGTTAAATCCACGTCAAGGTTCATTGCTCTCAAAAATAGCTTGTTTTGATTTTGCAGCAGGTCAAGGGAGGTAACTCTGGCCCGTGTTAGGGTAGTCTTTCCCGGATAAATTTTTTATCCGCTACGAGATGAGGTTACAACTTACCATTGTCGATACGCATGTAATCAACTCTTATTTTGAGAGTTTTTTTTTGCCGCATCTGTTTGTCTGAGTCATTTGAGGCTGGGTCTGGTATGCAAGGATTGTTTCCTGGGTGTTATTTTGCAGCGCCTGCTCGCCGTGTTAAGACTTGTTGCAGGGACATCTGGTGCATGGTTTCACTCCTCATCCTTAACCCATCTGAAGAAGGATATTTTTAAGCAATGTGTACAACTTATCGCTGTTTCAGCTCTGCTGTTGATGAGCTCGTGGGGTGCAGTTATGATGTGGTAGAGCTCCATGAGGCAAAGATCGCATTTCCTCTTGAAGTTGTACAGTGCAGCCCTGCCGACAATATCCCAGTGCGTGGAGAAGCTGATGTTTAAGTCCTTTAGTGATGTGATGTAGTCCACGGGCGAAGTGGAGTGTCTTAGTTTTTTATTTGTGAAAGAGTGGAGATGTGTTCGAAACCTAATTTTGAACGGGCCGGAGGTAGCCCCTATATAATGTTTAACGCTATTGTGGTTAGTTATAGTGCATCTATATATAACCCTATCAGTCAAGCAGTATCCTCTAAGGGGGCAGCGTCCTCTGTCGCGGCAGTTGCAATTTCTGTCGCAGTTCCGTCTATTTCCCACGGTAAGGCTATCATTGTTGCTGCCTACGTTGTTACCTACGCTACCGCAGCAGTCGTTAGCACCATTACAACCCACAGCACGCGGGGTGGTGCGATTATTATTCCGCACGTCATGTCCTGCATGTTCCCCAGTTATTTCGCAGTTATGCTGGTTGCGTCTGCGGATGCCGTTGCCAGCACTAATGGATGCTGCCAGGGAGTTAAGGCCGATAGAGTTATTGTCAGGTGTAGGTGCGTCTGTGTCGAGGTGCTGTGTCTTGGTAATCTTACTGTGGTTCGTTGTTCCTATGATGTCTGCTAGGTTAGGAGTAGTAGAGAAGGATATTTTTATATTGTTCCTATTAAGAATTTTTCTATACCTACGGGGTATGTTGGAGGCCACACTCCGAGAGTAGGGGGTGGGTGGGGGTTGTAACCATAGGACGTTACGGTGGCGATTACGTGTCCTTGTACATTTGCTACGGGTGGTTCCATCTAGGTGACCACTCTTATGTGTGTTAATGCGCAGTCGCCCGTTCGGTGCCCCTTTCACTTTATGCTCGGGTGCACTCTTCCTACCTCTTCCATGTTTATGTACAGGAAGATGTTGGTTGGAAGGCGTTGGTAGTAGGCCGTCGCCTTTGTTGGTTTTGTAATAAAGGAATAGTTTGAGTTATTTACAGTGGTCACCGTCGCCGGGGTCGTGATCTTTGGTGCGGTTATCTATTCTATTATATCCGACCTCAACGATGTTGCCACATGATCGGTTACAGGTATGGCTTATTATAACGTTCGTTTTATGAAGGGGTGGTTTCTAGAGCTAGTTAGGATGGAGGAAATTCTTCGGTTAAAGCCGGTGCTTATCAAGGCCCTATTGTAGTAATCTGCCGCTTGGTTGAAGATATCCCCATTGGCGGATAGTCTCGAGATTCTATGTGAGATACTATAGACTATGGAGTTGAGAGTCTGCTTAGGGTGGTTGGAGGCATAATTAATATAAGAGAGGCACTCTCCAGGCTTATGGTATGGCTTGTATAAGCCCGTACTCAACTCCAGGGTCACGTCCAGGAAGTTGACAACCCTGTGGTTGAGGTCTATAGTTACGGATAGGCCGTATGACTTGAAGAACCTGTGTATATGTTTGTTAATGTTCTCTATCCTACGGGGTCTATGGTTCCTAACGGTAAACAAGGCGTTGTCCCTATATACACCTCCTTGTAGGGCCGGTATCTCGTCCCTAAGCTTATGTAGGAGGTATATCCCAACCAGGTCAGTTGCTTGCGCTGAGTCACTGGACCCCATCGTGACATCAAAGTTATCAGGACGGTTGGTTCTGGTCCAGTGGGGGCCTTTGAACTGGATAATGGTTCTACGCGCCACTAGAATTATGTCTATTTCTTTTTTAGTGAGGCTAGTGTTAGATTTAGCTAAGATGAGTGCCTTATTTAAGAGTATGGGGGAGGTAGAGGCGTAGTAACTATCTATGACAAACTGGATGAACTTCAGGGTGGCTTTATCCGGCAACTCGGTGAACCAATTTATGACTTGGTCGGTGTTGCCCCAGAGGCAGACCTTAGCCTTTCTATTAAGCTCCAGGAGTACTCTGTCGAGGATCACTTTACTAATCTTACCTATATCTGATGTAGAGGGGCATATTAGTCTAATAGAGGGGCTTTCATTAAAGTCATATTTGTGATCCTTAAGAGAGAATCTAGGCATCAGAGGGACGTACGGGTTAGTGTACTTTTCTATTTCTAAGCTGGTGACTATATCCTTCCCTACTCTATTTATGTCATTTAGGGTACTAGAGGGTGTCTTTTTGTAGTCTTTGTGTAGTTCCTAATAGATGAATTTTTTATACTTACTCGCGTCCATCTTGTACAGCTTTTTGGTTTTGTTGGAGGTGACGAAGAGGTGCGGGTCATTCTTGATCTTAGTTATTAGTGTATCAAGGGACGTTAAGAATGGATTGCTGCATTGGTGTTTCTTTCTGAACTTAACGTTTTTGATCATTTTCAGCAGGTCCTCTTCAAAGGAGTCCAGTAAGGTGTTGTGCGGTGGGTTTCGGTATGTTTTGAAGCCATACCTCTCTTTGAGTTCAGGAAGGTTACGGGTGTTCTTATCCAGGTGGTAGGCCTTCCATCTGACCATATATATATATATATGTATACATCATACATGTATATATAAACACATATAATCATATATATATATATATGAAAAAAAGAAAAAGAATGACTTCACATGTGTTAAATAATTTGATTTAATTTTATAATATTATAACATTACGAGTTGGTAGATCTAGTTACGTATATATAAGAGGGATCTGATGCTGTTTACTTGAGAGAAGACTGCGTTGGTATGGTCACATGATGCGCATGAAAGACGACAGCTGTATAAAAAAGTGCAGGGCAATAAAAATAGACGGTAGCTACGGAGTAGGCAGACCCAGAAAAACCTGGGACGACTTGCTAAATTCCGACCTCACACACTTACACCTCTCCAAGACAATGTCACTAGACCGTGATCTTTGGCGCTACACAGTAATACAGAAGACCCGCTTTACCTAAATACAAAGTGAAACCTACAGTCAGTAGGCACCTCTAACAAAATACACCCCCGTCCCACTACCCCCACCCCATCCACACCACCCCTTTCAATGTAAAGTTATGTTGGTACCACAACATCCAGTCCGAAACAAATGAGGTCGTGTAGGTGTCACGACAAAAAACACACGATCCACGCTGTAATGTGGCCGTGTAGGCAACACAGTAAAAACCTCCCAGCCCCACACTGTAAGCGTGGTTGGTGTTAGGAAGAGCATCCAGCCATAGAAAACCTGCCAGACAGTCCTATACGAGTGAGACGACCAATCTTGTCTCACGTGGGACAATTCTTGTCTAAACCCATGCTCGCCTGGAAGATGGACGTTAAACGATGATGATGATGATGATATATATATATATATATCACCTTGATCACCTTGACCGACCAGTCTGTCGGGCACCAATCGGCGTCGCTGGTCACAGCACATCGTGCTGTTTTAGCAATAAGATAATGCAATCCCACTGGGCGGGCAGGCTGGTACTCATTTCTACAGCTGAGTAAACTGGAGCAACGTGAAATAAAGTATCTTGTTCAAGGAAATATATATGTATATATATATATATATATATATATATATATATATATAAACGTTTGAATATGTATAATAAAGCCAAAACAATGCAGGTATGGACATAGAAAAAAGAATGCAATTGCAAAAGATATTGTTGACAATTCGTCTTTTACCTTAGATTTATTTAAATGTCCTTAATTTTTGAGATAATATCTCTTCTTCAGAGGGAAATAAAGGTCTCAAACCAGCGTTCTAAATATCTTGCCAAGCCATGCTGACAGGAAATAGTATAGAGTATCTGTTCTATCTCTAATGTCAAAGAGTTAAAATTAGGTGGATAAAGAGTAGTCTCCCTTTAAAAGGGGTTTGTTTAGGTTTTTTTTTTTATATATACATGCCTGTTTAAGTGTGTGGGAGAATGCATGAAGGTGTAAGTATGTGAGTGTGTGTGTGTGAGTGTGAGAAGATAAGTCTATTCGTAAATGTGGGGGATAGGTGTTATCTGGTGTTAGAACTGGTTTTGTGTGTGTATGTGTGAGAGAGAATAAGTGGAGGTGTAAGCGTGTGTGTGCGCGCGTGCGTGTGTGTGTGTAGGGTGTGTAAATATGGGGCTAGAAGCCCTATCAGGTTATAAATTGGGTGTTGAGTTCTAGTCTATTATTGATTGGTGGTTGTGTTTTATCTATAATTAGTGCTTCCTTAATTCTAAGATTGCCGAGGTTAAATGCAAAAACACCGACAAAACCATAACAGTTAGGATAGAAACTAAGGAAAGAAACCTCAGCAATCTTAGAATTAAGGAAGCACTAATTATAGATAAAACACAACCACCTATCAATAATAGACTAGAACTCAACACCCAATTTATAACCTGATAGGGCTTCTAGACCCATATTTACACACCCCACACACAACGCACGCGCGCACACACACGCTTACACCTCCACTTATTCTCTCTCACACATACACACACAAAACCAGTTCTAACACCAGATAACACCTATCCCCCACATTTACGAATAGACTTATCTTCTCACACTCACACACACACACTCACATACTTACACCTTCATGCATTCTCCCACACACTTAAACAGGCATGTATATATAAAAAAAAAAACCTAAACAAACCCCTTTTAAAGGGAGACTACTCTTTATCCACCTAATTTTAACTCTTTGACATTAGAGATAGAACAGATACTCTATACTATATCCTGTCAGCATGGGTTGGCAAGATATTTAGAACGCTGGTTTGAGACCTTTATTTCCCTCTGAAGAAGAGATATTATCTCGAAAATTAAGGACATTTAAATAAATCTAAGGTAAAAGACGAATTGTCAACAATATCTTTTGCAATTGCATTCTTTTTTCTATGTCCATACCTGCATTGTTTTGGCTTTATTATACATATTCAAACGTTTATACCTCATTACACAATGCTTCAAGTGAACTATAACCTCCTCCATATATATATATATATATATATATATATATACATATAATCATACATGTATATCATCATCATCATCATCATTTTACGTCCGCTTTTCCCTGCTTGCAAGGGTGGGACGGGAACTGATTCTGGCTTGATTTCTACAGCTGGATGCCCTTCCTAACACCAACCTCATTTACAGTGAGTACTGGGTGCTTTTTTGCTGTGGCACCTCCACAACCACTTTGCAGTTGAATGATAGGGACCCCAGCCCCTATCATCTCATTTCTACAGCTGAGTAAACTGGAGCAATGTGAAATAAAGTGTCTTGCTCAAGGAAACAACACATCACCCGGTCTGAGAATTGAACTCACAACCTTTCGATTGCAAGGCCAATGCCCTAACCACTAAGCCATGTGCCTCCATGTACATATAACCATATACATATAATCATACATGTATATATATATACACATATAATCAAATAGATATATATATATACACATATAATCATACATATATAATTGTATATGTATATATAGTAAGTCATCATGGTAATTTCTTTTTCTTTTTTTACAGAATCCTTGTTGGAATGAACAGTTTGAATTTGAAGTGGATGAAGAACATCGTTTTCTAAATATTTGTTTATGGTGCAGGGAACCAGACAAAATAGATAAACATGATAAAGTTACCAAACGGAAAAAGAATATTCGAATTGGACATGTGAGTAAAAGTGTATTCCTCTTTATGAAACTGCTTCGCCTAATGTCCATAATGTCGTAGGTTTGTTTTGGGATCAGGCAGCATGTTGGGTTCTTGAATATTTTACATCATGATCAGCTCCTTATTTCTGCCAGAAGTTGTGACTAACAGATAGTATCAGCAGTCAAATAACCAATAGAAATATTTTTTTTAGGGAGAGAAGTGTGGGTCTGATCTGATGATTAGCTCTTTTCTTCTGTCAGGAGTTGTGACTAACAGACAGTGTCAATAATGGAAAGACCAATGGAAACATTGTTTCTTTGGTCTCATCTGATGATTAGTTCCTTTCTTTTTTCTATTCTTTTACTGCTCACAGTCATGCTGGAGCATACATAGCTCTTGTGGACATTTAATACCAACACAATTGAAACTGCTCCTGGTTCTATGAGACAAAATATTTCAATTTAAAATGTCTATATTAAATCCTTCTAGCATAATTTTATGTAAGAACTTTTGTTAAGTAATGTTCTAAACATCAGCTTAACCCTTTCGCATTTAAACCAGCTGTATCCAGCCAGAATTCTCTCATCCCTTTCTGTTCAAACCAGATGCTCATACTTATGTTAAGGTATTTTTCTCAAAATAGATAACATCATCAAGTTCTCGTAGATTCTATATTATGTGAGATAATTATGTGAAATAAAGTGTTTACCGTGGAAATACAATAGTAAATATAAATGTAAATGCTAAAGGATTAATAAAGAAAAAGTTAATTTTACAAAATTTCTTCAGATTTTAAATTATTTTCAAAATTAAAACACATTCACAGAGTATGCAATGCATTTTATCTTGCCTCCAGCATTACCACTTTACAGAGTGTACAGGGTTTATTTTATTGTGACACCAGCACTAACATGGTGTTATTTAACTTGTCAGAAGGTGATCTCTGACTTGCACTTGATAGGTTTGATGCCGAGTGCTGCATGGATGGAATGAAAATCAGTGCTACAAAGATGTGAGACATGTGTCCTCTCAAGGAAGCCTGTGCACTTCATTCTACATGTGAATGGAGTTCTACTGAAGCAGGTAGAGAGGTTCAAGTACCTTGGGGTTGTGTTCATGAATAATGGAAGGCAGGAGGCTTAATTAAGTGAAAGAATTGCAAATGCAGTAATACACCAGCTTCAGCATTCAGTAACCAGAAGAAGGGAGGTAGGCGTCAAAGCCAAACTCACTATCTTCAATTCTGTTTTTGTGCCAACCTTTAGCTAATGTCATGAATCTTGGGTAATTACCAAAAGAATACAATCGTGAACACAACCGACCAAAATGGGGTTCCTCTGAAGGGTCTTTGGAGTAACGTTACTCGATAGAGTGCATAGCTCAGCTATCAGAGAGTCACTCCAAGTAGAGCTGCTACTTCTTAGAATTGAGATATCACAACTCTGATACTATGGCCATGTGGTTAGAATATCTCAGGAAAGCATGGCTGGATGGATTTTACGGATGAAACCAACTGGCAAGAGACGCAGGGGTAGACCCCAAACAAGATGGTTGGATCACATACATCAGCTTGGTTGGTCACACTTGGGGATCCAGCCAGATAAGTAGGAGGTGGTTGCTTCTGACTGGAAGGAGTGATTGAGGGAATAAGAGGGCTAAGAAGAAGACCAGCGCTAACATTTATCATGATATAGTGGCTGTATGTTATGGATCGACCACTTTACAGAGCATACTATGTACATTTTATTGTCACCATCACTACCAATTTACAAAGTGTACTGAGTATATTTTATCATGACACCAACCAACACTACCACTTTACAGAGTGTACTGAGTATATTTTATCATGACACCAACCAACACTACCACTTTACAGAGTGTACTGGGTGTATTATATCATGACACCATCACTACCAATTTACAAAGTGTACTGAGTATATTTTATCATGACACCAACCAACACTACCACTTTACAGAGTGTACTGAGTATATTTTATCATGACACCAACCAACACTACCACTTTACAGAGTGTACTGGGTGTATTATATCATGACACCAACACTACCAATTTACAAAGTGTACTGAGTATATTTTATCATGACACCAACCAACACTACCACTTTACAGAGTGTACTGGGTGTATTATATCATGACACCAACACTACCACTTTACAGAGTGTACTGGGTGTATTATATCATGACACCAACACTACCACTTTACAGAGTGTACTGGGTGTATTATATCATGACACCAACACTACCACTTTACAGAGTGTACTGGGTGTATTATATCATGACACCATCACTACCACTTTACAGAGTGTACTGGGTGTATTATATCATGACACTAACACTACCAATTTGCAGAGTGTACTGGGTGTATTATATCATGACACCAACACTACCACTTTACAGAGTGTACTGGGTGTATTATATCATGACACCAACACTACCACTTTACAGAGTGTACTGGATGTATTATATCATGACACCAACACTACCACTTTACAGAGTGTACTAGGTGTATTATATCATGACACCAACACTACCACTTTACAGAGTGTACTGGGTGTATTATATCATGACACCAACACTACCACTTTACAGAGTGTACTGGGTGTATTATATCATGACACCAACACTACCACTTTACAGAGTGTACTGGGTGCATTATATCATGACACTCCCACTACCACTTTACAGAGTGTACTGGGTGTATTTTATCATGACACCAACTCTACCACCTTACAGAGTGTACTGGGTGTATTTTATCATGACACCATCACTACCACCTTACAGAGTGTACTGAGTGTATTATATCATGTCACCAACACTACCACCTTACAGAGTGTACTGGGTGTATTATATCATGACACCGACACTACCACTTTACAGTGTACTGGGTGTATTTTATCATGACACCAACTCTACCACCTTACAGAGTGTACTGGGTGTATTATATCATGACACCATCACTACCACTTTACAGAGTGTACTGGGTGTATTATATCATGACACCATCACTACCACTTTACAGAGTGTACTGGGTGTATTATATCATGACACCAACACTACCACTTTACAGAGTGTACTGGGTGTATTATATCATGACACCAACACTACCACTTTACAGAGTGTACTGGGTGTATTATATCATGACACCAACACTACCACTTTACAGTGTACTGGGTGTATTTTATCATGACACCAACACTACCACTTTACAGAGTGTACTGGGTGTATTATATCATGACACCAACACTACCACTTTACAGAGTGTACTGGGTGTATTATATCATGACACCAACACTACCACTTTACAGAGTGTACTGGGTGTATTATATCATGACACCAACACTACCACTTTACAGAGTGTAGTGGGTGTATTATATCATGACACCAACACTACCACTTTACAGAGTGTACTGGGTGTATTATATCATGACACCATCACTACCACTTTACAGAGTGTACTGGGTGTATTATATCATGACACCAACACTACCACTTTACAGTGTACTGGGTGTATTTTATCATGACACCAACACTACCACTTTACAGAGTGTACTGGGTGTATTATATCATGACACCAACACTACCACTTTACAGAGTGTACTGGGTGTATTATATCATGACACCAACACTACCACTTTACAGAGTGTACTGGGTGTATTATATCATGACACCAACACTACCACTTTACAGAGTGTACTGGGTGTATTATATCATGACACTACCACTACCACTTTACAGAGTGTACTGGGTGTATTATATCATGACACCAACACTACCACTTTACAGTGTACTGGGTGTATTTTATCATGACACCAACTCTACCACTTTACAGAGTGTACTGGGTGTATTATATCATGACACCAACACTACCACTTTACAGTGTACTGGGTGTATTTTATCATGACACCAACTCTACCACTTTACAGAGTGTACTGGGTGTATTATATCATGACACCATCACTACCACTTTACAGAGTGTACTGGGTGTATTATATCATGACACCAACACTACCACCTTACAGAGTGTACTGAGTGTATTATATCATGTCACCAACACTACCACCTTACAGAGTGTACTGGGTGTATTATATCATGACACCAACACTACCACTTTACAGTGTACTGGGTGTATTTTATCATGACACCATCACTACCACTTTACAGAGTGTACTGGGTGTATTATATCATGACACCATCACTACCACTTTACAGAGTGTACTGGGTGTATTATATCATGACACCAACACTACCACTTTACAGAGTGTACTGGGTGTATTATATCATGACACCAACACTACCACTTTACAGAGTGTACTGGGTGTATTATATCATGACACCAACACTACCACTTTACAGAGTGTACTGGGTGTATTATATCATGACACCAACACTACCACTTTACAGAGTGTACTGGGTGTATTATATCATGACACCAACACTACCACTTTACAGAGTGTACTGGGTGTATTATATCATGACACCAACACTACCACTTTACAGAGTGTACTGGGTGTATTTTATCATGACACCAACACTACCACTATACAGAGTGTACTGGGTGTATTATATCATGACACCAACACTACCACTTTACAGAGTGTACTGGGTGTAGTCTATAATGACACCAACACTACTACTTTACAGAGTGTACTGGGTGTATTATATCATGACACCAACACTACCACTTTACAGAGTGTACAGGGTGTATTATATCATGACACCAACACTACCACTTTACAGAGTGTACTGGGTGTATTATATCATGACACCAACACTACCACTTTACAGAGTGTACTGGGTGTATTATATCATGACACCAACACTACCACTTTACAGAGTGTACTGGGTGTATTTTATCATGACACCAACACTACCACTATACAGAGTGTACTGGGTGTATTATATCATGACATCAACACTACCACTTTACAGAGTGTACTGGGTGTATTATATCATGACACCAACACTACCACTTTACAGAGTGTACTGGGTGTATTATATCATGACACCAACACTACCACTTTACAGAGTGTACTGGGTGTATTATATCATGACACCAACACTACCACTTTACAGAGTGTACTGGGTGTATTATATCATGACACCAACACTACCACTTTACAGAGTGTACAGGGTGTATTATATCATGACACCAACACTACCACTTTACAGAGTGTACAGGGTGTATTATATCATGACACTACCACTACCACTTTACAGAGTGTACTGGGTGTATTATATCATGACACTACCACTACCACTTTACAGAGTGTACTGGGTGTATTATATTGTGGTACTAGCACTACCACTTTACAGAGTGTACTGGGTGTATTTTATTGTGGTACTAGCACTAGAGAAGTTAAGATCTCCGCAGAGTGGAGTGTGATTGTAATGGGGGGCGGGGAGGGGGGGTATAAGAGTATTATACAAAATGTGACTTTTTTGCACATATGTATAATAATAAACAACACTCTCTGGCCAGTTCTCTCTTAGTTTCTGTAATTTTGTATCATCCTTTGTGTATATATGACTACATTGTTGAAGGAGTCTTTTCCAAACATTTAAAGGAAGATCCAATCCCTTAGAATAGTGAAATATGGAAAGGAACACAAAAATAGTAAAAGGACTGAACTCTTTAACATTTACATTACTCTATATATACTATTGTATTTTCACAGTAAAGGCTTTACTTCACATAATATCTCACATAACATTTACATGACTCTATATATACTATTGTATTTTCACAGTAAAGGCTTTACCTCACATAATACCTCACATAACATTTACATTACTCTTTATATACTACTGTATTTTCACAGTAAAGGCTTTACCTCACAATATCTCACATAACATTTACATTACTCTATATAAACTATTGTATTGTCACAGTAAAGGCTTTACCTCACATAATACCTCACATAACATTTACATTACTCTTTATATACTATTGTATTTTCACAGTAAAGGCTTTACCTCACATAATATCTCACATAACATTTACATTACTCTATATATACTATTGTATTTTCACAGTAAAGGCTTTACCTCACATAATATCTCACATAACATTTACATTATTCTATATATACTATTGTATTTTCACAGTAAAGGCTTTACCTCACATAATATCTCACATAACATTTACATTACTCTATATATACTATTGTATTTTCATAGTAAAAGCTTTACCTCACATAGTACCTCACATAACATTTACATTACTCTATATATACTATTGTATTTTCACAGTAAAGGCTTTACCTCACACAACATTTACATTACTCTATATATACTATTGTATTTTCACAGTAAAGGCTTTACCTCATATAATACCTCACATAACATTTACATTACTCTATATATACTATTGTATTTTCACAGTAATGGCTTTACCTCACACAACATTTACATTACTCTATATATACTATTGTATTTTCACAGTAAAGGCTTTACCTCACATAATATCTCACATAACATTTACATTACTCTATATATACTATTGTATTTTCACAGTAAAGGCTTTACCACACATAATATCTCACATAACATTTACATTACTCTATATATACTATTGTATTTTCATAGTAAAAGCTTTACCTCACATAGTACCTCACATAACATTTACATTACTCTATATATACTATTGTATTTTCACAGTAAAGGCTTTATCTCACATAATATCTCACATAACATTTACATTACTCTATATATACTATTGTATTTTCACAGTAAAGGCTTTACATCACATAATATCTTACATAACATTTACATTACTTTATATATACTATTGTATTTTCACAGTAAAGGCTTTACCTCACATAATATCTCACATAACAGTTACATTACTCTATATATACTATTGTATTTTCACAGTAAAGGCTTTACCTCACATAATATCTCACATAACATTTACATTACTTTATATATACTATTGTATTTTCACAGTAAATGCTTTACCTCACATAATATCTCACATAACATTTACATTACTCTATATATACTATTGTATTTTCACAGTAAAGGCTTTATCTCACATAATATCTCACATAACATTTACATTACTCTATATATACTATTGTATTTTCACAGTAAAGGCTTTACCTCACACAACATTTACATTACTCTATATATACTATTGTATTTTCACAGTAAAGGCTTTACCTCACATAATACCTCACATAACATTTACATTACTCTATATATACTATTGTATTTTCACAGTAAAGGCTTTACCTCACACAACATTTACATTACTCTATATATATTATTTTATTTTCACAGTAAAGGCTTTACCTCACATAATACCTCACAGAACATTTACATTACTCTATATATACTATTGTATTTTCACAGTAAAGGCTTTACCTCACACAACATTTACATTACTCTATATATACTATTGTATTTTCACAGTAAAGGCTTTACCTCACATAATATCTCACATCACATTTACATTATTCTATATATACTATTGTATTTTCACAGTAAAGGCTTTACCTCACATAATATCTCACATAACATCTCGTATACGAGAGACGTGTGTTGACGTGTGTGAACAAGCTCGGCTACCGAGTTGGATTTACTTACTCAAAAGTGAGTTTTGATTAATTTTTTTATACTGTAATATACGTTAACCCCTTGCCTTGGTCGTCAAACTCTGAGTTTATTTATTTTCGCCCCTTTTTGGGGCGAATTTTCCAGTTAAAAATTTATTACGGCAAACTAATAGAAATGGACGGAATTTTCACATCTCATCCTAACGAGAAAGCCACGCCCCCTAAGAAAGTTGATACAGAGAAGCTAGAAGCACAAGGCTCTAAGTCTTCCCTCCTCACTTCTGCAAAAGAAACATGGAACACGGAATTAAAAGAAAAATTTGTAAAAATGGGTGAAAACCCAGAAAGTCACATAAACGCAGACTAAAACAACAATGACAATAACAGCAATAGTCACAACACCAACCAAGGAAAAAATAACGATAACACCAAACAAAGCGAACCCACTACTGGTGCCTCTTTTGCACAGGCGGTCCGGAAAACACAAACCTGCAAGCAACTGGACATTACAACTCTGAGAGAAAAGATGAAGGAAGCAAAACAGTATGTAACTTTCAAAGAAGGAGGAGACTTCACAATCACCTCCCGACAAGAAATCAAAAGAGACACGACACTAAGAACGATATCTTTCAGAACAATTTCCAACATAACAAGGAAACCAGCTCAATTATCCCAAAAAGAAAATGAGCTGGTCCTAAAAAATGTGTGGAGTGATATATCGTTCATACAAAAAGCGCCACTCTATGGGAATATAACGGTGTTAATGAAGGATCAATTGACGGCCAGGAAATACTCTGTGGCGCCAATTGTTTCCAAGCTACACACATTTTCCCCCACATATTTAGGGAAAAGAACGCAGAAAATTAGAGTCTCTAGAATCCGGCCAAATGCATGCATTTCCTGGGTACTAACAGGATTTTTAGAAGACGAGGACGGAATCCTCTCAGTAGCAGAAGTCACCACAGACATTTTCGGCAGTTTGAGCATGGAGGTTCTGGTCCAAATGAGACCAGAACGAATAGCTAGAATACCACAGAGGGTGTCCCTCGATGGAGAAACATTTATATACATTTCAGCCGAGGGTAGGAGGCCCATATGTTACTACTGTTCAATCAGGGGTCATCTAAGGGCTGCCTGTCCTCAATTGACAAAAAAAAGGCTCTTTTGCCTACACCCCACACACCACCACCGCCACCACCTCCACCACCACCACCACCACAACAACAAAAACAACACGGAAAAACAACACAAGACACGGCCCCACCCAAAACAACTCCAAAAACACACACAAACACAACAAAACCCCAAAATACACCACTACCCTACAGCACGGACGAGGACCCAGCAGAAACGGCACCTAGTGACGAAGAGGGGGAACCCTTCCAACCTGTAAAAAGGAAAAAAAGAAAGCACCACTCGAACATAAACGAAACAAACACACAACCACCAACAAAAACAAAACAAACAGAACAAACAAAATCCGCCCCACCCCAAAACATAACACATACAACAAAACGTAAGCACACACAAGAACAACAAACAAACACAACACAAATAAAACAGTATACATACATTAACACAAATAACAAAGAACTAGTAAAAACAATACACAAAGACCCTTCGGTGGAAACTGAAGGGCAATTCTTTGCAAGCGCGGCCAACAAACCGCATTTAAAAATGATAAGACTCCCAATGGACACCTATGCAAAACTAAGAGAGAACTTTCCTGAGGACGTGGGGAAAACATGTACTCGACCCTATAACCGCGTCCTCTTGAAACGTTTCCCCACCCACACCTCACCAAACACCCCCACTCCACCACAGAACAACACCCCACCAAACAACCCCTCCAATACGCCCATGGATATTGTGCAACCTGCTCCTCAGGAGCCGAACAGGTAGGTCCTTCCTCTTTTAACCAACATGGCTGATATAAGAGTTGGGTGTCTGAATGTACGCGGCCTGGGACTGTCTTGGAAACAAGGCAAACTTTTAAACGATCTCAGGTCGCATAGAATGGATGTAATGGCTATTTGCGAGTCCAGGATCAGCAGCGAGCACCAACTGGCGCCGCTCTTCGACGACTTTGAGATCTTCGCATCTCTGTCAACCGGGGGTGGGGGTGGAGTTGTCGTTCTGCTGCGAAAACACCTGGGCCTCGCTATACAGAAGGTGCACCTGGACCCGGAGGGTCGACTGGTGGTTTTAGACGTCGGCAGTAGTGAAAGTGGAGCCCTTAGACTAATAGCTGTGTATGCCCCTTTTTGGGCAGCGCGGCCGGAATACTTCCAACGTCTGGAAACTTTTCTGGGAACGTCCCGCTCCTTGCTTTTAGTGGAGGACTGGAATGGTATCCTAGATGCACGTTGGGACTATGTAGGGGCATGTGCCAATAGAGGTGGGTGTAAAAGCCTCAAAAGGTTAATCGGCCGATTTGACCTGGCCGATAGATATCGACTAGATTTTCCGACTGTAACACTATGGACGTGGACCAATCTCAGCAGAACATCTAGGTCATACCTAGATAGGGTCCTAGTTAGAGAGAAGGATAGGGACACATTTAGCTGTCCAAAAATGTTCATGGTTGACTATTCGGATCACAAGTTAGTGACCTGCATAACCAACTTTGATAGAACCCATAGACAGGGACCCGGTTACTGGAAGCTGAACTTGTCCTTACCGACAAGCAAAGCTTACAGTAAACGGATTAGCACGTTAGTTAAGCAGAGTTTGACAGGGGCAATTGTCAACAACAGGTGGTGGAGCTCTCTTAAGAGAGCAATTAGAATAGAATCGATAGGTTTTAGTCAGGAATTAGCAAGGGATAGGAACAAGATGGAAAGGCAATTAGTAGATAGAGTAGAAGAGGCGATTAGGAGTGGCAATGTAGCCAGCGTGCTGGCATCAAGAATGGCCTTAGACCAGTTCTTTGAGGTGAAGCATGAAGGCTGCGTTGTCAGGAGTAAAATACGTGCTCTGGGTAATGAGGGAGCCAAAGCTGTGAGCTGGGCCCGAGTGACAGGCAAAAAGTGGGAACAAGTCCACGATTCGGTTTTTGAAGGACCAGGATGGGCGTGTGATCCTTGAACCTGGGCAGATGTGTGCGGCCTTTCAGCGGCACTTTGCACGACTGTTCGAGAGGGGGGGCGAGCCGGGTGAGACTATGGATTTCAATCCATACCTCGACGGTCTGCCGCGCCTCTCGGACGCGGAGGCGAAGTCCTGCGAAAGGACGATTTCAGCTGCTGAGATAGGGGCGGCGCTGAGCCAATGCGGCAAATGCAAATCCCTGGGTCTCGATGGTCTACCATACGAGCTATATGTAGCGATGCCGGACTTGTTCTCCGATATCCTCAAAGCGGTCTACTGCAACTGGCAGCAGAACAGGAGAATTCCCAGTTCTGTAGCCAAGGGCGTAGTTACACTGGTGAGGAAGGACGAGAACAAGGGGGATGACATAGGTAACTTCAGGCCCATAACTCTGCTAAATGCAGAGTTAAAGATTTTGGCCAAGGTGTTAGCGAAGAGGTTGGCACTTGTCGTTGGAAACCTGTTGGGAGAAGCGCAGACATGCGCAATCCCGTCCAGGTCCATTCACGACAATCTCCATCTTATGCGATACATCATAGAGAGGGTAGGGAATGAACCCGGCTTTGGTGGGGCCCTGATCAACTTGGATCAATCTAAAGCTTTCGATAGGGTTGACCATCGTTACCTGGATGCGGTGCTCGCGGCGGCAGGCTTTGGACCCGTTTTCAGGTGTTGGATTGCTGCGATGCACTGTCTGCTCAAGGTCTGCTCAAGGGTCAAGGTGAACGGCCACCTCTCGGAGCCGTTCCAAATCATGTGATCCATCCGACAAGGATGCCCTCTCTCCTCCCTTCTGTATGTGCTGGCTCTTGAGCCACTACTGTGGAAGTTGGAGCGGTTGCAGGGCATCTTTGGAACCGGGATTGCAGAAAGCGGCGTCGGCCTACGCCGATGACGTGACAGTAATGGTGTCGAGAACCTCGCAATTCGGTGAGATCGGCACCTTACTGGAGGAATATGAAAGGTTTACAGGAGCCAAGCTGAACCGGGACAAGTCCGTCGGTTTGCAACTCGGAACATGGAGAGGCAAACCGATGCCCTCCAACGACGTCGTCGGACGCTGGACGGAGGGTCTGGTTCAGACCAGACCTCCAGGTGGAGAAAAACTGGAACGAGGTAACGGCCAGGGTGTTTGCACTCGCCCAGAAGTGGGCCCAGTGCAAACTATCCCTGAAAGGTCGAGCGGAGGTGGCGAATACTTATATAGCATCCGTCATCTGCTACCGCTTGACCGTCGTGGCTTGCCCAATGAAAAGACTCGCCAAAATGGAGTGCGCGCTGTTCCAATTTCTTTGGAACAAGCGGACCCCTTTGGTGAGGAGATCCATCTGCTGTCAACACCCTTCGAAAGGAGGGCTGGGATGCCGTGGCTACAGATGCGTAAACACGCTTTAAGGCTACGGCACCTCCAGGTATTCCTCACTGGTCAACCGGTGTGGGCCCCGTTTGTGAGGCGAGCCTTTCCCAGACTCGTCTCGCTCACAGAGCTGCAATCCTGGGTCAAGCAAAGACCGAGAAAAGATGGCGACTGGCACATTGAATGTGCCCAGGCGCTCACGTCCCTCTGGAAAGCGGACCCGGCAATCAGTGGAGACACCACTTCTATAGAGGGTTGGTACGCAGCAGGTGCGATGATGCTCTCGCAGAAGTTCTAGGCATGGAGGAAGGTGAACTGACCAGTCTGTTCGGTAGGACGTTTGGCCCTGGACCGATGGACAACTTACAAAAGTCCCTGGCTTGGCAGTGCTACCCAGGGGCTCTACCCGTTCGAGACAAGCTCCACAGGCATGGGAGCCTGGGTAGGGATCCTTTGATTAAGATCTGTCCGAGATGCATGCATGACGACAAAACCGTTGCACACGCATTCGTACACTGCCCAGGCATTGCTGACCTGTGGGGCTATGTGGAACGACTGCTGTTGAGGGTGGGACCAATCCGGTTGACCACCGAGTCCATTGTCACGATCAAACCGCCTCCCCCTTTCAAAAACGAAAGAGAGGCGGTTTTTCTCTGTGTGGTAGCCATGGCTAAAGAAGTTGTATGGTGGACGAGGCTGAAAGGGCTGAGGTCAGACACCTTTCTCTCCGGCCAACAACTGGTCCCCTTTTTCAAATACCATTTTAAAAGAAGGATCAGAATGGAGAGAGAGGTGCTCTACCCCAGCAAGTTTTATGAAAGGTGGGTGAAAGTAGGGAGAATGGCCAGAGTGAATGGGTCTTCTCTCTATATCAGCCTGTAGGTGAAAGAAGAGGAAAAAGAGGAGACGGGGGAAGCACCTACTCTTTGTGCCCTGAGGAGAAGGGTTGCACATATTTTCCGGGGTGTGTGCGACCCATGTTAATGCCCTCCCTATTGAGGACTTCGTTTGTTGTTGTTATTTTACTTTTATATTTTTGTACTCGTTAATTATATGTAAACTTCCCCCCTTGTATCTGTCCCTACCTTTTGTGCCCTGGTGGCAAATAAAGAAATTACGCTATATATACTATTGTATTTTCACAGTAAAAGCTTTACCTCACATAATATCTCACAAAACATCTACATTATTCTATATATACTATTGTATTTTCACAGTAAAGGCTTTACCTCACATAATATCTCACATAACATTTACATTACTCTATATATACTATTGTATTGTCACAGTAAAGGCTTTACCTCACATAATACCTCACATAACATTTACATTACTCTATATATACTATTGTATTTTCACAGTAAAGGCTTTACCTCACATAATACCTCACATAACATTTACATTACTCTATATATACTATTGTATTTTCACAGTAAAGGCTTTACCTCACATAATATCTCACATAACATTTACATTACTCTATATATACTATTGTATTTTCACAGTAAAGGCTTTACCTCACATAATACCTCACATAACATTTACATTACTCTATATATACTATTGTATTGTCACAGTAAGGGCTTTACCTCACATAGTACCTCACATAACATTTACATTACTCTATATATACTATTGTATTGTCACAATAAAGGCTTTACCTCACATAATACCTCACATAACATTTACATTACTCTATATATACTATTGTATTGTCACAGTAATGTCTTTACCTCACATAATATCTCACATAACATTTACATTACTCTATATATACTATTGTATTGTCACAGTAAAGGCTTTACATCACATAACATCTCACATAACATTTACATTACTCTATATATACTATTGTATTTTCACAGTAAAGGCTTTACCTCACATAATATCCAACATAACATTTACATTACTCTATATATACTATTGTATTTTAACAGTAAAGTCTTTACCTCACATAATATCTCACATAACATTTACATTACTCTATATATACTATTGTATTTTCACAGTAAAGTCTTTACCTCACATAATATCTCACATAACATCTCGTATACGAGAGACGTGTGTTGACGTGTGTGAACAAGCTCGGCTACCGAGTCGGATTTACTTACTCAAAAAGTGAGTTTTGATTAATTTTTTTATACTGTAATATACGTTAACCCCTTGCCTTGGTCGTCAAACTTTGAGTTTATTTATTTTCGCCCCTTTTTGGGGCGAATTTTCCAGTTAAAAATTTATTACGGCAAACTAATAGAAATGGACGGAATTTTCACATCTCATCCTAACGTGAAAGCCACGCCCCCTAAGAAAGGTGATACAGAGAAGCTAGAAGCACAAGGCTCTAAGTCTTCCCTCCTCACTTCTGCAAAAGAAACATGGAACACGGAATTAAAAGAAAAATTTGTAGAAATGGGTGAAAACCCAGAAAGTCACATAAACGCAGACAAAAACATCAACGACAATAACAGCAATAGTCACAACACCAACCAAGGAAAAAATAACGATAACACCAAACAAAGTGAACCCACTACTGGTACCTCCTTTGCACAGGCGGTCCGGAAAACACAAACCTGCAAGCAACTGGACATTACAACTCTGAGAGAAAAGATGAAGGAAGCGAAACAGTATGTAACTTTCAAAGAAGGAGGAGACTTCACAATCACCTCCCCACAAGAAATCAAAAGAGACACGACGCTAAGAACGATATCTTTCAGAACAATTTCCAACATAACAAGGAAACCAACTCAATTATCCCAAAAAGAGATTGAGCTGGTCCTAAAAAATGTGTGGAGTGATATATCGTTCATACAAAAAGGGCCACTCTATGGGAATATAACGGTCCTAATGAAGGATCAATTGACGGCCAGGAAATACTCTGTGGCACCAATTGTTTCCAAGATATATACATTTTTCCCCACATATTTAGGGAAAAGAACGCAGAAGATAAGGGTCTCCGGAATCCGGCCAAATGCATGCATTTCCTGGGTACTAAGAGGATTTTTAGAAGACGAGGACGGAATCCTCTCAGTAGGAGAAGTCACCACAGACGTTTTCGGCGGTTTGAGCGTGGAGGTTCTGGTCCAAATGAGACCAGAACGAATCGCTAGAATACCACAGAGGGTGTCCCTCGATGGAGAAACATTTATATATATTTCAGCCGAGGGTAGGAGGCCCATATGTTACTACTGTTCAAGCAGGGGTCATCTAAGGGCTGCTTGTCCTCAATTGACAAAAAAAAAGGCTCTTTTGCCTACACCCCACACACCACCACCGCCACCACCACCACCACCACCACCTCCACCACCACCACCACAACAACAACAAAAACAACAGGGAAAAATAACACAAGACACGGCCCCACCCAAAACAACTCCCAAAACACACACAAATACAACAAAACCCCAAAATACACCACTACCCGACAGCACGGACGAGGACCCAGCGGAAACGGCACCTAGTGACGAAGAGGGGGAACCCTTCCAACCTGTAAAAAGGAAAAAAAGAAAGCACCACTCGAACATAAACGAAACAAACACACAACCACCAACAAAAACAAAACAAACAGAACAAACAAAATCCGCCCCACCCAAAACATAACACATACAACAAAACGTAAGCACACACAAGAACAACAAACAAACACAACACAAATAAAACAGTATACATACATTAACACAAATAACAAAGAACTAGTAAAAACAATACACAAAGACCCTTTGGTGGAAACTGAAGGGCAATTCTTTGCAAGCGCGGCCAACAAACCGCATTTAAAAATGATAAGACTCCCAATGGACACCTATGCAAAACTAAGAGAGAACTTTCCTGAGGACGTGGGGAAAACATGTACTCGACCCTATAACCGCGTCCTCTTGAAACGTTTCCCCACCCACACCTCACCAAACACCCCCACTCCACCACAGAACAACACCCCACCAAACAACCCCTCCAATACGCCCATGGATATTGTGCAACCTGCTCCTCAGGAGCCGAACAGGTAGGTCCTTCCTCTTTTAACCAACATGGCTGATATAAGAGTTGGGTTTCTGAATGTACGTGGCCTGGGACTGTCTTGGAAACAAGGCAAACTTTTAAACGATCTCAGGTCACATAGAATGGATGTAATGGCTATTTGCGAGTCCAGGATCAGCAGCGAGCACCAACTGGCGCCCCTCTTCGACGACTTTGAGATCTTCGCATCTCTCTGTCAACCGGGGGGTGGGGGTGGAGTTGTCGTTCTGCTGCGAAAACACCTGGGCCTCGCCATACAGAAGGTGCACCTGGACCCGGAGGGTCGACTGGTGGTTTTAGACGTCGGCAGTAGTGAAAGTGGAGCCCTTAGACTAATAGCTGTGTACGCCCCTTTTTGGGCAGCGCGGCCGGAATACTTCCAACGTCTGGAAACTTTTCTGGGAACGTCCCGCTCCTTGCTTTTAGTGGGGGACTGGAATGGTATCCTGGATGCACGTTGGGACTATGTAGGGGCATGTGCCAATAGAGGGGGGTGTAAAAGCCTCAAAAGGTTAATCGGCCGATTTGACCTGGCCGATAGATATCGACTAGATTTTCCGACTGTACCACTATGGACGTGGACCAATCGCAGTGGAACATCTAGGTCGTACCTAGATAGGGTCCTAGTTAGAGAGAACGATAGGGACACATTTAGCTGTCCAAAAATGTTCATGGTTGACTATTCGGATCACAAGTTAGTGACCTGCATAGCCAACCTTGATAGAACCCATAGACAGGGACCCGGTTACTGGAAGCTGAACTTGTCCTTACCGAGAAGCAAAGCTTACAGTAAACGGATTAGCACGTTAGTTAAGCAGAATTTGACAGGGGCAATTGTCAACAACAGGTGGTGGAGCTCTCTTAAGAGAGCAATTAGAATAGAATCGATAGGTTTTAGTCAGGAATTAGCAAGGGATAGGAACAAGACGGAAAGGGAATTAGTAGATAGAGTAGAAGAGGCGATTAGGAGTGGCAATGTAGCCGGCGTGCTGGCATCAAGAATGGCCTTAGACCAGTTCTTTGAGGTGAAGCATGAAGGCTGCGTTGTCAGGAGTAAAATACGTGCTCTGGGTAATGAGGGAGCCAAAGCTGTAAGCTGGGCCCGAGTGATAGAGGCAAAAAGTGGGAACAAGTCCACGATTCGGTCTTTGAAGGACCAGGATGGGCGTGTGATCCTTGAACCTGGGCAGATGTGTGCGGCCTTTCAGCGGCACTTTGCACGACTGTTCGAGAGGGGCGGCGCGCCGGGTGAGACTATGGATTTCAATCCATACCTCGACGGTCTGCCGCGCCTCTCGGACGCGGAGTCGAAGTCCTGCGAAAGGACGATTTCAGCTGCTGAGATAGGGGCGGCGCTGAGCCAATGCGGCAAACGCAAATCCCCGGGTCTCGATGGTCTACCATACGAGCTATATGTAGCGATGCCGGACTTGTTCTCCGATATCCTCGAAGCGGTCTACTGCAACTGGCAGCAGAACGGGAGAATTCCCAGTTCTGTGACCAAGGGCGTAGTTACGCTGGTGAGGAAGGATGAGAACAAGGGGGATGACATAAGTAACTTCAGGCCCATAACTCTGCTAAATACAGAGTTAAAGATTTTGGCCAAGGTGTTAGCGAAGAGGTTGGCGCTTGTCGTTGGAAACCTGGTGGGAGAAGCGCAGACATGCGCAATCCCGTCCAGGTCCATTCACGACAATCTCCACCTTATGCGATACATCATAGAGAGGGTAGGGAATGAACCCGGCTTTGGTGGGGCCCTGATCAACTTGGATCAATCTAAAGCTTTCGATAGGGTTGACCATCGTTACCTGGATGCGGTGCTCGCGGCGGCAGGCTTCGGACCCGTTTTCAGGGGTTGGATTGCTGCGATGCACAGCAGCAACGTCTGCTCAAGGGTCAAGGTGAACGGCCACCTCTCGGAGCCGTTCCAAATCATGCGATCCATCCGACAGGGATGCCCTCTCTCCTCCCTACTGTATGTGCTGGCTCTTGAGCCACTACTGCGGAAGTTGGAGCGGTTGCAGGGCATCCCTTTGGAACCGGGATTGCAGAAAGCGGCGTCGGCCTACGCCGATGACGTGACAGTAATGGTGTCGAAAACCTCGCAAATCGGTGAGATCGGCACCTTACTGGAGGAATATGAAAGGTTTACAGGAGCCAAGCTGAACCGGGACAAGTCCGTCGGTTTGCAACTCGGAACATGGAGAGGCAAACCGATGCCCTCCAACGACGTCGTCGGACGCTGGACGGAGGGCCCGGTGAAGCTGCTTGGGGTCTGGTTCGGACCAGACCTCCAGGTGGAGAAAAACTGGAACGAGGTAACGGCCAGGGTGTTTGCACTCACCCAGAAGTGGGCCCAGTGCAAACTATCCCTGAAAGGTCGAGCGGAGGTGGCGAATACTTATATAGCATCCGTCATCTACTACCGCTTGACCGTCGTGCCTTGCCCAGTGAAAAGACTCGCCAAAATGGAGTGCGCGCTGTTCCAATTTCTTTGGAACAAGCGGACCCCTTTGGTGAGGAGATCCATCTGCTGTTAACACCCTTCGAAAGGAGGGCTGGGGATGCCGTGGCTACAGATGCGTAAACACGCATTAAGGCTACGGCACCTCCAGGTATTCCTCACCGGTCAACCGGTGTGGGCCCCGTTTGTGAGGCGAGCCTTTCCCAGACTCGTCTCGCTCACCGAGCTGCAATCCTGGGTCAAGCAAAGACCGAGAAAAGTGGGCGACTGGCACATTGAATGTGCCCAGGCGCTCACGGCCCTCTGGAAAGCGGACCCGGCAATCAGTGGAGATTCCACCTCGACATTCTATAGAGGGTTGGTACGCAGCAGGTGCGACGATGCTCTCGGAGAAGCTCTAGGCATGGAGGAAGATGAACTGGCCAGTCTGTTCGGTAGGACGTTTGGCCCTGGACCGATGGACAACTTCCAAAAGTCCCTGGCTTGGCAGTGCTATCGAGGGGCTCTACCCGTTCGAGACAAGCTCCACAGACATGGGAGCCTGGGTAGAGATCCTTTGAATAAGATCTGTCCGAGATGCGTGCATGATGACGAAACCGTTGCGCACGCATTCGTACACTGCCCAGGCATTGCTGACCTGTGGGGCTATGTGGAACGACTACTGTCGAGGGTGGGACCAATCCGGTTGACCACCGAGTCCATTGTCACGATCAAACCGCCTCCCCCTTTCAAAAACGAAGGAGAGGCGGTTTTTCTCTGTGTGGTAGCCATGGCTAAAGAAGTTGTATGGTGGACGAGGCTGAAAGGGCTGAGGTCAGACACCTTTCTCTCCGGCCAACAACTGGTCCCCTTTTTCAAATACCATTTTAAAAGAAGGATCAGAATGGAGAGAGAGGTGCTCTACCCCAGCAAGTTTTATGAAAGGTGGGTGAAAGTAGGGAGAATGGCCAGAGTGAATGGGTCTTCTCTCTATATCAGCCTGTAGGTGAAAGAAGAGGAAAAAGCGGAGACGAGGGAAGCACCTACTCTTTGTGCTCCTGAGGAGAAGGGTTACACATTTTTTCCGGGGTGTGTGCGACCCATGTTAATGCCCCCTCCCTATTGAGGACTTCGTTTGTTGTTGTTATTTCATTGTTATATTTTTGTACTCGTTAATTATATGTAAACTTCCCCCCTTGTATCTGTCCCTACCTTTTGTGCCCTAGTGGCAAATAAAGAAACCACTCTATATATACTATTGTATTTTCACAGTAAAGGCTTTACCTCACATAATACCTCACATAACATTTACATTACTCTATATATACTATTGTATTTTCACAGTAAAGGCTTTACCTCACATAATACCTCACATAACATTTACATTACTCTATATATACTATTGTATTGTCACAGTAAAGGCTTTACCTCACATAATATCTCACATAACATTTACATTACTCTATATATACTATTGTATTTTCACAGTAAAGGCTTTACCTCACATAATACCTCACATAACATTTACATTACTCTATATATACTATTGTATTGTCACAGTAAAGGCTTTACCTCACATAATATCTCACATAACATTTACATTACTCTATATATACTATTGTATTGTCACAGTAAAGGCTTTACCTCACATAATACCTCACATAACATTTACATTACTCTATATATACTATTGTATTTTCACAGTAAAGTCTTTACCTCACATAATACCTCACATAACATTTACATTACTCTATATATACTATTGTATTTTCACAGTAAAGGCTTTACCTCACATAATATCTCACATAACATTTACATTACTCTATATATACTATTGTATTTTCACAGTAAAGGCTTTACCTCACATAATATCTCACATAACATTTACATTACTCTATATATACTATTGTATTTTCACAGTAAAGGCTTTACCTCACATAATATCTCACATAACATTTACATTACTCTATATATACTATTGTATTTTCACAGTAAAGGATTTACCTCACATAATATCTCACATAACATTTACATTACTCTATATATACTATTGTATTGTCACAGTAATGTCTTTACCTCACATAATATCTCACATAACATTTACATTACTCTATATATACTATTGTATTGTCACAGTAAAGGCTTTACATCACATAATATCTCACATAACATTTACATTACTCTATATATACTATTGTATTTTCACAGTAAAGGCTTTACCTCACATAATATCCAACATAACATTTACATTACTCTATATATACTATTGTATTTTAACAGTAAAGGCTTTACCTCACATAATATCTCACATAACATTTACATTACTCTTTATATACTATTGTATTTACACAGTAAAGGCTTTACCTCACATAGTACCTCACATAACATTTACATTACTCTATATATACTATTGTATTTTCACAGTAAAGTCTTTACCTCACATAATATCTCACATAACATTTACATTACTCTATATATACTATTGTATTTTCACAGTAAAGTCTTTACCTCACATAATATCTCATAACATTTACATTACTCTGTATATACTATTGTATTTTCACAGTAAAGGCTTTACCTCACATAATACCTCACATAACATTTACATTACTCTATATATACTATTGTATTTTCACAGTAAAGGCTTTACCTCACATAATACCTCACATAACATTTACATTACTCTATATATACTATTGTATTGTCACAGTAAAGGCTTTACCTCACATAATATCTCACATAACATTTACATTACTCTATATATACTATTGTATTTTCACAGTAAAGGCTTTACCTCACATAATACCTCACATAACATTTACATTACTCTATATATACTATTGTATTGTCACAGTAAAGGCTTTACCTCACATAATATCTCACATAACATTTACATTACTCTATATATACTATTGTATTGTCACAGTAAAGGCTTTACCTCACATAATACCTCACATAACATTTACATTACTCTATATATACTATTGTATTTTCACAGTAAAGGCTTTACCTCACATAATACCTCACATAACATTTACATTACTCTATATATACTATTGTATTTTCACAGTAAAGGCTTTACCTCACATAATATCTCACATAACATTTACATTACTCTATATATACTATTGTATTTTCACAGTAAAGGCTTTACCTCACATAATATCTCACATAACATTTACATTACTCTATATATACTATTGTATTGTCACAGTAAAGGCTTTACCTCACATAATACCTCACATAACATTTACATTACTCTATATATACTATTGTATTTTCACAGTAAAGGCTTTACCTCACATAATACCTCACATAACATTTACATTACTCTATATATACTATTGTATTTTCACAGTAAAGGCTTTACCTCACATAATATCTCACATAACATTTACATTACTCTATATATACTATTGTATTTTCACAGTAAAGGCTTTACCTCACATAATATCTCACATAACATTTACATTACTCTATATATACTATTGTATTGTCACAGTAAAGGCTTTACCTCACATAATACCTCACATAACATTTACATTACTCTATATATACTATTGTATTTTCACAGTAAAGGCTTTACCTCACATAATACCTCACATAACATTTACATTACTCTATATATACTATTGTATTTTCACAGTAAAGGCTTTACCTCACATAATATCTCACATAACATCTCGTATACGAGAGACGTGTGTTGACGTGTGTGAACAAGCTCGGCTACCGAGTCGGATTTACTTACTCAAAAAGTGAGTTTTGATTAATTTTTTTATACTGTAATATACGTTAACCCCTTGCCTTGGTCGTCAAACTTTGAGTTTATTTATTTTCGCCCCTTTTTGGGGCGAATTTTCCAGTTAAAAATTTATTACGGCAAACTAATAGAAATGGACGGAATTTTCACATCTCATCCTAACGTGAAAGCCACGCCCCCTAAGAAAGGTGATACAGAGAAGCTAGAAGCACAAGGCTCTAAGTCTTCCCTCCTGACTTCTGCAAAAGAAACATGGAACACGGAATTAAAAGAAAAATTTGTAAAAATGGGTGAAAACCCAGAAAGTCACATAAACGCAGACAAAAACAACAACGACAATAACAGCAATAGTCACAACACCAACCAAGGAAAAAATAACGATAACACCAAACAAAGCGAACCCACTACTGGTACCTCCTTTGCACAGGCGGTCCGGAAAACACAAACCTGCAAGCAACTGGACATTACAACTCTGAGAGAAAAGATGAAGGAAGCGAAACAGTATGTAACTTTCAAAGAAGGAGGAGACTTCACAATCACCTCCCCACAAGAAATCAAAAGAGACACGACACTAAGAACGATATCTTTCAGAACAATTTCCAACATAACAAGGAAACCAACTCAATTATCCCAAAAAGAGATTGAGCTGGTCCTAAAAAATGCGTGGAGTGATATATCGTTCATACAAAAAGGGCCACTCTATGGGAATATAACGGTCCTAATGAAGGATCAATTGACGGCCAGGAAATACTCTGTGGCACCAATTGTTTCCAAGCTACATACATTTTTCACCACATATTTAGGGAAAAGAACGCAGAAGATAAGGGTCTCCGGAATCCGGCCAAATGCATGCATTTCCTGGGTACTAACAGGGTTTTTAGAAGACGAGGACGGAATCCTCTCAGTAGGAGAAGTCACCACAGACGTTTTCGGCGGTTTGAGCGTGGAGGTTCTGGTCCAAATGAGACCAGAACGAATCGCTAGAATACCACAGAGGGTGTCCCTCGATGGAGAAACATTTATATATATTTCAGCCGAGGGTAGGAGGCCCATATGTTACTACTGTTCAAGCAGGGGTCATCTAAGGGCTGCTTGTCCTCAATTGACAAAAAAAAAGGCTCTTTTGCCTACACCCCACACACCACCACCGCCACCACCACCACCACCACCACCTCCACCACCACCACCACAACAACAACAAAAACAACAAGGAAAAATAACACAAGACACGGCCCCACCCAAAACAACTCCCAAAACACACACAAATACAACAAAACCCCAAAATACACCACTACCCGACAGCACGGACGAGGACCCAGCAGAAACGGCACCTAGTGACGAAGAGGGGGAACCCTTCCAACCTGTAAAAAGGAAAAAAAGAAAGCACCACTCGAACATAAACGAAACAAACACACAACCACCAACAAAAACAAAACAAACAGAACAAACAAAATCCGCCCCACCCCAAAACATAACACATACAACAAAACGTAAGCACACACAAGAACAACAAACAAACACAACACAAATAAAACAGTATACATACATTAACACAAATAACAAAGAACTAGTAAAAACAATACACAAAGACCCTTTGGTGGAAACTGAAGGACAATTCTTTGCAAGCGCGGCCAACAAACCGCATTTAAAAATGATAAGACTCCCAATGGACACCTATGCAAAACTAAGAGAGAACTTTCCTGAGGACGTGGGGAAAACATGTACTCGACCCTATAACCGCGTCCTCTTGAAACGTTTCCCCACCCACACCTCACCAAACACCCCCACTCCACCACAGAACAACACCCCACCAAACAACCCCTCCAATACGCCCATGGATATTGTGCAACCTGCTCCTCAGGAGCCGAACAGGTAGGTCCTTCCTCTTTTAACCAACATGGCTGATATAAGAGTTGGGTGTCTGAATGTACGTGGCCTGGGACTGTCTTGGAAACAAGGCAAACTTTTAAACGATCTCAGGTCGCATAGAATGGATGTAATGGCTATTTGCGAGTCCAGGATCAGCAGCGAGCACCAACTGGCGCCCCTCTTCGACGACTTTGAGATCTTCGCATCTCTCTGTCAACCGGGGGGTGGGGGTGGAGTTGTCGTTCTGCTGCGAAAACACCTGGGCCTCGCCATACAGAAGGTGCACCTGGACCCGGAGGGTCGACTGGTGGTTTTAGACGTCGGCAGTAGTGAAAGTGGAGCCCTTAGACTAATAGCTGTGTACGCCCCTTTTTGGGCAGCGCGGCCGGAATACTTCCAACGTCTGGAAACTTTTCTGGGAACGTCCCGCTCCTTGCTTTTAGTGGGGGACTGGAATGGTATCCTGGATGCACGTTGGGACTATGTAGGGGCATGTGCCAATAGAGGGGGGTGTAAAAGCCTCAAAAGGTTAATCGGCCGATTTGACCTGGCCGATAGATATCGACTAGATTTTCCGACTGTACCACTATGGACGTGGACCAATCGCAGTGGAACATCTAGGTCGTACCTAGATAGGGTCCTAGTTAGAGAGAACGATAGGGACACATTTAGCTGTCCAAAAATGTTCATGGTTGACTATTCGGATCACAAGTTAGTGACCTGCATAGCCAACCTTGATAGAACCCATAGACAGGGACCCGGTTACTGGAAGCTGAACTTGTCCTTACCGAGAAGCAAAGCTTACAGTAAACGGATTAGCACGTTAGTTAAGCAGAGTTTGACAGGGGCAATTGTCAACAACAGGTGGTGGAGCTCTCTTAAGAGAGCAATTAGAATAGAATCGATAGGTTTTAGTCAGGAATTAGTAAGGGATAGGAACAAGACGGAAAGGGAATTAGTAGATAGAGTAGAAGAGGCGAATAGGAGTGGCAATGTAGCCGGCGTGCTGGCATCAAGAATGGCCTTAGACCAGTTCTTTGAGGTGAAGCATGAAGGCTGCGTTGTCAGGAGTAAAATACGTGCTCTGGGTAATGAGGGAGCCAAAGCTGTAAGCTGGGCCCGAGTGACAGAGGCAAAAAGTGGGAACAAGTCCACGATTCGGTCTTTGAAGGACCAGGATGGGCGTGTGATCCTTGAACCTGGGCAGATGTGTGCGGCCTTTCAGCGGCACTTTGCACGACTGTTCGAGAGGGGCGGCGCGCCGGGTGAGACTATGGATTTCAATCCATACCTCGACGGTCTGCCGCGCCTCTCGGACGCGGAGGCGAAGTCCTGCGAAAGGACGATTTCAGCTGCTGAGATAGGGGCGGCGCTGAGCCAATGCGGCAAACGCAAATCCCCGGGTCTCGATGGTCTACCATACGAGCTATATGTAGCGATGCCGGACTTGTTCTCCGATATCCTCGAAGCGGTCTACTGCAACTGGCAGCAGAACGGGAGAATTCCCAGTTCTGTGACCAAGGGCGTAGTTACGCTGGTGAGGAAGGATGAGAACAAGGGGGATGACATAAGTAACTTCAGGCCCATAACTCTGCTAAATACAGAGTTAAAGATTTTGGCCAAGGTGTTAGCGAAGAGGTTGGCGCTTGTCGTTGGAAACCTGGTGGGAGAAGCGCAGACATGCGCAATCCCGTCCAGGTCCATTCACGACAATCTCCACCTTATGCGATACATCATAGAGAGGGTAGGGAATGAACCCGGCTTTGGTGGGGCCCTGATCAACTTGGATCAATCTAAAGCTTTCGATAGGGTTGACCATCGTTACCTGGATGCGGTGCTCGCGGCGGCAGGCTTCGGACCCGTTTTCAGGGGTTGGATTGCTGCGATGCACAGCAGCAACGTCTGCTCAAGGGTCAAGGTGAACGGCCACCTCTCGGAGCCGTTCCAAATCATGCGATCCATCCGACAGGGATGCCCTCTCTCCTCCCTACTGTATGTGCTGGCTCTTGAGCCACTACTGCGGAAGTTGGAGCGGTTGCAGGGCATCCCTTTGGAACCGGGATTGCAGAAAGTGGCGTCGGCCTACGCCGATGACGTGACAGTAATGGTGTCGAAAACCTCGCAAATCGGTGAGATCGGCACCTTACTGGAGGAATATGAAAGGTTTACAGGAGCCAACCTGAACCGGGACAAGTCCGTCGGTTTGCAACTCGGAACATGGAGAGGCAAACCGATGCCCTCCAACGACGTCGTCGGACGCTGGACGGAGGGCCCGGTGAAGCTGCTTGGGGTCTGGTTCGGACCAGACCTCCAGGTGGAGAAAAACTGGAACGAGGTAACGGCCAGGGTGTTTGCACTCACCCAGAAGTGGGCCCAGTGCAAACTATCCCTGAAAGGTCGAGCGGAGGTGGCGAATACTTATATAGCATCCGTCATCTACTACCGCTTGACCGTCGTGCCTTGCCCAGTGAAAAGACTCGCCAAAATGGAGTGCGCGCTGTTCCAATTTCTTTGGAACAAGCGGACCCCTTTAGTGAGGAGATCCATCTGCTGTCAACACCCTTCGAAAGGAGGGCTGGGGATGCCGTGGCTACAGATGCGTAAACACGCATTAAGGCTACGGCACCTCCAGGTATTCCTCACCGGTCAACCGGTGTGGGCCCCGTTTGTGAGGCGAGCCTTTCCCAGACTCGTCTCGCTCACCGAGCTGCAATCCTGGGTCAAGCAAAGACCGAGAAAAGTGGGCGACTGGCACATTGAATGTGCCCAGGCGCTCACGGCCCTCTGGAAAGCGGACCCGGCAATCAGTGGAGACTCCACGTCGACATTCTATAGAGGGTTGGTACGCAGCAGGTGCGACGATGCTCTCGGAGAAGCTCTAGGCATGGAGGAAGATGAACTGGCCAGTCTGTTCGGTAGGACGTTTGGCCCTGGACCGATGGACAACTTCCAAAAGTCCCTGGCTTGGCAGTGCTACCGAGGGGCTCTACCCGTTCGAGACAAGCTCCACAGGCATGGGAGCCTGGGTAGAGATCCTTTGAATAAGATCTGTCCGAGATGCGTGCATGATGACGAAACCGTTGCGCACGCATTCGTACACTGCCCAGGCATTGCTGACCTGTGGGGCTATGTGGAACGACTACTGTCGAGGGTGGGACCAATCCGGTTGACCACCGAGTCCATTGTCACGATCAAACCGCCTCCCCCTTTCAAAAACGAAGGAGAGGCGGTTTTTCTCTGTGTGGTAGCCATGGCTAAAGAAGTTGTATGGTGGACGAGGCTGAAAGGGCTGAGGTCAGACACCTTTCTCTCCGGCCAACAACTGGTCCCCTTTTTCAAATACCATTTTAAAAGAAGGATCAGAATGGAGAGAGAGGTGCTCTACCCCAGCAAGTTTTATGAAAGGTGGGTGAAAGTAGGGAGAATGGCCAGAGTGAATGGGTCTTCTCTCTATATCAGCCTGTAGGTGAAAGAAGAGGAAAAAGAGGAGACGAGGGAAGCACCTACTCTTTGTGCTCCTGAGGAGAAGGGTTACACATTTTTTCCGGGGTGTGTGCGACCCATGTTAATGCCCCCTCCCTATTGAGGACTTCGTTTGTTGTTGTTATTTCATTGTTATATTTTTGTACTCGTTAATTATATGTAAACTTCCCCCCTTGTATCTGTCCCTACCTTTTGTGCCCTAGTGGCAAATAAAGAAACCACTCTATATATACTATTGTATTGTCACAGTAAAGGCTTTACCTCACATAACATTTACATTACTCTATATATACTATTGTATTTTCACAGTAAAGGCTTTACCTCACATAATATCTCACATAACATTTACATTACTCTATATATACTATTGTATTTTCACAGTAAAGGCTTTACCTCACATAATACCTCACATAACATTTACATTACTCTATATATACTATTGTATTGTCACAGTAAGGGCTTTACCTCACATAGTACCTCACATAACATTTACATTACTCTATATATACTATTGTATTGTCACAATAAAGGCTTTACCTCACATAATACCTCACATAACATTTACATTACTCTATATATACTATTGTATTTTCACAGTAAAGGCTTTACCTCACATAATACCTCACATAACATTTACATTACTCTATATATACTATTGTATTGTCACAATAAAGGCTTTACCTCACATAATACCTCACATAACATTTACATTACTCTATATATACTATTGTATTTTCACAGTAAAGGCTTTACCTCACATAATACCTCACATAACATTTACATTACTCTATATATACTATAGCATTTTCACAGTAAAGGCTTTCATCATCATCATCATCATCACCGTTTTACGTCCGTTCTTCCACGCTAGCATGGGTTAGACGGGTTGTCCTGTTGTGGGCAGTGTCTGGTCGGTTGACCATGCCTTGCTCATACAGGAACTGATTTGGCTTGATTTCTACAACTGGATGCCCTTCCTAACACCAACCTCATTTACAGTGAGTGCTGGGTGCTTTTTCGTGGCGCCTACACGTCCACTTTACAGTGTGGGCTGGGTGCTTTTTTGCCGTGGCACCTCCACGACCACCTTGCAGTGGGGGGTGTGGGGGCATATTGTCTATATGCTTCAGCTTGTACCCATGGGAGGTTGGGTACTCTGTATTACTGCGTAACGCCAGAAGTCACGGTCGTGTGTCATTGCCTTTGAGAGGTGTAATTGGGTAAGGTCGGCTTTTATCACCTCATCCCAGGTCATCTTGGGTCTCCCCACTCCGCGGTTTCCATCGACTTCTAGTGCTCTGCACCTTTTTATGCAGCTGTCATCCTTCATACGCATCACATGTCCATACCAGCGCAACCGCCTCTCCTGCACACAGCATTTGATTCCTCTTATGCTCAGTCTCTTTCTGAATTCATTTAGTCTTTGTCGTTCACGTATATTACTGTTACACATCGATCGGAGCATGCAGGCTTCGTTTCTCTCTAATCTACATAAGTCTTCCACCTTCAGCGCCCAGGTCTCACTACCATGAAACATCGCTGTTCGGATACACGCATCATACAGTCTGCCTTTCATTCTGAGGGAGAAGCCTTTTGCAGCTAGCAGTGGTAGTAGTTCCCTAAACTTCTTCCATCCCGTTCTTACCCTAGTTATTGTACTTTCTGAACACCCACCTCCGCTGCTAATTCGGTCACCTAGGTAGCAGAAGCTGTCTACTGTCTCTACAGAGCCCTCCCAGAAATTGGTGGTACTTGTTTCCTGTGGCTGTTTGCTGCTTGCTGTCCCAGTACAGTTGCTACATGTGAAGCTTACATTCTTAGTTAAGCTTCCGGAGATCCCGCTACATCTCTTGTGTACCCATTGTTTGCATTTGGGGCAGAGAATGGAGTTCCTACCTACACTTTTCCTACATACTGAGCAAGGCGATTTCCCTGAGGGGTATCTGGGTTCTCTTTTCTCGTCTACTTACAAGGACCTTAGTCTTTGTCGTGTTGACTTTGAGACCCTTTCTTTCTAGTCCCTGCTTCCAAGTTTGGAATTTATTCTCTAGTTTACCATAGATTCAGCTATGAGTGTGAGGTCATCAGCATACAGGAGTTCCCATGGGCATCCGGTCTTAAACTCCTCCGTTATTGCCTGCAGGACTATGATGAACAGGAGGGGGCTAAGAACAGAGCCCTGGTGGACCCCAACCTGTACGCTAAATTCCTCGCTATACTCATTGCTAATCCTAACTTTGCTGACTGCTCCCCTATACATGGCTTGTACCGCTTTCACACGCCATTCATCTACTCCTAGTTTTCTAAGAGCCCACCAGATTACTGCACGTGGAACTCTGTCAAAGGCTTTCTCAAGGTCGACAAATGCCAAGTAGAGTGGCTTACTTTTAGCTAGGTACTTTTCCTGTAATTGCCTCACAAGGAAGAGGGCATCAGTGGTGCTTCTTCCTGCAAACCCAAATTGCATCTCGTCTATTTCCACCCTGTCCCTAATCAGCTGTGCTATAACTCTTTCTGTTACTTTCATGACCTGGTCCATCAACTTTATACCTCTATAGTTTCCTCTATCTAGTGCATCGCCTTTACCTTTGTAGCAGTTGACAATGATGCTACTGCACCAATCTTTTGGTATGACACCTTCTAGTATTACCTGATTAACAATACGTGTGGTTATAGTGTGACCTACAGACCCAGATGCCTTCAGCATCTCGGCAGCTATACCCGATGGACCGGTTGCCTTCCCCATCTTCATATCTTTGATTGCCTTACTTACTACGTTGCTGCTGACTTGTACTGCTGGCCTCTCTATAAGGTCTACATGGGGTAGGGTCTCTGCTTCCCATGCATTCTCCTCATTTAGTAATCTTTCATAATGACTCTTCCATCAATCTTTCTTCTCAGCACTTGTGAGGGCAAGCTCACCTTTATTTTTCCGGATATACTTCTCTCCAATGACATCACAACTATCTCTGACACACTGCCTCGCAATCTTGAATACCTCCTGTTTCTGGTCCTCACATTGCAAAACATGCTTGAATTTTCTATCCTCTGCTTCCCTCCTAGCTAAGTATACTTGTCGCCTAGCTTTCCTCTTGGTCTCTATGTAATGTACCCTGCTCCCCCCGTTCTTCCATTCTTTCCACGCCTGTCTCTTGGCCTTAACTGCTTCATCTACCTTATTGTTCCACCACCAAGTCACTCTCCTCCTGCTTGAGGTCTTACTCCAGCCACAGACCTCATCCGTCGCCTCTAGTAAGTTATTTTTTAGGAACTCCCAGTTCTCTTCTACATTGAATGTCTGTATCTGTTCTTCTTTACTGTTGTAGGCGTTGAGTAAAATATCTTTAAATCTGTTACTGGTTGAGGGGACTTTCAGCTTCCAGATCTTTCTTCTCCAGGTTGGCCTCTGTTTCCAGGTTTGTCTAGTTCTGACCGTTAGGTCGCTGACAACTAAGCTATGTTGGGATGTACATTCCACACTAGGGAAGGCTTTTGTGTTTATGACCGTCCATCTGTCACGTCCTCTGATGAGGATAAAATCTATCTGACTGGAGTGCTCCCCTGATCTATAGGTGATCAGGTGGTTGTCGGGTTTTTTAAAGTTTATGTTACATATCGACATGTCATTGGCGTCACAGAATTCTAGAAGTCTGAATCCTTCCTCATTTCTTGTGCCAACCCCATGGCCTCCATGTACTCTATTGAAGCCGTCGCAGTGTTTACCTACGTGTCCGTTAAAATCTCCTGCGATGATTAGGAAGTCATTGTCATCTGTTAGAGCAGTAGTGTGCATTAGGGACTCATAAAACCTATCCTTAAGTTCGTCTGGCAGTCCCGATTGGGGTGCATAAGCTGATATTATTGTGGTAATTGTTTTATTCGGGACTAGTCTGAGTTTAATGATTCTTGTATTTACCCTGTACACTGAGATTACTTTATCTACCCACTTGTCAGCTAGTAGTATACCTACACCGCCCATCTCGTAATTTCCCACCCAGAAAAATTTGTAGCACCGACTTTTTCCTACCAGGACTCTGGCAGACTCTCCTCTCCATCTAGTCTCTTGCACACAGCATACATCAATTTCCTTTCGCTCTAGCATTTCTACGATTTCTTCTGCTCTTCCTTTCATTGTGCCTACATTGATGGTACCAACTCGGAGTTTTGGGCATTTGTCGACACTCGTAGGAAAGGGTCTCTGGGTTGGTGCTTCACATGGGTGCTTGGTAGCTCGCAGATTCATATTTCATCTATTGATTCAGAGTTGCTCAAATTTATTCTCAGCTCATCCATCCATAACGGTGGGAAAATTGAGGGCTAGAAGAACAGTGGTGGTGGGATAATGGCAGGGTGTGTTGGGAGGAGAGAGTTAGTTAGGTAGTAGTAGTAATAGCAGCAGTAGCAGCAGTAGAAATGGCATGCTGAGGTTTGATTGGTCGATATGGTGGTGTAAGGGGGTGGGTGGGAGGGAAATTTTGAGGTAGGCACTGAGGGTTGCCTTCAAGGCTAACAAACTTAAATAACCGATAGATTAGAATACCGCATGGTAAATATCCGAAATAATACAGCAAAAACAGCAATAATATTAATAATAATAGCGTCATAAGAGCTAAGATACCTTCGAAAATTTGTATGGATGGGTGGCTGGAACGAATCCAAATCAACTCTAGTGATACATTTTAGCAGATAAGGAGAAAGTGTCTTATCTCTTCAATAGCTTCAAGATGAGTGAGGTGGAATAGATTTACTTCACATAATATCTCACATAACATTTACATTACTCTATATATACTATTGTATTTTCACAGTAAAGGTTTACCTCACATAATATCTCACATAACATTTACATTACTCTATATATACTATTGTATTTTCACAGTAAAGGCTTTACCTTACATAATATCTCACATAACATTTACATTACTCTGTGTTGATGAATGGCTTGTGAGAGCTATACAAGCCATGTATAAAGAAACAGTCAGCAAGGTTAGAATTAACAACGAATATAGTGAAGAGTTTAGCGTAAAAGTTGGTGTTCATCAGGGCTCCATTCTTAGCCCCTACTATTTATTATTGCCCTTCAGGCTATAACAGTGGAGTTCAAGACCGGTTGCCCATGGGAACTCCTATACGCAGATGATCTAACGCTCATAGCTGAATCAATGGTGGAACTAGTGAAGAAATTCGAAACATGGAAGCATGGCCTAGAATCAAAAGGCCTTAAAGTTAACTTGTCTAAGACTAAAGTTCTAGTTTGTAGGAAGGAAAATAGGGCACCGGTCTCCCATCCGGGAAATGGCCATGCTCAGTGTGTAGGAAAGGAGTAGGTAGAAACTCCATTTTATGTCCCAAATGCAAAGTATGGGTGCATAAAAGATGTAGTGGGATCACAGGTAAGCTAACTAAGAATATAGATTTTATATGTGGCCGTTGCTCTGGTGCAATAGGTAGCAAGGACCCACTGGCTGATATTTCCTTCAACTGCCCAGATGGTTCTACAGAAATAGTAGACACCTTCCATTACCTGGGTGACAAAATCAGCAGTGGTGGAGGGTGCTCTGAAAGTACAGTAGCTAGAGTCAGAACTGGATGGAAAAGGTTCAGAGAGCTTATACCACTATTAGCCACTAAAGGGGTCTCTCTAAAAATGAAAGGCAGGCTGTATGATGCCTGCATACGAACAGCAATGTTACATGGCAGTGAGACCTGGGCATTGTGTGCAGAGGATATATGCAGACTAGAGAGGAACAAAGCTTGCATGCTCCGCTGGATGTGTAATAGTAATATATGTGAATGGCAAAGCATAAACGAACTAAGGGAAAAATTAGGAATAAGAGGGATCAGATGTTGTTTATTCGAGAGAAGACTACGTTGGTATGGTCACGTGGTGCGCATGAAAGACGACAGTTGTATAAAAAAGTGCAGGGCAATAAAAATAGACGGTAGCCACGGAGTAGGCAGACCCAGAAAAACCTGGGACGACTTGATAAATTCCGACCTCACACACTTACACCTCTCCAAAACAATGTCACTGGACCGAGATCTTTGGCGCTACACAGTAATACAGAAGACCCGCCTTACCTAAGTACAAAGTGAAACCTACTACAGTCAGTAGGCACCTCTAACAAAATACACCCCCGTCCCACTACCCCCACGCCATCCACACCACCCCTTTCAATGTAAAGTTATGTTGGTACCACAACATCCAGCCCGAAACAAATGAGGTCGTGTAGGTGTCATGACAAAAAAACACACAGTCCGCGCTGTAATGTGGCCGTGTAGGCAACACGGTAAAAACCTCCCAGCCCCACACTGTAAACGTGGTTGGTGTTAGGAAGGGCATCCAGCCGTAGAAAACCCGCCAGACAGTCCTATGTAAGCAAGACAACCACTCTTGCCTCAAGTGGGAAAACTCCTGTCCAAACCCATGCAAGCGTGGAAGATGGACGTTAAACGATGATGATGATGATGATACTATTGTATTTTCACAGTAAAGGCTTTACCTCACATAACATTTACATTACTCTAAGTCGATGGAAGCCATGGAGTGGGGAGACCGAAGAAGACCCAGGATGAGGTGATAAAAGCCGATCTTACCCAATTACACCTCTCAAAGGCGATGGCACAGTAATACAGAAGACCTGACCCCCACGGGTACAAGCCGAAGCTGAAGCATATAGACAATATGCCCCCACACCCTCGCACTGCAAAGTGGTCGTGTAGGTGTCACAAGAAAAAGTACCCAGTACACACTGTAAAGTGGTCATGTAGGTGTCACAACAAAAAGTACCCAGTCCACACTGTAAAGTGGTCATGTAGGTGTCACAACAAATGTACCCAGTCCACACTGTAAAGTGGTCATGTAGGTGTCACAACAAAAAGCCCCCAGTACACACTGTAAAGTGGTCATGTAGGTGTCACAACAAAAAGTACCCAGTACACACTGTAAAGGGGTCGTGTAAGTGTCAACAAAAAGTACCCAGTACACACTGTAAATGAGGTTGGTGTTAGGAAGGGCATCCAGCTCTAGAAATCAAGCCAGAATAGGTTCCTGTATGAGCAAGACATGGTCAGCCGATCTGACACTGCCCACAACAGGACAACCCGTCTAACCCATGCTAGCGTGGAAGAATGGACGTGTATTTTCATTGTAAAGGCTTTACCTCACATAATTATCTCACATAATATTGAAACTATGAAATTTTGATATTATTTATTTTGAGAACAACACCTTAACATAAATATGTCTGGCTAGTTATGGCCAGTTTGAACAGAAAGAAGTGAAAGAATTCTGGCTGTATATGGCCGGTTGAAATGTGAAAGGGTTAAACATTTCCAAGTACACTCAGTAAAATGGTTGGTGATAGAGCAGTCACAAAGTAAAGGAAACTCTTCAATTATGTCAAGGATATGACGACCGCTCTAGTATTGGTGCCAAGAGAAAATTCCCCAAGTTCACTCTGTAAAGTAGTTAACTGTTACACAATAACAACATAGGCTATAGAAGACTCTTTAGTTATGTCAAGGACATGACAATCTCTTTAGTGTTGGTAGTATGATAAAATGCACCAAGTACACACTGTCAAATTAGAAAGGGCATTCCGCTATATAAAAGGAACAACAAGTGAAGTGTAGTCTCTTGACCCATTTATTTAACTCTAAATATGGTCTGGCTCAGACTTTAATAACCTATCTGACCCATACCAGCATGGAAAGCAGATAAAATGAAAATGTTATGAATATTGGAACTTTTAAGAGTTTATTACTATTTTAGATTGATTCAAATGGTTGTTTAGCATTTTAGTAACTTGTATAAATTTGATCTGTCATATACAATCTCTCCACCATCATCATAATCATTGGTGGATTGGCAGTATCGGTAGAGGGTCGGACGGCATGCTTTGACGCATAGAGTACGGCCCTTGCCATTCTGAGTTCAAATCCCGTCGAGGTTAACTTTGCCTTTCATCCTTACGGGGTCGATAAAATAAAGAACCAGTAATGTACTGGGTAATTGCTGGCCTTGTGCCAAAATTAGAAACACTTATTATTCTAGCTCTCCCATTGATTTCACTTCACATCTTACATCTTGGTTCCTGTAGCCAAACATTAGTGAGAGTATACATCATCATCACTGTTTTACGTCCATTCTTCCACACTAGCATGGGTTAGACGGGTTGTCCTATTGTGGGCAATGCCAGATCAGGTGACCTTGTCTTGCTCATACAGGAACTGATTTTGGCTTCGTTTCTACAGCTGGATGCTCTTCCTAACACCAACCTCATAGTGAATACTTTTTTTCCATGGCGCCTACACGTCCACTTTACAGTGTGGGCTGGGTGATTTTTTGTCGTGGCACCTCCATGACCACTTTGCAGTGGGAGGGTGTGGGGGCATATTGTCTATATGTTTCAGCTTCAGCTTGTACCCATGGGAAGTTGGGTCTTCTGTATTACTGTATGATGCCAAAGGTCACGGTCCAGTGTCATCGCCCTTGAGAGGTGCAATTGGGTAAGGTCGGCTTTTATCACCTCATCCCAGGTCTTCTTGGGTCTCTTCACTCCGTGGTTTCCATTGACTTCTAGTGCTCTGCACCTTTTTATGCAGCTGTCATCCTTCATACGCATCACATGCCCATACCAACGTAACCTCCTCTCCTGCACACAGCATTTGATTCCTCTTATGCTCAGTCTCTCAATTCATTTATGCTTTGTCGTTCGCGTATATTACTATTACATATCCATCGGAGCATGAATCCATATTTGATGTTTCTGATTGTCACAGACCTGGCAGATCTACCCTTCCGCCAGGAAGATCTCCTATCCATTTTGGGGTAGGTGAGAGATGTCTTCTCTTGTGAAAATTAGTGTAGCTTTTATTATGTAAAATCTCCCCATTTTGCCTCGTTTCTCTCTGTTTTAGGGCAATATTTTTCATGGTACTCCTCTTTTGGGTTTTTAGATTTTGGAGTGTCTCCTGTCAGCCCCTCTAGTATTAACTATAGTTCTATCTCTTCTACATTACATTACCATCTATTGGTAACCATTATCCCCATCTTGTTTGACATCTACCATTCTCATTATCACTCATCTCTGTTGTCAACCACTCATTCCCTATTACCATCACTCATCTTATTGCTATCTTTTCTAGCGTCCCATACTGTTATCTATTCAACTTTTTACCACCATCCAACATATATTAGTTTTATACCCTCCCAGCAAGGCAATAAAGCCACTAAAATTCAAGGGATTACTGAGAAGGGACAAGGAAAAGACAGGGAGAAAATTCAATGAGAGAGAAAATGACAATTGATGTTTTTAATTTTTGCAAACTGTAGTGGTCGGGAAAGCAATAAACTAGAAGAGAATTGTATAGGTAGGATGGACCAATTTACTATTGCATTTAGGAAGTTCAACTGTAAATGGATGGGACCTTCTAACTAGGGCTCTATTTAAACTCATGAGTTTGAGGTAACAAAGAGGAAAGTTCATCAGAACAATACCCATAAAAATATTTTTAAAAGGCAAAGACAGGTACCATTTTGACAGTGTGACAGTAAAATAGATAAAGTGACGGTGCATTTGAATTTATAGAAAAATGAGAACTTCTCATTGTCCTCCTCCTCCTCCTCTCTTGTTCTTTTCTATATTTCATCTGCCCTTCACCTCATGGGGTGTCTCGCTGTCAACCACTCGCTGCTGGTCCTCTGTCTTCTCAGGCCTTTTTGCCAATCGCTGTTATTGACAGCATTTGGCTCTTTTAACAGCTGTTCCAGTGATGAGTTTTCTCATCTCAACAGTACGATAGTACCTGAAGCCAACAGATAGTACCTGAAGCCAACAGATAGTACCTGAAGCCTACAGATAGTACCTGAAGCCAACAGATAGTACCTGAAGCCAACAGATAGTACCTGAAGCCAACAGATAGTACCTGAAGCCTACAGATAGTACCTGAAGCCTACAGATAGTACCTGAAGCCAACAGATAGTACCTGAAGCCAACAGATAGTACCTGAAGCCTACAGATAGTACCTGAAGCCAACAGATAGTACCTGAAGCCTACAGATAGTACCTGAAGCCAACAGATAGTACCTGAAGCCTACAGATAGTACCTGAAGCCTACAGATAGTACCTGAAGCCAACAGATAGTACCTGAAGCCTACAGATAGTACCTGAAGCCAACAGATAGTACCTGAAGCCTACAGATAGTACCTGAAGCCAACAGATAGTACCTGAAGCCAACAGATAGTACCTGAAGCCTACAGATAGTACCTGAAGCCAACAGATAGTACCTGAAGCCTACAGATAGTACCTGAAGCCTACAGATAGTACCTGAAGCCTACAGATAGTACCTGAAGCCTACAGATAGTACCTGAAGCCAACAGATAGTACCTGAAGCCTACAGATAGTACCTGAAGCCTACAGATAGTACCTGAAGCCAACAGATAGTACCTGAAGCCAACAGATAGTACCTGAAGCCAACAGATAGTACCTGAAGCCAACAGATAGTACCTGAAGCCTACAGATAGTACCTGAAGCCAACAGATAGTACCTGAAGCCAACAGATAGTACCTGAAGCCTACAGATAGTACCTGAAGCCAACAGATAGTACCTGAAGCCTACAGATAGTACCTGAAGCCAACAGATAGTACCTGAAGCCTACAGATAGTACCTGAAGCCAACAGATAGTACCTGAAGCCAACATATAGTACCTGAAGCCAACATATAGTACCTGAAGCCAACAGATAGTACCTGAAGCCTACAGATAGTACCTGAAGCCAACAGATAGTACCTGAAGCCAACAGATAGTACCTGAAGCCTACAGATAGTACCTGAAGCCTACAGATAGTACCTGAAGCCAACAGATAGTACCTGAAGCCTACAGATAGTACCTGAAGCCTACAGATAGTACCTGAAGCCAACAGATAGTACCTGAAGCCAACAGATAGTACCTGAAGCCTACAGATAGTACCTGAAGCCAACAGATAGTACCTGAAGCCTACAGATAGTACCTGAAGCCTACAGATAGTACCTGAAGCCTACAGATAGTACCTGAAGCCAACAGATAGTACCTGAAGCCTACAGATAGTACCTGAAGCCAACAGATAGTACCTGAAGCCAACAGATAGTACCTGAAGGCAACAGATAGTACCTGAAGCCAACAGATAGTACCTGAAGCCAACAGATAGTACCTGAAGCCTACAGATAGTACCTGAAGCCTACAGATAGTACCTGAAGCCTACAGATAGTACCTGAAGCCAACAGATAGTACCTGAAGCCTACAGATAGTACCTGAAGCCAACAGATAGTACCTGAAGCCAACAGATAGTACCTGAAGCCAACAGATAGTACCTGAAGCCTACAGATAGTACCTGAAGCCTACATGATGAGGACCAATAATTGTTTCTACTATTGGCACAAGGCCAGAAATAACCCAGCACATTACTGGTACTTTATTTTATCGACCCTGTAAGGATGAAAGGCAAAGTTAACCTCAGCAGGATTTGAACTCAGATAGTAAAGGGATGTAACTATGCTGGAAAGCATGGCGTCTGACCCTCTACCGATACTGCCAATCCATGATGTTATCACTCTCTCTTCCATTACTCCCTCCCTTATGATCCTGTTATCACTCTCTGTCTTCCATTACTCCCTCCCTTATGATCCTGTTATCACTCTCTGTCTTCCATTACTCCCTCCCTTATGATCCTGTTATCACTCTCTCTTCCATTACTCCCTCCCTTATGATCCTGTTATCACTCTCTGTCTTCCATTACTCCCTCCCTTATGATCCTGTTATCACTCTCTGTCTTCCATTACTCCCTCCCTTATGATCTTGTTATCACTCTCTCTTCCATTACTCCCTCCCTTATGATCCTGTTATCACTCTCTGTCTTCCATTACTCCCTCCCTTATGATCCTGTTATCACTCTCTCTTCCATTACTCCCTCCCTTATACTGTCACTCTCAGTCCTGTTTGTCTTGAAAGAACAGAGATTAATTGGGAATAAGAGAATTCTTTAGTCTTGCAGAGAACAATGTGACCTCTCTAGAGTTTAACCTTCAATAAAATACACCCAGTACACTCTGTAAAGTAATAACAATGACCTCTGTAGTGCTGGTACGACAGTAAAATACACCCAGTACACTCTGTAAAGTAATAACAATGACCTCTGTAGTGCTGGTACGACAGTAAAATACACCTAGTACACTCTGTAAAGTAATAACAATGACCTCTGTAGTGCTGGTACGACAGTAAAATACACCTAGTACACTCTGTAAAGTAATAACAATGACCTCTGTAGTGCTGGTACGACAGTAAAATACACCTAGTACACTCTGTAAAGTAATAACAATGACCTCTGTAGTGCTGGTACGACAGTAAAATACACCCAGTACACTCTGTAAAGTAATAACAATGACCTCTGTAGTGCTGGTACGACAGTAAAATACACCTAGTACACTCTGTAAAGTAATAACAATGACCTCTGTAGTGCTGGTACGACAGTAAAATACACCTAGTACACTCTGTAAAGTAATAACAATGACCTCTGTAGTGCTGGTACGACAGTAAAATACACCTAGTACACTCTGTAAAGTAATAACAATGACCTCTGTAGTGCTGGTACGACAGTAAAATACACCCAGTACACTCTGTAAAATGAAACCATGGAACGAGTGGATGACAATAACTCCAAATAAGTTCAGACTTGGATCATAATGATCTGTCCAGTTCATGCTGGCATGGGCTGGACAGAAATATAAAATGATGATATAGATATATTTACTTTGTGACCATTATCTCTCTTAAATGGCACACCTGTAGACTGTCAATAATCATCATCATCATCATCATCATCATCACCGTTTTACGTCCGTTCTTCCACGCTAGCATGGGTTAGACGGGTTGTCCTGTTGTGGGCAGTGTCTGGTCGGCTGACCATGCCTTGCTCATACAGGAACTGATCTGGCTTGATTTCTACAGCTGGATGCCCTTCCTAACACCAACCTCATTTACAGTGAGTGCTGGGTGCTTTTTCGTGGCGCCTACACGTCCACTTTACAGTGTGGGCTGGGTGCTTTTTTGCCGTGGCACCTCCACGACCACCTTGCGGTGGGGGGAGTGGGGGCTTATTGTTTATGTGGTTCTCTATATCCACTGCCTAAAATATAAAAACAACTTGAGACCCTAGCCCAAGTAGACCCTATAGAGGGTCCAGCAGTACAAGTCAGCAGCAGCGTAGTAAGTAAGGCAACCGGTCCATCGGGTATAGCTGCCGAGATGCTGAAGACATATGGGTCTGTAGGTCACTATAACCACACGTATTGTTAACCAGGTAATACTAGAAGGTGTCATACCAAAGGATTGGTGCAGTAGCATCATTGTCAACTGCTACAAAGGTAAAGGTGATGCACTCGATAGAGGAAACTATAGAGGTATAAAGTTGATGGACCAGGTCATGAAAGTAACAGAAAGAGTTATAGCACAGTTGATTAGGGACCCGGTGAAACTAGATGAGATGCAATTTGGGTTTGTACCAGGAAGAGGCACCACAGATGCCCTCTTCCTTGTGAGGCAGTTACAGGAAAAGTACCTAGCTAAAAGTAAGCCACTCTATCTGGCATTCGTCGACCTTGAGAAAGCCTTTGACAGAGTTCCACGTGCAGTAATCTGGTGGGCTCTTAGAAAACTAGGAGTAGATGAATGGCTTGTGAAAGCGGTACAAGCCATGTATAGGGGAGCAGTCAGCAAAGTTAGGATTAGCAATGAGTATAGCGAGGAATTTAGCGTACAGGTTGGGGTCCACCAGGGCTGTTCTTAGCCCTCTCCTGTTCATTATAGTCCTGCAGGCAATAACGAAGGAGTTTAAGACCGGATGCCCATGGGAACTCCTGTATGCTGATGACCTCGTACTTATAGCTGAATCTATGGTTGAACTAGAGAAGAAATTCCAAACTTGGAAGCAGGGACTAGAAAGAAAGGGTCTCAAAGTCAACATGACAAAGACTAAGGTCCTTGTAAGTAGACGAGAAAACAGAACACATATCCCCTCAGGGAAATGGCCTTGCTCAGTATGTAGGAAAGGTGTAGGTAGGAACTCCATTCTCTGCCCCAAATGCAAACAATGGGTACACAAGAGATGTAACGGGATCTCCGGAAGCTTAATTAAGAATGTAAGCTTCACATGTAGCAACTGTACTGGGACAGCAAGCATCAAACAGCCACAGGAAACAAGTACCACCAATCTCTGGGAGGGCTCTGTAGAGACAGTAGACAGCTTCTGCTACCTAGGTGACCGAATTAGCATCGGAGGTGGGTGTTCAGAAAGTACAATAACTAGGGTAAGAACGGGACGGAAGAAGTTCAGGGAACTACTACCACTACTAGCTGCAAAAGGCTTCTCCCTCAAAATGAAAGGCAGACTGTATGATGCGTGTATCCGAACAGCAATGTTGCATGGTAGTGAGACCTGGGCGCTGAAGGTGGAAGACTTACGTAGATTAGAGAGAAACGAAGCCTGCATGCTCCGATGGATGTGTAACAGTAATATACGTGAACGACAAAGGCTAAATGAATTCAGAGAGAGACTGAACATAAGAGGAATCAAATGCTGTGTGCAGGAGAGGCGGTTGCGCTGGTATGGACATGTGATGCGTATGAAGGATGACAGTTGCATAAAAAGGTGCAGAGCACTAGAAGTAGATGGAAACCACGGAGTGGGAAGACCCAAGATGACCTGGGGTGAGATTATAAAAGCCGACCTTACCCAATTACATCTCTCAAAGGCGATGACACAACCGGGACCTCTGGCGTCACGCAGTAATACAGAGTACCCGACCTCCCATGGGTACAAGCTGAAGCTTATAGACAATATGCCCCCACACCCTCCTAATGCAAGGTGGTCGTGGAGGTGCCACGGCAAAAAAGCACCCAGCCCACACTGTAAAGTGGACGTGTAGGCGCCACAAAAAAGCACCCAGCACTCACTGTAAATGAAGTTGGTGTTAGGAAGGGCATCCAGCTGTAGAAAGCAAGCCAAATCAGTTCCTGTATGAGCAAGGCATGGTCAGCCGACCAGACACTGCCCACAACAGGACAACCCGTCTAACCCATGCTAGCGTGGAAGAACGGACGTAAAACGGTGATGATGATGATGAACTTGAATATTCTTGGCTTGAACAGGTTTCAGCTAAGGTTCCTTTTGAATCTGGCTGACCTAGGGCTAAACAACAAATAAAGAGTGAAAAAAAATGCACATGTATACAAATATGAATGGAGGCACATGGCTTAGTGCTTAGAGCATTGCCCTTGCAATCGAAAGGTTGAGTTCAGTTCTCATTCTCAGACCGGGTGATGTGTTGTTTCCTTGAGCAAGACACTTTATTTCACATTGCTCCAGTTTACTCAGTTGTAGAAGTGGGATGATAGGGACATTATGTGGGACTGCTCAACCACTAAATCTAGTCCTTTTTTTCTTTCTCCTATCATTAATTTATTGGTGACTTCATTTTATCCTTCACAACTTTGTAAAATTAATGAATTAATTCATGACATGAAAAAGTTTTCTTTTAATTTTTAGTTTGTAATATCGTCATATTTGTAGCAAAATAAAAATAAAAACACACGTGGTTGTCTCCCCCTAATTTATAACTTATGAAAGTTATTTTTAAAATAGGTTATAACAACCTATTTTATTTTAAAAATAAATCTTCTGTTGGAACGTCTCTTTCTATTGTGGCTTTCTGTTATTTGCCTATGGTCATGCTGGGGCACCGCTACTTATAAGTTTGGTACTTATTTTATTGATTTCCTTTAATAGAACTACCAACACAAGGGTATAAACACTGACATGGTTGGCGATAAATAAATATATATATGTATATCATCATCATCTTCATCATCATCATCGTTTAACGTCCATCTTCCACGCTTGCATGGGTTTGGACGGGAGTTTTACCACGTGAGGCAAGATTGGTTGTCTTGCTCGCATAGGACTGTCTGGCGGGTTTTCTACAGCTGGATGCCCTTCCTAACACCAACCACGTTTACAGTGTGGACTGGGAGGTTTTTACCGTGTTACCTACACGGCCACATTACAGCGTGGACTGTGTGTGTTTTTGTCGTGACACCTACACGACCTCATTTATTTCAGGCTGGATGTTGTGGTACCAACGTAACTTTACATTGAAAGGGGTGGTGTGGGTGGGGTGGGGGTAGTGGGACGGTGGTGTATTTTGTTAGAGATGCCTACTGACTGTAGTAGGTTTCACTTTGTACTTAGGTAAGGCGGGTCTTCTCTATTACTGTGTAGCGCCAAAGATCTCGGTCCAGTGACATTGTCTTGGAGAGGTGTAAGTGTGTGAGGTTGGAATTTATCAAGTCGTCCCAGGTTTTTCTGGGTCTGCCTACTCCGTGGCTACCGTCTATCTTTATTGCCCTGCACTTTGTTATACAGCTGTCGTCTTTCATGCGGATCACGTGACCATACCAACGTAGCCTTCTCTCGAGTAAACAACATCTGATCCCTCTTATTTCTAATTTCTCCCTTAGTTCGTTTATGCTTTGCCGTTCACGTATATTACTATTACACATCGAGCGGAGCATGCAAGCTTCGTTCCTCTCCAGTCTGCGTATATCCTCTGCACACAATGCCCAGGTTTCACTGCCATGCAACATTGCTGTTTGTATGCAGGCACCATACAGGCTGCCTTCCATTTTTTTTATAAAACCATATTTATTCTATTATATATATTTCAAGGGTACCAAAACTTTGGTACGCTCTCATCAGATAAAATACAGAGTTTGTTTTATAAATATTGACATATCCAGGAATGAGACCTTAACAGTTCAAGTTTTACCTGGTAAAACTTGAACCGTTAAGGTCTCATTCCTGGATATGTCAATATTTATAAAACAAACTCTGTATTTTATCTGATGAGAGCGTACTAAAGTTTTGGTACCCTTGAAATATATATAATAGAATAAATATGGTTTTATAAATATAGTTTCCATTTATTAATATCATTGATATTACACACTGTAAACGTGGTTGGTGTTGGGAAGGGCACCCAGCCGTAGAAAACCCGCCAGACGTGTAGGTGTCACGACAAAAACACACACAGTCCACGCTGTAATGTGGCCGTATAGGTAACATGGTCAAAACCTCCCACTCCACACTGTAAACGTGGTTGGTGTTAGGAAGGGCATCCAGCCGTAGAAAACCCGTCAGACAGTCCTGAGCAAGACAACCAATCTTGCCTCAAGTGGGACAATTCCCGTCCAGACCCATGCTAGCGGGGAAAACGGACGTTAAACGATGAAGATGATGATGATGATGATATTATACTCCAGAAATATGTCGAGTGCTTCGAATCTGTTATAAATATATATATTTGTTGAATTACCAACAAATTAAATATCGGTTATCATCATCATCATCATCACCATTTTACGTCCGTTCTTCCACGCTAGCATGGGTTAGACGGGTTGTCCTGTTGTTGGCAGTGCCAGGTCGAGTGACCTTGTCTTGCTTATACGGGAACTGATTCTGGCTTGATTTCTACAGCTGGATGCCCTTCCTAACACCAACCTCATTTACAGTGAGTGCTGGGTGCTTTTTTTCTGTGGCGCCTACACGTCCACATTACTGTGTGGGCTGGGTGATTTTTTTCCGTGGCACCTCCATGACCACTGCAAAGTGGACGTGTAGGTGCCACGCTAAAAAACCATCCAGCACTCACTGTAAATGAGGTTGGTGTTAGGAAGGGCATCCAACTGTAGAAATAGAGCCAGAATCAGTTCCCGTCCCACCCTTGCAAGCAGGGAAAAAGTGGACATGAAATTTAATGAAATGAATGAATCCAAGAAAAAAAGTCAGACTAAAACCTTAGTTAATCATTGTTTTAATGGAAGTAGGGAGGTGATTATTTAATTTAACCCTTTTGTTACCATATTTCCAATGAAAGACATTGTACATAATTTTATGGAACATAACTTAACAAAGGTTCTTACATAAAATATGACGAAAGGATTTTAAATAATTATAAACACTTTAAAACACTTTTGTGTTATAGAACTAAGGGAGGATATAGCAGTTTTCCATCAAAGTGTTATAATACATATAGTATATATTTTCTTTGTAGTATTATTAAACATGTATGTATTATGCTGTCATTGTGTAAAAGTTATGTATTGTCAGCTAATAGTTGATATAGAATATTTAATTACTTCAACTATTATTTGTCACATTTACACTTAACAGGACATTATGTGGGACTTCTCAACCACTAAATTTAGTCCTTTTTTTCTTTCTCCTATCATTAATTTATTGGTGACTTCATTTTATCCTTCACAACCTTGTAAAATTAATGAATTAATTCATGACATGAAAAAGTTTTCTTTTAATTTTTAGTTTGTAATATCGTCATATTTGTAGCAAAATAAAAATAAAAACACACGTGGTTGTCTCCCCCTAATTTATAACTTATGAAAGTTATTTTTAAAATAGGTTATAACAACCTATTTTATTTTAAAAATAAATCTTCTGTTGGAACGTCTCTTTCTATTGTGGCTTTCTGTTATTTGCCTATGGTCATGCTGGGGCACCGCTACTTATAAGTTTGATACTTATTTTATCGATTTCCTTTAATAGCACTACCAACACAAGGGTATAAACACTGACATGGTTGGCGATAAATAAATATATATATGTATATCATCATCATCTTCATCATCATCATCGTTTAACGTCCATCTTCCACGCTAGCATGGGTTTGGACGGGTTGTCCTGTTGTGGTCCGTCCGGTCGGCTGACCTTGTCTTGCTCATATGGGAACTGATTCTGGCTGATTTCTACAGCAAAGATGCCCTTCATAACACCAACCTCATTTACAGTGAGTGCTGGGTGCTTTTTTGTGGCGCCTACACATCCACTTTATAGTGTGGGCTGGGTGATTTTTTGCCGTGGTACCTCCATGACCACTTTGCAGTGGGGGGTTGGTTCTTCTGTATTACTGCATGACGCCAGAGGTCACGGTCGTGTGTCATCACCCTTGAGAGGTGTAATTGGGTAAGGTAGGCTTTTATCACCTTATAACACCGGCACATCAAAGCCCCGATCGGTTCTTTCCCAACTCCTGATGCACGGTTCCAACAAGTGCATAAAGACATAGTTGGACCTTTGCCTCCTTCTCAAAACTACACTCATCTTCTCACCTGTGTCGACCGATTTTCTCACTGGCCAGAAGCTTTTCCCCTGACGGATATTACTGCGGAAACTGTCGCCAAAACGCTAGTGTTTCACTGGGTTTCGCGTTTTAGCACACCCGCGACCATCACTAAGGATAGAGGACGTCAGTTCGATTCGCACTTATTTACCGAGCTGACTCATCTCCTCGGGTACAAACACATCCATACAACAGTGTATCACCCTGCCGCTAACGGCATGGTAGAACGCTTCCACCGCCAGCTAGCATCATCTATCAAGGCTTACGAAAACTCCACTAACTGGTTCGAATACCTCCCACCCATTCTTCTTGGTATTCATTCCACTGTTAAGGAGGGAGTCGGACATTCTCTGGCTGAAATGGTGTATGGCACCGTACTCACTCTACCCGGACAAATGATTGCTCCTGTTTCGCCACAAGAACTTCCAGACCCAACAAAATATGTGCACCATTTACGGTCATCGATGTTGCATCTGTCTCCTTCAACCCCTAAACAACAGCACGTTACTTCACACATACCAAAAGACATCGATACATGGACACATGTTTTCGTTAGAAATGACGGTATTCCATCGCAACTTCGTACGCCGTATTCCGGGCCCTATAAGGTGATACAGAAACGCCCTAAGTATTTCGTCCTAGACTTGAACGGGAAACGAAATACCGTCTCCATTGATCGTTTGAAGAAAGCGTTCATAGAACAGGAATTGCCACCAGTACCCACCGTTTCTCCAGCAGACTCACCAACAACTTTGTCCGACACAAACACAACAAATTCTGCACAAACCCGACACACCAAATCCGGAAGAACAGTCCGATGGCCCACGCGATACGTACAAGTTTATCGGGTAAGTACAAATTATGCATCTGGTCGACATTTCGGCTAATTTGTACATTTCAACGAATCGGTCAATTTCTGTGGTCATGAACTATTGCTACACACAAATCAATTAACTCTGTGCATCACCACATCAAAAGAACAGACAAAAGAACATTTATCCGTTTCTATGAAATGAACGAACTTTTAATCAACAAACTTTTCGTACGAACATTTTCAATTTTATGTAACATCACAGTACATTTTCCTGCATGTAAATTTCTTTTGCTTTGCATGTTTTCTTTCATGTCTCCTGTTTGTAAATGACTTTCATGTGTTTTTTTATTTTTACTGATTTTCTTCAACAACACACCTAGTCATACCTATCTTCATTTCACATGCACCTAGATCGTTCAATCTTAGCTTTCTCACTGGAAGGGGGGTACTATAACGGCGGCAAAGATTTGAAACCAAATCTGAGCTTTCCCGCCTCTGGGACAAGCCGTGGTAATTTGTTTACGCTCAAGAGACTAACCCCTTGGAGAGGCTAAACACAGGTCAGAGGTGTTTACGCCTGACAGAAAATAGGTCAGAGGATATATCCATCTTTCTGACTTGTTTACGCTTGGCAAACTAATCCCTTGGGAGACTAACCAAAGTTTAGAGGATATATCTATCCTTCTAACTTCAACTCTTATAAATAGAGGGATTGTTTACGCCAAGAATAGAAAAACAGTGGATACAGACAAGTCTCATTTACAGGCTCTCGTCACGAAAACCAGTCTGCCATTTATTCTCACCTTCCTGGCAGATCGCTGACTCCTGCAATACAAATAAGTAAATATACTGATACGCCGCACACACGCAATTCATAGTGAGTCCAACATTTGTACACGCACCATTCATTTCTGTTTACACATATTATAATCGTATTTTGTGATATTTGAATTTACGTGGCTCGAAGAGCCACCAAATTATTGTATGAATATTTTGTGTCAATTATTTTATCATTCAATATTCAAATTGAATATTGTTGTAATAAAATAAACTTTGTAACAACAATCCTGGTATTTTTCTTTACACCGAAACCACCATACCAACAGTTACATCCATTCATCCACTTGTCGTTACAACCACACATATTATTCCGTTACAACCTCATCCGAGGTCTTCTTGGGTCTCCCCACTCCAAGGATTCCATCGACTTCTAGTGTTCTGCAACTTTTTATGCATCCTTCATACACATCACATGTCATACCTTACAAATTTAATGAACCTAAATATTTTCAGGTTTAAAAACCCATTATCAAGAGAGTATCCCTATGAGAGACTTAAAAATCAATTGGATAGAATTGTTTGTTTGGGAGCAGATTTAAGTTAAATGAAATGAAAAGACGTTAAAATTTCGAACATGCGTGTTGTGAGATCTATGATATATGTATGATATATGCATGTGTGTGTATGAATGTTTGTATGCGTGTGCATGAATAGACACACAAAACACCAGTTTACGTTTTTTTCCATGTTGGTATAGCTTTGATAGATTGTCCTCGTCTGAGACTAGATGGGTTGGCGTGGACCACATTTTGCTCATGCATTCCATTTTAGCATGGTTTCTACAGTTAAGATTGCATGGGGTAGATGTGGTCTCTGCAAGTTATAGCAAAGGCAATATGCCTGATACAGGATAAAGAGTACTCTTGAGTCCTGTCAGACAACTTCTCTAGTGCTGGTGGCATAATAGAATACACTCAGCCTGTAATGTAATGTGTTGGTGATAGGAAGGATATCCAGCAGGAAAAACCCTGCCAAAAACTATAGAAAGTACAACATATATGATTCACACTAATTGCATCTACGCTACTAACACTAGTGGGGGACATGTGGAAGGTGGCTGTGATGGAAAAGACATGTCCAACCATTGCAGACATGGTAAAACAGATGTAAGAAAGATGACAATAGTGATGATGATGAAATACATTCCATTAGTAGCTATGGTTTTAGCCACTCCACTGTCCCACCTGTTGCTATGGTTTTAGCCACTCCACTGTCCCACCTGTTGCTATGGTTTTAGCCACTCCACTGTCCCACCTGTTGCTATGGTTTTAGCCACAACACTGTCCCACCTGTTGCTATGGTTTTAGCCACTCCACTGTCCCACCTGTTGCTATGGTTTTAGCCACTCCACTGCCCCACCTGTTGCTATGGCTTTAGCCACTCCACTGTTGATTGTTTCTGATTTATCTCACAACTGATGACCTGTCTAACCCATATTGATGAGTTATACAGATTGTCAGTTGTGAGATAAGTCAGGCCAGGTTTCCGTATCTTGTTCATACAGAGAATTGTTTTTGACTTGGTTTCTGCGACTGGATGCCCTTCCCAATGCCAACCTCATTACATTCTGTACTGGGTGCTTTTTATTGTAACAACCCATGGGCATTACAGAGATAGATCTAGGGTATGTGAATGAAGGGTGGTATGTTAGGACGTGGAAGGGGTCAGTTGGATCTATAATATCAAGACTAATAATATTGATTCATATAACTAGTCTCCAAACTAATGAGATTGTGTAGGTGTCACAACAAATAAAAACACAGTCCATGCTGTAATGTGTAGGTAACATGGTAAAAAGTTCCCAGTCCACACTAAATGTTGTTGGTGTTAGGAAGGCCACCCAGCCGTAGAAAACCTACCAGATAGTCCTATATAAGTGAGACATGGTCACCCAACCAATCGAAAGGTTGTGAGTTCAATTCTCAGACTGGGTGATGTGTTATTTCCTTGAGCAAGACACTTTATTTCACATTGCTCCAGTTTACTCAGCTGTAGAAATGAGATGATAGGGACTGGGGTCCATATCATTCCACTGCAGAGGGGTCGTGGAGGTGCCACGGCAAAAAAGCACCCAGCACTCACTGTAAATGAGGTTGGTGTTAGGAAGGGCATCCAGTTGTAGAAATCAAGCCAGAATCAGTTCCCGTCCCACCCTTGCAAGCAGGGAAAAGTGGACGTAAAATGATGATGATGATGATATATAATTATGTAATAAACAACACAATATAATTATTCCACTACCAAAGGTTTCAAGGGAACTAGACAGTTCTTACACAAACGTCTATCCCGTCCATCAGATGAAATAATTATCTGATGGACAGGATAGACGTTTCTGTTAGAACCGTCTAGTTTCTTGAAACCTTTGGTAGTGGAATAATTATATTGTGTTGTTTATTACATAATTAAATAGCTCTGTACTATACATGGAGCACTCTTATTTCCTTTATCTTTTCTACGGAAATACTTTATATATATGTATATATGGTGGCTGCCAACTCGTTTTCGAGTACGGCCACTACTTTATATCCATGTAGGAGAACCCCTACCGATGCGCTGAACGAGTGTGACTTTTTAGTCCAGCCAGCGACTTGAAAATTCTGGTACAAACACTACACTTGTGACAATTATTGACACATAGTGCTGGGCCCATGGTACCTTGTGACGACAAGTGCAGAGAGATCTCCAGATATAAAGCAATGCCTGTGCCGTGAAGCTTTTATAGTGAGCAAAGGCACTGCACAAAGCCAGTCCCACTCTCTTAACCAAGATGATATTTACCAAAAAGAAGAACAAGTCAACATCATTGGATACCATCAGGGTTGCATGTGTTATATCAGAGTTTTCCTTCTCCTAGAATTCTGCCTTCACAAAGGCTAAGGGGTCATCTCTCCCAGTGATTTTGGATGGCCATTGACTCTTAAGAGCTCCTTTGCCCTTTGATAGGTTTTGTTTTTAGTCCTGCAGGATGTCCAAAGTCACCCTCCTCACCAAGAAACCTTGGTGGGGTTGCCAGTTTAGTCGCCAACGACCCGACCATGAGACAGGTTGTACTGGGATACATGTTACCAGTAGCACCAAGTGGTGACCTGACATATATATATATATATATATATATATATATATATATATATATATATGTGAATGTATTTACTAGAATGTATTTACTGCAGGGACTAGAGAGAAAGGGCCTCAAAGTCAACATGACAAAGACTAAGGTCCTTATAAGTAGACGAGAAAACAGAACCCAGATCCCCTCAGGGAAATGGCCTTACTCAGTATGTAGGAAAGGTGTAGGTAGGAACTCCATTCTCTGCCCCAAATGCAAACAATGGGTACACAAGAGATGTAGCAGGATCTCAGGAAGCTTAATTAAGAATGTAGGATTCACATGCAGCAGCTGTGCTGAAACAGCAAGCAAACAGCCACAGGAAACAAGTACCACCAATCTCTGGGAGGGCCCTGTAGAAACAGTAGACAGCTTCTGCTTCCTAGGTGACCGAATTAGCAACGGAGGTGGGTGCTCAGAAAGTACAATAACTAGGGTAAGAACGGGATGGAAGAAGTTTAGGGAACTACTACCACTGCTAGCTGCAAAAGGCTTCTCCCTCAGAATGAAAGGCAGACTGTATGATGCGTGTATCCGAACAGCGATGTTGCATGGTAGTGAGATCTGGGCGCTGAAGGTGGAAGACTTACGTAGATTAGAGAGAAACGAAGCCTGCATGCTCCGATGGATGTGTAACAGTAATATACGTGAACGACAAAGCATAAAGGAATTGAGAGAGAGACTGAGCATAAGAGGAATCAAATGCTGCGTGCAGGAGAGGCGGTTATGCTGGTATGGACATGTGATGCGTATGAAGGATGACAGCTGCATAAAAAGGTGCAGAGCACTAGAAGTTGATGGAAACCGCGGAGTGGGGAGACCCAAGATGACTTGGGATGAGGTGATAAAAGCCGACCTTACCCAACTACACCTCTCAAAGTCAATGACACACGACCGTGACTTCTGGCGTCACGCAGTAATACAGGGTACCCGACCTCCCATGGGTACATGCTGAAGCATATAAACAATATGCCCCCCCCCCCACCCCCCCACCCCCACCGCAAGGTGGTCGTGGAGGTGCCACGGCAAAAAAGCACCCAGCCCACACTGTAAAGTGGACGTGTAGGCGCCACGAAAAAGCACCCAGCACTCACTGTAAATGAGGTTGGTGTTAGGAAGGGCATCCAGCTGTAGAAATCAAGCCAGATCAGTTCCTGTATGAGCAAGGCATGGTCAGCCGACCAGACACTGCCCACAACAGGACAACACGTCTAACCCATGCTAGCGTGGAAGAACGGACGTAAAACGGTGATGATGATGATGATGATGATATATATACACACATACATAATAATACAAGGATGATTTGTTAATCCTTCATTACGTTTATTGATTGGTGATGCACGTTTCGCTGTTGATCAGCTCAAGGTTCGATCTGTATTGATCTGGCCCGACTCTGGAATAATAAGCTCGTTGGACCTCTGTTGTAGTAATGACAGAATGGACATTTATATAGCATAGATATGTCTGTAACGTGTTGTGTTCATATAGCAGGGGGAGGGAGGGGGGATAGTGACAAGGTGGTGGTGGGGAGTGATCGTTGAGTTGCGGGCTGTTTTGGCTTGCTATAGACATGTCGGCATGTACATGGTGAGGTGGAGGTGGTAGGGCTGTGCGTGATAGGACATGGAGGAGTGCCGTGTTGAACTAGCGGTAGGGGGGTTTCTGCTGGTCATCAGTTTGTCACAGGAGAGTGAGTGGACAAAGGGAGTTATACTGTTTAGACATTGTTAAAGGGGATTTGTGCTATAAAGAATTAACGAGGTGATGAGAATGTTATGAGGTTAGTGTATGAAAAGACGATAGAAAAGACTATAAAGAAAATTGTTTGGAGAGGCAAGATGCCTGTTGAGTGCACCTTGTGTGAAAGAATATAAAAAGGAAAATAAATAAACATGTGTACACCGGGGACATATACACATCTACACATGAATCAATGTAAATACATTCACAGTCATGTATCACCCCACAGAAGCACACACGGAGCCAGACGGGCATACATAACTATATGCGTCTGCTTGTGGGTGGGGATATAGAATTTCCATACCGGTCATCCTGCACTCCAGCACTGGCACCACAGGCTCACGTACACATCATATGAATTATAGGTATTTTCGGACACAGTGTCCCATGCACGTATTTTATGTATGTCTGCATCTTCTTGTGTACACACTAACGAGATATGCGTGCTCATATTCCGGGGGTCCATACTACTATAAGGTTGTGCAGTGGTGCATGCAAACACATATGCACATACATACATACACACTCATGCACCCATACATACGTACATATACATACAAACATGCATATACACATGTGTGCACACACTAAACAGGTGTAAATGTGTTGACATTGCATGTAGATATCTTGTGGGGTTAAGTGGTGGTAGAAAAAATATGAGAAGGGTGAAAGTGTGTTAGGGAATACATGTGATGGGGAAATTAGTGATACAAAAGGAGGTAATGAAATCCATTATGGTGAAGTGTATGGTGCTGGTGGTTTGTGTGTACCTCAACGGTATATGGTATGTATTGGTGTGGTTGAGGGTGGTGGATGCATAGTGATATGTTTAGTGGGGCGGGGAGGTATGATAATGGATGCAATAAGGAGTAAAAATAAAATTAACAAGGATAACAGTGGTAATGAAATGAGATATGAGAAAATAGTGGTAGTTATTCTGATGTTATGTTTATGTTGTCATGCCTTGTCCGTGGCTTCTGCCCGAATATCAAGGCAGAGAATGTATTCTTCTTGGTGTGTCTGCAGTTTATTAGGATTTCCGATTTTAATTTAATGATCTCGGCCGATTCAACCAAGCACAACCTGTAGAGGCTTCCCCCGGTGGGAAGTTGGGCCCAGCATCTCCTAATGGACCATTTGATCTGGTTTTTCAGGTTCTTATCCTTGAGGTCCCAGATCAAATCTGCCAGTTTGGGAGTGTTTAAGTGTGTGGTTGGAGAAGTTCTGTGGAGCTCGCTTGAATGCTCAACGAAATTCAATATGATGATAACCTGACACAAAAATGATAACCCCTGTCACCTGATATCATTGGAATTATTACTTCTATACCATATGGAGTTCTAACAGTGTTAATAACCCTACAGTAGGTAGGTAGATACCACTGTATGTATATACATCTCTCCAAAATGGCTTATTGAATATGCCCAAGTGTTTTTTTTTCTCTCCCCTTTGTTCTTTATCTTTTTATTTCATCTTTTATTTCTTAATCTATCTTCTGGTGAAGGACTAGTGTCTGAAACATTCAGACTCTTTTCTTATCATTTTAAGCGTTAAACTAATATATTTCTTGATTTTACTGTATCATTTGTTTTGTTATTTCTGTTTACTTTTTACATACCTATCACATCATCATCACCGTATTATGTTCATTCTTCCACACTAACATGTGTTAGACGTGTTATCCTACTGTGGGCAATGCCAGGTCAGGTGACCTTGTTTTGCTCATATAGTTCTGTTTCTGGCTTGGTTTCTACAGCTGGATACCCTTCCTAATGCCAACCTCATTTACAGTGAGTGCTGAGTACTTTCTGTCATGACACCTACATGACCACTTTACAGTGGGGACTGGATACCTTTTGTTGTGACACCTACATGACCACTTTGCAGTGCGAGGGTGTGGGGGCATATTGTCTATATGCTTCAGCTTTGGCTTGTACTCATGGGAAGTCAGGTCTTCTGTATTACTGCGTGATGCCAGAGGTCACAGTCCTATGTCATCGCCTTTGAGAGGTGTAATTGGGTAAGATCGGTTTTTATCACCTCATCCTGGGTCTTCTTGGGTCTCCCCACTACATGGCTTCCATCGACTTTTAATGTCCTGTTCCTTTTTATGCAGCTGACATCCTTCCTATGCATCACATGTCCATACCAATGTAATCTATATGTGTATATATGAGTGTGTGTATATATATATGTGTGTGGAAACCGCGGAGTGGGGAGACCCAAGAAGACCTGGGATGAGGTGATAAAGCCGACCTTACCCAATTACACCTCTCAAAGGCAATGACACACGACCGTGACCTCTGGCGTCACGCAGTAATACAGAGTACCCGACCTCCCATGGGTACAAGCTGGAGCATATAGACAATATGCCCCCACACACCCCACTGCAAGGTGGACGTGGAGGTGCCACGGCAAAAAAGCACCCAGCACTCACTGTAATTGAGGTTGGTGTTAGGAAGGGCATCCATCCAGCTGTAGAAATCAAGCCAGAATCAGTTCCTGTATGAGTAAGACAAGGTCACCTGACCTGGCATTGCCCACAACAGGACAACCCGTCTAACCCATGCTAGTGTGGAAACACGGATGTAAAACGGTGATGATGATGATGTGTGTGCGTGTGTGAAAATAAACTGAAAACAACACAGCAAATCAAACAATAAAAATATTAGTTTAATGCTTGATATAATAGGGAAAGAGGCTTTACATTGTGGATGCTGACAGATAGAACAAAGAACAAAAGAAGAAATAGAATAGTAGGGAAGAGTGAGAAGGGGAAGAAATGGAAAAGAATATTGGTTGGGGATGGGTGTTCAGTCAGCCATTTTTGGAAATATAAACATGTGTCTGGGTGGTAGAGCGAGACACGGTTACCCGACCTAACTTGCCTCTAAATGGGACAAACTCGTCTAACCCATGCTAGCATGGAAGATGGATGTTAAACGTTAATGATAATATATATATATATATAAAATGTAAATGATATATGAAGAGAAGACACAGTATATTATATACTAAATACATATTTCAGAGAGGAATATCTACTCAAGATGGAATCATTAGAGACCTTATAGCATTATTTTGTATGGATTGGCAATATCGGTAGAGTGTCGGACACCATGCTTTGCAGCACAGAGTTTGCAGCACTTTACGATCTGAGTTCAAATCTCGCCGAGGTTAACTTTGCCTTTCATCCTTACAGGGTAGATAAAATAAAGTACCAGTAATACACTGGGATAATTGCTGGCCTTGTGCCAAAAGTAGAAACAATTATTTTGTATTCCTTAGACTGTAATTTATATATATATTTATATATTTTTTTATTTAGGTAAGTTTTCTTCTCAGTGAAATTGCATTGGATTGTTTAACAACTGTTCAAGGAGACACGCAGAAGACAAAACCTCTTATACCTGCTGAGCCTAAACCTGTAGCTATGTAAGTATTTTAGAAAGAAACTATCTCATTTTGTTTGTATGGAAAGGCATGTGGCCTAGTGGTTATAGTGTTGGGCTGACAATTGTAAGGTTGTGAGTTCGATTCCAAGACACTTTATTTTATGTTGCTTCAGTTCTGCAAAAAAAACAGGTTGTGATGGCACTGGTGCCAAATTCTATTGCTATTTACCTTTCTTGACTTTGGATAACAACATATATAGTATATAGTGTGTATAGTGTGTATATAATGTATATATAGTTTGTAAATGATTTGCAACATTACTGGTGCCAAGCTGTATCAGCCTTTGCAGTTCCCCTACATCAGTGGCATGGGTGACTGTTGGTATTCCACAACCTTGCCTGGCCTGGGCCTTTCAGCAGGGCTACATTTATCAGAAGGTGGAAGAGCAAAATGGGCACCCCTTGTCAAAGAAGGCACCTTCTAGGAACAGCTCTGGGCTGCCCTAGACCCCCCCCCCCCGTCTAAATATAGTCTTGCCTTGGGGAGGAACTTTCCATGATTAGTCATGCCTGAAGGGGTCCCACTCATACCTCCTCCCTCTCCCTTATTCTCTGTCTCTTACACTAACTCTTACTCCCACTCCTGCTCTCCTCCTCTCAATGTCTTGCTAATGTAGTTTGTATGGGTCCCAGTCCTCAAACCCTTCCTTCCAGGGGGTCCTGTCAGAAGCAACCATCTCCAGTTGATCCAGCTGGTTCTCCAATCTCCTCCTCTCAATGTCCAACCATATTTCTCATGGTCTCCCTCTGGATCTCCTTTTGCTTGGTTTCGCTTTTTATATTCTATTTATTTTTTTTTATTTAAAATTAAAATTATTATATTTTTTGCAGCCGTACCCGGTGTTCAACGCTGGCCTCCCACCCTGGTTTTGAACCTCAGCTGTGTCATGGGGACATCACTGTGTCTTTCTTTTTCCAACCAACAGAAAAATTTTCTGAACATTATCGTAAAAGACTGAGTAAAACGACACTCCACGCAACTGTTGACGAAGCGGTGAACAAGGACATTACAGAGAAAGTCGACGCTCCAAAACCAAACATTCCTAATGCGATTAGGTAAACACTCACTCTCTCTCTCTCTCACATATACACATTGTCTCTCTCTCTCTCTTACATGCAGACACTGACTCTCTCTCTTACATGCAGACACTCACTCTCTCTCTCTCTCTTACATACATACTCTCTCTCTCTCTCTCTTACATACAGACACTCTCTCTCTCTCTTACATACAGACACTCTCTCTCTCTCTTACATACAGACACTCTCTCTCTCTCTCTTACATACAGTCACTCTCTCTCTCTCTTACATACAGACACTCTCTCTCTCTCTCTTACATACATACTCTCTCTCTCTCTCTTACATACATACTCTCTCTCTCTTACATACATACTATCTCTCTCTCACATACAGACACTCTCTCTCTTACATACAGACACTCTCTCTCTCTCTTACATACAGACACTCACTCTCTCTCTCTTACATACATACACTCCTCTCTCTCTTACATACAGACACTCACTCTCTCTCTCTTACATACAGTCACTCTCTCTCTCTCTTACATACAGACACACTCTCTCTCTCTCTCTTACGTACAGACATTCACTCTCTCTCTTACATACAGACACTCTCTCTCTCTCTCTTACATACAGACACTCTCTCTCTCTCTTACATACAGACACACTCTCTCTCTCTCTCTTACGTACAGACATTCACTCTCTCTCTTACATACAGACACTCTCTCTCTCTCTCTTACATACAGACACTCTCTCTCTCTCTTACATACAGACACTCTCTCTCTCTCTTACATACAGACACTCTCTCTCTCTCTCTTACATACAGACACTCTCTCTCTCTCTTACATACAGACACTCTCTCTCTCTCTCTCTTACATACAGTCACTCTCTCTCTCTCTCTTACATACAGACACTCACTCTCTCTCTCTTACATACAGACTCTCTCTCTCTCTCTTACATACAGACACTCTCTCTCTCTTACATACAGACACTCACTCTCTCTCTCTTACATACAGACACTCTCTCTCTCTCTTACATACAGACACTCTCTCTCTCTCTTACATACAGACACTCTCTCTCTCTCTTACATACAGACACTCTCTCTCGCTCTTACATACAGTCACTCTCTCTCTCTCTCTTACATACAGACACACTCTCTCTCTCTCTCTTACATACAGTCACTCTCTCTCTCTCTCTTACATACAGACACTCTCTCTCTCTCTTACATACAGTCACTCTCTCTCTCTCTCTTACATACAGACACTCTCTCTCTCTCTTACATAAAGTCACTCTCTCTCTCTCTCTTACATACAGACACTCTCTCTCTCTCTTTCTTACATACAGTCACTCTCTCTCTCTCTCTTACATACAGACACTCTCTCTCTCTTACATACAGACACTCACTCTCTCTCTCTTACATACAGACACTCCTCTCTCTCTTACATACAGACACTCACTCTCTCTCTCTTACATACAGACACACTCTCTCTCTCTCTCTTATATACAGTCACTCTCTCTCTCTCTCTTACATACAGACACTCTCTCTCTCTCTCTTACATACAGACACTCTCTCTCTCTTACATACAGACACTCTCTCTCTCTTACATACAGACACTCACTCTCTCTCTCTTACATACAGACACACTCTCTCTCTCTCTCTCTTACATAAGTCACTCTCTCTCTCTCTCTTACATACAGACACTCTCTCTCTCTCTCTCTCTCTTACATACAGTCACTCACTCTCTCTCTCTTACATACAGACACACTCTCTCTCTCTCTCTTACATACAGACACTCACTCTCTCTCTTACATACAGACACTCTCTCTCTCTCTTACATACAGACACTCTCTCTCTCTCGCTTACATACAGACACTCTCTCTCTCTCTTACATACAGACACTCTCTCTCTCTCTCTTACATACAGACACTCTCTCTCTCTCTCTCTTACATACAGACACTCCTCTCTCTCTTACATACAGACACTCTCTCTCTCTCTTACAAACAGACACTCTCTCTCTCTCTCTTACAAACAGACACTCTCTCTCTATCTCTTACATACAGACACTCTCTCTCTCTTACATACAGACACTCCTCTCTCTCTTACATACAGACACTCTCTCTCTCTCTCTTACATACAGACACTCCTCTCTCTCTTACATACAGACACTCACTCTCTCTCTCTCTTACATACAGACACTCTCTCTCTCTTACATACAGACACTCACTCTCTCTCTCTTACATACAGACACTCTCTCTCTCTCTTACATACAGACACTCTCTCTCTCTCTTACATACAGACACTCTCTCTCTCTTACATACAGACACTCTCTCTCTCTCTCTTACATACAGACACACTCTCTCTCTCTCTTACATACAGTCACTCTCTCTCTCTCTTACATACAGACACTCTCTCTCTCTCTCTCTTACATACAGACACTCTCTCTCTCTCTCTCTCTTACATACAGACTCTCTCTCTCTCTCTTACATACAGACACTCACTCTCTCTCTCTTACATACAGACACTCCTCTCTCTCTCTCTCTTACATACAGACACTCTCTCTCTCTCTTACATACAGACACTCTCTCTCTCTCTCTCTCTTACATACAGACTCTCTCTCTCTCTCTCTCTCTCTCTCTCTCTCTCTCTCTCTCTCTCTTACATACAGACACTCACTCTCTCTCTTACATACAGACACTCTCTCTCTCTCTCTCTCTTACATACAGACACTCACTCTCTCTCTCTCTTACATACAGACTCTCTCTCTCTCTCTTACATACAGACACTCACTCTCTCTCTCTTACATACAGTCACTCTCTCTCTCTCTTACATACAGACACTCACTCTCTCTCTTACATACAGACACTCTCTCTCTCTCTCTCTTACATACAGACACTCTCTCTCTCTCTTACATACAGACACTCTCTCTCTCTTACATACAGACACTCACTCTCTCTCTCTCTTACATACAGACTCTCTCTCTCTCTCTCTCTCTCTCTTACATACAGACACTCTCTCTCTCTCTTACATACAGACACTCCTCTCTCTCTTACATACAGACACTCTCTCTATCTCTCTCTCTTACATAGAGACACTCCTCTCTCTCTTACATACAGACACTCACTCTCTCTCTCTTTTACATACAGACACTCTCTCTCTCTTACATACAGACACTCACTCTCTCTCTCTTACATACAGACACTCTCTCTCTCTCTTACATACAGACACTCTCTCTCTCTTACATACAGACACTCTCTCTCTCTCTCTCTTACATACAGACACTCTCTCTCTCTCTTACATACAGTCACTCTCTCTCTCTTACATACAGACACTCTCTCTCTCTCTCTCTTACATACAGACACTCTCTCTCTCTCTCTCTCTTACATACAGACTCTCTCTCTCTCTCTTACATACAGACACTCACTCTCTCTCTCTTACATACAGACACTCCTCTCTCTCTCTCTCTTACATACAGACACTCTCTCTCTCTCTTACATACAGACACTCTCTCTCTCTCTCTCTTACATACAGACACTCTCTCTCTCTCTCTCTCTCTTACATACAGACTCTCTCTCTCTCTCTTACATACAGACACTCACTCTCTCTCTCTTACATACAGACACTCCTCTCTCTCTCTCTCTTACATACAGACACTCTCTCTCTCTCTTACATACAGACACTCTCTCTCTCTCTCTCTCTTACATACAGACTCTCTCTCTCTCTCTCTCTCTCTCTCTTACATACAGACACTCACTCTCTCTCTTACATACAGACACTCTCTCTCTCTCTCTTACAAACAGACACTCACTCTCTCTCTCTCTTACATACAGACACTCACTCTCTCTCTCTTACATACAGTCACTCTCTCTCTCTCTTACATACAGACACTCACTCTCTCTCTTACATACAGACACTCTCTCTCTCTCTCTCTTACATACAGACACTCTCTCTCTCTCTTACATACAGACACTCTCTCTCTCTCTCTCTTACATACAGACACTCACTCTCTCTCTCTCTTACATACAGACACTCTCTCTCTCTCTTACATACAGACACTCCTCTCTCTCTTACATACAGACACTCTATCTCTCTCTCTTACATAGAGACACTCCTCTCTCTCTTACATACAGACACTCACTCTCTCTCTCTTTTACATACAGACACTCTCTCTCTCTTACATACAGACACTCACTCTCTCTCTCTTACATACAGACACTCTCTCTCTCTTACATACAGACACTCTCTCTCTCTCTCTCTTACATACAGACACTCTCTCTCTCTATCTCTTACATACAGACTCTCTCTCTCTCTCTTACATACAGACACTCTCTCTCTCTCTCTCTCTCTCTCTTACATACAGACACCACTCTCTCTCTTACATACATACACTCTCTCTCTCTCTCTTACATACAATCACTCTCTTTCTCTCTCTCTTACATACAGACACTCTCTCTCTCTCTTACATACAGACACTCTCTCTCTCTTACATACAGACACTCTCTCTCTCTCTCTCTTACATACAGACACTCTCTCTCTCTCTTACATACAGACACTCCCTCTCTCTCTCTTACATATAGTCACTCTCTCTCTCTCTTACATACAGACACTCTCTCTCTCTCTCTCTTACATACAGACACTCTCTCTCTCTCTCTCTTACATACAGACACTCTCTCTCTCTCTTACATACAGACACTCTCTCTCTCTCTTACATACAGACACTCTCTCTCTCTCTCTCTTACATATAGTCACTCTCTCTCTCTCTCTCTTACATACAGACACTCTCTCTCTCTCTCTCTTACATACATACACTCTCTCTCTTTCTCTCTTACATACAGTCACTCTCTTTCTCTCTCTCTTACATACAGACACTCACTCTCTCTCTCTCTTACATACAGACACTCACTCTCTCTCTCTCTTACATATAGTCACTCTCTCTCTCTCTCTTACATACAGACACTCTCTCTCTCTCTTACATACAGACACTCTCTCTCTCTCTTACATACAGACACTCTCTCTCTCTTACATACAGACTCTCTCTCTCTCTCTTACATACAGACACTCTCTCTCTCTTACATACAGACACTCACTCTCTCTCTCTCTTACATACAGACACTCACTCTCTCTCTCTTACATACAGACTCTCTCTCTCTCTCTCTCTCTTACATACAGACACTCACTCTCTCTCTCTTACATACAGACCCTCTCTCTCTCTTACATACAGACACTCACTCTCTCTCTCTTACATACAGACACTTTCTCTCTCTCTCTCTTATATACAGATACTCACTCTCTCTCTCTCTTACATACAGACACTCTCTCTCTCTCTCTCTCTCTTACATACAGACACTCACTCTCTCTCTCTCTTACATACAGACACTCTCTCTCTCTTACATACAGACACTCATTCTCTCTCTCTCTTACATACAGACTCTCTCTCTCTCTTACATACAGACACTCTCTCTCTCTCTGTCTTACATACAGACACTCTCTCTCTCTTACATACAGACACACTCTCTCTCTCTTACATACAGTCACTCTCTCTCTCTCACATACAGACACTCTCTTTCTCTTACATACAGTCACTCTCTCTCTCTCTCTCTCTCTTACATACAGACACTCTCTCTCTCTCTCTCTTACATACAGACACTCACTCTCTCTCTCTTACATACAGACACTCACTCTCTCTCTCTCTTACATACAGACACTCTCCCTCTCTTACATACAGACACTCACTCTCTCTCTTACATACAGACACTCTCTCTCTCTTACATACAGACACTCTCTCTCTATCTTACACACAGACACTCACTCTCTCTCTCTTACATACAGACACTCTCTCTCTCTTACATACAGACACTCACTCTCTATCTCTCTTACATACAGACACTCTCCCTCTCTTACATACAGACACTCACTCTCTCTCTTACATACAGACACTCTCTCTCTCTTACATACAGACACTCTCTCTCTATCTTACACACAGACACTCACTCTCTCTCTCTTACATACAGACACTCACTCTCTCTCTCTTTTACATACAGACACTCTCTCTCTCTTACATACAGACACTCACTCTCTCTCTCTCTTACATACAGACACTCTCTCTCTCTTACATACAGACACTCTCTCTCTCTCTATTACATACAGACACTCTCTCTCTCTCTTACATACAGACACTCTCTCTCTCTTACATACAGTCACTCTCTCTCTCTCTCTCTATCTCTCTCTTACATACAGACACTCTCTCTCTCTCTCTCTCTTACATACAGACACTCTCTCTCTCTTACATACAGTCACTCTCTCTATCTCTCTCTCTCTCACATACAGACACTCTCTTTCTCTTACATACAGTCACTCTCTCTCTCTCTCTTACATACAGACACACTCTCTCTCTCTCTCTTACATACAGACACTCACTCTCTCTCTCTCTTACATACAGACACTCACTCTCTCTCTCTCTTACATACAGACACTCTCCCTCTCTTACATACAGACACTCACTCTCTCTCTTACATACAGACACTCTCTCTCTCTTACATACAGACACTCTCTCTCTATTTTACACACAGACACTCACTCTCTCTCTCTTACATACAGACACTCACTCTCTATCTCTCTTACATACAGACACTCTCTCTCTCTTACATACAGACACTCTCTCTCTCTTACATACAGACACTCACTCTCTCTTACATACAGACACTCTCTCTCTCTTACATACAGACACTCTTTCTCTCTTACATACAGACACTCACACTCTCTTACATACAGACACTCTCTCTCTCTCTTACATACAGACACTCTCTCTCTCTCTCTTACATACATACTCTCTCTCTCTCTCTCTCTCTCTCTCTTTCTCTTACATACAGACACTCCTCTCTCTCTTACATACAGACACTCTCTCTCTCTCTTACATACAGTCACTCTCTCTCTCTCTCTTACATACAGACACTCTCTCTCTCTCTCTTACATACAGACACTCACTCTCTCTCTTACATACGTACACACTCTCTCTCTCTCTTACATACATACTCTCTCTCTCTCTCTTACATACAGTCACTCTCTCTCTCTCTCTTACATACAGACACTCTCTCTCTCTCTTACATACATACTCTCTCTCTCTCTCTCTCTTACATACAGTCACTCTCTCTCTCTCTCTTACATACAGACACTCTCTCTCTCTTACATACAGTCACTCTCTCTCTCTCTCTCTCTCTCTCTTACATACAGTCACTCTCTCTCTCTCTCTTACATACAGACACTCTCTCTCTCTTACATACAGACACACTCTCTCTCTCTTACATACAGACACTCTCTCTCTCTTACATACAGACACTCTCTCTCTCTTACATACAGACACTCTCTCTGTCTCTTACATACAGACACTCTCTCTCTCTCTTACATACAGACACTCTCTCTCTCTTACATACATACTCTCTCTCTCTCTCCCTTACATACAGACACTCTCTCTCTCTCTCTTACATACAGACACTCTCTCTCTCTCTTACATACAGACACTCTCTCTTTCTCTCTCTTACATACATACTCTCTCTCTCTCTTACATACATACTCTCTCTCTCTCTCTCTTACATACTGACACTCTCTCTCTCTCTTACATACAGACACTCTCTCTCTCTCTCTTACATACAGACACTCACTCTCTCTCTTACATACGTACACACTCTCTCTCTCTCTTACATACATACTCTCTCTCTCTCTCTCTTACATACAGTCACTCTCTCTCTCTCTCTTACATACAGACACTCTCTCTCTCTCTCTTACATACATACTCTCTCTCTCTCTCTTACGTACAGACACTCCTCTCTCTCTTTCATACAGACACTCACTCTCTCTCTCTCTTACATACAGTCACTCTCTCTCTCTCTCTTACATACAGACACTCTCTCTCTCTCTTTTACATACAGACACTCACTCTCTCTCTTACATACAGACACTCTCTCTCTCTCTCTTACATACATACTCTCTCTCTCTCTCTCTCTTACATACAGTCACTCTCTCTCTCTCTCTTACATACAGACACTCTCTCTCTCTTACATACAGTCACTCTCTCTCTCTCTCTCTCTTACATACAGTCACTCTCTCTCTCTCTCTTACATACAGACACTCTCTCTCTCTTACATACAGACACACTCTCTCTCTCTTACATACAGACACTCTCTCTCTCTTACATACAGACACTCTCTCTGTCTCTTACATACAGACACTCTCTCTCTCTCTTACATACAGACACTCTCTCTCTCTTACATACATACTCTCTCTCTCTCTCTCTTACATACAGACACTCTCTCTCTCTCTCTTACATACAGACACTCTCTCTCTCTCTTACATACAGACACTCTCTCTCTCTCTCTCTTACATACATACTCTCTCTCTCTCTTACATACATACTCTCTCTCTCTCTCTCTTACATACAGACACTCTCTCTCTCTCTTACATACAGACACACTCTCTCTCTCTTACATACAGTCACTCTCTCTCTCTCTCTCACATACAGACACTCTCTTTCTCTTACATACAGTCACTCTCTCTCTCTCTCTCTCTCTTACATACAGACACTCTCTCTCTCTCTTACATACAGACACTCACTCTCTCTCTCTTACATACAGACACTCACTCTCTCTCTCTCTTACATACAGACACTCTCCCTCTCTTACATACAGACACTCACTCTCTCTCTTACATACAGACACTCTCTCTCTCTTACATACAGACACTCTCTCTCTATCTTACACACAGACACTCACTCTCTCTCTCTTACATACAGACACTCTCTCTCTCTTACATACAGACACTCACTCTCTCTCTTACATACAGACACTCTCCCTCTCTTACATACAGACACTCACTCTCTCTCTTACATACAGACACTCTCTCTCTCTTACATACAGACACTCTCTCTCTATCTTACACACAGACACTCACTCTCTCTCTCTTACATACAGACACTCACTCTCTCTCTCTTTTACATACAGACACTCTCTCTCTCTTACATACAGACACTCACTCTCTCTCTCTCTTACATACAGACACTCTCTCTCTCTTACATACAGACACTCTCTCTCTCTCTATTACATACAGACACTCTCTCTCTCTCTTACATACAGACACTCTCTCTCTCTTACATACAGTCACTCTCTCTCTCTCTCTCTCTCACATACAGACACTCTCTTTCTCTTACATACAGTCACTCTCTCTCTCTCTCTTACATACAGACACACTCTCTCTCTCTCTCTTACATACAGACACTCACTCTCTCTCTCTTACATACAGACACTCACTCTCTCTCTCTCTTACATACAGACACTCTCCCTCTCTTACATACAGACACTCACTCTCTCTCTTACATACAGACACTCTCTCTCTCTTACATACAGACACTCTCTCTCTATTTTACACACAGACACTCACTCTCTCTCTCTTACATACAGACACTCACTCTCTATCTCTCTTACATACAGACACTCTCTCTCTCTTACATACAGACACTCTCTCTCTCTTACATACAGACACTCACTCTCTCTTACATACAGACACTCTCTCTCTCTTACATACAGACACTCTTTCTCTCTTACATACAGACACTCACACTCTCTTACATACAGACACTCTCTCTCTCTCTTACATACAGACACTCTCTCTCTCTCTCTTACATACATACTCTCTCTCTCTCTCTCTCTCTCTCTTTCTCTTACATACAGACACTCCTCTCTCTCTTACATACAGACACTCTCTCTCTCTCTTACATACAGTCACTCTCTCTCTCTTACATACAGACACTCTCTCTCTCTCTCTTACATACAGACACTCACTCTCTCTCTTACATACGTACACACTCTCTCTCTCTCTTACATACATACTCTCTCTCTCTCTCTCTTACATACAGTCACTCTCTCTCTCTCTCTTACATACAGACACTCTCTCTCTCTCTCTTACATACATACTCTCTCTCTCTCTCTCTTACGTACAGACACTCCTCTCTCTCTTTCATACAGACACTCACTCTCTCTCTCTCTTACATACAGTCACTCTCTCTCTCTCTCTTACATACAGACACTCTCTCTCTCTCTTTTACATACAGACACTCACTCTCTCTCTTACATACAGACACTCTCTCTCTCTCTCTTACATACATACTCTCTCTCTCTCTCTCTCTTACATACAGTCACTCTCTCTCTCTCTCTTACATACAGACACTCTCTCTCTCTTACATCTTACATACAGACACTCACTCTCTATCTCTCTTACATACAGACACTCTCTCTCTTACATACAGACACTCTCTCTCTCTTACATACAGACACTCACTCTCTCTTACATACAGACACTCTCTCTCTCTTACATACAGACACTCTTTCTCTCTTACATACAGACACTCACACTCTCTTACATACAGACACTCTCTCTCTCTCTTACATACAGACACTCTCTCTCTCTCTCTCTCTCTCTCTCTCTCTCTCTCTCTCTCTCTCTTACATACAGACACTCCTCTCTCTCTTACATACAGACACTCTCTCTCTCTCTCTCTTACATACAGACACTCTCTCTCTCTCTCTTACATACAGACACTCTCTCTCTCTCTTACATACAGACACTCTCTCTCTCTCTCTCTTACATACATACTCTCTCTCTCTCTTACATACATACTCTCTCTCTCTCTCTCTTACATACTGACACTCACACTCTCTCTCTCTTACATACAGACACTCTCTCTCTCTCTTACATACATACACTCTCTCTCTCTCTCTTACATACATACTCTCTCTCTCTCTCTTACATACAGACACTCTCTCTCTCTTACATACAGACACTCACTCTCTCTCTCTCTTACATACATACTCTCTCTTACATACAGACACTCTCTCTCTCTCTCTTACATACAGACACTCTCTCTCTCTCTTACATACAGACACTCTCTCTCTCTCTTACATACATACTCTCTCTCTCTCTCTTACATACAGACACTGACTCTCTCTCTCTTACATACAGTCACTCTCTCTCTCTCTCTTACATACATACTCTCTCTCTCTCTCTCTTACATACATACTCTCTCTCTATCTCTTACATACAGACACTCTCTCTCTCTTACATACATACTCTCTCTCTCTCTCTCTCTCTCTTACATACAGACACTCTCTCTCTCTCTTACATACAGACACTCTCTCTCTCTCTCTCTTACATACAGACACTCTCTCTCTCTCTTACATATAGACACTCTCTCTCTCTCTCTTACATACAGTCACTCACTCTCTCTCTCTCTTACATACAGTAACTCTCTCTTTCTCTCTCTTACATACAGACACTCTCTCTCTCTCTTACATACAGTCACTCTCTCTCTCTCTTACATACAGACACTCTCTCTCTCTCTTACATACAGACACTCTCTCTCTCTCTTACATACAGACACTCTCTCTCTCTTACATACAGACTCTCTCTCTCTCTCTTACATACAGACACTCTCTCTCTCTTACATACAGACACTCCTCTCTCTCTTACATACAGACACTCACTCTCTCTCTCTCTTACATACAGACACTCACTCTCTCTCTCTTACATACAGACTCTCTCTCTCTCTCTCTCTTGCATACAGACACTCACTCTCTCTCTCTTACATACAGACACTCTCTCTCTCTCTCTCTTACATACAGATACTCACTCTCTCTCTCTCTTACATACAGACACTCTCTCTCTCTCTTACATACAGACACTCTCTCTCTCTCTCTCTCTCTTACATACAGACACTCACTCTCTCTCTCTCTTACATACAGACACTCTCTCTCTCTTACATACAGACACTCACTCTCTCTCTCTTACATACAGACTCTCTCTCTCTCTTACATACAGACACTCTCTCTCTCTCTCTCTCTCTGTCTTACATACAGACACTCTCTCTCTCTCTCTCTGTCTTACATACAGACACTCTCTCTCTCTCTTACATACAGACACACTCTCTCTCTCTTACATACAGTCACTCTCTCTCTCTCTCTCACATACAGACACTCTCTTTCTCTTACATACAGTCACTCTCTCTCTCTCTCTCTTACATACAGACACTCTCTCTCTCTTACATACAGTCACTCTCTCTCTCTCTCTCTCACATACAGACACTCTCTTTCTCTTACATACAGTCACTCTCTCTCTCTCTCTTACATACAGACACACTCTCTCTCTCTCTCTTACATACAGAGACTCACTCTCTCTCTCTTACATACAGACACTCACTCTCTCTCTCTCTTACATACAGACACTCTCCCTCTCTTACATACAGACACTCACTCTCTCTCTTACATACAGACACTCTCTCTCTCTTACATACAGACACTCTCTCTCTATTTTACACACAGACACTCACTCTCTCTCTCTTACATACAGACACTCACTCTCTATCTCTCTTACATACAGACACTCTCTCTCTTACATACAGACACTCTCTCTCTCTTACATACAGACACTCACTCTCTCTTACATACAGACACTCTCTCTCTCTTACATACAGACACTCTTTCTCTCTTACATACAGACACTCACACTCTCTTACATACAGACACTCTCTCTCTCTCTTACATACAGACACTCTCTCTCTCTCTCTCTCTCTCTCTCTCTCTCTCTCTCTCTCTCTTACATACAGACACTCCTCTCTCTCTTACATACAGACACTCTCTCTCTCTCTTACATACAGTCACTCTCTCTCTCTTACATACAGACACTCTCTCTCTCTCTCTTACATACAGACACTCACTCTCTCTCTTACATACGTACACACTCTCTCTCTCTCTTACATACATACTCTCTCTCTCTCTCTCTTACATACAGTCACTCTCTCTCTCTCTCTTACATACAGACACTCTCTCTCTCTCTCTTACATACATACTCTCTCTCTCTCTCTCTTACGTACAGACACTCCTCTCTCTCTTTCATACAGACACTCACTCTCTCTCTCTCTTACATACAGTCACTCTCTCTCTCTCTCTTACATACAGACACTCTCTCTCTCTCTCTTTTACATACAGACACTCACTCTCTCTCTTACATACAGACACTCTCTCTCTCTCTCTTACATACATACTCTCTCTCTCTCTCTCTCTTACATACAGTCACTCTCTCTCTCTCTCTTACATACAGACACTCTCTCTCTCTTACATACAGTCACTCTCTCTCTCTCTCTCTCTTACATACAGTCACTCTCTCTCTCTCTCTTACATACAGACACTCTCTCTCTCTTACATACAGACACACTCTCTCTCTCTTACATACAGACACTCTCTCTCTCTTACATACAGACACTCTCTCTCTCTTACATACAGACACTCTCTCTGTCTCTTACATACAGACACTCTCTCTCTCTCTTACATACAGACACTCTCTCTCTCTTACATACAGACACTCTCTCTCTCTCTCTTACATACAGACACTCTCTCTCTCTCTCTTACATACAGACACTCTCTCTCTCTCTTACATACAGACACTCTCTCTCTCTCTCTCTTACATACATACTCTCTCTCTCTCTTACATACATACTCTCTCTCTCTCTCTCTTACATACTGACACTCACACTCTCTCTCTCTTACATACAGACACTCTCTCTCTCTTACATACATACACTCTCTCTCTCTCTCTTACATACATACTCTCTCTCTCTCTCTTACATACAGACACTCTCTCTCTCTTACATACAGACACTCACTCTCTCTCTCTCTTACATACATACTCTCTCTTACATACAGACACTCTCTCTCTCTCTCTTACATACAGACACTCTCTCTCTCTCTTACATACAGACACTCTCTCTCTCTCTCTCTTACATACATACTCTCTCTCTCTCTCTTACATACAGACACTGACTCTCTCTCTCTTACATACAGTCACTCTCTCTCTCTCTCTTACATACATACTCTCTCTCTCTCTCTCTCTCTTACATACATACTCTCTCTCTATCTCTTACATACAGACACTCTCTCTCTCTTACATACATACTCTCTCTCTCTCTCTCTTACATACATACTCTCTCTCTATCTCTTACATACAGACACTCTCTCTCTCTTACATACATACTCTCTCTCTCTCTCTCTCTCTCTTACATACAGACACTCTCTCTCTCTCTTACATACAGACACTCTCTCTCTCTCTCTCTTACATACAGACACTCTCTCTCTCTCTTACATATAGACACTCTCTCTCTCTCTCTTACATACAGTCACTCACTCTCTCTCTCTTACATACAGTAACTCTCTCTTTCTCTCTCTTACATACAGACACTCTCTCTCTCTCTTACATACAGTCACTCTCTCTCTCTCTTACATACAGACACTCTCTCTCTCTCTTACATACAGACACTCTCTCTCTCTCTTACATACAGACACTCTCTCTCTCTTACATACAGACTCTCTCTCTCTCTCTTACATACAGACACTCTCTCTCTCTTACATACAGACACTCACTCTCTCTCTCTCTTACATACAGACACTCACTCTCTCTCTCTTACATACAGACTCTCTCTCTCTCTCTCTCTTGCATACAGACACTCACTCTCTCTCTCTTACATACAGACACTCTCTCTCTCTCTCTCTTACATACAGATACTCACTCTCTCTCTCTCTTACATACAGACACTCTCTCTCTCTCTTACATACAGACACTCTCTCTCTCTCTCTCTCTTACATACAGACACTCACTCTCTCTCTCTCTTACATACAGACACTCTCTCTCTCTTACATACAGACACTCACTCTCTCTCTCTCTTACATACAGACTCTCTCTCTCTCTTACATACAGACACTCTCTCTCTCTCTCTCTCTCTGTCTTACATACAGACACTCTCTCTCTCTCTCTCTGTCTTACATACAGACACTCTCTCTCTCTCTTACATACAGACACACTCTCTCTCTCTTACATACAGTCACTCTCTCTCTCTCTCTCACATACAGACACTCTCTTTCTCTTACATACAGTCACTCTCTCTCTCTCTCTCTTACATACAGACACTCTCTCTCTCTTACATACAGTCACTCTCTCTCTCTCTCTCTCACATACAGACACTCTCTTTCTCTTACATACAGTCACTCTCTCTCTCTCTCTTACATACAGACACACTCTCTCTCTCTCTCTTACATACAGACACTCACTCTCTCTCTCTTACATACAGACACTCACTCTCTCTCTCTCTTACATACATACTCTCTCTCTCTCTCTCTTACATACATACTCTCTCTCTATCTCTTACATACAGACACTCTCTCTCTCTTACATACATACTCTCTCTCTCCTCTCTCTCTCTCTTACATACAGACACTCTCTCTCTCTCTTACATACAGACACTCTCTCTCTCTCTCTCTTACATACAGACACTCTCTCTCTCTCTTACATATAGACACTCTCTCTCTCTCTCTTACATACAGTCACTCACTCTCTCTCTCTCTTACATACAGTAACTCTCATCTTTCTCTCTCTTACATACAGACACTCTCTCTCTCTCTTACATACAGTCACTCTCTCTCTCTCTTACATACAGACACTCTCTCTCTCTCTTACATACAGACACTCTCTCTCTCTCTTACATACAGACACTCTCTCTCTCTTACATACAGACTCTCTCTCTCTCTCTTACATACAGACACTCTCTCTCTCTTACATACAGACACTCACTCTCTCTCTCTCTTACATACAGACACTCACTCTCTCTCTCCTTACATACAGACTCTCTCTCTCTCTCTCTCTTGCATACAGACACTCACTCTCTCTCTCTTACATACAGACACTCTCTCTCTCTCTCTCTTACATACAGATACTCACTCTCTCTCTCTCTTACATACAGACACTCTCTCTCTCTCTTACATACAGACACTCTCTCTCTCTCTCTCTCTCTTACATACAGACACTCACTCTCTCTCTCTCTTACATACAGACACTCTCTCTCTCTTACATACAGACACTCACTCTCTCTCTCTTACATACAGACTCTCTCTCTCTCTTACATACAGACACTCTCTCTCTCTCTCTCTCTGTCTTACATACAGACACTCTCTCTCTCTCTCTCTGTCTTACATACAGACACTCTCTCTCTCTTACATACAGACACACTCTCTCTCTCTTACATACAGTCACTCTCTCTCTCTCTCTCACATACAGACACTCTCTTTCTCTTACATACAGTCACTCTCTCTCTCTCTCTTACATACAGACACTCTCTCTCTCTTACATACAGTCACTCTCTCTCTCTCTCTCTCACATACAGACACTCTCTTTCTCTTACATACAGTCACTCTCTCTCTCTCTCTTACATACAGACACACTCTCTCTCTCTCTTACATACAGAGACTCACTCTCTCTCTCTTACATACAGACACTCACTCTCTCTCTCTCTTACATACAGACACTCTCCCTCTCTTACATACAGACACTCACTCTCTCTCTTACATACAGACACTCTCTCTCTCTACATACAGGACACTCTCTCTCTATTTTACACACAGACACTCACTCTCTCTCTCTTACATACAGACACTCACTCTCTAATCTCTCTTACATACAGACACTCTCTCTCTTACATACAGACACTCTCATCTCTCTACATACAAGACACTCACTCTCTCTTACATACAGACACTCTCTCTCTCTTACATACAGACACTCTTTCTCTCTTACATACAGACACTCACACTCTCTTACATACAGACACTCTCTCTCTCTCTTACATACAGACACTCTCTCTCTCTCTCTCTCTCTCTCTCTCTCTCTCTCTTACATACAGACACTCCTCTCTCTCTTACATACAGACACTCTCTCTCTCTCTTACATACAGTCACTCTCTCTCTCTTACATACAGACACTCTCTCTCTCTCTCTTTACATACAGACACTCACTCTCTCTCTTACATACGTACACACTCTCTCTCTCTCTTACATACATACTCTCTCTCTCTCTCTCTTACATACAGTCACTCTCTCTCTCTCTCTTACATACAGACACTCTCTCTCTCTCTCTTACATACATACTCTCTCTCTCTCTCTCTTACGTACAGACACTCCTCTCTCTCTTTTCATACAGACACTCACTCTCTCTCTCTCTTACATACAGTCACTCTCTCTCTCTCTCTTACATACAGACACTCTCTCTCTCTCTCTTTAAATACAGGATACACACTCACTCTCTCTCTTACATACAGACACTCTCTCTCTCTCTCTTACATACATACTCTCTCTCTCTCTCTCTCTTACAACAGTCACTCTCTCTCTCTCTCTTACATACAGACACTCTCTCTCTCTTACATACAGTCACTCTCTCTCTCTCTCTCTCTTACATACAGTCACTCTCTCTCTCTCTCTTACATACAGACACTCTCTCTCTCTTACATCAGACACACTCTCTCTCTCTTACATACAGACACTCTCTCTCTCTTACATACAGACACTCTCTCTCTCTTACATACAGACACTCTCTCTGTCTCTTACATACAGACACTCTCTCTCTCTCTTACATACAGACACTCTCTCTCTCTTACATACAGACACTCTCTCTCTCTCTCTTACATACAGACACTCTCTCATCTCTCTCTTACATACAGACACTCTCTCTCTCTTACATACAGACACTCTCTCTCTCTCTCTCTTACATACATACTCTCTCTCTCTCTTACATACATACTCTCTCTCTCTCTCTCTTACATACTGACACTCACACTCTCTCTCTCTTACATACAGACACTCTCTCTCTCTTACATACATACACTCTCTCTCTCTCTCTTACATACATACTCTCTCTCTCTCTCTTACTACAGACACTCTCTCTCTCTTACATACAGACACTCACTCTCTCTCTCTCTTACATACATACTCTCTCTTACATACAGACACTCTCTCTCTCTCTCTTACATACAGACACTCTCTCTCTCTCTTACATACAGACACTCTCTCTCTCTCTCTCTACATACATACTCTCTCTCTCTCTCTTACATACAGACACTGACTCTCTCTCTCTTACATACAGTCACTCTCTCTCTCTCTTACATACATACTCTCTCTCTCTCTCTCTCTCTTACATACATACTCTCTCTCTATCTCTTACATACAGACACTCTCTCTCTCTTACATACATACTCTCTCTCTCTCTCTCTACATACATACTCTCTCTCTATCTCTTACATACAGGACACTCTCTCTCTCTTACATACATACTCTCTCTCTCTCTCTCTCTCTCTACATACAGACACTCTCTCTCTCTCTTACATACAGACACTCTCTCTCTCTCTCTCTTACATACAGACACTCTCTCTCTCTCTTACATATAGACACTCTCTCTCTCTCTCTTACATACAGTCACTCACTCTCTCTCTCTTACATACAGTAACTCTCTCTTCTCTCTCTTACATACAGACACACTCTCTCTCTCTTACATACAGTCACTCTCTCTCTCTCTTACATACAGACACTCTCTCTCTCTCTTACATACAGACACTCTCTCTCTCTCTTACATACAGACACTCTCTCTCTCTTACATACAGACTCTCTCTCTCTCTTACATACAGACACTCTCTCTCTCTTACATACAGACACTCACTCTCTCTCTCTCTTACATATCAGACACTCACTCTCTCTCTCTTACATACAGACTCTCTCTCTCTCTCTCTCTTGCATACAGACACTCACTCTCTCTCTCTTACATACAGACACTCTCTCTCTCTCTCTCTTACATACAGACAACTCTCTCTCTCTCTTACATACAGACACTCTCTCTCTCTCTCTCTCTCTTACATACAGACACTCACTCTCTCTCTCTCTTTGCATACAGGACACTCACTCTCTCTCTCTTACATACAGATACTCACTCTCTCTCTCTCTTACATACAGACACTCTCTCTCTCTCTTACATACAGACACTCTCTCTCTCTCTCTCTCTTACATACAGACACTCACTCTCTCTCTCTCTTACATACAGACACTCTCTCTCTCTTACATACAGACACTCACTCTCTCTCTCTCTTACATACAGACTCTCTCTCTCTCTTACATACAGGACACTCTCTCTCTCCTCTCTCTCTTGTCTTACATACAGACACTCTCTCTCTCTCTCTCTGTCTTACATACAGACACTCTCTCTCTCTCTTACATACAGACACACTCTCTCTCTCTTACATACAGTCACTCTCTCTCTCTCTCTCACATACAGACCACTCTCTTTCTCTTACATACAGTCACTCTCTCTCTCTCTCTCTTACATACAGACACTCTCTCTCTCTTACATACAGTCACTCTCTCTCTCTCTCTCTCACATACAGACACTCTCTTTCTCTTACATACAGTCACTCTCTCTCTCTCTCTTACATACAGACACACTCTCTCTCTCTCTCTTACATACAGACACTCACTCTCTCTCTCTTACATACAGACACTCACTCTCTCTCTCTCTTACATACAGACACTCTCCCTCTCTTACATACAGACACTCACTCTCTCTCTTACATACAGACACTCTCTCTCTCTTACATACAGACACTCTCTCTCTATTTTACACACAGACACTCACTCTCTCTCTCTTACATACAGACACTCACTCTCTATCTCCTCTTACATACAGACACTCTCTCTCTTACATACAGACACTCTCTCTCTCTTACATACAGACACTCACTCTCTCTTACATACAGGACCACTCTCTCTCTCTTACATACAGACACTCTTTCTCTTCTTACATACAGACACATCAACACTCTCTTACATACAGACACTCTCTCTCTCTCTTACATACAGACACTCTCTCTCTCTCTTACATACATACTCTCTCTCTCTCTCTCTCTCACTCTCTTCTCTCCTCTCTCTTACATACAGACACTCCTCTCTCTCTTACATACAGACACTCTCTCTCTCTCTTACATACAGTCACTCTCTCTCTCTTACATACAGACACTCTCTCTCTCTCTCTACATACAGACACTCACTCTCTCTCTTACATACGTACACACTCTCTCTCTCTCTTACATACATACTCTCTCTCCTCTCTCTCTTACATACAGTCACTCTCTCTCTCTCTCTTACATACAGACACTCTCTCTCTCTCTCTTACATACATACTCTCTCTCTCTCTCTCTTACGTACAGACACTCCTCTCTCTCTTTCATACAGACACTCACTCTCTCTCTCTCTTACATACAGTCACTCTCTCTCTCTCTCTTACATACAGACACTCTCTCTCTCTCTTTTACATACAGACACTGACTCTCATCTCTTACATACAGACACTCTCTCTCTCTCTCTTACATACATACTCTCTCTCTCTCTCTCTCTTACATACAGTCACTCTCTCTCTCTCTCTACATACAGACACTCTCTCTCTCTTACATACAGTCACTCTCTCTCTCTCTCTCTCTTACATACAGTCACTCTCTCTCTCTCTCTTACATACAGACACTCTCTCTCTCTTACATACAGACACACTCTCTCTCTCTTACATACAGACACTCTCTCTCTCTTACATACAGACACTCTCTCTCTCTTACATACAGACCACTCCTCTCTGTCTCTTACATACAGACACTCTCTCTCTCTCTTACATACAGACACTCTCTCTCTCTTACATACAGACACTCTCTCTCTCTCTCTTACATACAGACACTCTCTCTCTCTCTCTACATACAGACACTCTCTCTCTCTCTTACATACAGACACTCTCTCTCTCCTCTCTCTTACATACATACTCTCTCTTTCTCTTACATACATACTCTCTCTCTCTCTCTCTTACATACTGACACTCACACTCTCTCTCTCTTACATACAGACACTCTCTCTCTCTCTTACATACATACACTCTCTCTCTCTCTTACATACATACTCTCTCTCTCTCTCTTACATACAGACACTCTCTCTCTCTTACATACAGACACTCACTCTCTCTCTCTCTTACATACATACTCTCTCTTACATACAGACACACTCTCTCCTCTCTCTTACATACAGACAACTCTCTCTCTCTCTTACATACAGACCACTCTCTCTCTCTCTTACATACATACTCTCTCTCTCTCTCTTACATACAGACACTGACTCTCTCTCTCTACATACAGTCACTCTCTCTCTCTCTCTTACATACATACTCTCTCTCTCTCTCTCTTACATACATACTCTCTCTCTATCTCTTACATACAGACACTCTCTCTCTCTTACATACATACTCTCTCTCTCTCTCTCTTACATACATACTCTCTCTCTATCTCTTCATCAGACACTCTCTCTCTCTTACATACATACTCTCTCTCTCTCTCTCTCTCTCTTACATACAGACACTCTCTCTCTCTCTTACATACAGACACTCTCTCTCTCTCTCTCTTACATACAGACACTCTCTCTCTCTCTTACATATAGACACTCTCTCTCTCTCTCTTACATACAGTCACTCACTCCTCTCTCTCTTACATACAGTAACTCTCTCTTTCTCTCTCTTACATACAGACACTCTCTCTCTCTCTTACATACAGTCACTCTCTCTCTCTCTTACATACAGACACTCTCTCTCTCTCTTACATACAGACACTCTCTCTCTCTCTAACATACAAGACACTCTCTCTCTCCTACATACAGACTCTCTCTCTCTCTCTTACATACAGACACTCTCTCTCTCTTACATACAGACACTCACTCTCTCTCTCTCTTACATACAGACACTCACTCTCTCTCTCTTACATACAGACTCTCTCTCTCTCTCTCTCTTGCATACAGACACTCACTCTCTCTCTCTTACATACAGACACTCTCTCTCTCTCTCTCTTACATACAGATACTCACTCTCTCTCTCTCTTACATACAGACACTCTCTCTCTCTCTTACATACAGACACTCTCTCTCTCTCTCTCTCTCTTACAGTTACAGACACTCACTCTCTCTCTCTCTTACATACAGACACTCTCTCTCTCTTACATACAGACACTCACTCTCTCTCTCTCTTACATACAGACTCTCTCTCTCTCTTACATACAGACACTCTCTCTCTCTCTCTCTGTCCTTACATACAGACACTCTCTCTCTCTCTGTCTTACATACAGACACTCTCTCTCTCTCTTACATACAGACACACTCTCTCTCTCTTACATACAGTCACTCTCTCTCTCTCTCTCTCACATACAGACACTCTCTTTCTCTTACATACAGTCACTCTCTCTCTCTCTCTCTTCATACAGACACTCTCTCTCTCTCTCTTACATACAGACACTCACTCTCTCTCTCTCTTACATACAGACACTCACTCTCTCTCTCTCTTACATACAGGACACTCTCCTCTCTTACAACAGACACTCACTCTCTCTTACATACAGACACTCTCTCTCTCTTACATACAGACACTCTCTCTCTATCTTACACACACACTCACTCTCTCTCTCTTACATACAGACACTCTCTCTCTCTTACATACAGACACTCACTCTCTCTCTCTCTTACATACAGACACTCTCTCTCTCTTACATACAGACACTCTCTCTCTCTCTTACATACAGTCACTCTCTCTCTCTCTCTCTCACATACAGACACTCTCTCTCTCTCTCTTACATACAGACACTCACTCTCTCTCTTACATACAGACACACTCTCTCTCTCTCTTACATACATACTCTCTCTCTCTCTCTCTCTTACATACAGACACTCTCTCTCTCTCTCTCTTACACTACAGACACTCACTCTCTCTCTCTTACATACAGACACTCACTCTCTCTCTCTCTTACATACAGACACTCTCTCTCTCTCTTACATACAGTCACTCTCTCTCTCTCTTACATACAGACACTCTCTCTCTCTCTTACATACAGACACTCTCTCTCTCTCTCTTACATACAAGGACACTCTCTCTCTCTCTTACATACAGACACTCTCTCTCTCTTACATACAGACACTCACTCTCTCTCTCTCTCACATACAGACACTCTCTCTCTCTTACATACAGTCACTCTCTCTCTCTCTCTCTCACATACAGGACACTCTCTCTTCTCTACATACAGTCACTCTCTCTCTCTCTCTTACATACAGACACACTCTCTCTCTCTCTCTTACATACAGACACTCACTCTCTCTCTCTTACATACAGACACTCACTCTCTCTCTCTCTTACATACAGACACTCTCCCTCTCTAAATACAGACACTCACTCTCTCTCTTACATACAGACACTCTCTCTCTCTTACATACAGACACTCTCTCTCTATTTACACACAGACACTCACATCCTCTCTCTCTTACATACAGACACTCACTCTCTATCTCTCTTACATACAGACACTCTCTCTCTTACATACAGACACTCTCTCTCTCTTACATACAGACACTCACTCTCTCTTACATACAGACACTCTCTCTCTCTTACATACAGACACTCTTTCTCTCTTACATACAGACACTCACACTCTCTTACATACAGACACTCTCTCTCTCTCTTACATACAGGACACTCTCTCTCTCTCTCTCTCTCTCTCTCTCTCTCTCTCTCTTACATACAGACACTCCTCTCTCTCTTACATACAGACACTCTCTCTCTCTCTTACATACAGTCACTCTCTCTCTCTTACATACAGACACTCTCTCTCTCTCTCTTACATACAGACACTCACTCTCTCTCTTACATACGTACACACTCTCTCTCTCTCTTACATACATACTCTCTCTCTCTCTCTCTTACATACAGTCACTCTCTCTCTCTCTCTTACATTACAGACACTCTCTCTCTCTCTCTTACATACATACTCTCTCTCTCTCTCTCTTACGTACAGACACTCCTCTCTCTCTTTCATACAGACACTCACTCTCTCTCTCTCTTACATACAGTCACTCTCTCTCTCTCTCTTACATACAGACACTCTCTCTCTCTCTTTTACATACAGACACTCACTCTCTCTCTTACATACAGACACTCTCTCTCTCTCTCTTACATACATACTCTCTCTCTCTCTCTCTCTTACATACAGTCACTCTCTCTCTCTCTCTTACATACAGACACTCTCTCTCTCTTACATACAGTCACTCTCTCTCTCTCTCTCTCTTACATACAGTCACTCTCTCTCTCTCTCTTACATACAGACACTCTCTCTCTCTTACATACAGACACACTCTCTCTCTTACATACAGACACTCTCTCTCTCTTACATACAGACACTCTCTCTCTCTTACATACAGACACTCTCTCTGTCTCTTACATACAGACACTCTCTCTCTCTCTAACATACAGACACTCTCTCTCTCTTACATACAGACACTCTCTCTCTCTCTCTTACATACAGACACTCTCTCTCTCTCTCTTACATACAGACACTCTCTCTCTCTCTTACATACAGACACTCTCTCTCTCTCTCTCTTACATACATACTCTCTCTCTCTCTTACATACATACTCTCTCTCTCTCTCTCTTACATACTGACACTCACACTCTCTCTCTCTTACATACAGACACTCTCTCTCTCTTACATACATACACTCTCTCTCTCTCTCTTACATACATACCCTCTCTCTCTCTCTTACATACAGACACTCTCTCTCTCTTACATACAGACACTCACTCTCTCTCTCTCTTACATACATACTCTCTCTCTATCTCTTACATACAGACACTCTCTCTCTTACATACATACTCTCTCTCTCTCTCTCTCTCTCTTACATACAGACACTCTCTCTCTCTCTTACATACAGACACTCTCTCTCTCTCTCTCTTACATACAGACACTCTCTCTCTCTCTTACATATAGACACTCTCTCTCTCTCTCTTACATACAGTCACTCACTCTCTCTCTCTTACATACAGTAACTCTCTCTTTCTCTCTCTTACATACAGTCACTCTCTCTCTCTCTTACATACAGACACTCTCTCTCTCTCTTACATACAGACACTCTCTCTCTCTCTTACATACAGACACTCTCTCTCTCTTACATACAGACTCTCTCTCTCTCTCTTACATACAGACACTCTCTCTCTCTTACATACAGACACTACACTCTCTCTCTCTCTTACATACAGACACTCACTCTCTCTCTCTTACATACAGACTCTCCTCTCTCTCTCTCTTGCATACAGACACTCACTCTCTCTCTCTTACATACAGACACTCTCTCTCTCTCTCTCTTACATACAGATACTCACTCTCTCTCTCTCTTACATACAGACACTCTCTCTCTCTCTTACATACAGACACTCTCTCTCTCTCTCTCTCTCTTACATACAGACACTCACTCTCTCTCTCTCTTACATACAGACACTCTCTCTCTCTTACATACAGACACTCACTCTCTCTCTTACATACAGACTCTCTCTCTCTCTTACATACAGACACTCTCTCTCTCTCTCTCTCTCTGTCTTACATACAGACACTCTCTCTCTCTCTCTCTGTCTTACATACAGACACTCTCTCTCTCTCTTACATACAGACACACTCTCTCTCTTACATACAGTCACTCTCTCTCTCTCTCACATACAGACACTCTCTTTCTCTTACATACAGTCACTCTCTCTCTCTCTCTCTTACATACAGACACTCTCTCTCTCTTACATACAGTCACTCTCTCTCTCTCTCTCTCACATACAGACACTCTCTTTCTCTTACATACAGTCACTCTCTCTCTCTCTCTTACATACAGACACACTCTCTCTCTCTCTCTTACATACAGACACTCACTCTCTCTCTCTTACATACAGACACTCACTCTCTCTCTCTCTTACATACAGACACTCTCCTCTCTTACATACAGACACTCACTCTCTCTCTTACATACAGACACTCTCTCTCTCTTACATACAGACACTCTCTCTCTATTTACACACAGACACTCACTCTCTCTCTCTTACATACAGACACTCACTCTCTATCTCTCTTACATACAGACACTCTCTCTCTTACATACAGACACTCTCTCTCTCTTACATACAGACACTCACTCTCTCTTACATACAGACACTCTCTCTCTCTTACATACAGACACTCTTTCTCTCTTACATACAGACACTCACACTCTCTTACATACAGACACTCTCTCTCTCTCTTACATACAGACACTCTCTCTCTCTCTCTTACATACATACTCTCTCTCTCTCTCTCTCTCTCTCTCTCTCTCTCTCTCTTACATACAGACACTCCTCTCTCTCTTACATACAGACACTCTCTCTCTCTCTTACATACAGTCACTCTCTCTCTCTTACATACAGACACTCTCTCTCTCTCTCTTACATACAGACACTCACTCTCTCTCTTACATACGTACACACTCTCTCTCTCTCTTACATACATACTCTCTCTCTCTCTCTCTTACATACAGTCACTCTCTCTCTCTCTCTTACATACAGACACTCTCTCTCTCTCTCTTACATACATACTCTCTCTCTCTCTCTCTTACGTACAGACACTCCTCTCTCTCTTTCATACAGACACTCACTCTCTCTCTCTCTTACATACAGTCACTCTCTCTCTCTCTCTTACATACAGACACTCTCTCTCTCTCTTTTACATACAGACACTCACTCTCTCTCTTACATACAGACACTCTCTCTCTCTCTCTTACATACATACTCTCTCTCTCTCTCTCTCTTACATACAGTCACTCTCTCTCTCTCTCTTACATACAGACACTCTCTCTCTCTTACATACAGTCACTCTCTCTCTCTCTCTCTCTTACATACAGTCACTCTCTCTCTCTCTCTTACATACAGACACTCTCTCTCTCTTACATACAGACACACTCTCTCTCTCTTACATACAGACACTCTCTCTCTCTTACATACAGACACTCTCTCTCTCTTACATACAGACACTCTCTCTGTCTCTTACATACAGACACTCTCTCTCTCTTACATACAGACACTCTCTCTCTCTCTCTTACATACAGACACTCTCTCTCTCTCTCTTACATACAGACACTCTCTCTCTCTCTTACATACAGACACTCTCTCTCTCTCTCTCTTACATACATACTCTCTCTCTCTCTTACATACATACTCTCTCTCTCTCTCTCTTACATACTGACACTCACACTCTCTCTCTCTTACATACAGACACTCTCTCTCTCTCTTACATACATACACTCTCTCTCTCTCTCTTACATACATACTCTCTCTCTCTCTCTTACATACAGACACTCTCTCTCTCTTACATACAGACACTCACTCTCTCTCTCTCTTACATACATACTCTCTCTTACATACAGACACTCTCTCTCTCTCTCTTACATACAGACACTCTCTCTCTCTCTTACATACAGACACTCTCTCTCTCTCTTACATACATACTCTCTCTCTCTCTCTTACATACAGACACTGACTCTCTCTCTCTTACATACAGTCACTCTCTCTCTCTCTCTTACATACATACTCTCTCTCTCTCTCTCTTACATACATACTCTCTCTCTATCTCTTACATACAGACACTCTCTCTCTCTTACATACATACTCTCTCTCTCTCTCTCTTACATACATACTCTCTCTCTATCTCTTACATACAGACACTCTCTCTCTCTTACATACATACTCTCTCTCTCTCTCTCTCTCTCTCTCTTACATACAGACACTCTCTCTCTCTCTCTTACATACAGGACACTCTCTCTCTCTCTCTCTACATACAGACACTCTCTCTCTCTCTTACATATAGACACTCTCTCTCTCTCTCTTACATACAGTCACTCACTCTCTCTCTCTCTTACATACAGTAACTCTCTCTTTCTCCTCTCTTACATACAGACACTCTCTCTCTCTCTTACATACAGTCACTCTCTCTCTCTCTTACATACAGACACTCTCTCTCTCTCTTACATACAGACACTCTCTCTCTCTCTACATACAGACACTCTCTCTCTCTTACATACAGACTCTCTCTCTCTCTCTTACATACAGACACTCTCTCTCTCTTACATACAGACACTCACTCTCTCTCTCTCTTACATACAGACACTCACTCTCTCTCTCTTACATACAGACTCTCTCTCTCTCTCTCTCTTACATACAGACACTCACTCTCTCTCTCTTACATACAGACACTCTCTCTCTCTCTCTCTTACATACAGATACTCACTCTCTCTCTCTCTTACATACAGACACTCTCTCTCTCTCTCTTACATACAGACACTCTCTCTCTCTCTCTCTCTTACATACAGACACTCACTCTCTCTCTCTCTTACATACAGACACTCACTCTCTCTCTCTCTTACATACAGACTCTCTCTCTCTCTTACATACAGACACTCTCTCTCTCTCTCTCTCTGTCTTACATACAGACACTCTCTCTCTCTCTGTCTTACATACAGACACTCTCTCTCTCTCTTACATACAGACACACTCTCTCTCTCTTACATACAGTCACTCTCTCTCTCTCTCTCACATACAGACACTCTCTTTCTCTTACATACAGTCACTCTCTCTCTCTCTCTCTTACATACAGACACTCTCTCTCTCTCTCTCTTACATACAGACACTCACTCTCTCTCTCTTACATACAGACACTCACTCTCTCTCTCTCTTACATACAGACACTCTCCCTCTCTTACATACAGACACTCACTCTCTCTCTTACATACAGACACTCTCTCTCTCTTACATACAGACACTCTCTCTCTATCTTACACAGAGACACTCACTCTCTCTCTCTTACATACAGACACTCTCTCTCTCTTACATACAGACACTCACTCTCTCTCTCTCTTACATACAGACACTCTCTCTCTCTTACATACAGACACTCTCTCTCTCTCTTACATACAGTCACTCTCTCTCTCTCTCTCTCACATACAGACACTCTCTCTCTCTCTTACATACAGACACTCACTCTCTCTCTTACATACAGACACACTCTCTCTCTCTCTTACATACATACTCTCTCTCTCTCTCTCTCTTACATACAGACACTCTCTCTCTCTCTCTCTTACATACAGACACTCACTCTCTCTCTCTTACATACAGACACTCACTCTCTCTCTCTCTTACATACAGACACTCTCTCTCTCTCTTACATACAGTCACTCTCTCTCTCTCTTACATACAGACACTCTCTCTCTCTCTTACATACAGACACTCTCTCTCTCTCTCTTACATACAGACACTCTCTCTCTCTCTCTCTTACATACAGACACTCTCTCTCTCTTACATATAGTCACTCTCTCTCTCTCTCTTACATACAGACACTCTCTCTCTCTCTCTTACATACAGACACTCTCTCTCTCTTACATACAGTCACTCTCTCTCTCTCTCTCTCTTACATACAGACACTCTCTCTCTCTATCTCTTACATACAGACTCTCTCTCTCTCTCTTACATACAGACACTCTCTCTCTCTCTCTCTCTCTCTTACATACAGTCACTCTCTTTCTCTCTCTCTTACATACAGACACTCTCTCTCTTACATACAGACACTCTCTCTCTCTCTTACATACAGACACTCTCTCTCTCTCTCTCTTACATACACACACTCTCTCTCTCTCTTACATACAGACACTCACTCTCTCTCTCTTACATACAGTCACTCTCTCTCTCTCTTACATACATACTCTCTCTCTCTCTCTTACATACATACTCTCTCTCTATCTCTTACATACAGACACTCTCTCTCTCTTACATACATACTCTCTCTCTCTCTTACATACAGACACTCTCTCTCTCTTACATACAGACACTCTCTCTCTCTCTCTCTTACATACAGACACTCTCTCTCTCTCTTACATATAGACACTCTCTCTCTCTCTCTTACATACAGTCACTCTCTCTCTCTCTCTCTTACATACAGACACTCACTCTCTCTCTCTCTTACATACAGACACTCACTCTCTCTCTCTCTCTTACATACAGATACTCTCTCTCTCTTACATACAGACACTGACTCTCTCTCTCTCTTACATACAGTCACTCTCTCTCTCTCTCTTACATACAGACACTCTCTCTCTCTCTTACATACAGACACACTCTCTCTCTCTTACATACAGACACTCTCTCTCTCTTACATACAGACACTCTCTCTCTCTCTTACATACAGTCACTCTCTCTCTCTTACATACAGACACTCTCTCTCTCTTACATACAGACACTCTCTCTCTCTCTTACATACAGTCACTCTCTCTCTCTTACATACAGACACTCTCTCTCTATCTTACACAACAGAGACACTCACTCTCTCTCTCTTACATACAGACACACTCTCTCTCTCTTACATACAGACACTCTCTCTCTCTCTTACATACAGTCACTCTCTCTCTCTCTTACATACAGACACTCCCTCTCTCTCTCTTACATATAGTCACTCTCTCTCTCTCTTACATACAGACACACTCTCTCTCTCTTACATACAGACACTCTCTCTCTCTCTTACATACAGACACTCTCTCTCTCTCTTACATACAGACACTCCTCTCTCTCTCTTACATATAGTCACTCTCTCTCTCTCTTACATACAGACACTCTCTCTCTCTCTCTCTCTTACATACAGACACTCTCTCTCTCTCTCTTACATACAGACACTCTCTCTCTCTCTTACATACAGACACTCTCTCTCTCTCTTACATACAGACACTCTCTCTCTCTCTCTCTTACATATAGTCACTCTCTCTCTCTCTCTTACATACAGACACTCTCTCTCTCTCTCTCTTACATACATACACTCTCTCTCTTCTCTCTTACATACAGTCACTCTCTTTCTCTCTCTTACAGTCACTCTCTCTCTCTCTCTTACATACAGACACTCTCTCTCTCTCTTACATACAGACTCTCTCTCTCTCTCTCTCTTACATATAGTCACTCTCTCTCTCTCTCTCTTACATACAGACACTCTCTCTCTCTCTCTCTCTTACATACATACACTCTCTCTCTCTCTCTTACATACAGTCACTCTCTTTCTCTCTCTCTTACATACAGACACTCTCTCTCTTACATACAGTCACTCTCTTTCTCTCTCTCTTACATACAGACACTCTCTCTCTCTCTCTCTTACATACAGACACTCTCTCTCTCTCTCTTACATACAGACACTCTCTCTCTTACATACAGACACTCTCTCTCTCTCTTACATACAGACACTCTCTCTCTCTCTCTCTCTTACATATAGTCACTCTCTCTCTCTCTCTTACATACAGACACTCTCTCTCTCTCTCTCTTACATACATACACTCTCTCTCTTTCTCTCTTACATACAGTCACTCTCTTTCTCTCTCTCTTACATACAGACACTCACTCTCTCTCTCTCTTACATACAGACACTCACTCTCTCTCTCTCTTACATATAGTCACTCTCTCTCTCTCTCTTACATACAGACACTCTCTCTCTCTCTCTCTCTCTTACATACAGACACTCTCTCTCTCTCTCTCTCTCTTACATACAGACACTCTCTCTCTCTCTTACATACATACACTCTCTCTCTTTCTCTCTTACATACAGACTCTCTCTCTCTCTCTCTTACATACAGTCACTCTCTTTCTCTCTCTCTCTTACATACAGACACTCACTCTCTCTCTCTCTTACATACAGACACTCTCTCTCTCTCTCTTACATACGGACACTCACTCTCTCTCTCTCTTACATACAGACACTCTCTCTCTCTTACATACAGACACTCACTCTCTCTCTCTCTTACATATAGTCACTCTCTCTCTCTCTCTTACATACAGACACTCTCTGTCTCTCTCTCTCTTACATACAGACACTCTCTCTCTCTCTTACATATAGACACTCTCTCTCTCTCTCTTACATACAGTCACTCTCTCTCTCTCTCTCTTACATACAGACACTCACTCTCTCTCTCTCTTACATACAGCCACTCACTCTCTCTCTCTCTTACATACAGACACTCTCTCTGTCTCTCTCTTACATACAGACACTCTCTCTCTCTCTCTCTCTTTCATAAAAGTGTGGAATAATTTGAGGGCAAAGCCTAAAAATAGATAATAAATAATTAAAAGAATACAGAGCATGTTAGTTATATTATCCCTATCTCCCCACCCTCTCAAGTATGTCATTTTCTCTGTTTACTTTATTTTTCATTTTGATGTTTATGTTATTTGCTATAAAACCACTTTGAGACTAAATCCATGATCACTATTTTGATAATTCACCTAGTGACTCCATTGTTTTGTATACTGAAAATCTAATTTCACAATAGTCAATCAACTATTGATGATAACGATTTCAAGACATAATTAATTGCTTATTAAGTGATGAAACATATGTTAATGCTTGGAATAAAACTCTATTATATCACTTAACAGTGTTAATCATCTTTTTATCTGTTATATATATATATATAGTGAAAGATTGAAGAATAACATAGTCGGCTGTATAAAAAGGGTTTTATTTCAAGTATTAACAATTGTTTCATTGATCACTCGAAGTTGCGTCACTCTGATAAAATCATCGGAATACTGGAGATTTTACATATGACAAAATAGAATGATCAAATTTCTGTAGGCACAAAGCAGCTACCAAGTTTCCAAATTTCAAACCAACATGATTTGATCCAGCAATCTCAGAATTCAAGTAGAACCACCCAGATTTTAATGTACTGACTACATACCACCCCCACTGTTATTAGCTGTCAACTGACCAACTGGTCACTAAATCAACATCATAAATCTCCTAACCTTCTTTCACTCTCTCTCCCTAAAGCCACATCAACCCCATTAAGATAAGACAATCAGCCTGCTAGACATTTACCACACACATATATCAAAACTCTCCCTCTCAATTTTTATTCTCTATCTACCTATCTACTCCTTCTCAGTCCTTAGCCCTACCCCTTATGTCTCATCCTCCTATCACCCCTGCCCCCACTCTCTGTCTCCTGTGCTGTATCTCTTCCCCTCTCACTTAATTTTTAATTTATTATTTTTTTTATCTTTTATCTGTCATTTGTTACTATTTTTTATTTTCTACTCTAACTCTGAGATTTGACCACTACATATGTATGTATTTAATGTGTTAGTATTATTTCTACCTTCACCACATCTTTACACATACACTTACTCACCACAGTAACTTTAATCACCACCACCACCACCACTATTATCAGCAATCGTATTCTGTACTTATTATTTTTTTAGGTGGATTGGCAGTATCAGTAGAAGGTCGGACGCCATGCTTTCCAGCATAGTTACGTCCCTTTACGATCTGAGTTCAAATCCCGCCGAGGTTGACTTTGCCTTTCATCCTTACGGGGTCGATAAAATAAAGTACCAGTAATGCACTGGGTAATTGCTGGCCTTATGCCAAAAAGTAGAAACAATTATTTTTTTACTTATTTTTCACATCTTTATCATCTTCATTCTAACTTCTTTATTTCTTTCTTATTATCTTTTATTATTGATGTTATTGTTTTGATTCTCCGATGTATCTATAAATACCAATGCCATATGTAAAACCTCCAGTATTCCGATGATTTGATCAGAGACACACACTGTATTTAAGGTCAAGTGGCGCAACTTCAAGTGATTAGCGGCCTTTAGACTCACCTGATCAATGAAAAAATTTTTAATACTAGAAATAAACCCTTTTTGTACAGTCAACCATGTTAATCTTCAATCTTTCACTACTATTACTCCAATATTAACCTGCATAGGAATTCTCGCAAACTCGGTACCTAACTAAGGAAACCTCTTGTTGAGTCAAACAACGCCGTACGTTAAAACTATCCATAGTACAGAGTACTCACAACCTCTAACTAGATTACCTAAAACGATAACTTGTTATCCCATATATATATATATATGAGAGGGTAAAATGAAAAGACATGTTTTTTCTTCTTTAATTGCTCATTTTATATCCTGATGAAGGACTAGCATCCAAAACTTTACTTTTCCTATATACTCACACATATATGTGTGTGTGTGTGTGTGTGTGTGTACAACATGATGATGATATATATCTTTTCTTTTCTTATATGTTTAATGAAAATCTGGTCATCCCAAAAGAAACCACAAATTTGTAGTCAACTGTACACCTTACCAATCTGCTTCTTACTGCTGTGTCTTCTGTGCCAGAAAGGTAGGTCAATATCTTCTATAGTTCCTCTTTATTTTATGTTACTTTATTAATTAATTAAATTATTTATTTGATTAATATAATTAATTAATTTCTTTATTTAATCAAATTGTTGGAAGGGAGTAGAGAATACTGCCAGGTGGCTAGGAGAGGAGCTAGGGGTCAAGTGTACCTTGCAAGAAGGGAAGTAATGGGGGGGGGGGTAGAGAACACTGCCAGGTGGCTAGGAGAGGAGCTAGGGGTCAAGTGTACCTTGCAAGAAGGGAAGTAATGGGGGGGGGGGGGGGGTAGAGAACACTGCCAGGTGGCTAGGAGAGGAGCTAGGGGACAAGTGTACCTTGCAAGAAGAGAAGCAGAAGATTAAAAATATTAAGCATGTTATGAAATCCAAGGACCATAGGTGTGAGGTTTTCAGGATTGTGAGACAATGTGTCAAGGAAAATTGTGCGTAGCTTAGAGATCAGTGAGTCACTCCAGGTAGAGCCACTACTTCCCCAAATTGAGAGATCACAGCTTTGATATTATGGACATGTTAGAATGTCTCGGGAAAGAATAACTGACAGATTTTATAGGCAAAACCAACCAGCAGGAGACCCAGGGGTAAACCCTGAACAAGATAGTTGGATAACATCCATAAGTTCGACTGGTCTCTGGGATCCAGTTGAACCTATTGGAGAGGATTGCTTCTGACAGGACCTGTTGGAAGGCCTGCTTGAGGACTCCACCCCACACAACCCTCTCGGGAATAAGTGGGCAAAAAAGAAGTTCATGCTTATGCAGTGAGCGGATAACATTGCCTCTATGACTAATTTTCATCTGATTTAGGAAGGTACGGCAGACATTTCCAAACATGTTTCAGTCTTAGAACTTTTTAGCAAAGCATGTATTTATCAAATTAAGGATAAGAGAAACCGTTTCCTTTAAAGTACTTATATTTATTTAAAAACTTCATTAAGTTATGTTCCAAATGCCAACTTAAAAATGTGAAAGTTACATTACTAAATCCCTCCAAATTCTTAATTATTAAAAAAATTATTTGAAAATCAAGTGCATTAATTAGAAATATAGTAATGAAAGAGTTAAAATATAGTAATGAAAAGGTTAAAATATAGTAAGGAAAGGGTTAAAATATAGTAACGAAAAGGTTAAAATATAGTAACAAAAGGGTTAAAATATAGTAACAAAAGGGTTAAAATATAGTAATGAAAGGGTTAAAATATAGTAACAAAAGGGTTAAAATATAGTAATGAAAAGGTTAAAATATAGTAAGGAAAGGGTTAAAATATAGTAACGAAAAGGTTAAAATATAGTAACAAAAGGGTTAAAATATAGTAACAAAAGGGTTAAAATATAGTAATGAAAAGGTTAAAATATAGTAAGGAAAGGGTTAAAATATAGTAACGAAAAGGTTAAAATATAGTAACAAAAGGGTTAAAATATAGTAATGAAAAGGTTAAAATATAGTAAGGAAAGGGTTAAAATATAGTAACGAAAAGGTTAAAATATAGTAACAAAAGGGTTAAAATATAGTAACAAAAGGGTTAAAATATAGTAATGAAAAGGTTAAAATATAGTAAGGAAAGGGTTAAAATATAGTAACGAAAAGGTTAAAATATAGTAACAAAAGGGTTAAAATATAGTAACAAAAGGGTTAAAATATAGTAATGAAAGGGTTAAAATATAGTAAGGAAAGAGTTAAAATATAGTAAGGAAAGGGTTAAAATATAGTAACAAAAGGGTTAAAATGTTTTGGTTTTGTTTAGTATTCATATTCTTCTAATTTAATGTTTTTATCTTTCAGATATGGATGGGAAGAGGGTTTAAATGCAATGTTTGTGGAATGATAGTTCATAAAAAATGTACAGATAAATGTCAAGAGAAAACATTATGTACTCGGTAAGGTTTCAATGTCTCATTATATGTTGTCATTATCATGACATTGCTACACTAGAATATGTGTCTGCGTGTGTAGAATTATGTATATCATCATCACTGTTTTACTTCAGTTCTTCCACGCTAGCATCGATTAAACGAGTTCTGTTGTGAGCAATGCCAGGTCAGTTGACCATGTCGTGCTCATTCAAAACTAATTTGGGCTTGGTTTCTACTGCTGGATGCCCTTCCTAACTCCAACCTCATTTACAGAGTGTGTTGGGTGCTTCTGTCGTGACACCTACATGACCACTTTACAGTGTGGACTGGGTAATTTTTGTTGTGACACCTGAGTACCACTCTGATTTGTGGTGTGTGTGTGAGAGAGAGAGAGGCTAGGCAACAAGTGTATTTTGCAAGAAGGGAAGCAAAAGTTAAAAAATGTAAGCATGTTCTGCAACACGAGGACCAAAGGTGTGAGGTGTTTAGGATTGCAAGACAATGTGTCAGGGAAAATTGTGATGTCGTTGGGAAGAAGTGTGTCTTCGAGGATAATGAAGTCATCATCATCATCATCATCCTTCTACTCTTCTGTGAGCAGTCGGAACTCTCCTGACAATCCCTTTCCACACTGTTGAGTCCTGCATTGCTTTCCCCAGACCCTTTATGTCAACCGTGAGACCCGAGCTATGGTGTCTGGGAAAGTCAGTTTTCGTGAATAGACACATCGAGAGGGATATCACAGAAGGAGAGATGAAATGATTTCTTTGTCAGGTCGATGACCAGCAAACTGTAGTCGCTTTTGAATCTGGGGGCTATTGGAATCAAATCTCCATAGATGGTTTCAAGTGTTGCTCTATAAAAGACTACCAAATGAGGAGAATGAATGGGATGAAGATAGTTTGCCCCCAAGTTGCCCAACATAGGGACTGGCTGTGTCATGTTAGCAGTAGTATAGTAAATAAAGCAATCAAAGGTATGAAGACAGACAAGGTAGCTGGACCTTCGGAGATAGTGGCTGAGTTGTTGAAAGTATCTAAATGGTGGAGCACACAATAGTCACATATAGTAAACCAAGTAATACAAAATGTGATCATACCCAATGACTGGCATAGCAGCAGCATCGTCAACCATTGCAAGGGCAAACACGATGCTCCAGATAGAGAACTAGAAGCATGAAGCTGATTGACCAGGTCATGAAAGAGTTATTGCACAGTTGATTAGGGACAGAGTTAACCTTGTGCCAGGTAAAAGTACCATGGATGCTCTCTTTCTTGCAAGAAATACCTAGCTAAAAGTAAACCCCTCGACTTAGCTTTTGTTGACTTGGAGAAAGCCTTTGATAGAGTCCCCTCATTCCATTATCTTGTGGGCCCTTAGAAAACTAGGAGTAGATGAATGGCTTTTGAAAGCTATACAAGCCATGTATAGAGGAAGTCAGCAAAGTTAGAATTAACAATGACTATAGTGAAGAATTTAATGTACAGGTTGGTGTTCATCAGGGCTTGGTCCTTAACCCTCTCCTGTTTATTATTGCCCCAAGTCCTGTGTCATTGCCTTTGAGGGGTACAATTGGGCAAGATCAGCTTTTATCACCTCATCCTAGGTCTTCTTGGGTATATGAATAGCAATGTTGTATGGTCGTAAGACCTGGGCACTGTGTGCAGAAGACCTGCGAAGAAAGGAAAGAAATGAAGCCTGCATTCCCTGATGGATGTGTAATAGTAATATACATGAAGAGCAAAGCATAAATGAACTGAGAGAGAAATTGGGCATAAGAGGGATCAGATGCAGTATACTAGAGAGGAGATTGTGTTGGTATGGACATGTGATCTGTTTGTAGGATGACAGCTGTATAAAAAGGTGCAGGGCAATCAATGTTGACAGAAGCTATGGAGTAGGAAGACCCAGGAAGACCTGGGATGAGGTGGTAAAAGCTGACCTTGCACAATTGCACCTCTCAAAGACAATGACACAGGAGCGAGATCTTTAGCGTTATGCAGTAATACAGAAGACACGCCTTCCCATGTGCACGGACTCAAACATACATCTTGTAGGCACCTTTTAACCACTATACTCCTTTCCACACTCCATCCACACTCCAACACACACACTTCTGTTCACACCACCCTTACACTGTAAAGTTGTCATGTTGGTATCACAAAAAGCACCCAGTCCACACTATAAAGTGGTTGGTGTTAGGAAGGGCATCCAGCTATAGAAACCAAGCCAGAATCAGTTCTGTGAGAGCATCATTAGATATACAAAATTCACATACTTATACAGCAATGTTGAAGTGAAAACTTTAAATATCATCATCATCGTTTATCGTCTATCTTCCACGCTAGCATGGATTTAGACGGAAATTGACCCACATAAGGCAAGATTGGTCAGGAGACCGTCTCTCACTTGTATAGGACTGTCTGGCAGGTTTTCTACGGCTGGATGCCCTTCTTAACACCAACCACATTTACAGTGTGGACTGGGAGGTTTTTACCGTGTTACCTACACGGCCACATTACAGAGTGGACTATGTTTTTTTGTCGTGACACATACACGACCTCCTTAGTTTGGACTGGATGTTGTAGTACCAGCTTTACAGAGAGAGGGGGGTGTTGATGGGAGTGGGAGGTTGGAGTAGGGGTAGTGGATTGGGGTGTATATTTGGTTAAGAGGTGCCTACTGACTGTAGGTTTCGCATTGTACATAGGCAAGGCAGGTCTTCTGTATTACTGCGTAGTGCCAAAGACCTCGGTCCAGTGACATTGTCTTGGAGAGGTGTAAGTGTGTAAGGTCAGAATTTATCAAATCGCCCCAAGTTTTTCTGGGTCTACCTGCTCCGTAACTTCCATCTATATTGATCGCCCTGCACTTTTTTATACAGCTGTCGTCTTTCATGCGCATCACGTGACCATACCAACGTAGCCTTCTCTCGAGTAAACAACATCTGATCCCTCTTATTCCTAATTTCTGCCTTAGTTCGTTTATGCTTTGCCGTTCACGTATATTACTATTACACATGCAACGCAGCATGCAAGCTTCGTTCCTCTCTAGTCTGCGTATATCCTCTGCACACAATGCCCAGGTCTCACTGCCATGTAACATTGCTGTTCGTATGCAGGCATCATACAGCCTGCCTTTCATTTTTAGAGAGAACCCTTTAGCGGCCAATAGTGGTATAAGCCCTCTGAACTTTTTCCATCCTGTTCTGACTCTAGCTACTGTACTTTCAGAGCACCCTCCCCCACTGCTGATTTTGTCACCCAGGTAACGGAAGCTGTCTACTATTTCTATAGAACCATCTGTGCAATGGAATGAGCTAGTATTCTGTGGGCACTTGCTGCTACTTATTGCACCAGAGCACCGGCCACATATAAAATCTATATTCTTAGTTAGCTTACCTGTGATCCCACTACATCTTTTATGAACCCATACTTTGCATTTGGGACATAAAATGGGGTTTCTGCCTACTCCTTTTCTACACACTGAGCATGGCCATTTCCCTGAGGGCACCTGTGCCATATTTTCCTTTCTACATACTAGAACTTTAGTCTTAGCCAAGTTAACTTTAAGGCCTTTTGATTCTAGGCCATGCTTCCATGTTTGGAATTTCTTCTCTAGTTCAGTCATTGATTCAGCTATGAGCGTTAGATCATCTGCGTATAGGAGTTCCCATGGGCAGCCAGTCTTGAACTCCACTGTTATAGCCTGAAGGTCAATGTATATTATATTATTCATTTATGTTCATACACAGAACAAAGACATTCCTCAAAGTTTCAAGGGCCAAATTTGACCCTACCTCCAGAGGCATCAAAATAGCGAATTTTCTTCAGGTGCTGATATACATATACATATATATGTAATAAAAGTCAAGACAGAAGTTACATAATCATATTTATTAATTTTACGTATTTCTGTGACAACTTCGTGGGCTGTTGTGCAATCATTACAACAGTATGTATGTATATATTTATGTATGTATATTTATATTATTATACATTATCATGTTCAATGCAGAGAGGGTCCAAGAAACAGAGCCATTCCTGATGAACCATGGAAACCAATGACAACACAACAATCTGAAAACCAGAAAAACAAAGTCCAAGAAGACAAAGAAATGCCATCAAGAACCGGTGGCTTACTCAGTAAATTTCGAAAAGATTCTGCACCAGCTGGGAAGAAAAACCTGGGTAATCTTCATAATTCTTTTTTGTTCTTTTACTGGTTTCAGTAATTAGACTGTGGCCATACTGGAGCACCACACAGCTTTACTGGTTTCAGTCATGCTGGAGCACCAAATTCATCAATCATATTTGACACCAATACTTTTTTTCCAAATGTGGATCTTATTTTAATGATCTCTATTTTGATGAAATCTAAGTTACACGAGTTAATTCCCCCTCTGTGCACACACACACACAGGCACACATACACAAACAGACACACACACACACACACACACACATGCACACACACACACACACACACACACATGCACACACACACACACACACACACACACACACACACACACACCACATACACACACCTTATGAAGTTGACTTACTGTGGAGTTAATGGCTGCAATAAATTTTTTTACTGTGAAAAATAGTTTAATCTGTTGTTTATATAGGCCATTTGCCTACCATGGGATTGAACCTATCTGGTTGTAACTCCTTAAGCACACAACTGTACCTATAGTTTTTATAATATTTTCTATGATGTCTTCACATGTGGGGGAGCTATAGAATAAGGTGAAGACCATTAAAAGACAGAAAACAGAGTTGCCATTGGATGCTATGAGGGATCAAACCCCCTGCCAGACTGGCTAGGGGCTTTAAACCAAGGAGTCATAACGACTGTTACTGTCTTAACCTTTTAGCATTTAAACCAGCCATATCTGGCTGGAATTCTCACACCTCTCACTGTTCAAACTAACTGTAACTGGCCAGTCATACTGATGTTAAGGTATTGTTCTCAAAATAAATAACATAAACATCTCACAGATTCGATATTATGTGAGGTAAAGCCTTTACTGTGAAAATACAATAGTATATATAGAGTAATGTGAATGTTATGTGAGGTATTGTATGAGGTAAAGCCTTTACTGTGAAAATACAATAGTATATATAGAGTAATGTAAATGTTATGTGAGATATTATGTGAGGTAAAGCCTTTACTGTGACAATACAATAGTATATATAGAGTAATGTAACTGTTATGTGAGGTATGATGTGAGGTAAAGCCTTTACTGTGACAATACAATAGTATATATAGAGTAATGTAAATGTTATGTGAGATATTATGTGAGGTAAAACCTTTACTGTGACAATACAATAGTATATATAGAGTAATGTAAATGTTATGTGAGATATTATGTGAGGTAAAGCCTTAACTGTGAAAATACAATAGTATATATAGAGTAATGTAAATGTTATGTGAGATATTATGTGAGGTAAAACCTTTACTGTGACAATACAATAGTATATATAGAGTAATGTAAATGTTATGTGAGATATTATGTGAGGTAAAGCCTTTACTGTGGCAATACAATAGTATATATAGCGTAATGTAAATGTTATGTGAGGTATTGTGTGAGGTAAAGCCTTTACTGTGAAAATACAATAGTATATATAGAGTGGTTTCTTTATTTGCCACTAGGGCACAAAAGGTAGGGACAGATACAAGGGGGGAAGTTTACATATAATTAACGAGTACAAAAATATAACAATGAAATAACAACAACAAACGAAGTCCTCAATAGGGAGGGGGCATTAACATGGGTCGCACACACCCCGGAAAAAATGTGCAACCCTTCGCCTCAGGAGCACAAAGAGTAGGTGCTTCCCTCGTCTCCTCTTTTTCCTCTTCTTTCACCTACAGGCTGATATAGAGAGAAGACCCATTCACTCTGGTCATTCTCCCTACTTTCACCCACCTTTCATAAAACTTGCTGGAGTAGAGCACCTCTCTCTCCATTCTGATCCTTCTTTTAAAATGGTATTTGAAAAAGGGGACCAGTTGTTGGCCGGAGAGAAAGGTGTCTGACCTCAGCCCTTTCAGCCTCGTCCACCATAGAACTTCTTTAGCCATGGCTATCACTCAGAGAAAAACCGCCTCTCCTTCGTTTTTGAAAGGGGGAGGCGGTTTGATCGTGACAATGGACTCGGTGGTCAACCGGATTGGTTCCACCCTCAACAGTAGTCGTTCCACATAGCCCCACAGGTCAGCAATGCCTGGGCAGTGTACGAATGCGTGCGCAACGGTTTCGTCGTCATGCACGCATCTCGGACAGATCTTATTCAAAGGATCCCTACCCAGGCTCCCATGCCTGTGGAGCTTGTCTCGAACGGGTAGAGCTCCTCGGTAGCACTGCCAAGCCAGGGACTTTTGGAAGTTGTCCATCGGTCCAGGGCCAAACGTCCTACCAAACAGACTGGCCAGTTCATCTTCCTCCATGCCTAGAGCTTCTCCGAGAGCATCGTCGCACCTGCTGCGTACCAACCCTCTATAGAATGTCGAGGTGGAGTCTCCACTGATTGCCGGGTCCGCTTTCCAGAGGGCCGTGAGCGCCTGGGCACATTCAATGTGCCAGTCGCCTACTTTTCTCGGTCTTTGCTTGACCCAGGATTGCAGCTCGGTGAGCGAGACGAGTCTGGGAAAGGCTCGCCTCACAAACGGGGCCCACACCAGTTGACCGGTGAGGAATACCTGGAGGTGCCGTAGCCTTAATGCGTGTTTACGCATCTGTAGCCACGGCATCCCCAGCCCTCCTTTCAAAGGGTGTTGACAGCAGATGGATCTCCTCACCAAAGGGGTCCGCTTGTTCCAAAGAAATTGGAACAGCGCGCACTCCATTTTGGCGAGTCTTTTCACTGGGCAAGGCACGATGGTCAAGCGGTAGTAGATGACGGATGCTATATGAGTATTCGCCACCTCCGCTCGACCTTTCAGGGATAGTTTGCACTGGGCCCACTTCTGGGTGAGTGCAAACACCCTGGCCATTACCTCGTTCCAATTTTTCTCCACCTGGAGGTCTGGTCCGAACCAGACCCCAAGCATCTTCACCGGGCCCTCCGTCCAGCGTCCGACGACGACATTGGAGGGCATCGGTTTGCCTCTCCATGTTCCGAGTTGCAAACCGACGGACTTGTCCCGGTTCAGCTTGGCTCCTGTAAACCTTTCATATTCCTCCAGTAAGGTGCCGATCTCGCCAATTTGCGAGGTTCTCGACACCATTATTGTCACGTCATCGGCATAGGCCGACGCCGCTTTCTGCAATCCCGGTTCCAAAGGGATGCCCTGCAACCGCTCCAACTTCCGCAGTAGTGGCTCAAGAGCCAGCACATACAGTAGGGAGGAGAGAGGGCATCCCTGTCGGATGGATCGCATGATTTGGAACGGCTCCGAGAGGTGGCCGTTCACCTTGACCCTTGAGCAGACGTTGCTGCTGTGCATCGCAGCAATCCAACCCCTGAAAACGGGTCCGAAGCCTGCCGCCGCGAGCACCGCATCCAGGTAACGATGGTCAACCCTATCGAAAGCTTTAGATTGATCCAAGTTGATCAGGGCCCCACCAAAGCCGGGTTCATTCCCTACCCTCTCTATGATGTATCGCATAAGGTGGATTGTCGTGAATGGACCTGCACAGGATTGCGCATGTCTGCGCTTCTCCCACCAGGTTTCCGACGACAAGCGCCAACCTCTTCGCTAACACCTTGGCCAAAATCTTTAACTCTGCATTTAGCAGAGTTATGGGCCTGAAGTTACCTATGTCATCCCCTTGTTCTCATCCTTCCTCACCAGCGTAACTACGCCTTTGGCCACAGAACTGGGAATTCTCCCGTTCTGCTGTCAGTTGCAGTAGACCGCTTCGAGGATATCGGAGAACAAGTCCGGCATCGCTACATATAGCTCGTATGGTTGACCATTGAGACCCGGGGATTTGCGTTTGCCGCATTGGCTCAGAGCCGCCCCTATCTCAGCAGCTGAAATCGGCCTTTCGCAGGACTTTGCCTCCCCGTCCGAGAGGCGCGGCAGACCGTCGAGGTATGGATTGAAATCCATAGTCTGACCCGGCTCGCTCCTCCTCCCGAACAGTTGTGCAAAGTGCCGCTGAAAGGCCGCACACATCTGCCTAGGTTTAAGGATCACACACCCATCCTGGTCCTTCAAAGACCGAATCGTGGACTTGTTCCCACTTTTTGCCTGTCACTCGGGCCCAGCTCACAGCTTTGGCTCCCTCATTACCCAGAGCACGTATTTTACTCCTGACAACGCAGCCTTCATGCTTCACCTCAAAGAACTGGTCTAAGGCCATTCTTGATGCCAGCACGCCGGCTACATTGCCACTCCTAATCGCCTCTTCTACTCTATCTACTAATTTCCTTTCCGTCTTGTTCCTATCCCTTGCTAATTCCTGACTAAAACCTATTGATTCTATTCTAATTGCTCTCTTAAGAGAGCCCCACCACCTGTTGTTGACAATTGCCCCTGTCAAACTCTGCTTAACTAATGTGCTAATCCGTTTACTGTAAGCATTGCTTGTCGGTAAGGACAAGTTCAGCTTCCAGTAACCGGGTCCCTGTCTATGGGTTCTATCAAGGTGGGCTATGCAGGTCACTAACTTGTGATCCGAATAGTCAACCATGAACATTTTTGGACAGCTAAATGTGTCCCTATCCTTCTCTCTAACTAGGACCCTATCTAGGTACGACCTAGATGTTGGCTGCGATTGGTCCACGTCCATAGTGGTACAGTCGGAAAATCTAGTCGATATCTATCGGCCAGGTCAAATCGGCCGATTAACCTTTTGAGGCTTTTACACCCCCCTCTATTGGCACATGCCCCTACATAGTCCCAACGTGCATCCAGGATACCATTCCAGTCCCCCACTAAAAGCAAGGAGCGGGACGTTCCCAGAAAAGTTTCCAGACGTTGGAAGTATTCCGGCCGCGCTGCCCAAAAAGGGGCGTACACAGCAATTAGTCTAAGGGCTCCACTTTCACTACTGCCGATGTCTAAAACCACCAGTCGACCCTCCGGGTCCAGGTGCACCTTCTGTATGGCGAGGCCCAGGTGTTTTCGCAGCAGAACGACAACTCCACCCCCACCCCCCGGTTGACAAAGAGTTGTGAAGACCTCAAAGTCATCGAAGAGGGGTGCCAGTTGGCGCTCGCTGCTGATCCTGGACTCGCAAATAGCCATTACATCCAGTGGTGTATTTTGGGATTTTGTTGAGTTTGTGTGTGTTTTTGGAGTTGTTTTGGGTGGGCCGTGTCTTGTGTTATTTTTCCGTGTTGTTTTTGTTGTAGTTGTTGTTGTTTTTGTTGTTGTTGTGGTGGTGGTAGTGGTGGTGGTGGTGGTGGCGGTGGTGGTGTGTGGGCTGTAGGCAAAAGAGCCTCTTTTTGTCAATTGAGGACAGGCAGCCCTTAGATGACCCCTGCTTGAACAGTAGTAACATATGGGCCTCCTACCTTCGGCTGAAATATATATAAATATTTCTCCATCGAGGGGACACCCTCTGCGGTATTCTAACTATTCGTTCTGGTCTCATTTGGACCAGAACCTCCACGCTCAAATCGCGGAAAACGTCTGTGGTGACTTCTACTGAGAGGATCCCGTCCTCATCTTCTAAAAATCCTGTTAGTACCCAGGAAATGCATGCATTTGGCCGGATTCCGGAGACTCTTATTTTTTGCGTTCTTTTCCCCAAATATGTGGGGAAAAATGTGTGTAGCTTGGAAACAATTGGCGCCACAGAGTATTTCCTGGCCGTCAATTGATTCTTCATTAGCACCGTTATATTCCCATAGAGTGGCCCTTTTTGTATGAACGATATATCACTCCACACATTTTTTAGGACCAGCTCAATTTCTTTTGGGGATAATTGAGCTGGTTTCATTGTTATGTTGGAAATTGTTCTGAAAGATATCGGTGTCTCTTTTGATTTCTTGTGGGGAGGTGATTGTGAAGTCTCCTCCTTCTTTGAAAGTTACATACTGTTTTGCTTCCTTCATCTTTTCTCTCAGAGTTGTAATGTCCAGTTGCTTGCAGGTCTGTGTTTTTCGGACTGCCTGTGCAAAGGAAGCACCCCTGTAGTGGGTTCGCTTTGTTTGGTATTATCGTTATTTTTTCCTTTTTTTCTTGGTTGGTGTTGTGACTATTGCTGTTGTTGGTCGTGCTGTTATTGTCATTGTTGTTTTTGTCTGGGTTTATGTGACTTTCTGGGTTTTCACCCATTGTTACAAATTTTTCTTTTAATTCCGTGTTCCATGTTTCTGTTGCAGAAGTGAGGAGGGAAGACTTAGAGCCTTGTGCTTCTAGCTTCTCTGTATCACCTTTCTTAGGGGGCGTGGTTTTCTCGTTAGGATGAGATGTGAAAATTCCGTCTATTTCTATCAGTTTGCCGTAATAAATTTTTAAATGTAAAATTCGCCCCCAAAAGTGGCGAAAATAAATAAACTCAAAGTCTGACGACCCAGGCAAGGGGTTAACGTATATTACAGTACAAAAACAATAAATCAAAACTCACTTTTGAGTAAGTAAATCCAACTCGGTAGCCGAGCTTGTTCACACACGTCAACACACGTCTCTCGTATACGAGATGTTATGTGAGGTAAAGCCTTTACTGTGAAAATACAATAGTATATATAGAGTAATGTAAATGTTATGTAAGGTATTATGTGAGGTAAAGCCTTTACCATGAAAATACAATAGTATATATAGAGTAATGTAAATGTTATGTGAGGTAAAGCTTTTACTGTGAAAATACAATAGTATATATAGAGTAATGTAAATGTTATGTGAGGTATTATGTGAGGTAAAGCCTTTACTGTGAAAATACAATAGGTATATATAGAGTAATGTAAATGTTATGTGAGGTATTATGTGAGGTAAAGCCTTTACTGTGAAAATACAATAGTATATATAGAGTAATGTAAATGTTATGTGAGATATTATGTGAGGTAAAGCCTTTACTGTGAAAATACAATAGTATATATAGAGTAATGTAAATGTTATGTGAGGTAAAGCCTTTACCATGAAAATACAATAGTATATATAGAGTAATGTAAATGTTATGTGAGGTAAAGCCTTTACCATGAAAATACAATAGTAAATATAGAGTAATGTAAATATTATGTGAGGTATTATGTGAGGTAAAGCCTTTACCATGAAAATACAATAGTATATATAGAGTAATGTCAATGCTAAAAGGTTAAATTAGACAGCTGAATCACAGCTTTTAGATGTCAACAGACATCATATGTAAACAAAGAAACATTATGTACATGTAGCTGATCTCTCAGCCTCTTACAAAGAGCTGAGAAGATTAAGTTAATATAAAGAATGATAATAATAATGAAATTATTGTGTAAAGTGCTCAGGTGCACTACAACTCATCAAAGGTGTATGTATAGTACATAGAATAATATACAAATGTTAGGGAAGTGAATAGTGTATGAGTCATGATATACATGTGTGTATGTGTATGGAGGGGGAACATTAGGTGTAGTGTTGGTGGATCTCAGGAAGCATGGAGGCTTTAAAGGATGCAGTGTCTCGACAGCTAACAACTGATGCAGGCAGTTTGTTCCATGGAGGTTTTAAAGGATGCAGTGTCTCGACACCTAACAACTGATGCAGGTAGTTTGTTCCATGCTTCAGCAACTCTAAGCGTGAAAAAATATTTCCGAAAGTCATGGGAACTGTGCTGTTTTCTGACCTTGTGAGCATACCCACGTGTGTTAGACACATGGAAATCAAAAAGGTACTCAGGGTTGTTGTTGGCAAGATGGTTAACAATTTTGTCGGTGTGTACCAAGTCAGTTGCCAGGCGTCGGAGCTTCAATGTATCCATGCCCAGGGAAGCAAGGCGTTCAGAGTATGGTAGATGCCTGATGGAGGGTATTCGCTTGGTTGCACATCACTGAACAGTTTCCAGGCGGTCAATGTTCTGAGCAAGATAGGGGTTCCAGACTGGTGATGCAAATTCTAAGTGTGGTCGCGGCATAGCTGTATACAGCTTTAAATAGATATCTGGAGAGCAGCTGACAAAGGTCTTGCTGAGTGATGCTAAGACATCCTCAGCCCTCTTGACAATTTTAGAGACGTGCTTTGTCCAACGCAAATCGCTGCTGACCATAATGCCCAGGTCACGTTCACAAGAAGACTTCTTGATATTAGTGCTGTGGAGGGAGTATGTGGACGCTGGGTTTTTAATCCCAAAATGCAGCTAGCTTGAGTTGCCAGTCTGAGATCCATTGTTGCATTGTGTTCAGGTCAGACTGCAATCAAGATCTATAGTGTTCAGGATCTGTCCTTTTTATCTCAAGGTACAGCTTGATGTCATCTGCGTACTTTAGTACTGTGGCATTCCTTAAGTTGGCATCTATGTCATTAATATATGCCACAAACAAAAAGGGGCCAAGGATAGATCCCTGTGGTACACCAGAGGACATCTCATATGGTGAGGAATGCTGTCCCAGAACCGTGACTACCTCTCTTCGACTGAGAATGAAGGACTTCAACCAGTTAAAAAGATCATCCTTCACACCCATTGCAGAGAGTTTTGCCATAAGCCTTTTGTGTGGCACAGAATTGAAAGCTTTCGCAAAGTCAAGGTAAACAACATCCACCCATGATCCGCAATCAGTGATCCGGGTGATGTCTTCAAGGAACTCGATAATCTGATCACAGCAGCTGGAGTTAGGGATAAATCCAAATGGCGAGGGCCGGATAAGACTGAGTGCTCCAGAAGTTCCAAAGTGTTTCTCTGACACAGGATTCCATCAGTTTGGCAATGCAACTAGTAAGACTGACTGGACAATAGTTCACAGGTGATGTGCGGTCACCCTTTTTGAACAGAGGAATGACACTGGCAGTTTTCCACTGTTCTGGAGTAGCACTGTTGTTGGAAGAAGCGTGATAGCTGGTGCAGAAGTAGTACCCACCACATTTTAGAAGCAGGTACGTAACACCATCAAGACCAGGAGAGGCATGGTTGTGTTTATTTTTTAGGTGACGTCGCAGCATTGCAGGTGTATATTCGATGCTTGTAATAGAGTCCTGTGCCATAGGTGGTGGAGACGGTACACTCTGGTCTTCAATAGTGAAAATGCCTGCATAACATTCAGCAATGAGCTCTGCGCATTCCTTGGGGTTGTCAGTAACCTGGCTTGTGTGGGGATTGTGAAGAGGACCAACTGGAGAGTGAGGCCTCTGCTTTGAGTGAACATACTTCCAGAACACCCTACTCAAATTGAAGCACTGCCTTTTTTGTCACCTGTTTGAGGTGGTTGGACGATTTATTTCGCTTCTTCCTATTCATGTCTGATTTGTGCAGTTTGTACTCACGTTCAGCATTGCGACGTTCTTTTCTAGCAAGACGGACAGCTGCAGTCTCCCAAATTGCACTTTTGGGATGTTTTTTCTGCTTACGTGGTACCGATGCTGCACATGCTGTCCATATTGAACTCAGGATGTTCTGGAGTACAGTGTTGACATCTCCAGAGTCGTAGAACTTAAGCCAGTTTGGACGTTGCAGCTTGGTGCAGTAACAGTTCCAGTCTGCTTTATTCCAGTCAAAGTGAGCAGTTTGGGTATGGTTGTGGTTCTTGTTACTGCCCATGAGGGATAGATTGGCAATGGTCATAGCATGATCAGAGTCACCTAAAGGTTCCTTAGCAGTAACACTAATGACCGTTTCAGGAGTAGTGGTGAAGAGTAGGTCCAAAGTGTTGTCACCTCTCGTTGGGGAGGTGACCACCTGGGACCAACTCAAGTCCAGCACTAGCTCAAGGAAGTCATTTGCACTTGGCGGCCAACGAAAGGTTTCCCAGTCAATCTCAGGGTGATTGAAGTACCCTGCAATAAAAACATAAGTGGCTGTTTTCCTGGCAGCAGCTCTGAGGATATCACAAAGTTGAGTGTCCTGATGGTAATTTGGGGGACGGTAAATGACTCCAAGTAGCAGTGTTGACATGGTCATACGTATATCGCAGAAAAATACTTCCTGCTGTGATTGGTTCAAATCAACACAAGGAATTGCTGATAAATAACGTTGAGATTTAAATTGGTTAACTGTCAAGTAGATGGACTATACCTATAAATCAAAGGGTCAGCCTTGTCACACTGAATCTCATTGAGATATACATTAATAGCACATGTATCCAAGGAATACTCAACCACATGCTCTATAATTTCATGAGTAGGCTTTACCATTGGTCGAACGACTGGAAGAATCATTGAAACTGGTGGAGGTCCAATCCATTCCAGAATGCAAGGGTGCAATAGTTCTGCTGATGATTTGGGCTCAATGGAGAAAAGTCTCCTTAATTGAAGTTACAGAAAATTGGCATATATTATTTTAACTTTGGAATTAAAGCCTGATGTTTTTACTACATAATTGACAGAAGTGGTTGGATTGCGAGAAAGAAACATTATATCTACTATTTTGGGTGTGTAATAAGAATTCCATGTGTTTTTAAGTTGAAATCTCACCAAGGTCACTGTTACCTTTCATTTTTTGGGGGGTGAATAAATAGAGTACCAGTCGAGAAGTGATGGATTGGTGGAATTGCTAATAAGTCATACAGGATACTTTGTGGTATCTCACCTGGTTCTGTGTATTCTGAGATCAAATCCTACCTCTTGCCAGGAGTTGACACTGGCAGAGAGTATCAGCAATGGTAAAACATATGGAAATATTGTTTCCTTGGTCCAATTTGACGATTAACTTTTTTTTTTAGAATGAGATTAAGGATCTGGAGAGATTATTTTTAAGTTTGTAGAATACAGAAATAAAAAAAGGTTTGTTTTTCTTGTTGATTATACTGTAATTATGGGGTTAATTCTTCAGAGAAATGACCATCTTAATTTTTTCTGGTTTTTCTTTTCCCAAAGTAAAATGCATTTTTTAAAATTTTATTTTGTAGGTAGAAACAGCAGAACAAGTCCACCTCCTGAACATAAGTGCCTGATGGCACCACCAAACCTCAGTCCAAAGATGAGACGAAAAAAGTCCCTTCCTGAAACTCAGTCTTCTGTCGATGCTGATACTAGCAAACTTCATACAACAGCAGCTGGTCTGCCAAGAACACGTTCTTCAACATCGTTGCAGGTGCTCCTCACCCAGAATGCCTCCCCTACACTGCAACCCCATGAAGTTATTGTTAAGGTATTTTCACTGAAATTAAGAAAATAGAAAATACGTAGTAGACAATAGTTGAGTTTAGTGGGTTTTTAATTGTTAGGAAATGTAGTGAAAAATTTTGAGAACAGCAATTAATGAGTATGAAAAATATTTCTAATATCAGTTACCTTAACTTATAACACCCTGTAATAATTTAGCAGAAAATATCTAAAAACAAGTTTGTTATTTCCAATGTTTATTGCATCTTTAATAGCGGACAGATCA